>CM077011.1:50464024-51664024 GCA_039090855.1 Macrothele yani
AACTGTTCGAGTGCTGCTGTGGTTAAAGTGTATCGTGATTGGAGAAATGGCACCATTGCGAATAAACGACGTGCAAACTGCGGAGCACCACTTGCAATTGATGTGAGAGAAGAACGTCGTCTTCGAAGGTGCGTGAGGGCCCATCGGCACGCTACAGTGGAACAACTCACTGGCCGAATGAACCGGGGGGAGCTACCGGAAGTTTGTCTTAAACGACACTTCAACAAACCCAGCTGCGTATGGAGCTCCGATGCAGACGGATGGTCACTGCACCTATGCAAACGAAGATGCATCGGCAGAAAAGGCTTACATTTGCACTGCAGTATCGGAATTATACCTCAGCTGATTAGCAAATGTTTGCCTTCTCCGATGAGTCACGTTTTCTGCTTCATCGAACGGATGGGCGTTGGCGTATAAGGTGAGAAACATCGGGGAACAAATACTATTTAGCCATTGCTGGAAGAACACAACCTGGCGTCAGCGTTATAGTCTGGTGAATGTTTTCGTGGCATTCTCTGGGTCCACTCATACCTGTGGAAGGCACTATGGACCGATTTCGTTATGAATCCATCCTTGCAGACCACGTAAACCCGTATATGCTGATTGTCTTCCCTGCCTCCAGAACGACAATGCGAATTGTCACACAGCTAGAAACATCCGAGAGTGGTTAGAAGAGCACGATGAAGACTTCAAAGTACTTCCATGGCCCCCTAATTCCCCAGACTTAAACCCAATTGAGCATCTGTGGGACCACCTCGATGGTGTTGTTTGCTCTATGGATCCTCCATCACGCACCCTCCAGCAGCTGTCAGATGCACTGCAGTCCGCATGGCTCCACATACGTGTTAATACCTTCCAGCACCTTATTTAGTCACCCTCAGCCCGTCTAGCTGCTGTCCCCGCTGCACACGGCTGTTACTCCAGATATTAGCTGGTTGTCACAATAATGTGACTCGACCGTGTAGAAACACAACGGTTGGTTTACAAGTGACCTTGATTCTTGAGAAATGTGCGGTAGTGATTTTCCTGATAAGGAGATGACTCATTCTGACGTCACCCACCAGGTGGCGCTATTTCTGTCCGGAGGCAATCACCGTGTTTTACTTTGTCGGTATACGTCGTTCAGGATGGCTGTGTATACCGTTGCGGAGCTGGTGTTTATCCGCACCGTGTGGCTGCAAGGGTTGCAAAAACCGGATCTTGAAAGGCGTGTGTCTTATTGTTAGTGGTTCCCGACATTTTTACTCATAATTCCAAACATTTTGGATTCCACATGTTTCACTACCGAAGCACGGTTTCATTTGGAAGGATATTTCAATTCCCAAAACTCCCGAATCTGGGCTACAGTTAATCCGCATGAAATACACGAAACCCCATTACGCCCTACAAAATTAAGTGTTTGGTGTGCTGTGTCCAGAACGAGAATAATCTGACCCATTTTCTTCAGGAGCGCAATAACCTTGGCGTCATATGTGTACATTTTCAAACAACTGGTGGACTAATTTACCGACATCGATTTGACCACGGGGTACTTTCGACAGGATGGAGCTACATGTGAGCATGAGTAAAATTTCCTCTTTCTTCGGTGACCGAATTATCTCCAAATGACTGTGACCACCTCATTCGCCCGATTTGACTCCTCACAAAGTTTTTCTATTGCGATATTTGAAGTGTTGTGATTTACAGCAATAAGCATCGCACATTAGAAGACTTACATAGCAACATCAGTGCAGCAATCCGAACTACTGATGAGGACATGCTGCGGAGGACCTTTGATAATATGCAGCGTCGCGTTCGAGTGTATTTTCATGTCGGTGGAGGACATTTACAGCATTTATTGTGAATGGTGCTACATTCCCATGGGCTCAGGTACGTTGTAAACCACATGTCGTGTTTTTATGTAGAGTGTGTTGCAAAATCTGACTCATTCCTTGTGAGGACTACCTAGTGAAACACCCTGTAAAATGAAACATTTCATCCTGCCCCATGTAACATTACCGCATGAACAGGAAGTCATCTTGCTGAGTGGACCAAACACAAATGCCACATATCCGGAGAGTTTGTGAAACCAATCCACGGCAGTATTCCAGCTATCATCACTGCAAGCGAAAACTCAGACGAGGTGTTTTACCAGTGTTAAAAATACAGTATTTTTCGCTTGTAGGTCGATATGGAGTATAAGTCGAATGGGTTAAATTTCTGAATTTCCTTATTTTCATTCATGTATAAGTCGATCCTGAGTGTAAGAGAACGCTAGAAAAACAAATTATCAGGAAAAACGAAAATGTTGATGCAAAACAGAAGAGAGATGAGGACAACTAAAGAAGATGTGACTTCCAAAGTGGAATATATAGAGCTATGCAAGACAGTAAGAAAAAGTATCACTAAAGACGTAAGAAAATTCAACTGTGAACTAATGAGGAAAGCAATTGAAAACAACCAAAGCCTAAAGATAGCAAAGGGACATCTCAGTAAGGGAAGAAAACAGATTATGGCACTGAGAAAGAAGATGGTTCTGTAAGATGGTTCTGTAACAAGAAATAGAGGTGAAATTTTGACAAGAGTGAAAGATTTCTACTCCAAATTATATGAAAGGGATGATACATGCACTCCAGACATCATGAAAGATACCAGTACCAGAGTTCCTCCAGTCCTTCCAGCAGAAGTTGCACATGCAATCAAGAACATGAAGCGGGGAACAGCTCCAGGAGAAGATGGAATTACTGTAGACATCATACAAGAAGCAAGTGGAGAAATCAAAACAGTACCCGCCCAAATTTTCACTCGATGCCTTAATGAAGGAAAGATTCCTGTCGATTGGAACACCGCTACAATGATCCTGCTATATAAGAAAGGTGACATTGAGGATCTCGGAAACTACAGACCTATCAGCCTCCTACCAGTAGTTTATAAAATCTTCACTAAAGTTCTTTCACACCGCTTGAAGATAACACTGGACATGGCTCAACCGAGAGAACAAGCTGGATTCAGGAGTGGCTACAGCACAATAGATCATATCCACGTACTGAGAGAACTAATTGAAAGAGCGAGGGAATATGAACTTCCATTGTGCATGGCTTTTATCGATTATGAAAAAGCCTTTGATTCGGTGAAACCATCAGCAGTTACAATGGCTCTGAAAACCTGCGGTATTGAAGATGCATACATTAATATTATTAATAACATCTATGAAAATGCAAGTGCAAAGATTCGGCTGCTTTGAAAATACAACACACGTAAAAATTGGAAAGGGAGTGAGACAAGGTGACACCATATCTCCGAAGCTCTTTAATGCCACATTGGAGGGTGTTTTTCAGTCACTGAGCTGGGAAAACAAGGGGATAAAGATTAATGGAGATTATCTAACCCACCTTCGTTTTGCTGATGACGTAGTCATTTTTGCAACTACCCCATCAGAGCTGCAGAGTATGATCCAGGAACTTGCTGACAAGAGTAAAGAAGTGGGATTAAAAATGAACTTTCAGAAGACAAAAGTGATGTTCAATGCTTTTACAAGAAATGAAGATTTATCGATTGATGGAGAAAAGCTGGAGATAACAGACACGTACGTTTATCTTGGACAGCAGATATCAAGTGAGGGTCACATTGATGAAGAAATTAATCGGCGTACAAAACTTGCCTGGAGAGCTTTTGGAAGAAACAGCATAATTTTCAAGAGCAATATGCCATTATGTCTTAAAAGAAAAGTGTTTGATCAATGCATCCTTCCAGTGCTTACGTATGGTGCAGAGACGTGGACCTTAACTAAAAGAGACATACAAAGGCTGCAGGCAACTCAAAGCAGCATGGAGAGGTGCATACTTGGTGTAACCAGGAGAGATAAGAAGAGGAACTCGTGGATCCGAAAAATGACAAGAGTGGAAGACATCATGATCAGAGTTAAATCCCTGAAATGGCAATGGGCTGGACATACTGCCAGAAGGACAGATCATCGATGGACAGCCGAAATTTTAGATTGGATTCCAAGGGACAGGAAAAGACCCAGAACAAGACCACATGGGAGATGGGTGGATGAAATTCGAAAGTATGCGGGGGTGACATGGAGGAAACTGGCACAAGACAGACCGTTGTGGAGGAAACTTGGGGAGACCTTCGTCCAGCAGTGGATTGATAATGGTTGACAATGATGATAAGTCTATCCTGAGTGTAAGAGAACGCTAGAACAAAGTCAACTAGTGTTTTAAAATTCTGTAACTATATTTTTAATGTTTCAGTACATATTAAAAAAAAAGAGAAAGTGAATAAACTTCCAATTTTTTTTTTCGGAAAAACTTTGAATTTCGTAAGTTTATTTTATTTTATTTTATTTTATTTTATTTTTTTCATTTTATTTTATTTTATTTTATTTTGTTATGGACTGACATTACCGTATTCCTTCTCTTCGACCGAACAATCAGAGAAGCCGCCGCGATAAAAAGTGGGGAAAAAAATCCCTCAAACCCAGCAAAAACACAAGTGTTGGGAAACTGCTAGCCACAGCTGGCAGTGATGGGTCACTGCTGGCTGAAATCTGCCGCTCATGGCACGGTAGCGGTCCGTTGGTGGCAGCGCCATCAGTTGGCAGCCATTGATGTCCTTGCAGCATCGCCGTGAATTGCGGGCCGTCAAACAAGTGCCACTAGTGGCCCATAGCTGGCAACCGATGCTACCCCAATACGAAGTGGAAGCGACGGGACTGCGCATGCGTAGAAGCAACACGTGCTGTGTCTCTTGTGGTACCAGTTAGTTGAAGACGACGCTATCGCCATCGTGTTATTTTAGTGGATGTTAAGAAAAAAAGCCGTATGTAGAGAGGCGAATTAATTTCCTAATGAAATGCCACGTCAACGAAGATTGCCGTTGGAGAAAAATTATATAAATAATTATTAATGAACTGTAAGAAATAGTCAATTATTCTCGTGTATTTATAGAAACTCATTTCGTTGTAAAATTCCTGCACTGACACACAAAGAATCGAGAATACAGACAGCCATGAAATACACCCACTCCATTCCCATGAATAACAAGAAATAATTTCTATGAAACCTTTCGTTTTAAAACACAAACACACACAAAAAAAATAAGAATTATACAAGTACAAAATTTATCAATCATTTAAAAGGAAAAAAAAACGCTATTTCGATATAATGTACTCATCCATGGGTTGAATACACAAAACTAGAGGAATTCGCTGCTAAAAATAACGAGAAAAAATAAAATATATTTCCTCTTTAAAACAAATGTAGTTTCGGATCACGGAAAGGAAAGATACAACGCTAAAAATGTAACAGAATGGGACATGAACGGGTAAATTTATTAATTAAACAATCGCCCTTCAAGACCACAAGGGCAGCACAAAACTTCAGAAAGGGCCTTTAAGTTGGTACACTCGTCGGAAAGGAGTGAAGTTCCCTTAATGTAAATAAAAACAATCGTTACGTTGATAAAATAAATTTATGAATTGTATGAAACTGACATTTACGAAAAATACCTAGCAGTATTGTAAAATGAAAAAAGAGATCCCTTAGTTTCACATCGGCGTTGGAAAGGGGCTCAGCTTTAAGTGAGAACTCGTGCGTGCCAGATCAGCGTACTCGGCAGAGCGCTTTCTTCACACGGTTGGTTTTCGGCTGGATCTGAACGCGCGTTTTTCAGGACCTGTTGAGAACATTCTCCACCCCGAAGCCGTGTTTCCTAAGCGGAAAAAACGTAGTTGTGGCTTTGGATAACTTTTTTTTATGGCTACTACTGGGAAATTGGCGGACAAGATTCGGCAAGCCATCAGTTACGTCACGTGATTGCCGGCTTTCACGGGGGGAAACTAGCTGACCACAATAGGCTAGCCATCATTTATGGCGCGTGCTTGCAGGGCCGCTAAAGGGCCACTTGTGGCAGCCACTGTCTGTGATGGATAACTGATGGCCCTGTTCTGGCATATGAAAACTGCTGGCCCATGTGGTGGCCTCCAGCACATTCTATTGACGGTTGGGCGGCGGCAACATAAAACTGGACCACGGTTGGCACTGTTGGCTGCCAGTGCTGACTTGAGAGCTGGCCTAGCAACACTGTTTTTAGTTATGGTTCGCGGCTTTCACAAAGATTCCGATTGAAATCAGGAACGCTTTTGATTTCAATTGCAAATATGAAATAAATTAAGATACGCTTAATAAATGAAATATAATTGATTTTAATTCAGTTGGGTGATACAATGAGAGACTGGCAGGGTGAAGAAAGACTACCTTCCCCAGCAGTTGTTCATTACTATTTTTAAAGTGCATGAACCGCTCGTTGTCAACTCATTTGTCAACAACCAATCAACTGCGTGGCAGCGACGTGTTTCAGAAGTTTAATCATTGTGAGATAAATGAGATGCACCCATTGCAGTTCTGGCGGCTTTGCTAAACCAGAAGGTGAATGCTAACCACGGGGTTTTGGAGAGATCGCGAGGGGATTCAATTAACGTACGATAACTGCCACTCCAAATCGGTCACTGGGATTTTAATGGTTCTGTCGAAAGGACTTATACAGCTTTTAAACAAGTTCTTAGTGAACGGAATACTACATTATGTACGCTTCTGTAATGTGTTCTTAAGAAAGTAATACTGCCTTGCAATGTGCTTAGATCACAACCGCACCTTCGAAGCCAACGTTCACCTCTCACATCACGCACCTTTGAAGCCGACGTTCACCTCTCACATCAATGACACGTCGTGCTCTGCAGTTTGCACGTCGTTTATTCGCAATGGTGCCATTTCTCCAATCACGATACACTTTAACCACAGCAGCACGCGAACAGTTCACAAACTGCGTTGTTTCAGAAATAATGCCACCCTTTTCCCGAAAGCCGATAATCATCCCATTTTTCAGATCTGATAAATCGCTCCTCTTATTCATGTGACAGCAACGAGTGATATGTTTTCAGATTGCCTACAGCACACCTTATATACCCTCTAAGCCAGTTCATGACGCGTGCCTTCTTTCATTGGCTATGCGCCGGTGACGTCAAAAGTAGGAGGTTAGTCACAATTATGTGACGCGACTGTATATACACTGACGGAAAAAAAATCCCAACACCACGAAAAAATAGTTGTAGAGGAATGAAATGGCGGCTATACATTTGTATAGGTAACATATTTAATCGATTAAGGTTTCAAGATCACAGCTTATTGTAAGCGCGAGAAGAGCCAATTTTAAATGTGAAATGCTGGTACATTAATAACTGGTGTAACCGCCAGAATGTTGAATGCAAGCATGCAAACGTTCATGCATTGTGTCGTACAGGTGCTGGATGTCAGTTTGTGGGATGGAGTTCCATGCCTGTTGCACTTGGTCGGTCAATACAGGGACGGTTAATGCTGGTTGGGGGTGACGCTGGAGTTGTCGCCCAATGATGTCCCATTCGTGCTCGATTGGTGAAAGATCTGGTGATCTAGCAGGCCACGGCAACATGTCGACACTCTGTAGAGCATGTTGGGTATACAACAGCGGTATGCGGGCGAGCGTTATCTTGTTGGAAAACACCCCGTGGAATGCTGTTCATGAATGGCAGCACAACAGGTTGAATCACCAGACTGACGTACAGCTGTGCCGTCAGGGTGCGTGGGATAACCACGACAGTGCGCCTGCTGTCATAGGAAATTGCTCATTAGACCATAACTCCAGGTGTAGGTCCAGTGTGTCTCGGCCGCAGACAGGTTGGTTGCAGGCGCTCACCTAGCCTCCTTCTAACCAACACACGGCCATCCCTGGCATCCCAGGCAGAACCGGCTTTCATCAGAAAACACAACAGATATCCACTCCGTCTTCCAATGAGTTCTAGCTTTACACCACTGACGTCGCAAACGGCAGTGGTTTGGAATAAGTGGAATGCACGCTACAGGGCGTCTGGCTCGGAGCTGTCCTTCAAGTAACCGATTTGTAACAGTTCGTTGTGTCACTGTGGTGGCAACTGCAGCTGGAATTGCTGCCGCAGACGAGGTACGATGCGCCACGGCCATACACCGTACACGGCGGCCTTCCCTCTCAGTAGTGCCACGTGGCCGACCGGAACCCGGTTTTCTTGAGGCAGAACCTTCACTTGACTACCGCTGCCAACAATCATGCACAGTGGCTACATTCCTGCCAAGTCGTTCTGCAATATGGCGGAAAGAAAATCCACCTTCTCGTAGCACTATTACACGACCTCATTCAAACTCCGTGAGCTGTTGATAATGGCTTCTTCGTCTTCTTAAAGGCATTTTTGACTAACATCAACACCCTACGTCGAATCTCAACGATAACTAACGCTCACGAACGTTACAGCGCGTATTTACAGCAAACCTACTTTGCATGTTCCGAGGGGCGCTACTAGAGCCACACGAATGCGCCGAGCGCGAAATTTGCATAGACGTCATCTTACAGATGTACTCTCACCGCCTACCAACTGTCGTTTATCTAACACAACCCCTTCTTGGTGTTGGAATTTTTTTCCGTCAGTGTATATATACATATTTCTCATTAAGAAATTTTAGTAGATTAAGTCGATGTGGCATATAAGTCAAGGCTGGACTTCTGAAGAAAATTATCTCGACTTATACGACGGAAAATATGATAAATTGGCTACGCTGTGTGCATTGATTTGAATATGCGTCTGAATTAAGTATCTTTTCTAGCACTGTATTTTTCCATCTTCACGCCATATGTTTTGTGGGCGTGATGAATTCCTACAAACCGAGAGTGTCGTGTTTTTCCCAAAGCAAACTTTTTTCATGTCCTCTTTTCCTAAGACTATTGTCACCAGAGCCTCGAGGGAATTGTTGCAGTCATGATGGAAGTAACGCTTTTTTTTTTGTTTTACGTTTATTTTTTAATACGCCTTCAGCTGTCGTTGCTTTGTTAAGTACCAACGCTTAGTAAGAAAAGTAGTAACGTAAAAAGCAAATAGAGTATGCCGTTAGGAAAGGATGGACGTTGTTTCTCTTCTTGAAGAAAAATGAGCCTTAGCCGAGCGATTTGCAAAGCCTATTTCCAAACGGATGTGGGATTTTCGTGTCATTTGAGGATTACAGAAGAGTTGGAATTCTCGTTTTCTTTTTAATTTGTTCGACATTTTCTTTCGGGGTAATGGCTGTGACATGTTATTTTCAAAATAATTTAAAGTATCTTTTTTTTTTGATACATACCAAATTGATTCGCTTCCGGGTAAAAAGGCTTAGTAAAAAAAATTATCATTCAGGGGGAAGTGTAAGTATAGCACACACAATAAATAAAAACCCGGCATAAACCCAAATCGAAAATAAACACATAGAAATTACGTAGCAAAATTTAGGCAGCTTTTTTTGTATGGCCAACCTTAAATTAAATTCCGATATACTGTAGGTGTGTATGACGGCACGGCGGCTATGCGATTAAAATGCCAGCTGCTATCCCCAAAACTGGAGTTTGCGCTTCACATCGAACAAGTAAAATATGTTTATTCTGCTTTTGTTGTATTACACTAGTTAGCGGTGCGGCCGGTTAATTCAGGGCTCGGTCCGGGCCTGTACTTGAAGGTTTAGAATTTTGCTCTAGGAGCAAAGAAAACGTTTTGGCTCCCAAAATGAAAACTAACTTGTTAAACAATCAGACAACTAAGTTCACTGAGTGAAATTAATCCTGGCTAACAAAATTATTATTATAATTATTTCGGTACTACTACTTATGGCAAGAAGATCTGCCTTACAATTAATGAACTATTGGCAACCCCGAGGGATGCCCAATCACCAACTATAATTGAATATAATGGAATTAGGACGTCTAATTTAGATGAGGTTGTTGATATTTTTAATAAATATTTTTTGGAATTAGCGGATATTTTGTTATCTGAAATTGCTCATTATACTAACCATTTCTCTGATTGCCTACCACCGTCTTCTAATTCCTCATTTTTTTAAACCAGTTGATGTGCGGGGCCCGATAGCGTACGTCCGAGGGTTATAAAATTTGTTTCAGGTGAGCTACTTATTCCGTTGACCTATAATCTTAATCGTATTTTATACACAGGGTGCATTCCGTTGCCATTGAAATTAAGTTGTGTTACTGTTATACATAAAAAGGGTTCCGTAACAGATGTTGCAAATTATCGACCAGTATCTATAATTCCGGTGTTTTCTAAAATTATGGAAAGATTAATACTGATACTGTTGTTATCTTACATTCACTAAAAATATTTTAAATAAAAGTCAACATTGGTTTCGTAAGGGGTTCTCGACTGAAACTGCTATTCCAGACGTATTAAATTATTTACATTTTAGTCTTGATAATTGCTCTAGTGTGTTGGGGTTTTTTTTTGTGATCTTTCCCGTGCTTTTGATACCATTTGTCATGACACATTGTTATCCAAGTTAAACATTGGCATTAGGGGAGTTGTTAAGACTTTATTTCAAAATTATTTAACAGGTCGGAAGCAATTTTTACAAATACAGGGTGTTCGATCTTCTGCCCTTTTGGTTCGTCACGGTGTTCCTCAGGGATCGGTTTTGGGCCCGTTATTATTCTTAATTTACGTTAATGATTTATTTACTATTGCTTCAAGTGCTACTCCAATTTTGTATGCTGATGATACAAGCCTATTTTTTTCTGGGTACACTGAGTTAATCTCACGTGTAAATTTGGAACTCCAGGATTATTACCGTTGGCTTTGCTGTAATTCCTTAATCATAAATTTTTCCAAAACTACTAATGTACTTTTTTCGCGATGTAGGTGACGAGTGGATATTGCTAATGGGATATTATTCAATGGAGTGCCCCTTGACTTTCAGGCTGTTGTAAAGTTCCTGGGTGTATATTTATAAAATAATTTGAAATGAGATACACATGTTAGTGAAATTGTGGTTGTGCTCAGATCCCGTATTGGTGTCATCTATAGGATTTCAAGTTTATTGCCTGCCAAGATTAAGTTGTTATTGTATTTTTCATTTATTTATCCATTTCTATCTTACTGTCTTTTGGCTTGGGGGTCGCACAACTATTGCGAATGTTAATAGAATTTATGTTTTGCAAAGAACAATTCTACGTTTGGTGAATCCGTCATTACAGGTACATTCCCTCTTCCTTAATTATCATATACTGTCATTTGATAATTTAAAAAAAAACTGGAGGTTTTCCTTTCGTGCTACTAGTCAAAAAGTAATAAAGGCTGTCAAAGCGCGATCAGATTCGTCTAAATATAGAGCACAAACACCACACCTTTCAATCACTATTTAAAAACGTAGGTAAAAAAACGTCTTTATTTACAATTAAGTTAAAAGCTCTAGCGAGCACTTTCGCGAACCACTATGGTCGCATCATCAGGCTAAGGAGTGAAATCACTACGAAGCGGTACATGACTTATATAGTAACAGGGGTGAGCACAAAGTAACAATTATGTAAATGAGATGAGTAAGGGGTATTAAATGGCAATCACTACAAACTATTTACAAAATTACCTAAATTATTTAGAGGGTTCCTCGCTTGGATGTTCCAACATGAGATCTCTCCAGGCACTAGGAACCTAAACTGGCATATCCTCATCGCAGCACTTATGTCCCAGTTTTATAATGTGAAGACTCTCAGGAAGCAACATAGAACTTTTTGTCGAGGCTGTTGATAACAAGTTTGCATTGTCTCAATCCGGTTTTAGGTCTCCCTCAGTGACAGTTTTTGGCAAAGTTGAAGTAACTGCTCCTTTACGAATTGCATATTTATGTTCAGCTCATTTGATTTCCAGGCTTCTGTAGGTCGAACCCACATAGCAGAGATTTGCAGCCCTTGTCCATTAATGTCCAACAGTGGGATACTAAATTATGTTGAGTGTTCCTTGCTTGGATATTCCAACATGAGATCGCTCGAGGCACTAGGAACGTAAACAGGCATATCCTCTGTGCTGTAATGAGATATGCCTGTTTACGTACCTAGTACCTGGAGAGATATCATGTTGGAATATCCAAGCGAGGAACCCTCTAAATAATTTAGGTAATTTTGTAAATAGTTTGTAGTGATTGACATTTAATATCCCTTACTCATCTCATTAACATATTTGTTATGTTGAGCTCATTCCCTGTTACTATATCTGTCATGTACCGCTTCATAGTGATTTCACTCTCTAGCCTGATGATGCGACCACAGTGGTTCGCAAAAGTTCTCGCTAGAGCTTTAAAACTAATCCCTTTTAATTGTAAATAAAGACGTGTTGTAGCCTACGTTTTTAAATAGTGATTGAAAGGTGTGGTGTTTGCGCTCTATATTTAGACAAATCTGATCGTGCTTTGACAGCCTTTATTACTTTTTGTCATTTGATAAATTATGCAGTTTTCGACTATTATTGTTTATGCATGAACGTATAGATGCTAATAAATATTCAGATCTAATTACCTTAACTTTGCGTTCCGATGATCATGACACTCGTGGTAATACTACAGTAGTTTTCTAACACCTAGAGCGCGTACAAATATTTTATTTAATAATATTAACGTGACCTGCCTTAGTTCCTGAAATGGGTAGCCACTTCGGATCAAGATGGTGTCACACTATTCGGTATTTAAAAGAGATTAGGAATTTCTTACTTAATGGTTCATTACTGGTTGGTCACATATTGTTGATTATTACTTCAATTTACTGTGTTACGGTTAAATTGTTCTGTGACTTGAAGATTTAGATTTTTTTTTCTTGGGGACTATTGGCTCGTCAGGCTACTTGTTAGCCTCTTTCCCTGGTTCCCTTGCAACATTACATCGCACCGATTTGTTATAAAGAATATGTTGCAGTGCTTTAATTTATTTAAAACTTAAATATTATAGCGTTACTTTGCTTCTTTTCAATTATTATTTACTTTAGTTATGCTCCCTGTGGTGAGACGTTTGATGTATTGGCTACGAAGTGTTAGCACCTTCTTCTTGTCGGTTTGTGTGACTAAATTATTTATTTTAGTACGTAACTTTTTGAAAACATTAATTTCATTGGCACATACTTCGTCATGTGTATGTCTTAATAAAAATACGATCTTATTTGCAAAAATCGAATTGTATGTGTCATAATCGCGTGTGGAGTGTTATGCTTATACTTATGTTTAATATATTTGCTTATGGTAATTCGCTGCCACCAGACCAGGATATTTCAGTCCCGGTCAAACTTACGCTGTTTTTCTTCTCAGAGGCATGATGAAAGAAAAGACGACTTATAGAGTACAGACTTAGAGCTGAAAAATATATACAGGTTTATTTACAACTTTGGTGACGAGTAGGTTGAAGATACATGTCAAAAGATAAAAACGGTTCTTGAACTTGAGCAAGTCGACATTCCAGCATGATCATAGTTCATTCACAGTCCAGTCTTTGCATTATGAGTATGCACATAGCATCAGGAAGTTATTTATACATAGCAATTATATGCTCTTCACAGGTGGCTAGATTTCTCACTCAGGTGGGTGGAGTATTTCCCTGGCAGACCGCAGTCTGGCATTTAGTAGTATTACACAGTTATAATCAATTACCCACAGGTAATGCAATGTATATACTCTAGTGGCCTTAACCCGCAGGTAGGCACCTAATTAACTCTCTAGTCAGCCGCAGCCGACTAGCGTACGTACATCTCGAGCGACGACTACAAAACGACCGTCCTCTTCCTATTCGAGCAAAAAGAGAAAGTGTCCTCAAAGTTCGTTACAACTTTTTCCCGCCTAAACCTTCTGTGCAGCCCGGAGAGCGCACAGCCAATCCCTACCGCGCAATCTTCGGAGCAAGAGGCCATGTGGTAAATCTCTCTTCTCTCCTCAGCTGTCTCTCTAGCTACTTCCAAACTTTCTGCGCCAGTAAGACATCCCAATGTTCTGTAAACTCCTGCCTCAGCATGGAATTCACCAAGGAAAGAATTTTCTTCCCCCTTCTCCTCTCCGTGGGACCCTGGGCACAAAATATGGCCGACCTGAAGTCATTTTTCTTCCTACAAGGATAAAATGGCGTTCCACCTCCCATTTTGGATTTTTCCCATTTTCCATGTCTTCAATATTTTTTTACATCATCACAGTATGGAAATGGTTATACCTTTGAAATGCTGCAATTTCTTAGTTACTTTGGTTTTTGGATAATTTCTTAGTTACTTTGATTTTTAGATAATTTCTTAGTTACTTTGGTTGCCTGCTGCGTACTGCAGTTGATTTCTACAGTATAAAAATCCTGAGTTCATTAATTTTGTTTGCAAATTTATATTACTATTGCTATTACTGTATTCTTGGACTTTTGCTGTTTTATTATGATTGTCGATATAGTTCCGGGTGGGTATGGACAAAATTCTGTTTTGTCGTGGTGTGGTATGAAATTGTAGTTAGATAAATAAAATAAATAAATAAACGAAAAAGATGGAAGTGCATCCGCCACGGGGTGTGTTGATAAATCACAGCTGATATCGACAAGCTGGGGCTGTATGATGAAGATCTGAAATGGGACGGGTTTTTTCTTTAAACTTCGAAATAAAATTCAGTTTCCACTTTTTTGGCTTTAATTTCCTTCATCATTTTTGTACACGCTTGGAAATTTTATACACGCTGCATTTGCTTCATAGCTTTGTTGTAATTTTTTGGAATTCATATTTGGAAAGGAAAACTCAATAATGACCAGTGATACCTAGAACTGCGGCAGCCGGCAGCTTGACTGCTATAACGATTTCATGTAAAATGCGATCATTTCTGGGGATTTGACATTAGTCAGATTCTTTGGATGTCATACAAAACCTGACCGTCTTTTCCAAGCAATCTTTATAGACCTTGTGATTAAGGCACGTTACTGTTTTGCTTTTACGAAAATGTTTATGTAAAGGAATCTAATAAAAAATGAAATGAAATGAAGTACATTTTGCTTTCAGCAAAATGTTTACGTAAACAGACTTTTCAACTTCGCTATATCAGAGAAACGACCTACCAATGCGAATCATTGTTACAGCAGAGATGAAAAAGTTTGAAGTATTGGCTTGATGCGAATGAAATGTCCGGCGCGAACGAGCAGTGGAGACAGGTCCACACCACAGCGGAATGGAACCATCCACAGGTGTTGCGGGAATTACGTCACAGAGTTACTATAAATAGCTAGCACGTGTGTGAAGAACAAGGTTCAAGCGTGGTTTGTTTGGACGTAACGTGGCTTGCCAAGTAAACATGCAGACGCCGGATTTGAGAATCATCTTCCTGTATAAATTCAAACTGGGCCATTCTGTAGGAATTGCCGCTCGAAACGTTAACAAAGCATTTGGGGAGAAAACAGCTAACGAACGAATCATTCGGCGATGGTTTGTGACGTTTCGAAGCTGAGATACGGACCTGCAAAACGATGCACGTGGTCACCAACCTGTTGCTGTTTCTGACGATGTTCTATGAGACGCGGTTGAAACGGATCCTCGAAAAACGTGTCGTGAGATAGCGGCACAGGTAGGTGTCCACAACACGACAGTTGTTCGGCGTCTGGCTGCTGTGGGTAAGGTCAAGAAGCTGGACATGTGGCTGTCGCGTGAGTTGACAACGGCCAACAAGACTAGACGTTTGAAAGTCTGCACGTCGCTGCTTGCCACGAACAAACAGCAACTTCTACTGCATCGAATCGCCAACTGCGACGAGAAGTGGGTCCTTTATGATATTCGGAAACGATCTGTACAATGGTTAAGCTAGGCACAGCCTGTTGGATGGCGTCCTAAGCCACACCTACTTACCAAGAAGATGATGTTCCTTGTCTGGTGGTCCACAGCCGGGATAATTCATCGGAGTTTCTTGCGAAGAGGCCAAACCATCACTATAGAACGTTATTGTACTGTATTACACCAGATGTACCGGAAACTGCTGCAGAAACAACCGGCTTTGGTCAACAGACATGGTGTTCTTCTGCTCCAGGAGAGCTCTCGCCCTCATTTCGCACAACGTACGATGCTGACACTAAGTGCCTTGGGCTATGAAGCACAGCCTCATCCTGCCTATTACCCGGACTTCTTCGACAGACTATCATCTGTTTCGTCGTCTGGATCACTGACCCATCCGGGAAACAGTTCACTACATACAACGAGATTCAACGTGCAGTGGATGACTTGTTCGGGTCCCAGCCACAAGATTTTTTTTCGTTCAGGGATCATGGTCTTGCCGGTCAGACGGCAACCATGTGTCTATGCCGAGAGGGATTATTTTGCCTAGATAAATTGTCCTACTTTTCAGCTCTCGCCGTTCACGTGTGCTGGTCCTTTGCTGGACATTTCATTCGTACCAACCCAATATTTGCTTAAAGATCTGGCAATCGAGGCTACCTTGCTCATACTTAAGTGTGGAAGAGGAAATCCGCTTACATTTGTAACAGAGGGAGGTAGTCAGGTCATAAGCTTATTTGTGGAAAGAATTCCACCGAGAAATGACACGTCACTCTGCGTTTTGTCCCTTTTTAGCACGTCTTTTGTAAAAAAAAAATCGTGCTTATGTATCATTTTGTCCGTCTGTCCATATGCCTGTGGACACGTTATATCTGCAACTACTAGTCCGATTTGAAACTTTCTTTTTGGATTGGGAAGTTTGAAGTGAGAGAATGATGGCTCTTGCATTTTTTTTTCGGTGCAAACTTCGCCGCTAAAGGGCTAAATGTAGATGATATCGAATTCAAAATACATTTTATTTCATATACGCTGTTTGCTTATAAATATCGGGTTAAAAAGTATTTCTCCCTTCGATGTCATTTTTATAAGAAACTATTTAACGTACAGTCTCTTTTTCAAGTAATGCATAGATTTTTTGCTAGGGGCGTAAAGGTGAATGGCTTTTTCCCGATATTTCTGCTTCTAAAAGTCCGATTTGAAAAATTCATCATGCATCTCATTGGGAACGTTTTGCAGGCAATTCCTAGTTTTTTTTGGTAAAGAATGGTTTGGCCACCAGGGGACGTAAGTGTTTAATTCCGCTTCTGATGAATTTGCAGTAAAATCTGAACTTCTCAAAAGTCAATCGAGAAATTTTTCCGTGGACCGATACCACTCATCGCGGAAATCATTTCGAGAATACCTCCTGCTTAGAATAGTACACTGATTTTCTGCCAAAGGCATAGATATATTTATTTTCTCGATATCTCTGCTCTTAAGAGCCCAATTTGAATTTGTTTTTTCTTTGTTGGAGAGCGTTTCCAGTGCAAAATGTAGAAATGTTTCTTAGGTAATTCAACTTTTCTTTAACTCACAAGTGTGCGTAAGTTCACGTTTACGTTTACAGCAAAATCTGAGGAACTAAAAACCCGATTGAATTTTTCTTTTCTGTCAGATACCGCTAACTATGAAACCTTTTTGTGTGCATTTTCTTCCCAAAATAATGCATAATTCCGCCGTCAGGAGGACAAATTTTTAATTTCTCTTTCTCAGTATCTCTACTTCTGAATTTCCGATTTAAATAAAATTCGTTTATCACGTTATACCATTTACATTAAGAAAACATTTAGGTGTATTTGATGAGTTTTGTACTTCACAGGTCTATCGGTAGGTTGTGTTCGTGAACTTCTGTTTGCAACTGTATCTTCACTTCGAAAAAACTGTATTGAGAAATTTCTTTTTATACTGTACGCCATTCGTTACAATACAGATGGGGAGCATTATCCTATTTTAATAATGCACAGGTTTCCCGCTCAGGGACAAAAATGTCAGTCAAAATCTTTTTCTCGCTATCTCTGCTTCCAGCAGACGTATTTCAAAAGTTCGTTTACCTTAGCATAGTTTTTCCCTTAAGATTACCTTTTGCCTATTTTCAAGTTTTCCATTATCGAAATTCTTCCGCTAAAAGGCGTAGAGTTGTATCACGTTTCCTTCTATACTTATTATTTTAAAGTTCGATTGGAAAATCTCTTTGTCTCTGATACCTTCCTTGCGCCATGAGAAACTTTTTGTGCGAAACTTATTAATTTTCGTAACATACTTTCTAGCCTCTAGTGAAAGTAAGTAGCTCTTTCTGTTTCTGGATGTTTTAACGACTGAAGAAATCCGGTTGATTTTTTTAACCTGTCCGATTGACTTTGAATAACTTTGATAACTTTTATTCACATGGGAAAGGATTCAAAAGATACGTGCTGCAATTTGTAGCGGAGAACGTGAGTAAAATTCTGAAATGAGCTCAGCCCGGTCTTCCAAATTAACGCACGTGCAGATATCTAACACTCTCACTAAATTAAAGATGGCTAATTCTTTCTGAAACTAAATTATCATGAAACTTTTATCGCATCAAAATAAAACAACAAAAATGACACAGAATTTTCAGTTTTAATGAACACATCTTATGAATCAGTTCTGACACAAATTAAATTTATCAATGTTGTTATTCAAAGTCAATGAAACCGGTTGGTAAAACAATCAACCGGGTTTTTACGATCGGTAAAACATCCGGAAATAGAGAGAGCTACTTACTTCCACCACCAGCTAAAAGGATGTTACGAATATTAACAAATGACGCATAGAATGTTTCTCGTAGCACAAGGAAGTATCAGAGAAAATGAGCTTTTCAAATCGAACGGTTAAAAGAAGAAATATAGAAGGAAACATGATATAACTCTACGCCTTCTAGCGGAGGACTTTTGCATAATAGAAAAGCTGAAAATATGCGAAAAGTATTCTTCATGGCACAAGCTATGCTAGGAAAACAAACTTTTCGAACACGAAGCAGAGATAGCGAGAAAAAGGTTTCGACCTTTACACCCCCTAGCGATAAATCTGTGCATTATTTCAAGAGGATTATGCTATACATTTCTATTATAGCAAATCACATACGGCAAAGAAGAGATTTCTTAGTAGCGCTTTCAGAAGCGGAGATACAGCTGCAAACTTTAGTACACAAACACCACCTAGCGGCAGAACTGTGAGCTATAAAACTCCTCATATGCTAACGTAAAGTGTTCTTTAAGGTAAATGGCATCCGGTGTCAGGTGGCGAAAGGATTTTTTAAATTACACATGCACGAGTAGAGATATTGAGAACAACAGATTACGCATTTGCGACAAAATTGTGCATTATTTTGGAAAGATAATACACACACAGAGATTGCATAGTTAGTAGTATCTGACCGAAAAATAAGTTTTCAATCGTTTTGTTGTCCCACAGATATTACTGTAAACATAATTATGAACTTACGCCTTCTGGTGGCAGGCTTGAGTGTTAAGAAAAGTTTGAAATTATATGAGAAACATTTCGCACCGGAAACTCTCTGCAACAAAGAAATAATTCTGCAAATCAGACTTTTAGAAGCAGATATATTGACAAAAAAAGATATACGTCTACGCCCTCTGGCGAAAAAACTATGCATTACATTAAGGAGAAAGTAATCTTAAAAAGGTTTTAAAACGTGAGCGGTATAGGTCCACGAATTTTTTTTCAATTGAGCTTTCAGAATCTCAGATTTTTCTGCAAATACATCAGAAGCAGAAATAAACGCTTACTCCCCCTAGTGGCAAAGCCTTTCTTTACCAAAAATTAGAAATCATATTCAAAACATTTCCAATCAGGAGCTGTATCCGGTGCAGGAAGAATTTTTCAAATCAGAATTTTAGAAGCAGAGATCTATGGGAAACTGCAATTTACTTTTATCCCAGCGGAAAATCTATGCGTAATTTGAAAAAGTTAGTGTACCCAAAATATTTTTCGATATAAAGGGAATCGAAAGGTAAAATATATTTTTTTAAATCGGATGTTTAAAAGCAAATATATGGAATAAAATGTATTTAGAATTCGACATCATCTGCATTTACGCCCTCTAGCGGCGAAATTGTACATCGTAAAAAAAAAAAAAAAAAAAAGGAATGCAAGGCTCATCACTCTCACATTTCATACTTCCTAATGCAAAAATTATTTTTCAAATCGGATTAATAGTTGCCGCGATGTAGTGTCCACAGTTTAACATAAGAAAAGGGTGTTCATACTGTAACGTACCAGGAGATGTGACGTACCTGCCAGAAGGACGCACACGACATAAAGGCAGATAGGAATCAGAATAAAATGTCCGCGTAGCTCAATTGGTAGAGCAACTTATTCCGGAATGAGTGGACCCTGGTTCGAATCCCGGCGTAGACCAAAAATGACGGAGAAATTTACTTCGTTATAATGGCGCCCGAACTATCCGGATGACCCGACCGTTCACAATCTCGCAATGGTGATGTTATTTCCACACCGCGAGATAGGAAAAATAAGAGCAGCACTTCGAAAAAAAAAAAAAAAAAAAAAATGAGGGGGAGATGATGTAACGTACCAGGAGATGTGACGTACCTGCCAGAAGGACGCACACGACATAAAGGCAGATGGGAATCAGAATAAAATGGCCGCGTAGCTCAATTGGTAGAGCAACTTATTCCGGAATGAGTGGACCCGGGTTCGAATCCCGGCGCAGACCAAAAATGACGGAGAAATTTACTTCGTTATAATGGCGCCCGAACTATCCGGATGACCCGACCCTTCACAATCTCGCAATGGTGATGTTATTTCCACACCGCGAGATAGGAAAAATAAGAGCAGCACTTCGAAAAAAAAAAAAAAAAAAAAAAAAAAAAAAAAAATGAGGGGTAGATGATGTAACGTACCAGGATATGTGACGTACCTGCCAGAAGGACGCACACGACATAAAGGCAGATAGGAATCAGAATAAAATGTCCGCGTAGCTCATTTGGTAGAGCAACTTATTCCGGAATGAGTGGACCCTGGTTCGAATCCCGGCGTAGACCAAAAATGACGGAGAAATTTACTTCGTTATAATGGCGCCCGAACTATCCGGATGACCCGACCGTTCACAATCTCGCAATGGTGATGTTATTTCCACACCGCGAGATAGGAAAAATAAGAGCAGCACTTCGAAAAAAAAAAAAAAAAAAAAAAAAATGAGGGGGAGATGATGTAACGTACCAGGAGATGTGACGTACCTGCCAGAAGGACGCACACGACATAAAGGCAGATAGGAATCAGAATAAAATGTCCGCGTAGCTCATTTGGTAGAGCAACTTATTCCGGAATGAGTGGACCCTGGTTCGAATCCCGGCGTAGACCAAAAATGACGGAGAAATTTACTTCGTTATAATGGCGCCCGAACTATCCGGATGACCCGACCGTTCACAATCTCGCAATGGTGATGTTATTTCCACACCGCGAGATAGGAAAAATAAGAGCAGCACTTCGAAAAAAAAAAAAAAAAATGAGGGGGAGATGATGTAACGTACCAGGAGATGTGACGTACCTGCCAGAAGGACGCACACGACATAAAGGCAGATAGGAATCAGAATAAAATGTCCGCGTAGCTCAATTGGTAGAGCAACTTATTCCGGAATGAGTGGACCCGGGTTCGAATCCCGGCGTAGACCAAAAATGACGGAGAAATTTACTTCGTTATAATACTTTTAATTCCATGTTTGTTTTATGAACTCAAACGTGCTTAAAATAAACCATCCTACTACTTAGTCATTGGTGTTTGTGCCCATACTACTGATTGAAGAAAAGTGGAGATAACACCACAGTTCTCATGGACGTAAATTTAGGCGACTCAGATTGAGAGCGATGCATTTTTCAATTTTCTTTAAGGATGGCTGCGCGAGAAACGGTAAAAAAATACAGCGCTCGCACCTATATGACGATAATGATAAATGTAATTTCCTTTTTCGTCCCATGCGGAAAAACTACATTATTTGAAGTCGAAAATATCGGCAATGTTATGTTCTTTTGTGGAAAGCGTCCAAAGAGAAAAAAAAATATTTTTCCATTAGGATTTTCAGAAGTAAGGATATGTAGTACGATATCACTACCAGTCCAATAGCATCGGGACCTACGCCTCCTAGTGTAAAATTACTCAATGCAAAAGGGAATGTGCGTGGATTTTGTTCTCACATTTCAAGCTTTCAGTTTTTGAAACGAGAATAATACGTACAGAGAAAAAGAGTCTACAGCAGACCTACGGAGGGATAGACATAGTGATACTATAAGAACTCTTATTTTTTTTTGTGGAAGATGTGTAAAAACGCTAATGAACTCTTGCGTTCTGGTACTTCGTGACTGTTTCTTTAGAATTTGTGAAACGTAATAGTTACGTGTGGGTTTGTAATCGTAGAGCAGCAGTCGTTTAAAACTAATGATGTGAGTCTGTATAGCGGCGTGAGAATAAAATTTTTCGAAAAGAACTTAAGCATGTGGGAGTTTATTTACCAGAATAAAAAAGTTAGAAATTCTAAAGCGAAGTTTGCGTGTCTTCGTCATTTTAGGCGCAAAAATTGTTGAAAATATTTGTGTGCATTTGGGTTTACTCTCATGGGAATGATTACTACCTGACGAATAGGAGGGCTTACTAATGTTATTATTTTACAAGAACAAGCCTGTCTTTCGACAAAAATCGAGTATTGTCTTGATGTCAAGATCCTAACAATTTGTTATGGTCAAGATCCTAACAATTTGTCTAAGCATGTACAAACTTCCGGGAGGGGTAGTTTGCACAAAGACAAATCGGAATCACATAGCAATGCAGGGTCGGAAACGCCCTCTTCATGTGCTACTGTACAGAGAGGAGGAGAAATGAAAGAGCAGCACGTAAGAGAACAAAATGCTTTTTATTACTCACAAGACATTTGAGAAATGCATTGAGGTTACAGAAGGTGCTCAAAGTTACGACCGTGAGCTGTAACACACGCTTGACATCGTCGCCGCATGGAATCACGTATATTTTGGAAAATTCCTGGCGCGCCTTGGACTTCCAAAGCAGCTACAGAGATGCGTGCTACAAGGTCCTCATCACTTTCAACGGGGGTGTCGTACAGCAGTCCTTTGATGTAACCCCAGAAGAAGTAATCAAGGCATGTTAAGTCTGATGATTTTGCTGGCCAATGAAGGGGGCCACCACTCCCGATCCACTGATGTCCAAATGGCATGTTTAAGTGACGATGAACGTCATTGCTGAAATGGGCGAGGGCCCCATCGTGCTGCAACCACATTGCACGGCGTAGCGACTGAGGGACCTGTTGTTCGTTCAATAGCTCTGGCAAGACGACCTCCAGAAATATCCGGTAACTCCTTCCGTTCAGACGAGGAGGCATGAGGTATGGGCCAGTTAAGTGGTCCCCGACAATGCCGGCCCAAACATTAACAGCAAAACGGCTTTGTGCTGCACGGCGTCGTATAGCATGGAGGTTCTCCACCGCCCGTACATGCGCGTTATGTGCATTGAAGCAACCTTCCCTTGTAAATGTTGGTATCATGAAAGAACATATGAGCAGTCTCGCGGCATAACAACGCCATTTACCGCATGAAGATGACGTTTCCGACCCTGCATTACTATGTGTTCCGATTTGTCTGAAGTTTGTACGCGCTTAACTGAATCACCCTGTACTTTAAAATACATCACATATTTCGGAAATTTATATCAATAATTATTCCAGAGTCATTTTACCACATGAAATAAAGAGCATTTGTACAGAATTCAAAGACTATAGTTCTTTGTTGCTAACGAAATGCTGTTGCCCAATAGTCGTTAATTTTGCAATACCGTACGCGGGCTGCGAGGCTAAAATTCTGAATAATATTCCAAACTGCACGCGTCGAGCATTAACGTTTGTATGTGGGCTTAAATATAAGCCTATAGACTTCATGGTATACTGAAGCTGTCAAACGGAGCTTGACACTGTTATAATTGCATTTTCAAAACTTTTTGTCCATAAATTCCATATTTAGGAAAACGTAAACCGGAGGGATACGGCTTTAAAACACAACAATATCTGCAAAGTTCATATCCCGAACGATCACTTACCATGTGAATTGAGCGTTATTTCGGGGATTTTGGAGCGTATAGAAGAGCAAACCTGCATGAAATAATGCTATATTTCAAGAGATATTACACTATCTACCAACAAGTAATTGGACACCTTTAATAGCAAAGGAAAACGAAGTTTATTCACCTTCAATAGTTGGTGGAGCTTATACGAGCGGCGATTACAGCTGCGACCCTCCGGGGCGTACTCTCAACCAGGCGTTGTACGACGGCTAGCGGTATTTTCTTCCACTCGGCTTGGAGAAGACAGGTCAGTACCTTCACCGATTTCGGACGGTGGGGGCACCCCTTAAGTCGACGCTCCAACTCATCCGAGAGGTGCTCGATAGGGTTAAGGTCCGGGCTCTGCGCAAGCCAGTACATTCGATTAACCCCATTGTCACCATACCAAATCATGGTGGACCTCGCAACATGACAGGTGGCATTGTCATCCTGAAAGTAACATGGGTCCACCCCGTAAAACTGCCACAACGTAGAAAGCGCATGGCCATCTAAAATGATACAGTAGGTCTCGGCGTAGGGTCTACCAGGAATTATGACCAAGGGTCCCGTGCCATACCAGGAGAAACAGCCCCATAGCATAATTCCACAGCCGCCGAACTTCACAGTTGGCACAATACATTACGGCAGGAGGCATTCTCCAGGCAGACGCCAAACCCAGACCCTGCCATCCGAACGGTAGAGGGTGAACCTTGATTCGTCGCTCCAGAGAACCTGTTTCCACTGTTCAACGGTCCACTGTCGACGTTCTTTGCACCACGTTAGCCGAGCAGCACCATTGGACTTGGTGATCAAAGGCTTGTGGTCGGCAGCACGTCCATGATAACCAAGCAGATGGACTTCCTTACGGATGGTATTCATCGAAAGAACACTCCCGGATGCCTGTTGAAACTCCTCGCGGATGTGGCCCATCGATTTGGTGCGGTTCTTCCGAATTTCTCTGGCCAGCACCCGTCGGTCTCTAACTCCCAGTTTTGTGGGTCTGCCGGATCGGGGCACATTCCGACAGTCACCTCTCATCTTCCACTTGCCAATCACGTAGGCCACTGTCGATTTTGGGTACTTCAACTCGCTGGATATGTCACAATGGATCGGCCATTTCTGTGATATCCGACCATTACGCCTTTCTCGAAATCAGAGAGCTCCGAACTGCGTGGCATCTTGCATGCGACTGGTTGCGTTGCTGTTTCCCACACGATATTTAACGGCTGCGGCCGTGACGTGTATCAGGACCGCAGATATCGTCGATTGCAAGGGTGTCCAATTTTTTTTTTGGTAGATTGTGTATTAGCAATAAAACGAGAAAAAGGTATTAATTATTCTATAGCTCCCTTACTAATGAAAGTTGAGTAGTTCACATCGGCATGAAATAACAATAACATATGCGATGGGAAATTGAATAACATGTCATTCGCAATGTTGAAATATTTTCTGAAATAAGAAATTATTAGGTAGATATCATCAAGAAATTGAGTTATTCATTTTATTCCTGTTCTCAGCAGAGATACTGTGTACAGTTTCTTCTGAAAATTTAAAATAACTTTGTAATTATATTTTGTGCTCTGGCTTATAACCATTCCAGCGAAAGAGGAAAAAATAAATACATTTTAAGTAAAATTGCAACGGGAATGTCCAACAACAAAAGAATTCAGAGCAAATTAATTCAGATATTATATTACGACACAAAAATTATACATAGAGAACACTTTTTAATTCGATTTGAATGCCTTTTCTCCCCTAAATTATGCATTCTAATTAAATTTGTGAATTATGGAAGTTCGTTCGCTTTAAAAATAAGTGTTTCCGTGCTGCGCTGAAACTGGAGCGCGACGAATCTATAATCAGCGTGTTATAATTTGATTCGTGTTGTCTTACAGAAGTACGATTATACTTACATCTGACCGAGCTGAAACGTAATTTTCAAAGACCTGTGAAGCTACCAGTGTTATGCTATAAGTTCCTCCTCACCAGCAGTCGCTTGAATAAAGTGCGTGTGACCTCTGAAGAAATCGGTTTCTTGAGTCCTGACTATGAAATTGCTCCAACATATTTTGTTTCTCCACATGGCAATGCTTTAACCACTTTAATTTCCCTGGTATTTCTTCTCGCATTTGGCATGACACATGACTATTAAGCTTTTTACAACAACTGACAATTATCAAATGCTCCACTTCACCTAAGGACAGCTGATTGACTCGTCTTAGCCAAAATCCTTTTTAACGCTTTCCAACCGTAGGTTGAAGAAGCGTATATGCGCCAGCTTTGTCCGTCCGTCTGTCGGCACAATAACTCGCGTAAAAATGGTTCGATTTCGATGAAATTTTAATATGTGGTAGGGGACCACCTGGGGACGAACCCTATTGAAAATGGACAAAATGGGGTTAAAGGTCCCGGCATAGCAGCGGGATCCATTCCATTGCCCTTATGCGTCATAACTTGTGTAAATATGGTTCGGTGTCGATGAAATTTTAGTATATTGCAGGGGACCACCTGGGAATGAATCCTGTTGAAAATGGGAGAAATGGGGTCAAAAGTCAGGACATAGGAGCGGAATCACTTCCATCGCCATTATGCGTCATAACTTGCGTTAAAATTCTTCGATTTGGATAAATTGTTAGTATGTTGTATGGGCCTGCCTGGGGACAAATCTTATTGAAAATGGGCGAAATGAGGTGAACGGTTAGGACACAGGAGCGGGATCTATTCCATAGCCCTTATGCATCATAACTTACGTAAAAATGCTTCCATTGCGACAAAACTTTATCATGTTATTTTGGAGGTGTACTGAACCGGTTCTGTTCAATATAATCGAAATGGGATCAAAAGGTCAGGGCACAGGACCGAGATTTATTCCACATCCTCATAACTTGAGTAATGATTTCTGGTATGTTGGAAAGCGTATTATAATTAATGAATTTCATGATTTTACTAACTTGTTTATAAAGTAAGTTTTTTTTTGGTATTCCGGGTATAACGCCCACCATGAGCAACACAATGGGCAACAAGCAGGCGCACATCCCTAATTTAGAGCCACTAGTTTCAGGGAAGATCTCTAGAGAGCTAGTGCCTTAAGACAAACACAACATCAATGCCTCACCGGGCGATTCGAACCCGGACTCATCTCGGACGAATGATCAGAAGCCAGGGCTTAGACCATTGCGCTACCGGGCGGCACGAAAAACAATCAAGTCACTTTGTAGAACTTCTTCATACATGAGCATACATAAATTTCAATCATACAGTCCAATGAACCCATAACGGTCTGTTTTTTCGCAGCAGCAGCCCAGGTGGCGCAGGTTTCTAAGTGCTGGCTGATGTGTCTGTCTTACGAAACTGGCTCTTTCTCTTCACATGAACCAGTGGCTCTAAATTAGGGACGGGCGACCGCTTATTGCTCATGGTGGTCGTTAAATCCACAAACAAAACTTCACGCCGTTGTAATTTGTTAGTCGAGAAAACAAACAAGAAAGAAAATAGTTTTACTTTTTAGGCGAACTCCAACTGAATACAATACGTTTACGCCCAGCGATGTTTATCCATTTACTCCCCGAAAGTAAACGTGGAGGCCCTTTAAACTTCCTTATGACGTCTCTTCTCTACCTCCGCTTCTTCCTTTCTCGATGCTTGGCGATAAAAAAAATGTGCATTCGTTCACCTGCCAGAATTATTTACGAGAAGCCTTCATGCGGGTATTAAAAGGAAGCATGGGTTAGAAATTATATGCTTTCAGAATGCAGGTATTCAAGTTAAATGCACGCTAAAAGACCGTCTTTAACCAAAACTACAACAAATTACCTTTCTTCTCTCATTCTGAAAAAGCGAAAGAAACCATCTGACTGACAACTTATAACGAAGTAAATTTCTCCGTCATTTTTATCCGCGCCGGGGTTCGAACCCGGGTCCACTCATTCCGGAATAAGTTGCTCTACCAATTAAGCTACGCGGACATTGATTCTAATTGCTATCTGCCTTTATGTCGTGTGCGTCCTTCTGGCAGGTACGTCACATCTCCTGGTACGTTACAAACTATAAACATTCATAACAGTATGTCTCCATGTTTTATAAATTAAAACTGATTTCTGCTAATAGAGCTGAAGCTTCTAAGTTAATCATATGCAAACATTTATTTATTTCGTTTTTAGCACGTCTTTTGTAAAAAGAAGATCGTGCTCATGTTATCGGTTTGCTCGTCCGTCCGTCTGTCTGTGCCCACGGTATCTCTGCAACTATTAGTCCGATTTGAAAAATTCTTTTTGCATTCGGGAGCTTGAAATATGCGAATGATGATCCTTCTTTTTTTTTCTTACAATATACAATTTCGCCGCTAGAAGGCGTAAATGCAGATGATGTCGAATTCAAAATTACGTTTGTTTTCACATATTTGTTTCTAAACATCCGATTGAAAAAATTATTTTATCTTTCGATTCCATTTATGTCGGAGTGTATTTTAGATATTGTTTCCTTTTTCAAATTACGCATAGATTTTCCGCTAGGGGACGTAAAAGTAAATTACATTTTTCCCGATAACTCTTCTTCTAAAACTCCGAATTTGAAAAAAATATTTTTTTATTCAGCTTATACATCTCCTGATGGAAAATATTTTGCATATAATTTCGAATTTTTCGTAAATAATACTTTGGCCACCAGGGGGCGTATGTGTTAATTTTTGCTTCTGATGTATTTGCCATAAAATCTGAGCTTCCAAAATATCTATTGAAAAAATTATTTCGTGTACACTGTGTTTTCACTCACATCGATAAATATTTTCGGAATATTTTCTTCCTAAAATATTCTACAGTTTCTCCGCTAGGGGGCGTTGATGTATATCTTATTTTTGTCAATACCTCTACCTCTAGGAGTCCGATTTGAAAAATTCCTTCTTTGTTGGATAGTGTTTTCCGTGTGACATGTTTTTCATATAATTTCAAATTTTTCAAGTAATTCATAGACTTTCCGCTAGGGGCGTAAAAGTAAATTGCGTTTCTCCCTATATCTTTGCTTCTAAATCTCCGATTTGAAAAATTCTTTCTGCACCCGTTACAGCTCCTGATGGGAAATCGTTTGCACATAATTTCAAATTTTTGTAAAAAATGGTTTGGCCACCACGGGGCGTATCCCAGCAAAAACACAAGTGCTGGGAAACTGCTGGCCACCAGCTGGCAGTGATGGGTCACTGCTGGCTGAAATCTGCCGTTCACGGCCCGGTAGTGGTCCGTTGGTGGCAGCGCTATCAGTTGGCGAGCCATTGATGGCCCTGCAGCATCGCCGTGAATTGTGGGCTTCCAAGCAAGTGCCACTATTGGCCGTTGCTGGCAACCAATGCAACCCCCAACAGCAGGTAGAAGCAACGGGACTGCGCATGCGCAGACGCAACACTTGCTGTGTCTCTCATGGTACCAGTTAGTTGAAGACGACGCTATCGCCATCGTGTTATTTTAGTGGATGTTAAGAAAAAATCCATATGTGGAGAGGCGAATTAATTTCCTAATGAAATTTTACGTCGACGAAGATATCAAATTAAACCGTGAAATACTAAAGAACAGCCATGAAATACATCCACTCCATTCCCATGAATAACAATTCATGGAATGGAGTGGATGAATATCAAGAAAAAATTTGAAACCGCTTGAAACAAATATCCTGGAAAACCATTAAAACAACGTTTGTTGGAAAAAAAAAAAGAATTATACGCGTACAAAATTTATTAATTATTTGAAAGAAAAAAAAAAAGCAACGCTATGTGGTGTACTCATCCATGGGTTGAATACACAAGACAGGGAGGAATTCGCTTCTAAAAGTAACAAGAACTAAAATAAAATATCTTTTACTCTTTAAAACAAATATAGCTTTGGACAACGGAAAGGAAAGACACAACGTTAAAAATGTGACAGAATGTGACATGAACCCGGGTAAATATATATTTATTCAACAATCTGTTTTCAAGACGGCAAGGACAGTACAAAACTTTGGAAAGCGACTGTAAGTATGTACACGCCTTGAAAATGAGTGAAGTTCCCTTAAGGTAAAAGAAAAAAAAATCGTTACGTTGAAAAAATTAATTAATCAATTATATGAAACTGACTTTTATGAAAAATACCTCGCAATATTGTAAAATGAAAGAGGGAGGCATTCGATTACACATTGCATACCAAACAGACAGCTTTAAGCACACAGTCGAACGTGACAAATTGGTCCGGTCGGTAGAGAGCTCTGCTCTCACGCAAACGGCCCAGGTTTAAATCTAGTCAGGTACAAACGGGTGTTTCTCCCATCTGTTGAGAAAATTTCCACAGCGCAGTGCGTTAATTCACAAGCTTCGTAAGTATAGAAAAAAAATGTTGGTTTGGGAAACTGCGTTTATCTTTGCTATTATTATGGCTACTACTGGGAAATTGGCGGGCAAGATTCGGCTAGCCACCAGTTACGTCACGTGGTTGCCGGCTGCCACTAGCGGACCACATTAGGCTAGCCATCATTTCTGGCACATGCTTGCAGGGCCACTGAAAGGCCACTTGTGGCAGCTACTGCCTGTGATGGACCACTGATGGCCCTGTTGTGGCATATGACAACTGATGGGGTGCCAACTGTTGGCCTGAACTGCTGGCCCTTCTGTTGGCCGCCCGGACATCTTATTGACGGTTCGGCAGCGGCAACATACTGCTGGGCCAGCAAGACTGTTTTTGCTGGGATATCTTAATTTCCGCTTCTGATGTATTTGTAGCAAAATATGAGCTTCTAAATTCTCGATTGGAAAAAAAGTCGTTTGATGACCGATACTACTCATGTCGACAAACCTTTTAGGAACATTTTCTTCTTGAAATAATGCATGGTTTCTACGCCAGGGGGCGTAAATGTATATCTCATTTTTGTTAATATCTGTACTTCTAAATGTCCGATTTGAGAAATGCCTTCTTTGTTGGATAGTGTTTCGGATGTGAAATGTTTTTTCTATAAATTCAAAATTTTCAAGTAAATCATAGAATTTTTGCTAGGGCGCACAAAGGTAAATTGCGTTTTCTGCTCCTAAAACTTCGATTTGAAAAATTCTTCCTATATGGTATACAAGTCCTGATGCAAAATATTTTTCACATAATTTCCAATGTTTGGTAAAGAACGATTTGGCCACCAATGGTCATAAGTGTTAGTTTCTGCTTCTGATGTAATTGTAGCAAAATCTGGGCTCCTGAAAACTCAACTAATGTTCTTTTTCTTGGACCGATACTGCTTATATGGATAAACCTTTTGAGAATACTTTCTTCCTAAAATAATGCATAGTTTTCCCACCAGGGGACGTAAAGTCACATCTTATGTTTGCCGATAACTCTGTTTTTAAGAGTTCGTAAGCTCAAGATTCCGTTTACAGCAATATCTGAGGGATTAAAGACCCGATTGAAAAACTTCTTTCTTCCTTCAGATACTATTGTTTTCCATACCGGTTCCATTGACTTTGAATAGCTTTAATAAATTCAATTTTCATCAGAACGGAATTAAAAAGACGTGCATATTACACCCGAAAATTTGGTGTCATCTTTCTTGTTTTTTTTTGTTCATATTTACTTTATTGCAGGAACTTGTCATCAGGTATCTTACAATTCAAAGTACTCTCTCCCTGTGATTATGTGCATTTTATGCAACATTCCCTGGAAGGTCTTTATTTTCGTTTTCAAAGAAATTTTGAGATCGGATGCCAATCCATTTTTAATAGCTATCGATATCAGTCATTGTTCCCAAAGCGCTGACCTTCAAATTTAGCTTTCAGCCTTCCAAAGAAATGAAAGTCGTTCGAAGCTCAGTCGTGGCTATCCGAAGGAGGTTTTGTTGTTTCCAAAGTTCTCTAGCTGTAAGAGGCCTAACTTTGTCTTGAAGGAAACACGAGCTCTTTTTTTCTTTACGACCTTTAATTTTGAGAGGATTGTTTACCTCCTTCATTGGATAAAATCACCGCGTAATGCTTAACATTTATGACTCTTTCTTTCTGAAGAATATCGTCATGAATTACGCCCTTTCAATCCCAAGAAAATGTCGACTTTACCTTTCCAGATTAAAGCGTTTATTTTTTTATCCTCAGAGTTGTTGAGTGATCGCATCGTCGGCACGTGCAACTAATCTTTCCCACAACAGCGTCTGTTCTGTCCTTAGAATCTATTCTTTCGTGTACAGCACTCTGGAATGTTTACGTCACCGCAGGCTACACAGTAGTGAAGATTGGTTGCACGTGGCGATCGTATCGTCTCCACATGCAACTAATCTTCCCCGCAACAGCATCTGTTCTGTCCTTAGAAACTATTCTTTCGTGTACAGCACTCTGTAATGTTTACGTCACCGCAGGCCACACGCCACATACGATTTGTTTCGGAAATTTTCTTTTCAACCTGGTGGAAGTTGAGTAACGCATTAACATTGTAATAAACTTTCAAATCAATCCCGCACCAGACGATGCAATTATCAAGTATTTCGATATGATGATACATGATGAACAGTGAACTAGCTAGATCAGGCTGTTCTGATATTACATGATGAACAGTGAACTAGTTGGTTCAAGTTATTCTGATGTTACATGGTGAACAGTGAACTAGTTAGTTCAGGTTATTCTGATGTTACATGATGAACAGTGAACTATCTAGTCCAGGCTGTTCTGATGTTACATGATGAACAGTGAACTAGCTAGATCAGGCTGTTCTGATATTACATGATGAACAGTGAACTAGTTAGTTCAGGTTATTCTGATGTTACATGATGAACAGTGAACTAGCTAGATCAGGCTGTTCTCATATTACATGATGAACAGTGAACTAGTTAGTTCAGGTTATTCTGATGTTACATGATGAACAGTGAACTAGTTAGTTCAGGTTATTCTGATGTTACATGATGAACAGTGAACTAGCTAGTTCAGGCTGTTCTGATGTTACATGATGAACAGTGAACTAGCTAGATCAGGCTGTTCTGGTATTACATGATGAACAGTGAACTAGTTAGTTCAGGTTATTCTAATGTTACATGATTAACAGTGAACTAGCTAGTTCAGGTTATTCTGATGTTACATGATGAACAGTGAACTATCTAGTTCAGGCTGTTCTGATGTTACATGATGAACAGTGAACTAGTTAGTTCAGGCTGTTCTGATATTACATGATGAACAGTGAACTAGCTAGATCAAGCTGTTCTGATGTTACATGATGAACAGTGAACTAGTTAGTTCAGGTTATTATGATGTTACATGATGAACAGTGAACTAGTTAGTTCAGGTTATTCTGATGTTACATGATGAACAGTGAACTAGTTTGTTCAGGTTATTCTGATATTACATGATGAACAGTGAACTAGTTAGTTCAGGTTATTCTGATGTTACATGATGAACAGTGAACTAATTAGTTCAGGTTATTCTGATGTTACATGATGAACAGTGAACTAGTTAGTTCAGGTTATTCTGATGTTACATGATGAACAGTGAACTATCTAGTTCAGGCTGTTCTGATGTTACATGATGAACAGTGAACTAGCTAGATCAGGCTGTTCTGATATTACATGATGAACAGTGAACTAGCTAGTTCAGGCTGTTCTGATGTTACATGATGAACATTGAACTAGCTAGATTAGGCTGTTCTGATATTCCATGATGAACAGTAAACTAGTTAGTTCAGGTTATTCTGATGTTACATGATGAACAGTGAACTAGTTAGTTCAGGTTATTTTGATGTTACATGATGAACAGTGAACTAGTTAGTTCAAGCTGTTCTGATGTTACATGATGAACAGTGAACTAGTTAGTTCAGGTTATTCTGATGTTACATGATGAACAGTGAACTAGCTAGTTCAGGCTGTTCTGATGTTACATGATGAACAGTGAACTAGCTAGATCAGGCTGTTCTGATATTTCATGATGAACAGTGAACTAGTTAGTTTAGGTTATTCAAATATTACATGATGAACAGTGAACTAGCTAGATCAGGCTGTTCTGATGTTACATGATGAACAGTGAACTAATTAGTTCAGGTTATTCTGATGTTACATGATGAACAGTGAACTAATTAGTTCAGGTTATTCTGATGTTACATGATGAACAGTGAACTAGTTAGTTCAGGTTATTCTGATGTTACATGATGAACAGTGAACTATCTAGTTCAGGCTGTTCTGATGTTACATGATGAACAGTGAACTAGCTAGATCAGGCTGTTCTGATATTACATGATGAACAGTGAACTAGCTAGTTCAGGCTGTTCTGATGTTACATGATGAACATTGAACTAGCTAGATTAGGCTGTTCTGATATTACATGATGAACAGTAAACTAGTTAGTTCAGGTTATTCTGATGTTACATGATGAACAGTGAACTAGTTAGTTCAGGTTATTTTGATGTTACATGATGAACAGTGAACTAGTTAGTTCAAGCTGTTCTGATGTTACATGATGAACAGTGAACTAGTTAGTTCAGGTTATTCTGATGTTACATGATGAACAGTGAACTAGCTAGTTCAGGCTGTTCTGATGTTACATGATGAACAGTGAACTAGCTAGATCAGGCTGTTCTGATATTTCATGATGAACAGTGAACTAGTTAGTTTAGGTTATTCAAATATTACATGATGAACAGTGAACTAGCTAGATCAGGCTGTTCTGATGTTACATGATGAACAGTGAACTAATTAGTTAAGGTTATTCTGATGTTACATGATGAACAGTGAACTAGCTAGTTCAGGCTGTTCTGATGTTACATGATTAACAGTAAACTAGTTAGTTCAGGTTATTCTGATGTTACATGATGAACAGTAAAATAGCTAGTTCAGGCTGTTCTGATGTTACATGATGAACATTGAACTAGCTAGATTAGGCTGTTCTGATATTACATGATGAACAGTAAACTAGTTAGTTCAGGTTATTCTGATGTTACATGATGAACAGTGAACTAGCTAGATCAGGCTGTTCTGATGTTACATGATGAACAGTGAACTAGTTAGTTCAGGCTGTTCTGATGTTACATGATGAACAGTGAACTAGTTAGTTCAGGTTATTCTGATGTTACATGATGAACAGTGAACTAGCTAGTTCAGGCTGTTCTGATGTTACATGATGAACAGTGAACTAGTTAGTTCAGGTTATTATGATGTTACATGATCAACAGTGAACTAGTTAGTTCAGGTTATTCAAATATTACATGATAAACAGTGAACTAGCTAGATCAGGCTGTTCTGATGTTACATGATGAACAGTGAACTAATTAGTTCAGGTTATTCTGATGTCACATGATGAACAGTGAACTAGCTAGTTCAGGCTGTTCTGATGTTACATGATTAACAGTGAACTAGCTAGATCAGGCTGTTCTGATATTACATGATGAACAGTGAACTAGTTAGTTCAGGTTATTCAAACATTATATGATGAACAGTGAACTAGCTAGTTCAGGCTGTTCTGATATTACACTGGCGTGCAAAAATTAAGGACGAGACGGTTTTTCGAATGTAACGTCGTGCAGATGTGCTCCACAACGACTCAAATCATACCATAAGATCCCTAAGATGTAAGAATATGTGACAAGTGAGCAAAACCGTCCAAACAAGACATCCAAAGGATACAAAGGCACTTTATTGAAAAGGTAGCTTCGAGCACAACTGTACAGAAGACAGAAACGTCCATGTGACAGGCGGCTGATCAGAAAAATTCAGTCTTTAGTAGGGGATATGGACCCCCTGACTGCGTTGCAGGATTTACAACGTCTCCATGCTGAGGACGATGTTGCGAAGGAGCTGTTGTAGCATCGCGGCCGATTCCCTTTGTAGTGCCAATCGCAGCTGCTGAATCGTTGCTGGCGGAGTAGGTCCCACACGTGTTCGATTGGATTTAGATCCGGGAACCCTGCGGGCTATTCCACGCGGTGAATATCTTTACTCTCCAACAGCTCTGCGACAGCCACTGTACGATGAGGTGTAGCGTTGTCGTCCATGGAGAGGAACTCAGGACCCACAGCACCTCTAAACAGACACACGTGAGGCCGGAAAATCTCGGTACAAAGCGGAGACCTGTGACTGAACCTCCTTGGAAGATGTGTAGGTCAGTACGGCTATCAAGCATGATACCGCCTCAAACAAGATCTCCGCCACCTCCAAACCTGTCCCTTTCGATGATGTTGAAGGTGTGATTGCGTGTCCCCTGCTCTCTCCAGATGTGTATACCTCCAGAATCGTTCGTCAGACTATACCGGTTCTAATCCGTAAAGAGAACTCGACCTCATTTCTGATGTGACCAGTTCTTGTGTTCCTGGCACCACAGAAACCGCTGTCTCCGATGAGCAGGCGTTAATGGCACACACAGTACTGGTCGTCGTGCAAATAGACCACCTTTTGTGCAGCCTCCTGGCCACGGTAAAACGCGATAACGGACGCCCAGTTGTCTGTTGCATGTGCCTTGCGATTTCTCCCGCTGTCTACCCTCTTCTCGCCTATAGGACAATACACCGGTCGTCCGCCGCCGTGATTGCTCGTGGACGACCACTGCGAAGCTCTCGGACAGGTGTTCCTGTCGCTTGAAATGCTCTCCAAGCTCGTGAAACGATGCTGTGAGCGATCCCGAACTCCTCGGCCACATTAGTCACAGTTCGACCTTCTTCCAAATTCCCAATGACGCGACCTAGTGTAAAGTCATCCAGATGTCGTCTACTGGATTGCCTGTTGGCCATGTCACACGGTGGCAGCAACTCGATGTCGTTCAAACCGATGTACACCGTGCAATAGCTTTCACTGAATTGCTGAGCGCACACCGCCCGTGTGCTTTATACCCTCCCGACAATCTCCTCCCCTTACGTCATGCTGCATATATGCGCATGCCCTACCGTACCGGACGCTAGTCTATCTCCTGAGTGATCTTTCGGTCCGCTCTACCTACTCGTTCCGCTGTTATGCTAATTTCTCCTCTTCGTCCTTAATTTTTGCACACCAGTGTAAACGATGAACAGTGAAACTAGTTAGTTCAGGAAATTCTGATGTTACATGATGAACAGTGAACTAGCTAGTTCAGGCCGTTCTGATATTACACGATGAACGGTGAAGTAGTTATTTCGGGAAGTTCTGATGTTACACGATGAACAGTAAACTAGCTATTTCAGGCTGTTCTGATTGAGAGTTAATAATCCTACATGTTGCATGCATTTGCGCGAAGAGCATTTCTTCCCTAATTTCCAACTTTTCCACGCTAGGTCATCTAAATTCCAGGTTAGAGGTGAACTCGCACGATTGCATTTAATGCAAAAGAATTCCGCAAGATACAACTTTCTACACTTGTAGGGATATGAAAAGACACTTATTATCGCAGTCGAAGTCCTTTGAAATTATAATATTATTAGTATCCTTAATATTTATGAAATCAGTAGTATTACGCCATAGCAAGCTTGCTAAACTAGTATTTTGTCTGTTGCTTACCTTAAATGTTTTGCATACGACGTGGAAAATTCAGTTACTGGTTCTTGTCGATTAGGCGCGTTGGCATGTTAAAAATAATATATGGTGTAACGTACCAGGAGATGTGACGTACCTGCCAGAAGGACGCACACGACATAAAGGCAGATAGGAATGAGAATAAAACGTCCGCGTAGCTCAATTGGTAGAGTGACTTGTTCCGGAATGAGGGGATCCGGGTTCGAATCCTGGCGTGGACAGAAATGACGAAGAAATTTACTTCGTTATAATGGATTTAACATTAAAGGTATAACGCTGTCTCATCACGATTACATAAAATTCCATCTAAAACAACATGTGCAATAGTTAAAAATAATGTTTAACCACCCCCCCCTCCCATCCTCCCTCCCGTCCCCCAAGACATATGAAAAACAAAGATACATGATAACGGGACTAACGTAGAAAAGGGAACATAAAAACACAATGCATCAAAAAAGTATTACAGTCTTAGAACTAAGACTGTAATAATTTAGTCTTATATTATTACACTCTTAGTTAATAATAAGAGTCTTGCTATTAACTAGGACTGCAAAATTTTTTGGATGTATTGTGTTCTTATGTTTCATTTTCTATGTGATAACTTTTTGATGTATTGGGCTTTCAGGATCGCTTATCTACGTTTTTTACGTTATCACGCATCTTTGTTTTTCATATGTCTTGGAGGAGGAGGAGGAAGGATGGGGGAGGAGACGTTTCGTAACAGGTTCATGATAGTTGCGTCTACTTGTATTTAATGGTGTCACGTCAATTCGTCGCCTGCGTCAATTCGTCGCCTGCGTCAATTCGTCAACCACGACGATTCGTCGCCCGTCAATTCGTCGCGGACAAATTCGTCGACTACGTCAATTCGTCGACTACGTCAATTCGTCGACTACGTCAATTCGTCCCGTTTACAGATTTTGGTCACACACAAAACAAATGCAGGAAAACGTACGATTTCGAAAGTCTTGCTCCCTGATCAAATTTATAAAGTTTGGCCACGCAGACAGGATAGGAATATTACGTTTTTCTTTGGCACTAAAAATATTAGACGGTAAACGGTTTTTGGAACGGGGCAGGGGCCCGGTTGGTCAGAGCCCCCCATACACAAAATATTCGTAAAATCTACAGTTTTCAATTCAGAACCACCTAATCTGGTATACTATCTCAGGGCTCTCTAACTTAGACGCTAGACGGTTTATGGAAGGGGTTGGAGCCCGGGGGGTCAGACCCCCCGAAAAAAAAACTTTTTCGTAAAATCTACAGTTTTCAATTTAGAACCACCAAATTTGGTATACTATCTCATGGTACTCTAACTTAGACGCTAGACAGTTTTTGGAAGGGGTTAGAGCCCGCGGGGTCGGCCCCCTCTCATAAAAATTTCGTAAAATCTACAGTTTTTATCTTAGAACCACCAAATTTGGTATACTATCTTATGGTACTCTAACTTAGTCGGCAGAACGTTTTTGGAACGGGTCAAGGCCCGGGGGTCAGAGCCCCCACATACAAAATTTTCTTAAAAACTACATTTCAAAATTGCCTTTATTCTTCAGTAAAATAACATTTCTATGCACATGACAATGGAATTCTGCCAATAAATACAGCGGTATACACATCAGCTGGAAAGTTCCAGTGAAACGTAAAACAAAATATTGTTAAAATCATAAAAATTATTTCGCCACGTAGGGCGAAAGAGAGGCAGACAAAAAGCACAAGCGATACAAACGAAAATGTTTACCTACAGTATTGTAGACAGGGCAAGACATGATTCTATACTATGCACAAATTCCAATTAAACATTACTAAAATACTAAAGATTAAACATTAGGTACTAATTCACAGAAATGCAACAGTGATGCTACATTCAAAATTTACAACATATGTACAGAAGTATTCAGTGACAAGGGGAAATAACGCTAAATGTACTCAGAAGGGCATCTTGTTACATTATATTATACACACAGTGACTAATATTTTAAAAAAAATATTCAACATAATGAATAGGACATTGCGTGGGCAGTAAACTGTGCAGAAGGAAGAATTATATACAACAACATAAAACCCAACATTATCGAAGAGAACATGGGAAACATGGTGATCTATCTTCAATGGCACATTAAAACAGAAAAATCACAAATAGCGAAGCACCAAAATTAATACGTAAAAACATGATTTGTTACAGTGAACGTGGGCGACAACAAAAATCCCACTTATAAGTTGAGATGTAACTGCAAATTGTGGATATGGAGCCACATAGCCGATAGTTTTCAATTCAGAACCACCTAATCTGGTATACTATCTCATGGTACTCTAACTTAGACGCTAGACGGTTTTTGGAATGGTTTGGAGCCCGGGGGTCGGACCCCCCCGAATAAAAACTTTTTCGTAAAATCTACAGTTTTCAATTTAGAACCACCAAATTTGGTATACTATCTCATGGTACTCTATCTTAGATGCTAGAAGGGTTTTTGAAGGGGTTGCAGCTCGGGGGTCTACCCCTCCCCTCATAAAAATTTCGTAAAATCTACAGTTTTCATATTAGAACCACCAAATTTGGTATACTATCTTATGGTACTCTAACTTAGACGACAGACCGTTTTTGGAACGGGTCAAGGCCCGGGTTGTCAGAGCCCCCTACATACAAAATTTTCTTAAAAACTACAGTTTCCAATTCAGAACCACCTAATCTGGTATATTATCTCATGGTACTCTAACTCAGACACTAGACGGTTTTTGGAAGGGTTTGGAGCCCGGGGGTTGGACCCCCGAATAAAAACTTTTTCGTAAAATCTACAGTTTTCAATTGAGAACCACCAAATTTCGTATACTATCTCATGGTACTCTAACTTAGACGCTAGACGGTTTTTTGAAGGGGTTGCAGCCCGGGGTCAGCCCCCCCTCATAAAAATTTCGTAAAATCTACAGTTTTCATCTTAGAACCACCAAATTTGGTATACTATCTTATGGTACTCTAACTCAGACGGCAGACCGTTTTCAGAACGGGTCAAGGCCCGGGGGTCAGAGCCCCCCACATACAAAATTTTCTTAAAAACTACAGTTTTCAATTCAGAAGCACCTAATCTGGTATACTATCTCATGGTACTCTAACTTAGACGCTGGACGGTTTTTGGAAGTGGTTGGAGCCCGGGGGTCAGACCTCCCTCCGAATAATTTTTTTTTGTAAAATCTACAGTTTTCAATTTAGAACCACCAAATTTAATATACTATCTCATGGTACTCTAACTTAGACAGTAGACCGTTTTTGGAACGGATCAAGGCCCGGGGGTCAGAGCCCCCACATACAAAATTTTCTTAAAAACTACAGTTTTCAATTCAGAACCACCAAATCTGGTATACTATCTCATGGTACTCTAACTTAGACGCCAGACGGGTTTTGGAATGGGTTGGAGCCCGGGGGTCAGACCCCCCGAATATAAGCTTTTTCGTAAAATCTACAGTTTTCAATTTAGAACCACCAAATTTGGTATACTATCTCATGGTACACTAACTTTGACAGTAGACCGTTTTTGGAAGGAGTTGGAGCCCGGGGGTAAAGCCCCCCCCTCATAAAAATGCAGCGTAAAATCTACAGTTTTCAATTTCGAAACACCAAATTTGGCATACTCTCTCATGGTACTCTAACTTAGACGGTAGACGGTTTTTGGAACGGGTCAGGCACGGGGTCAGAGTCCCTCCGCCCATAATTATTTTTCGTAAAAACTAAAGTTTTCAATTTAGAGCTACCAAATTTGGTATACTATATAATGGTGTTCTAAATTAAACGGTAGACGGTTTTCAGAACGGGTCGGGGCAAGGGTGGTTACCCCCCACCACCCCCCTACACACAAACTTTCGTAAAATCTATAGTTTTCAATTTAGAACCACCAAATTTTGTATATTATCTCATGGTACTCTAACTTAGACGGTAGAAGGTTTTTGGAACGGATCAAGGCCCGGGGGTAAGACCCCCCCACATACAAAATTTTCTTAAAATCTTTATTTTTCAATTCAGAACCACCAAATTTTGTGTCATGAAACTCTAACTTAGCGGGAGACGATAAGTGAAAGCGCAACATTATTAACTTGATTTGTTATGCAAACCTTATAAATACGACCACAGCGATTAAAAGTTACTAAAGAGTCCTTGTAAGTAATATTTTTTGACCGAGTGCAAGTACAATTTACGAAATGTCAACAGGTCAAAATATCTAAAGTAACAATGAAATTTGGAATATTTCTTTTTTCTTTCTTTTTATTGCAGTTTTGACACTTGTATTAAGTTTTAAAAACATATATTTCTCCTATCGTATACCTTCATTGTGCTTTAAACAGAATTTCTTACCATGTTTTGGGTATTTTCTTTCGTGTGGTTGCAGTTTTTTTAATGTTTTGGGCATTTCATTTTGTGTGGTTACTCCTTTTTATGTTTTGGGCATTTTACTTTCTATGGGTGTTTTTGTTATGTTTTTGTTCTTTTCTTTTCTGTGGTGGTTGTAATGTCGACAGGATGAAAAGGGGAAACTGTGGACAGTCACGATGCCTACTTGCTTCTAATTTTTTTTTCAAATACAGCACATGATTTTGTATTGAGTTATACCACTTACTCATTAAGCGACTACAGGTTTCTTTTAATATGAACGTTTTCTTAGAGCCTTTTGTTTCCTCTACCCAGCTTTTTCGGTTCCGCAATTTCTTTTTTTGGTTTTAGAATATTTTCCTTATTATTAATCTATTTTCTCATGCAAACTCTTTATGTAAGGTATGTTTATTCTATCAAAGTATTTTGCAGTTATACGTGAAGCCCTGTTGCTGAAGTAAAAAAAAATATTTCCAACTGAAACAACGCAGTTCAGATATTTTCCCGCTGTTAACTCAAAGAATGAAAACAAAAACAACAAATCTGTGCAAGGGTTGAGGCATGAGACAGTACTTACTGGTAACCAGGCAAAGTTTTAAGGAAGAATGAGCTTAAGAATTTCTAACTGCAACAAAAAAGAGCATCCGCACTGTATCCCTCCCCATCCCCTAGTGCCGGCCTTTGAACGTCTGGAAAGAGAAGTCTTAAGGACACATCTGTATCGTAATTGCCTGAGCATTCGCAACAACCTTCTGGTGTCGTAGTAGAAAAACACACTTCCTACTTCGCCTAAATTGCTTGGATGTAATGCCAACGAACAAAGTTTTGCTCTCGCATTGGATTTCTGTTGCTTTTGATGGAATACTTTTCCCCTGGGGTTCACCGCTTTCACCATAGTCTTCAGGACAGGCGGCAATACACCCCAACGTAAAACACCAATTTCACGGCAATTAACTGCAATTAGAGAAAGAGAGGGGCGGTACAGGAAATAAGTCGAACGAGACAGATCTGAACTTAGAAAGTCGGGGGAAGGTGCTGCATGAAAAACTGTGTTTGGCTTACAGATCATTTGGCATGTAGGGACGTAGGTTTCGTTTAATATGTTTCGGGGTAAACAAATTGTCTTTTCAGTATAACAATTTTCTTTCATACGCATGGTGCAACACAAAAAATTTGAATTTATTTTTGAGAATTAGCATGACGCCTACCGGCCCAGAGTACAGCTGCCCAGTCCGCGCCTGCTGCCGCCTCCGGAACCTGGCTCCCGGGTTCTTCGCATCTGTTGATCCCCGCCTGGAGCGTCCCAGCTGTGAAATACATGTACCTCTGCGTTTTGGAAAAACAAAAGATAAGATGCCGATCCTTAAAATTAACCACTTCTTGTGACCGCAGGTACGAAAATCTTGAACTTCGCTTAAACCCTAACTGGAGGAACAAGCTTCACGTGATTGTCTGTATTCTGAGTGTTTTATTGAATGGTTGCTTTTTAGTTCGCAGTTGACTGGAGAACAGAGAACGTGCTTGTTGAGACCTTTGTTGTGCGTTGTCAAGTGATAATAGTGGAAATATATCATTCTAAATATTTTGGAAAGAGAAAGTGCATTGTTTTCCGAAGGCACTATGCAGATGAAGAATGCAACATAAAAAGTTAACTCACAAAAAGAAAATGATTTGCTGAAATGGAAAGGGTATTTATTTTGCCATAACAGAGTGCGAGGTGATTTACGGTATTGTCACTGTATTGAAAGAAATTATGGAAATTGTACTAGCTTTGCTAGTATTATTCTCATTGGAGATGAACACAGGGTGCGCAATGAGAAACCACATAATCATGCTCCAAGACCGGAGAAAAGTGATGTTTCTGTTGCAAGAGCGCAAATAAAAGAACGAGCGGGAAATACAGACGAAGCCCCTGCACAAATTATTTAAACCTTGGCAACGTCAATGGCTACGGTAAATGCAGCTTACATGCCTAATATGGATGCACTAAGGCAAGTTGTAAAAAAGAGAAGACATGCCTGCGGAGCCTACGACTTCAGAAGGGATCGATGCCCCAATAAATTTACAGGAGAAGATGGTGCAAAATTTCTTGGCAGAGATAGCGCATTTGGACATCAAAGAATTATTTTATTTTTAACAGAGAATAATTTACGAAAGCTAAAAGAAGCACCCCTCTGGATTACGGATGGGACATTTGAAACTTGTCCAACCCTTTTTAGGCAATTATGTACCATTCATGCTATGGTTGAAACGAATCCAGAGATGCACAGACTTGTCCCACTAGTTTATGGGTTACTTTCCAGCAAGTATAAATAATATAATACTATTATAAAGTATTTTTGTAGGATTTACAAGACTATGCATCAGACTATGATATTCAGCTTGCACCACAATATACGCATAATAATCGATTTTGAAATAGCTACCGTTATAATGCTGCTAAAAAGGAATTTGGAAGCAGCACACACAAATGTTGTTGGTTTAATCTCGGAAAAAAATGTGCTGAGGAATATCCATCCTCTGGCATGGCCTTGGAATATAAGGAAAACAGTGAGTTTGTTCTCAAAGTCAGACATTTGCAAACACTCGCATTTTTTTCATCTGATGAAATTCCAGCTGCTTTTGAAGAAGTGAAATCAATTTTACTAGAATATGCAGATTCTGTAGTTCAGTGGTTTGAGGAAAATTATGTTCTTGGAAAATTTCGTGGAAGCAGAAGAAACAATCCAAGCAGAAGCCCTCCGCTGTTCCCGCCAACAATTTGGCCAGTTAGTGAAAACAATTTATTTGGCTTTCCCAGAACACAAAACGAACTTGAAAGATTAGACAGACGCTGGAATATAATTCTGGGAGGAGAGAAAAAACTGTGACTGTACGAAATAATCAGTGAAATTGCGAAAGAGCAGAGAACAACTATGGCTAAAATCGAAAGAGTGATAGCACTGATTCCAACAAATCCACCCAGAAGAGAAACGCTGGCAAGATAAAAAAGGAATTCGAACTTCTTTGGTGCACAGAGACAATGTTAACATGCTGGACATTTTAAGAGGAATTTCATATAATTCTACCCTTTACTGAAATGTGCTGGTATTTCTCACTAATTGATTTATACCTTTTACTAACTTGTATTTGAATTTTTCAAGAATGTAATTCCGCCGAAGATGCAAGAATGTAAAACACAACGCAAAATTAAAAAAGTCAAAATTTTCAAAATAGCATGTCAAAAACATAAAATGTCAAAAAGTAATCCAAAATGTGAAACATATAAAAATTCAAAATGCAATCCAAAATGTGAAACAAATAAAAATTCAAAATGCACTCACAAGTCACAAGCATTCCAAAAAGGCGAAACCCTATGTAACAAGTACAACACAAAATAAAACAAATGCCAAAAAAAATGCATACGCTTTGTAAAATGTACAAAATAAAACAAATGCCATATTCACAAGGATTTCATGACGAGTCAAGTTAAAAATGAGCTTTTACTTAGACTTCAAATAATAATTACTAACCTCTACACCTTTTTAAGTCTTTAATAAGTGCAACATCATTAACTTGACTTGTCATCAAACATTATCAATAGGACCATAGCATACAATCACTTAAAATACTTGTTAATGGATGAATTGAGGAATCACCAAGTTCAGCGGGTGAAAGTTAATGGCTGTTTATAGTTTTGTACTCGAGTAAATGCGCAACACAGTAAACTTGACTTTCTCTGAAAATTTTATGTATATGAGCACGGTTGATTGAAAACTGATAAAAAGGCTTAAGGCCTGTTTATTAATTTTTGTGCCTCAGTCAAAACGCAGTACCATAACCTTGGCATGTTATCGAAACCTTATGAATACGTCGGACTAAAAATTCCTAAAAAAAGTTTACGCCTAAGGTCTTGTAACTAAAGTTTTGTTACAGGGTAAAACTGCAACATTAATAACTTGACATGTTATGTTAACGTTGTGAATATGAGCACGGCGGATTAAAGATTTCAACAAATAGCCTTTGGGATTAATGTGTTGTAGCTGAGTAAAAATGTAACATTATCTTGATTTTCTATATAAACCAAACTACGTGCTGAAATGGCCCAACTATATATACGTATACTTCAACCATATACCGAAGCGCTGACAAGGTGAAAGCAAAAGTGCAATTTTGTACGGTCCCCTATCATTTTATGGCCAGCCTACATGGAAGTGGACACCTTGATATCAAAAACATACTTTTTGTACGGTCCACAACAAATAGCAATGGACACGTCGCAATCTTTGGGGGGGGGGGGGTTAACGACCACCGTGATCAATTCAGTGGGCTATAAGCAGTCGGACATTCCCAATTTTGGGCCACTGGTTCCTGGGAAGGGGGACAGCCAGTGCCAGAAGTCAAGCACAACGTCCATGATTCACCGGGATTTGAACCAGGATCCTTCTCGACAAGTGGTCAGAAGCCAGCGCCTAGATCACTCCGCCGCCGTAGCTGCACAGGTTGAAATGTATTTTTCATACGGCCCCAAACGATCTTATGGACATACTAGATTGAACTGGACGCAAATAAATCATTAATATAATTTGTACTAGCAGGGATACCAGTTATTTGCCAGGTACATATTACTATTTGTGGAATCACCAAGTTCAGCGGGTGAAAGTTAATGAATGAAAAAAATATTCCTGCAATTTTCCAGTAAACGTATTTTAAATTTTTTGATTTAGTTAATTTAATTTTGCGAAACAAAAAAGAAAGAAAAAGGAATGGGAACACTTACCTTCTAGGAGACATCTATAGAACTGCCGTACATCTGGCGTGTGCTTCTGTGAATCCCGCGACACAGAAATGCAATGTACCTATGTGATGTCACATGCATACGACTTCACATTGGCATTGATAATCTTTTTCTTACCGTTTTGAATTTTGAATATCTGGAACTCTCTGTTTACATTACATTATATTTCTTTCTGATAAGCCGTTCGTTGGTAGTGAAAGCTAAACTATATAGATTTGTGTTTTTAATACACCATTAAACGCATATTTTTTCACTTTATTGTTATCTACAGTCCCTAACTTAGACCGTAGGTTGGTTAGTTGGTTGGTTGGTTAGTTGGTTGGTTGGTTGATGGTTTATGGTGCAAGGCCCTCAAAGGGCCAAAGAGCGCCTTAGAACGTAAATAGGGTATGAGATAGTATATGGTATGAGATAGTATACCAAAGTTGGTGGTTCTAAATTGAAAATTGTAGATTTTACGAAAAAGTGTTTATTCGGGGGGGGGGTCTGACCCCCGGGCTTTAACCCCTTCCAAAAACCGTCTGGCGTCTAAGTTAGAGTACCATGAGATAGTATACCAGATTAGGTGGTTCTGAATTGAAAACTGTAGTTTTTAAAAAAAAATTGTATGTGGGGGCTCTGACCCCCGGGCATTGACCCGTTCCAAAAACGATCTGCCGTCTAAGTTAGAGTACCATAAGATAGTATACCAAATTTGGTGGTTCTAAGATGAAAACTGTAGATTTTACGAAATTTTTTATGAGGGGGGAGCTCCGACCCCCGGGCTCTAACCCCTTCCAAAAACCGTCTAGCGTCTAAGTTAGAGTACCATGAGATAGTATACCAAATTCGGTGGTTCTAAATTGAAAACTGTAGATTTTACGAAAAAGTGTTTATTCGGGGGGTCTGATCCCCCGGGCTTTAACCCCTTCCAAAAACCGTCTAGCGTCTAAGTTAGAGTACCATGAGATAGTATACCAGATTAGGTGGTTCTGAATTGAAAACTGTAGTTTTTAAGAAAATTTTGTATGTGGGGAGGCTGTTGCCCCCCGGGCCTTGACCCGTTCCAAAAAACGGTCTGCCGTCTAAGTTAGAGTAGCATAAGATAGTATACCAAATTTGGTGGTTCTAAGATGAAAACTGTCGATTTTACGAAATTTTTTATGAGGGGGGCGACCCCTCGGGCTCCAACCCCTTCTAAAAACCGTCTAGCGTCTAAGTTAGAGTTTCATGATACCAAATTTGATGGTTCTGAAAATGAAAACTAGATTTGACGAAAATTTTGTATGTACGGGGGGGGGAGCTCTGACTCTCCGGGCCTTGACCCGTTCCAAAAACCGACAACCGTCTAAGTTAGAGTACTATGAGATAGGATACCTGATTTGGTGGTTCTGAATTGAAAACTGTAGATCTTACGAATATTTTGTGTATGGGGGGCTCTGACCAACCGGGCCCTTGACCCGTTCCAAAAACCGTCTAAGTTAGAGTACCATGAGATAATATACCAAATTTGGTAGTTCTAAATTGAAAACTATATCTTACGGCAATTCTGTAGGGAGAGGGGGGGGGCTCTAACCCCCCTCCATCTCTGCAACCGCTTCCCAAAACCGTCTACAGTCTAAGTTAGAATACCACGAGATAGTATACCAGATTTGGTGGTTCTGTATTGAAAACTGGCTCTGACCAACCGGGCCCTGCCCCGTTCCAAAAACCGTTTACCGTCTAATATTTTTAGTGCCAAAGAAAAACGTAATATTCCTATCCTGTCTGCGAGTCCAAACTTAATAAATTTGATCAGGGAGCAAGACGTTCGAAATCGTACGTTTTCCTGCATTCGATTTGTATGTAACCAAAATCTGTAAACGCGACGAATTGACGTAGTCGACGAATTTGTCCGCGACGAATTGACGTAGTCGACGAATTTGTCCGCGACGAATTGACGCAGTCGACGAATTGACGCAATCGACGAATTGACGCGCGACGAATCGTCGCAGTCGACGAATTTACGCACGCGACGAATTGACGTAGAACCGTATTTAATACCCGTGCGTCATATACAGGTGGCACTTTCGATTTTGAAAATGTACTGAAAGCAAGCTCGAATGATCTCCCCTTTATCTGTGTTTGTCTGGCTTTTATCTGTACATGTGATTTTTAGTATTAAATAAATATCATTTTCAGATGCTGCACATGTTGGTTTAGATGGAAGTTGATGTGATCGTGCTAAGATGAGCGTTACCTTGGTTAATATCATTGGAGCACGAAGTTTATGTGTTACTATGGATTTGACTTTTTATGTTTTTAGCTTTGGGCAAGAGGGAGGTTAAGACCACTGTGAGTAATTCGATGAACTATAAGCAGTCGCCCGTCCCTAAATTAGGGCCACTGGTTCCATGAAAAGGAGAGAGTCAGCCAGTGCCGTAAGACAAACACAACATTCATGCCTCACCGGGACTCGAAACTTGACCCATCTCATAGGACTGGTCAGAAAAACAGGAGACCACCGGGACGGCAGGATTTGAATTACACGATTTTAGTACATACCCTTGTATGTATCAAAATTTATGCAAAATTAATTTTGATACATACAAGGTTATGTACAAGGGTATGGACTCTCTTGGATGATCATAGGTGTAGTTAAACTCCTGAAACAAAATTCTTTATTTGTTTCAGGAGTTTAACTACACCCATGACCATCCAAGAGAGTCTCTCGTTCCTAATTTAAAGCAAGCGGTTTCAGGTAAGGAACAGAATCGGTGACGCAATTCGAAACTAACTAGCCCGGACTCGAACTCGATGCGTTGTAGTACATGGTGATACAAGTCGTTCTGGTTTAAGATACACTCTTTTTAATATACGAGTGTTATTTTTGACGAGAAAAAGTCAATTTCTCAAAATATTAGGAAACATGTCGGTCAAATAAAAAATGTAATAAAAAACATTTCAGTTTGGAAAAAGGTTTATTCGATTTTATTTTGTCCAAGAACAACGCTTTTAATGAAGATTTTTTCTGTAGGTGGCACAAGAAATATAAACATTGTGCAATCCCACCTAGACCTTTGAGATTCCTCACATTTTCTTCGGTGGAAAAAAGTACGTTCTGCATGTGTTCGTCTTCGGACAACCTGCTTTTTTTTATCCGTTCAATCTCTACGCCTGCATCAAAGTGATTCCATATTCCAAGTCCCACAACAGCCGTGGACCTCATCTCCGTATGCTAATACGGGAAAATCCATATCCTGCGAGGCACCCCCTGTCTATACCGGTTGATGGTCTTGCGGCGAACTCGGGTGAATACTGCACCATCTGTTCTTCCAAGGAGAAATGGTACTGTGGCCGACCCTCCCGCCTCCCCCGCTAACTCTCTGGAAACCTCGTGGAAGAGGAACGCCAAACGTGCGGATGACAGAGACATGGTTCAATCCTCTTCCGGGGAGACTGCTGCTATGCCGCAGCACTATCATCCACGCCACGACACAGCAGACCTACAGTCTGCTCTTTCCAGCATCCTCATCTTTACCACGAAACGCCCCTTTCTCTGAGCAGATAATGACTTTTGGAGAATCTAGCGATAACGTAAGCAGCGTTCTATATAGACGAAATAATTTCGCGAGATAAATAATGTAGGAAGAAAGGACGCACATCTTACCTAGGTGATTCAGAATTTTCTTCCCAGTTCTACAAACACATTAGTGATGAGTAACAAGGAAGCTTTAACATCAAAGAAATACTGAGAAAAAAAAAAGATTTTTTTAAGAATAAAATTCTCCCTCAGTCTTAATTTTTTGTGTAAGGTTGGCATTTTGCTCAGTTGTTTGCTATTATTCTTAGGAACAGCTATTTTATCTGTATAGTTGCAGTTTGCTTGGACTGCAGATCCCCAAACTAGGGCATCCGGAGAGATTTTTAATGGCACGCGCAAGTTCCAGGCATTGGGCAATGGTAAATAATTGTAATATTTTGTATTATACGTTTTGTATTCAAAACAAACCTACTATAAATATAAAATATGTATGTTTCATTTTATCTTTGCTGAATGTAGATGGCAAGTGATTTTGTGGGTGGCTGAGTATTAACTACTTCACATTATTCCTGGCAGAAAATTAAAACAATCCGAACTTGCGATTACGAGAGAGAGAATACCGCCGCCATCAGTTGGTGAATATGCTATACATGATAAAAGTGAAAACAAGACGTGTTAAAGAGTTGAAATTGTAGTTCGTGTTAACCATCTTTTTCTCACAATTTACAGCTAGATGTACGTACAGATTCAGTTCACGTACAGTTCATGCAAGATTCTAGAGCTTACAGATACACATAGTACTTAAGATATTCTTTCTCTCACCTTTTCACACTCTTTTTCTCCCCCATTTTCTCTCTATTTCTCTCTATGTCTCTGTCTACCCCTTTCACTCGCACTGTTTCTCTCTTTCTCCTTCTTTATATCTGTCTCTTGCCCTTTCTGTCGCCCTGCTTCTTTCTCTCTTTCTTCCTTTTTCTCTATGTCTCTCTCTCTCTTTCTCATTTCCATTTCCTCTTTTCTCTCTCTCTCTCTCTCTCTCTCTCTCTCTCTCTCTTTCTCATTTCCATTTCCTCTTTCTCTCTCTCTCTCTCTCTCTCTCTCTTTCTGTCGCACTGCTTCTTTCACTCTTTCTTCCTCTTTCTCTATGTCTCTCTCTCTCTTTCTCATTTCCATTTCCTCTTTTCTCTCTCTCTCCCTTTTTCTGTCTCTTTCTTTCTCTCTCTCTGTCTTTCTCCATTTTCTCTCCTGCCCTTCTCTGTTCCCCTCTCCCTCCTTTCTTTCTCTCCCCTCTCTCTTCCCCTCTCCCTCCTTTCTTTCTCTCCTTTCTTCCCCTCTCCATCTTTCTCTCTCTCTCTCTCACTCATAATGGCGGTTTAAAAAAAAGTGCAAACTTCTGGGCATTATTACGCGGCAAGTGAAGGTAAATCGCACTTGTCGAACTCTATGCAGTCCTGGCCTTCTCTTTAGTCCACCTAGAAGATGGAGCTGACAAGTTTGCTCGGGCTGAGGAATGTGATACAGATGATAAAGTTCGAGATATACATAGTTCAATTGCTGTGGGATGTGCAGTTGGGGGCACTAGTTGTTGTAGTACTCATCGTTCATCTCGCTGACAGTCGGGGAAGTCGCCAGAGGGGATACCAGTCTATGTATAGCGCTGTTAAGCATTACACGTACAGCGTACACCATTTATAAGTTGCGTATTACAGAATTTTGACGGTTTACTTGAACGTAACTAATGTGCAATGCAACATTTAATCTAAACTGTTTACTGAAATGTAGCACTAGCTGTTCAAAGTACTGCATAATATGATGAAAACGCCTACTTTTCGTAACGTGTGCTTTAAAAAGTTACTCAGAACAGACAGTCAGTTCTTCATCTTATTAATACTGGAAAATAATTATGACAAAAATGAATGTGTTTTCACGGAGATCAACAAGTGTTTTCCCAACGTAAAGACACACACAACTCACTTTCTTGTGTACAAAGACGAAATAGGGAAGTTTGTGGGGTCACTCAAAGAAGTGTCTATCAACTCATCGTCGAAAAATTAGCTGCTCCCAGAAGGAAGCAACTGACAGGAATGAAACGTGGTGGGTAGGTTTGACATCGTCAGATATGCAAATGTTTCAAGTATCACGCTCGGCCGCGCATGTGACCCAAGCAAGGAGGGGTCGTAGCGCTGTACCTGAGCGGCTATACAAGATCATCCCGATGCGCATTCTTGCCATTCTGACTCTTGCTGTTGTGTTGGTTGCATTCTTTGCAAGAGAAGTATGCCTCGGAGAAAAGTTTGGAAGCAATTCGAGCATTTGAAGGAGTTGGACAAGGGCCGCATCGTCGGACTCCGGGAAGAGGGAGGGTCTTATCCCCGTATTGAGCGACATACCGGTCATGCGGATATCACCATAGCACGCTGCTGGTGGCAGTGGATAGAATAAAGCACGCAGCAGCGACAGGAACGGTCTGAAGGACCTAGACGTACCACGGAGAGAGAGAGAGAGAGAGGAGCGACGGGTTGTCCGACATACGCGGAATGACCGAACAGCCACGATTGTGGATATTCCACGAGAAGTGGTACCCTCCATGCATCGTCCGATTAGTGCCAGGACCATTGGCGGACGACTGCATGACGTAGGACTACACGCACGAAGACAGTTACGACGACTGCCCTTAACACCATTGCATCGTCGCCAAAGACTGCAATGGTGTCGTACCAGATTGTCATGCAGCCACGTAGAATGGCACCGGGTGATATTCAGTGAAGAGTGCGGCTTTTGTCCTATAGGAGACGACCACCGAATTCGTGTGTAGTTGCACTGTGGTCAGCCCCAAGATGAACGATTTGTTGTCAAGCGTCACACGTCCTGAAGGCCTGGTGTCATGGTGTGGGGTGCAATTGCCTATGATACCAGATCACCTTTTGTGTTCATTACAGGCACTTTGACTTTCCAACGTTACGTTAATCAACAAGTGGCGCTACCTTTTCTGGACGCTTACTCAGGTGCGATATTGCAACAGCACAACTCTCATCCGCATACTACTGCTGTCTGGAGAGCTTGCCTTTAAGGCCCTGACACTCTGCTATGGCCAGTTGCATCGCCAGACCTATCGCCGATTGACAATATTTGGGATGCAAATTGGACGCGCTATCTGCACTCCACCCGTATCGCGCAATCTGCAGGAAATGCGTGAGAAGATTCAAGCTGCATGGGATGGCTTATCGCAGGACGCCATTAGGAACCTGTAAAATTCCATGCCGAGACGTCTGGAATGCTGTGTGAGCAAACATGACGGCCCGACGCCATACTGAGAGACATTACTTATTGGTGTGTAGCTCAATAAATATTGCCCATATCAGTCTCAATGTTTAATCATTTATTGTTCCTGGTAACCTTTAATTTCGTCCCGAATAGCATTGCAATCCAACACGTCCTTCTGGGTGCAACTATTTTTTTGACGATAAATGAAGAACGATGTCAAGAGCTTGAAATCCATGACATATTTTTTTCTCCCACCAAGACTGAACCCTTTAAGCGGCCGATTTACCTGTACTAAATGGGGCTCAACATTTTCTGCGATCTTCAAGAACAAATGTTTCCATAGCAGCCAGGTTTTACGAAAGTTACGGCGAAACAATTATTTCCCCTCCCATCTCAGCAGTTACAATCATAAACCTGTCACATTGGATAAAGTCTCTCTTCTATTACTTTAATCTCTGCTCCATGATCGGAAAGTGGCATACTTTTACCCAGTGGTAGGATGTCCATGTCAGGGACATACTATCTTTGGGTACAATGAAATGCTCAAATATTTTTCTCTCCTCACTTAGGTTCGTCGCCATTGTTATATCCCTTTTAGCTTGCAATCAGTCAGAAAGCAGTAGTGTCAATCATCCATCCGAATGATACTTTTGAACAACAAAGCGCTGCCCCGTTGGCGCAGTGGTCTCAGCGCTGGCCTCTGATTATTCGTCCGAAAAGGGTCCGGGTATGAATCCTAGTGAGGGATGGATGTTGTGTTTGTCTTACGGCACTAGCTCTCTCCCTTCCTTGGAACAAGTGACCCAAAATTAGGGACGGGCGGCTGCTTACAGCCCATTGAGTTGCTCGTTAATCTCCAATCAAAAAAAAATAATAACAAAGTAAAGGCTTGGCTTTGTGCGCAGGTACAATCACTACATACTTTTTGTCACTGGTGGAAGTAAGGAACTCTTTCTACTTCTGGATATTTTATCGATTGTAGAAATCAGGTTGATTTTTTTCCACCCGGTTCCAATGACTTTGAATCGCATTGATAAATTTTATTCACATCGGAAATGATTCACAAGACGTGCTCAATACGACTGAAAATTCGGTTGCATCTTTCTTGTTCTTTTGTAAAATCGAATGCATAAGAAATATAAAAATTTGCGTTTCTGGTGAACACAGAAATAAACTCCAAATGCGAGAAAGAAAAAAGGAAATTGATGTGAAAGAAAAGTCTTTAAAATAATGAACACAATTTGAAAAATATTGATGAACTATATGAAACGCGTAGGCTTTAGTGAAATCTTCTGAACAATAAATAATGATATCTTTTTTTATTGAACCTTACATTCACAGTTTGCGTTATTCGAATTATATTTCATCACGCTGAACCAAAATATGCCAGTATTTATTTGTTGTTTTTTTGCTTTAAAGTTCTCAGTGTCAAATAATAAAAATTATTCGGTTATTTTGATTTTCTGACTTGAGAAAAGAAAATATATTTTACCTTGAATTCGCAGCATTTAGCGATTTAATTTTGGGCTTTGAAATGTAGGTTAAGCTATGCAGCGAAACTCCTGTGAATGCCCCTAGCATCGCCGGGCACTCCTGTTACCAGCGCATAAACAACCACGTTGTAGGCCACCTAATCATAACAGTGTTAACAGTACTATCTAATTCAATGAAAAGAAACGACCTTCGCCCGATTCCATGGCTTTCAAGTTAATTCGTTTTATCTCATAAGTGAGAAAAAAACTTATACATTTTGTGATATTTCGTAAACTGCTATGAGTTAAGCAACTTACTGAACAAATCTGACGAACTTTTCCCAAATTGTACTAATTCCCCGTAATGTAAATTTGATAAACTGCGTATCTGAGCAACCAAAAAATGAAGAAAGATTGCGTTAATTCAAATGTGATCTGAAATTGTTTTTATGCATGAAAATTTGCCGTTACTTTTCGCAGACATAAAAAATTATTCCCGGAATTAATTAGAATTTTCTTGCTATATGATTAAATTACTCAACTGAGAATTTTGAAAGATCGTATCTTAAAATGCATGATACAGTGAAACCTCCGTTAACGCACACCTCTGTACTACTGTAACCTCTGAGGAACAGTAAGTTTTGGTTGGCGCAGAAGAGCTGCCGTAGAATTAACATTAATGATAACTTCCGAACAACGGAACATCTGAACAGCGGTCAAAGGAGACCCCAGTCAGTCCCGAGGGAGATTTAACGGACACCTGACCCTCAAGATTTTACAAAGTTCTTTCGGTACTTTGGCAAGAGGAAAAAAGATAGGATCGAAAAATATTGCTAAAGACATAATGGGTTGTGTTACGACGGGTACAGTACTATGCTTAAGTGTAAAGAAAGCAGTTAAAAGTTTAATGTTACGTTAGCAGAACTGCATCTTCTACATATGCTTAAGTCTCTCTGCGGGTGTTTGATGGGGCTGGGAATGTTGCACGTTGGCGGTGGTATCTTTTGGTTTGGTCCCTGTGGGTTCTGTTCTTGCTTTCCGGCACGCGGCCAGCTAATTGTGCAGTTACCCTTTACTGTGTAACATTTTTTTCTTTCCTATAGCGTAACCTAACCCTAATATCTTAGCTAGCTATTTCTAAGAGCTGTCTAACACTAGACGTTATACAGTGCTTTCCTTAAATCCTCTACAGCATGAATTATTTATTTAATTATTGTATTGTTCCATTCAGCAGTATGCGTTAGGAAAAAAACCCTGCAACATTTTCTTTGCGTTGCATGAGCATCATATATTCATTCTGCTTTTGCACAAACGCAACTCACTAGCAATATTAACTTAGACTTAACTTCGAACAACGATCACTTGCCAACAACGGTCAATCTTTTTCGAGTCAGAGAGGTGATCGTTTTTCGAAGGTTTCACTGTAAGGGTATACTGTGCATTTTATATCTTTCCACGTCGACTAGATATTGCTAAAACCATCTAACAAGTTCAATCGGATGTGCTACCTCTTTCTTGAAGAACTTGGGGAGTCTGAAGGTAAATTGTCGTATGGTCTCGGCTCCAAGTCGGTATCCCAAATGCTTCGGTCAGGGAGACAGTGATCGCCGTCTTAGGTCTGGGAGCTTATGGACTACACTGATATTATAGTCGAACGCACCGCTAACAAGTTCAATCGGATGAGTTACCTGTTCCTTGAAGAACTTGGGGAGTCTGAAGGTAAGTTCTCGTATGGTCTCTACTCCAAGTCGGTCCCCCAAATGCTTCGGTCAAGGAGAAACAGTGATCGCCGTCTAAAGTCTGGGAGCTTATGGACTACACTGATGTCATAGTCGACCGCACTGATAACAAGTTCAATCGGATGAGCTACCTCTTTCTTGAAGAACTTGGGGAGTTTGAAGGTAAGTTCTCGTATGGTCTCTACTCCAAGTCGGTCCCCCATATGCTTCGGTCAGGGAAACAGTGATCTCCTTCTAAAGTCTGGAAGCTTAAGGAGATGTCATATTCGACCGCACCGCTAACAACTTCAATTGGAAGAACTACCTCTTTCTTAAGGAAGTTGGGGAGTCTGAAGGTAAATTCTCGTATGGTCTCAACTCCAAGTTGGTCCCCCAAATCCGAGTAGTTGTACAAGGCGCAGCTCCAGTGATTATTCGGAGTTGTCAGTTCTGCACCATCTCGAAACTGTTTCTCTAAAACTTACCTTCTTCTACCCAGATCAACGCACACTGGAATGATGACCATCTTACACAAAAAATAGTTGCAGCGTGTTGTAAGGAAGCTTCCCTTGTGAAGGATCGGAGATTGATCTGACTAGTTCTCTTTGTGAGGTTGTTGGTGTTGGATGCTTGAGAAAGTCTACTTACTATCTATATGCTATCCCAGAGGTGATTTTGGGGGATAGTTTCTTGGGACATAACCTGTTCCGGATTTCTTTGGAAAAATCCAAGAACAAAAATGCGCTGCTTTTGAATGATCTGATTTTGATTCGCAAGTAAGTGTAACAAGTTTCCAGTACAAAAAGAAAGTAACGCGGGAGCATTTCAGTTTGTTCAGGTACCTGATGGCAATATCTGTATCGCTTGTATGCATCCTCACCTGACCGTATTTTCAGAGCGTTTTGTTTCACGGCCCCTGTATTTCTATGAGTTAGCATGACTTGACTGAAACGACCAGTCATAACTTCAAAGGAGAAAACATCATGGGATTTCCGACGTAAATTTCAGTACGGAAAAACATAAAAAGAAGCCACTAAAATTCATACAGTTTGTGAAAACACAAGTTCGTCTGCGCCCCCACACTACAGAGTAACTTGCTCTCCCAACTAAGATACACGGACAGAATGCTTCAGTGCAGATTTACCTCTGTAGTACGTCACAAATGCTATACCTCTGTAGTAGGTCACGCGAACATTCGATATATGCGAACTTCGTTAAAACCGGGAAGATAAAAAAAGGGTTATATTTGGCGTTTTACATTATGTCATGTTAAAACTAGTCAATCGTAAAATATTTATCAATAGATCGAAGGAAAGTTATTCTAGCAAAAGTAAAACTTTAGCTAGCATAATGATATCAGTGAGATCTGCAACAAGCAAAAGGTTTAACGAATGTAACAACTAAAGTAACTGCCAAAAATTTTAACTTTCACCTATTACATGTTGCGTTGTATATATACACTATATTGACAAACGTCACCGGAAACCTCTTCAAAAGCAAATGAACGGATCCGCTGCGTTGTTAAGATGTGCGGTACAGCTGCAAACGGTATAAAAACAAGACTGCAGCTGACTGCAATCATATCGCACTGTAAGATTGAGTGAAAATGTTGCAGCGGGAGAGAACTGGCTTTGAGAAAGGAAAGATTGTTGGGTGTTATATTGGTGGATTGTCCATAAGAGATACAGAGAGGCGTTTAAACATACACACGCAAACTGCTTTGGATGTACTAAATATGTGGAAGACAAATGGAGTGCCTGAATCAGGAAAACGTTCCGGCAGACCTAAGAAAATCAGTGATAGATGACGTCGAAGCCTCAGGAGAGTCGTTACTGCTAATCGACGGAGTACTGCACAAGGCCTTAGTGTACAGGTGAGAAAAAATGCCGGAACATCGGTATGTACACGTACCATTCGCAGAGAACTTCATACCATAGGTTACCGTGGTTGTGCGGCTGCTCATAAGCATTTCATCTCTACTCGGAATGCTACTCGTCGTTTAGCATGGTGTAAAGAACATTTATCGTGGATCGTAGATCAGGAAACGGGTCCTATGGACTGATGATTCCAGATACACGATCTATCAGTCTGATGGCCGTGTGTGGGTATGGACGGCAGCCGCGAGAACGCTATTTACTACAGTGTTCTGTTCCTACGGTCAAGTTTGGAGCTAGCAGTGTACTCGTGTGGGGGTATTTTTCGTGGTATGGTCCCGGCCTATTGGTTAACGTAGACAAACCTGTTAACCAGCACGTCTACCGAGATATTCTGGACAATTATGCCCCACCAGCTCTGTGGCTTTTCAAAATTGTTTATTGAGAAAACCTGAGAGGAGGGTACAGAGGGTCTGTATTTACAGTGCCAACAGAACCATAATTGACAACATATGTACAGTGAAGATAACAAATGTACATATGCTGATGTGCTATATACAATGGCAATAAAACATAGTAGATGAGTATCTTCACAGATATAAGTTGAGCTACAGAAGTCACCGACAACAATGGTGCATGAGTAATGCACGAGAGATACCCAGTGAATAATCAATATGAACAATTCCAGTTGAAATGTGTAACAAAGATAAAGGTATAGTTATAATACTATGTACAATGTAGTGATGCACTGAGTAGGTGCCTATGAGAGGCTAATATCAAATGAGCAAGAAATAATAATAATATGTACATGTGTGGTAATAGAATTATTGATGTCAAATACAAAGTGTAAAAGACAGTGTGATAACATGAATAAGTAGAGTACAATGGTAAAAACTTTGTGGTGAATGTCACAGGTCAGAACTTTACAAGGTGCAAGTGATACAAGTAAAATTACAAATGACAAAGTAATTGAGAACAGTTCTCAAAGAAGGAGTTGTACATGTACTGGTGGATCAGTAAACCAGGTTCGATTTGGTGACCAAACCCGGAAAAAGCGACGTTTCTGAGAGTCAGTTGAGGCAGACGCATATGCGAGGCGCAATCGCGAAAGAAGCCTGTTGCGAAAGATACAACACATGGCATCCTACAATTCAAGTTCACTATCTTGAACAGATATGTCAGATAGTGGCTGGATTGTGTCATCGGCTGTTATGCAAAGGAAGTCTAAACGACGAAAGAATTTTGTTATCCAGCGCGGATTACCAAAGGTCTCACGAGGCACCGCTTGAAGATGAGAACGGATGATTTGCAATTGTAGAAGAACAACAGGTAGAATTGCAGTATAAGAGGATAAAAAGTTTTTCGACTGTTTGTTTTGACGGGGACCTGAAAGGAAATTTTATAGAACATCTGCAGTGACTGGAATTTGAGAAAGAAAAAAGCTTTTAGAAATTGAAGAAATTCAATTGAGAGAACTGGTTCTGCAGAACCAGTATTTGTATCAGTATCAAGTTCAACAAAAGCATCTGATGCACTGTAGCCGACTGAGTGATCGCTACGATCAGAACGGTCAGTCGTTGTTCGAGTTTTTTGGCACGAGCATTGTGGGTCTTTCGACGCTTTCCTCTACCCCGTGGTGGTGGTGGGGGGGGGTAGCATCAGGGTTGTCAGGTACTTTGAAATGGCTAGACTCAGTGCACCAACCAGGAGAAACAGACGATTGTACTTGAGCATCCCCTAAGTGAGGGGTGAGGGGGAATAAACTAACAGGCGAACGTGTGTCTGATGGAAAATGTGACGGAGAAGGATACACAGGTCCGGATTATGCAGGTCGTTGGCAGTCACGAGTTGACCAACGGCTGTAGTGCTACTTTTGTATGAAGTAGCACGTTGACCAACGGCTGTAGTGCTACTTTTACTTTTGTCTGAAGTCACGCGTTAACCAACGGCTGTAGTGTTACTTTTACTTTTGTCTGAAGTAGCGCATTAACCAACAGCTGTAGTGCTACTTTTGCTTTTGGTTTTTGCTAAAGTCGTTGAGGGCACCGCTGAAGCAGACGGTGTTTGGGCTGTCGAATTCGTAGTAGAAGTGCGATGTGGACATGAGGCACGAGGGTTTCCATAACCTTTACAGATAGAACACATAGTGCAGACAGTAATGTTGATATCACAGATGTGCGTATCACAACGAATACTGAACTTGGGTGGAACTCGTAGTTTCGCTTCATCAGATGGAAAAACCACTCTTACATTTCGCGTTGGCCAAGAAGATAACGATCTTCCGGCTGGGTTGGGAAAGAGGAGAAGGTGGTGATTGTGCCAACTACACGTCCAACGTTTTTCGCAATGGACAGTAAAAGTTCGTCAGAAATTTCTGGCTGGACTGGGAAAAAGCTTAGAACAATAGGCATGTGGGAGATAGGATCAGCATTAATATGGCGGTCACCAATAGAAAGTCCATCATTTATAACTTGAAGTGCAAATTTGGGATCAGGGAAATATGCAATTACTGTCCCATCTTTCCGGCCTACGTGTGTGACGGCTGATTTCGCGAAGAGTAAACGAAGGGCTGCCCTGTACACAGTGAACTTAGTATTGGCAAGAGAAGGGAAGGCAACGCAGAGATCAACTTTACTAAGGAAGTGTTGACCATCTGGCTACGTTGCTGGAAGATCGACGAAGAAGTTGGAGTTAGCATCACACTTCATTTGATAAGGGCCTTTGACAGAAGCCGACGCAGAAGGTGGAGTAGATTTTTTTGAAAGGACGGCTGCATATGGAGTATCTGGGCAGTGTGCTGAAGTAGAGACCACTGACGAAAGTGAAACGTCCATCGCCTCTTCTGTCACCCGCTGGGAAGGTTGCTGGTCACCACTCAGTGACGTAAAAGTAGGATTAGCTGATAGGGTAGCTGAACTGCGCTTAGGAGAGGAGGGGCTTGTCGGAGCAGGCCCGCCATTTGTGGATGGTGGAAGAGGAGGAAATTCGTTATCAGAAGCAAGAGGTGGAACGTCGACCTCGCCCGATGTAGCCATCCGCAACGGCGAAGCAGAATTCTCGTCTTGCCCGACTCGGCCAAGACAATAAAACGAAGATAACTTAACAAAATGATCACTCGGCGAATTGGCAGGGATACACCAAAGAGAGCACAAGGAAGACGAAGTGTACCGAGCAGAAAAACTGCGAGTATATAGCAATTCTATGGAACCGAGCCTTTTTTTTTTTTTTTATTGGAGGTTTAACGACCACCGTGAGCAACTCAATGGGCTATAAGCAGTCGCCCGTTCCTAATTTAGGGTAACTGATTCCAGGGAAGGGAGAGAGCCAGTGCTGTAAGACAAACACAACATTCATGCCTCACCGGGATTCGAACCCGGATCCCTTACGGACGAATGTTCAGATGCCAGCGCCTGAGACCACCGTGCCACCGGGACGGCAACCGAGCCTTGTTGGTACCCGCAGGATAATGCACTGAGACTCAAGGACTGTTACGGCGTTGTTTGACGATAATTTCGTATAGTGTGTGGACTTGCCAGCACAGAGCCCTGATCTTAATCCCATAGAGCACGTATGGGATGAATTAGAGCGCTGCATAAGAAGTTTTTTTTTTTTTTTTTTTTTTGATTGGAGGTTTAACGACCACCGTGAGCAACTCAATGGGCTATAAGCAGTCGCCCGTCCCTAATTTAGGGTCACTGGTTCCAGGGAAGGGAGAGAGCCAGTGCCGTAAGACAAACACAACATCCATGCCTGACCGGGATTCGAACCCGGACCCCTTACGGACGAATGATCATAGGCCAACGCCTTAGACCACTGCGCCACCGGGGCGGCGCATAAGAAGTTTGAACCAAGGCCTACTACTGAGCAACAGTTAGCGGCAGCATTATGTACTGAATGGAAGCTCATACCTATCGCTGTGTTCCAAAACCTTTTCTAAAGCATGTCTTGAAGGTTCAGTGCATGCATTAAGACCAAAGGTGGATCGACGCCGTATGTCAATAAATGCTATGTTGTGTTTCTCTTCTAGGTGTCCGGTGATATTTGTCAACATAGTGTATATATATATATATTTTTTTTGATTGGAGGTTTAACGACCACCGTGAGCAACTCAATGGGCTATAAGCAATCGCCCGTCCCTAATTTAGGGTCACTGGTTCCAGGGAAGGGAGAGAGCCAGTGCCGTAAGACAAAACACAACATCCATGCCTCACCGGCATTCGAACCCGGACCCCGTTCGGACGAATGATCAGAGGCCATCGCTTAGACCACTCCGCCATCGGGGCGGCATAGTGTATATATGAGCTAATTCATTTATGTTTTGGGTTTATCATGATCGCTGTTTGAAACGTTTTTTTTTTTTTTTTTTTTTTTGTTGGAGGTTTAACGACCACCGTGAGCAACTCAATGGGCTATAAGCAGTCGCCCGTCCCTAATTTAGGGTCACTGGTTCCAGGGAAGGGAGAGAGCCAGTGCCGTAAGACAAACACAATATCCATGCCTCACCGGGATTCGAACCCGGACCCCTTACGGACGAATGATCAGAGGCCAGCGCCTTAGACCACTGCGCCACCGGGGCGGCAAAAACGTTTTTCAAATAGCTCTGACTAGGGGCTTAAGAAGTTTCTAGATGCAAAATAAACTCAAATGTTTTCTAAACAGAGATTAGGTATTGAAACGTGGCGAGAGGATGAGAGAGGATGTAAGACAACATTTGCCAGGAGATGTATATTTGGAAAGCGGGGTAGGGGGGATGTATTAAAGTAGCAAATGAAGCACTATGTTTTCATGCGAATAGACCTACCTGTAAGAAGAACTGCGGGTTGTTAACAGCTGGTAATTCTTCGTTTTCAATTGAAAAGATAAGACGTACAAACGCAGACACACTGGATGAATGTCACTTACTTTGTTTGACGATAAGCGAACTAAACTTGAATATATGAGGTTTTTTTAGAAACTGTTTTCGTAATATACGGTTAAACTGCTAACAGAGAATATTACGGAGTTCCAGGGATTTACAAAAACGTCTGTTTGTGCGGGACTTCGCATTATGCGAGTTCTTTGTATGTATGTGGGTACGACTGTGTTATTAAAGGCCAACAAAAGTAGAAGATTCAAAAGACACCGTACGCTAAAAATAACATGATGTCCTAGAGAGCAATGCAAACATGCATCTGTTGAAATGTATGACGTATAGTCTAATTTAAGTTTAACTTTTAGTATCTTTTCTACGTAAATTTTGAGTTCGTTCTTTTTAAGTGTTTCAGTCTTAACTTTATATTTTCTCACTCACTCAATGTTTTCTGGCAAGAAGCAGTCTTGAGGTCAGGGTTGAATGAAATTTTCATGTTTGACAGGCTGTATGTAATGTGTGAAGCAAGCAATGTAAACCGAGGGTAGATTAGTACAGTTTCGTCTTGTATGTCGTACGTTCTTCACGACTAGATATTGTGTGTGCAAATGTATTAGTGCTGAAAATCTGAGCCTCATTTTGTACCCAGGTAGAGGTTGTGCTGGGAAGTTTATTGTGAGTGGCGTACTATTCTTAGTTATCAATGTGTTGTGCCAACGAAGACCCTTGAAGTGGAATAAAGACTATTTCTCTAACTGAAAGTAGTAATTCTTTGAAGATTCTTGAAGTGACATTTTTACGTTTGTTATAAGCTATCCAATGCAAACCTTGAAAGAAGTAAGCGTCACGTAAGATAGTGCTCTAGGTTAAGCTTAGTTTAACAAGTTAGTAAAATCATGCAATGCATTGATTAAGATACGCTTTTCAACATACCAGAAATTATTACTCAAGTTACGAGGAGAATGGCTGTGGAATAAATCTCGCTCCTGTGTCCTGACATTTGACCCCATTTCGATGATATTCAACAGATCCGGTTCAGTACACCACAAGAATAACATACTAAAAAAACAGTTTTACGCAAGTTATGAGAATAATGGCTGTGGAATAAATCTTGCTTTTGTGCAATGACCTATGACTCCATTTCGTTGATATTCAACAGAACCGGTTCACTATACCTCCGGAACAACATGATAACGTTTTGTCACAATCCAAGCATTTTAGGTAAGTTATGATGCATAAGGGCAATGGAAATGGACCCCACTCCAGTGTCCTGACCTTTGACCACATTTCCCCCTTTTTCAATAGGGTTCGTCCCCAGTGGCTCCCTACCACATACTAAAATTTCATCGAAATTGAACCATTTTTACGCAAGTTATGACGCATAAGGGCAATGGAACAAATCCCGCTCTTATGTCCTGCCTGACCTTTGACCCCATTTCGCCCATTTTCAATAAGTTTCGTGCCCAGGTGGTCCCCTACCACATACTAAAATTTCATCGAAAACGAACCATATTTACGCATGTTATGACGCATAAAGGCAATGGAATGGATTCCACTTTCATGCCCTGACCTTTGACCTCATTTCACCCATTTTCAATAGGGTTCGTCCCCAGGTGGTTCCTTACCAAGTACTAAAATTACATCGAAATCGAACCATTTTTACGCAAGTTATGACGCATAAGGGCAAAGGAACAAATCCCGCTCTTATGTCCTGCCTGACCTTTGACCCCAATTTGCCAATTTTCAATAGGGTTCGTGCTCAGGTAGTTCCCTACCACATACTGAAATTTCATCAAAATCGAACCATATTTACGCAAGTTATGACGCATAAGGGCAATTGAATGTATCCTGCTCTTATGGCGTGACCTTTGACCCCACTTCACCCATTTTCAATAGGGTTCGTCCCCTGGTGGTCCCCTACCACATACTAAAATTTCATCGAAATCGAACCATTTTTACGTGAGTTATCGTGCCGACAGGCAGACGGACGGACGGACAGACGGACGGAAAAAGCTGGAGCATATACGCTTCTTCAACCTACGGTTGGAAAGCGTAAAAAAGATATTGATACTGTTTAAAACTTAGGACGCTATACATGCAGGATCCCCGTCAAAAAATGAGAAAAGGTGATGATACACAGAAAATATGGCTTTGTCTTCGTTTCTATTTCAAAAAGAAAGAAACGTAAGACGCTAATAGTGGACAGGTTAGCGTGTTACTTGTTTGCGCTTTACATATCGAATTTATCACAAAAATAAGATGGTTAAATTCAAATTGATCGGAAACTTGAAACTTGGTCGTTCAGGGTGGTGTAGTGGTTAGCATACCTAGGCGTTTTCTGGGAGAGGCGGGTTCGAGTCCCGCTCCAGGACGATGAAAATTTTCAAGTTTTCGGATATTATCTGACTTACCATCCTTGTCACATTTACGCCAAAAATCGGATTGTCATCTTCAAAACGTGTAATATGTGCTTTGCCTTTTGTACCACTCATTTTGCTTCTCCTAACTGATAACGTGCATCTAAATTCTAAATAGAAGCTACGTTCTCATAGAAAATAAAAAGAACATTCTCATAGAAATATAAAAAGAAAGAAACACAGTTTTGATGCTTGTGATTCGATTTACCTGCTTTCAAAATACTTGGCTTGCCTATACTGATTCTACATTTCAATAGAGCGAAGTTTCCCGAAATAAAAAGTTAAGAGCCTAAGAGGAAGAATGCCAAAATACGGTTTTACTTCAATTATAAAACCTCCTTTCTCGCCTCTTTTATTAAGATGCAGTCGGCTGCGTGGCTTTTGGCACATTTGAACTTCTTCCTTCCCCAGTTCTTTTTTCGCATTCTTTAATCAATATCTGGTAAGGATTATCTTCGACAATTATCGCTTTATTATTCCACTTTCGTACCTTTTGTTCTTTCCTTAATATCCGTTTTTGTGAGGTTGTCAATTTCTTTCTAGGCTACGGTAATGACTCGTAGAGTGAAATATCTTTTTTTTCTTTTTAATCATTTTACTTTTACTACATTTACTTGAGCTAGGTGATAGAACGCTTGAAAAACCAATAATGGAAGCGATGTCCTGGCGAATAAAAGAAGAACTGCTCTTCTTCCTTGGCGCTTTTCTGGTGCTCTTCCCTTTCTCGCAGATACTTTCTCCTCTAGCGTGAACAAAAGACAGCGATGGGGATAATGTTTAAAGATTAATTAATGGGTGGCGTTCGAACGAGGTTCCAAATGATAATTTACAAGCGGCATCGCTTAGAGATTGGGGGAAGTTCGATAGCGTTCGTTTTAATTGACTTCTGCGGTGGCCTTGAGGAGACCCAGGATGCTGGGCTTTGTAGGCAGGACCCGATTGCCGTCTCATGACAGCGATTGAAGATGGGATGGAAACAGCTATCCGATCCTGAGACAATGGATGAATTTAAGGAAGAAGAAGGAGGAGGAGAATAAATCGAAAATGGTGGGGTTTTGATTAATTGGAACCGAGTGATGGAGGATGGAGCGGGAGGGAGAGTACTTTTCGACACAAAGTGAAAGTGAAATTGAACTGTTGAAAAATGTAGAACTTTGAAAAATGATGAACCTCTTTCGGTAAACGAGAGAAATGATTTTCCGCAGTATTCGCCAAATCAGTAGTTCCTAGGATCTGGTATTCGGAAGCACGCTCTTCCCATTTCTGTGCATTAGCCGGTCTTTTAATTCCTTACATTTATTAACACATTATATCAGCCTACCATGCTACGTATCTATCTAGGAAGCTATCTATCTGTATACATAGATGTGCTATCTTAGAGGATGAAAATTTCCATGTTATATTTAAATTGAGAAACGCCGGCAAAAATTTTACATTCTCAGATAACATTTCTATGAAAAAACCGCAATAAGGGAGAGCTGACCCTCAATGGAGGAAAGCTACAGAAAGATTATGCTGATTCTATATTCAGACGCTTGCCAAATTCCAAAAATATTTTAAGGTAGATTTGTCAGCTGGTATGACACACACACACTAATATGACAATTTTTAAGGTACACCTATCTACATCCGTCACGTAAATGGCTGATGCCATGACTTAAGACAGCACGTGAGGACGGTGTGAGGTATAAATTTGGAAGACCAGCTGGACAGCCATCAGTTAGCGTTCGATTAAACTTCGTAATAAGCAAAACGACTGATCTGAGCTACGTTGAACGTGGAATGGTAGTTGACGGAAGGCGTGCCAATTCCAGAATCTTCCAAACGGCCGTCCTGCTGGGCCTTTTACTCACAACCGTAACAAGGGTTTACCATGAATGGTGGGACACACAAAACACTTCCAGAAATCCGTTATCCTGTGGACGAAACTATCTGGTGGACCAGAAGAGTCAAAGGACACTGGCGAGAATGGTAAAAGCAAATACACTGGCACATCGCTGTTGAATTCAACACTATTGTGCCAGGGGTCATCTCCGAATGCACCATGAGTCAGACTATGTCGCGAATAGGCTACATCAGCAAAGGATAATATCCAGTGACGTTCTTGTCGATGTATTGCACGATGACGCTTTCCGCTGGACGCAGGAGCACAAATTCTTGCCCGCTGAGGCAGGTAAAAGGTTGACTGGGTAGACGAATCTAGATTATTTCTGCATCATGCCGATAGAAAGATCCAAATGTAGCGTTAGCAACATTAGGCGCATGTCAACTGTAAACAGTCTGGTGGCTGGTCTGTGCTGGTATTGCGAATGTTTTCCTGACACGCATCAAACCCCTTCTTGGTACCAATCGGAGGAGATTTGAACTCCACGGCATATCTGAACGCCTTTGCTCACTAAATTCATGGCTACTACGGTTTACCTTCAAGCAGATGGACACGCCCAGTAGGATCGTACTACTCACAAGGCTCATATTGTAATCCAATGATTCCATGAACATCCCGACATGGCAACAACGTATCCCTTCTTCAGTAGCATACAATGTCCCAAGATGTCTAATGACTCCATAAATGACCTCAGTGTTTAATGTCAAACAATCTCGTCGACTTTCTCTAGGATTATCGGGAAAAAAGAATGTTTTGTTGTGAGACTTTGCCGCCGTCCAATTTAGAGCAATAGCGACTCAATCCTTTCCTCCTGGTACGAAATTCCTGCACCACGCCTACAGCACCTCATATGGTCCATATCTGGACGAATTCGGGTTGTTTTGTAGGACTAGGGCGGAATAACACTTTGATATGCAGGTGTACGTAATGAACTGGCATGTTAGTGCATATCAGGGATGAAGTGTGCTGGTATCCAGTGTTACTACTGAAAACAGCTTTAAATAAATAAAAATAATTTATTCAAATATGAAACTCACATAGCAATGTCACATAAATTACCTACAAGGTCGTTCATTCCATATTTGTCTTTCTACTTTCTGAATGAGTACATAGGAAAGCAAGAACAGGCGTGTATTAACAATTGAGGTAGTGGTTACGAAACATGGGTGGTTATGTCCGCTTCGCTTGTCCTGAGCTCTCAGATAGTCTTTAACATCCAGGGCATATCTTTGCTGCCACTATTCCAGAATTCGGTTAAATAGCACCATTTAGGCTTTTAATAATTTTTCCCTTTGATTTCAGTGCTCGTGTGACGTTTGATTGGCAAGTATCTGCTGGTCATTTGTATTTCGTCGTATCTTCAAGCTGTGTTTGGCACAACCGCAACGAACAGTAGAGCTTTATCTAGGTCGGACCTTTTGAATTTCAATCTCGTAAGTTTAAGTTCTTGCGTGGTTGTGTTTCATTGTTTTTTAAAGACAAAATAAGGCTTAAGGCTTTTGAAAGTAAAAATATGCAAACTTGTGCGTAAAAATGCCAAAAAGCACCTTGCGAGAGAAAAATCATAAAAAGATCCTGACGAAAGATATATACAGGGTTACAAGGAAAGTCCTTGATCAGGCCAACATCTCACGAACTACGGCAATTAGCCATTTACTCCTTGTGCAGTTGTATGGGAAACTTCCTATGGTGCACACAATAACCCCACGCGGGATCCCCTCGGCCCACTTTTGGAGGGGGAGGGTAGGGGGCTATCATGCCCCCCTTTGCAGATGGGGTAAAAGAAGTCAATTACAAACTTGTTCAGCGAGGCGAAAATAGTACATAATTTTTTTGTCCCGTAACAAAAGATGGAAGGGGACTGGGAACGTGGCCCCGCCGCCCCGGTGGCGCAGTGGTCTAAGCGATGGCCTCTGATCATTCGTCCGTAAGGGGTCTGGGTTCGAATCCCGGTGAGACGTGGATGTGGTGTTTGTCTTACGGCACTGGTTCTCTCCCTTTCCTGGAACCAGTGACCCTAAATTAGGGACGGGCGACTGCTTATAGCCCATTGAGTTGCTATCGGTGGTCGTTAAACCTCCAAATAAAAACAAAAATGTGGCCCCTAGGAAATCACAACATCCGGAAACAAAAACCGAGTATTTAGACAAAGCTACAAGATGTGAATTCATAATGCTGTAGAAATTCTACTAGTTTATAAAATACAATTTACATGTTTGCATACTCAAAATGTTGCCCTTCAGCAACGATGCACGCCTACAAGCATTATACGAGCTGACCGTGCATGCGTTGCAACATATCCCCATCAACAGAGGCGCAGGCGGATGCTATACGCTGTTGCAGATCTGCTACATTTAGCGGTGGTGTTGCATACACTTGTGATTTAAGATGGCCAGAAGGAAAAAGTCCAGAGGGCTAAGTTCTGGTGAGTGTGAAGGCCATGCTACGGGACCTCCTGGTCCTATCATCTCCGGTCAAACACATCGTTTAACCATCTTGCACCCCTATGTGGTGGTGCCCTGTCGTGCTGGTATCACATGCTCAATAAAGGTTGTGATGGTGCATTGTCCAAGAAATCCGTTACATCCGTTTGAAGAAGATGTAAATATCGTTCACCATTCAGAGTTACGTTGTAAAAAAAAAAAAAAGGTCTTACAAGCTGATTCCCCCAAATGCCACACCAAACGTTGGTGAACCAGCTCACTTGATGGTGTGTGTCTCTCGCCCAATAGCGATTTTCCTGTGCCCAGTAGTGTACATTTTGCGTATCCACAACGCCATCTCTTGTGAAGCGTGACTCATATGTCCATAAAATGTTTGATAGAAACTCTGGGTCCTTTTCTAAAGGATTCAATATGACATTAGAAAATTCGAGTCTTCTCTCCGCATCTCCAGGCCACAGTGCCTGCTGCGAATGAAACGAATATGGATGCATGTGTTTCCTGTGCAAAATTCGTAGTATACGCTTTTGGCCTAATCCACTTTCCCGGGCAACTTCATTTGTGCTGCTGTGGGGATGCGCATATACGTATGCCATAATATCCGTATCGTCTCGCTTTGGCCTGCCTGTACGTGAGCGGTTGCTGACACTACCCAGACACAGCAACCCAGATAGTTTTCCGCTATTTTCGCATTTGGAGAGTCCCCTTCCATCTTTTGTTATTAGACAAAAAACATTTATGTACTATTTTTGCCTCGATGACCATGTTTGTAATAGACATTTTTGCCCTATCTGCAGAGGGTGCGCGATACCCCCCTCACATCCTACCCCCAAAAAGGGGGCGAGAAGATAGCTTGTGGTGTTATTGTGTGCGCCATAGGGGTTTTTCTATACAACTGAAGAAAAAGTAAATCGCTAACTGCCATAGTTCGTGAGAGATTGGCCTGATGACGGACTTTCCTTGTAAACCTATATAAATTTTGTATGTATATATGCTATTTTATTAATATAGATATGGTGCTATATAATGGTGCCAATAAAGCTGTATAACAATGCTGCTTTGTATTTGGTTTTGTTGGTTTTGTCTTGATTTTAAGCTTGGTTTCTTAGTTAACTTCGTGTGTGTGTGTGTGTGTGTGTGTGTGTGTGTGTGTAGTGTGCGTGCGTGCGTGCGTGCGCGTGGTGCGTTCTTCTAATAGGACATGTTGCCCGAAGAACGGATCACCGATGGTAAACCGAAATTCCAGATTGTATTCCATATGACAGGAAAAGATCAAGAAGAAGACCACATGGGAGATGGGTGGATGAAATTCAAAAGAATGCGGGAGTGACATGGAGGAGACTGGCGCAAAACAGACTGATGTGGAAAAAACTTGGGGAGACCTTCTTCCAGCAGTGTACTGATAATGGTTGGAAATGGTGATGGTGTTGATGAAATATATATAATAAACCACTGGGACATTTTTCATTCAGAACAAAAGAACAAAATCCCACAGTTTTATAAGGAGGGCGATGTCTTTGGGTCACACCGCCAAATGTCCGGTGTGACCCGAAATTGTTCTTCCGTTAAATACAACATATATTCAGAATAATTTTCTCCACATCGCCCTCCTGATGAAGCTCTAAGGTTTTGTTCTGAATGAGTTGTGTTCAAGTGCTTTTATTATTGCTCTTTTTCAATTGTTCAGGTTTCTCCTTGAAATTTAATCTCTTGGAATTTTCATTTCCTCTGAATAAATTTTAGAGCTCAGTTAATGGAATAAGATCTTATGTAAAAGAAGTTGAATAAAGGTTATGTTGACAGAAAATTAATTCTGTCAAATTTTTCTCTTCTCTCTAGTATGGGTTTTAGTTTATCACATAATGATCTAGTTTTACAGCTGAAATTTCCAGGCCTTTTCGCAGTATCCTTTTTCTTCTTATCTTCCTCTTGGGTTTCTTGGAGGCTTTGCAAAAGTAAACTGACTTCTACAAGCTTTATGTTATATATACAGAGCTTTTATTCTGGCCAAACAGCGTTCCGGTATCTTTCTTTTAACGCAAAACGTTTGGGCTTATAATTTTGAAATAATTATTTAATTAAAATAACGTAATAACCGTAACATTGTCCAGTTTTGTAATTACATAAAGTCGTTGATTTGTCAATCTATTATATAGTGCTGGATGCAAATAATTGGCCAAAAAGGCTAATGGGAAAGATTCTGTATTTTGAAGGAGAAATCAAGAAGTGTTACCAAATGGTTTCAACACAGTGAAAAGGACTTGATTCGCTCGTGGCTTTATATTGGTAATACATTCAAGGAAACGAAATGCCAGTGCACATTTCACAGCTTCAGCTAATTTTACAAACCATTGCCGTATCTGCCTATTAATATGAAAAGTCATTTTCTCCGATGAATTTGGTAGGAACCCCAACTAAGTATGCCTTTCAATCACAATAACAGTTCCATTATTATTCGTTAAAATTGTCGAATCTTGGCTAAAAACGTTTGACTCTTGTTCTGGTCATTATTTGAACTTAAATATGTCAAATCGACGATCCTTCGAGAAATTCAGCAGTGCATAGGAAAAGAAGGCAGTGTAGACGAGAACATCAGGAACATCTCAAGTTTGAAGAAAACGTTGGACTATGTACATTATGACCACCCCCAGCCTTGAAAAATGAGCGCGCCTGGAGACCGAAAGGTGTCGCAGGTGAAGTTCTTTTTTTTTTTTTTTTTTGATTGGAGGTTTAACGACCACCGTGAGCAACTAAATGGGCTATAAGCAGCCGCCCGTCCCTAATTTAGGGTCACTGGTTCCAGGGAAGGGAGAGAGCCAGTACCGTAAGACAAACACAACATCCATGCCTCACCGGGATGCGAACCCGGACCCCTTTCGGGCGAATGATCAGAGGCTAACGCCTTAGACCACTGCGCCACCGGGGCGGCAGAGATGAATTTCATACAGCAGTATATATACAACCCGAAGACCGGTCTTCCGTTAGTAGAGTGTTCGGTGTCAGAATGGGAACAGCTGCCCATTTATTCGAGTTTGATGAAGGACAAACTGTGATGGAACTGCGCCTCGGAACTACGATCTCGAAAACGAAGCGGCTTGTGGATTGTTCACGTGCCGCTGTAGTGAGTACGTATCAAGAGTGGTGTACAGATGGCCAAAAGACAAACCGTTTTTTAGCCGTGTGTCGTCCGCAGCTCATTGATATCAGAGGGAAGCGGATACTGTCGTGCATTGTTAAGAGCGGTCGCAGGGCCGCAGTACGACAAATCATCCGCAGCTAGAACAGTGGTGATCAGGACAATGTGCCACAGCACACAGTTCATCGCAGTCTTCTGCGCATGGGCCTTACATAGCCGAAGATCCAGCCGAGTCCCCATGCTCACTACACATCATCGCCAACAACGCATTAAATGGGCCCAAGATCATCGAGATTGGGCAGTTTATGATTGGAAGAAAGTGACCTGGCCTGAGGTATTAAGATTTCTGGTGCATTACTTAGACGACCGAGCGTGAATACGCCGAATACCAACGGAGGCTACTGCACCTGGATGCACTGTTGGGCGAAAACAGGCTAGCGGCGGCGGTGTTGTGCTGTGGGCGATGTTTTCTTGGAACACCTTTCGACTCCATAATCTCAATCCCTAACATCTGTCATGTATCTGAGCATCGTTGGGAACTACGTTCAGCTATTCTTGACAACTGTGTTCCCTGCTGATTATGGCCATTACCAATGGGATAATGCGCCATGCCACACTACCAGAATCGTGAAGGAGTAGTTCGAGGAACATGCTGGTGACTTTCTGTTAATGCCCTGGCTTCCAAATTCACCTGACATGAACCTAATCTAACATTTGTGGTTCGACTTGGAAAATCAGGTTAACGCTAAATCATCACCACCCCATACGGGAACTGAACAACCTGCTGTTGGCATTATAGAACCAGATATGTCACGATATCTATCTCCACCTCATCAAATCGATGCCTTGCCGAGTGGCAGCTGTTTTGCGGACTAAAAGGTGTCTCACAACTTGTTAGGTAGGTGGTCACAATATAATGAATCATCGGTGTATTTTAGGAACAAATAAAGCTCCCTTCCGTTCTTAAGTGCAACGTGATCCTTAGCTTAAATTTAACCCGCATTTGTGGGTAAGCCCGACAGAAATTTCAATTTCAGCATTTATTTAAAACTGTTATGGAATACTATTTCTTAAATATAATATATTGGTTTAATACATTAGTCACAAAAATTTAGAAACATTGCGGTTTCGAAAGGAAAACATGGTGATTTGCAAATTTAGCAACTACTAGAGATGGATTATCAACGTACGTAGCTACTGGTAGACTGTCTTAAGCACGCAGAACAAGACATAACCCATTTCAACACGAAATAAACCAGGTCGAATAATCGCAAGATGTGAAAACATCGTATTTAAGCCAGCGTGCCCCGTGTGAGTTTTCTCGTTGTGCCTGAGGATTGGTCTGTAAAAGACAGACCCGAAAGATCTCGCACATTCTTTTAATCATTTTAACCTTTTAAACAAGTTTTAATTTTCGTAAGTAAAGATGTTTTCACACCTTGCGATGATTCGACCTGGTTTATTTTGTGTTGAAATGGGTTATGTCTTGTTCTTCGTGCTTAAGACAGCAATGTAGTCTACCAGTAAATCTTAATTAGCACGACAAAAACTTCCACTCATCGTACGTAGCTACGTCATACGTAAATTATCTTCGTGACAGCATAGCCCGTGGGGTGCGATCTTCGATAAGAGTACTCCGCGAGCAGTGTAAAACGGGTCGTTTCGCCGCTTAGTTTAGACGTTTGTTGAATATATTGCCTTCAGTATGGGATTAACATAAAATGATGACCAAACGACGTTTAAGGATTGCCAACCGAAATAGGGCTGTTGACATGTTACCGGCACATGTACAGGAGATCGATTGGTCTGCTGCTTTAAGAGTTTCGCAAAGTGTAATACGTCGGCTACACACATGATTTCTACGGCATGGAAATGCTGCAGATCGACACAGGACTGGTCGCCTGAGGATAACCACCAGGAGGCAAGATCGCTAACTGACAGAAGCTGCTCCAAGAGAACCTAGTATAACCAGCTTCGAACTCACGGGAATCACTTCTTGTTGTTTCTGACGTCACATTATATACTCAAAAGGTACGAAACCTTCTTACAGAATATGGACTGAGAGCAAGGAGACCGCTGAGATGTATGGCATTGACATAAGCTCACCGTCGTCAAAGATGTACCTGTGTCCAACAGTACATGTCATGGAATACAGAGTGCATCATGTACTTTTCATACACGAATTCCGTTTTGCTTTTAATCTGATACTCGACGAAGACACGTGCCCATTGTGACACTGTTTCTTCCTGCTATTGGACATGCATTCCGTTTCCTGGATAACAATTGAAAATATCACCGTGCCTGATTGAACCTGTCACCGTGTCTTTTTAGCTTTTGGAGCTAAAAAAACATCAGATTGAATAGTTACAGCTTCCTCCAAGGTTTCATGACCTTAATCCTATTAAGAACATGTGGGACACTGTGTAGCGACGTCTATATAACCACCTGGCAGACTTCCGTAACGTGTTGCCTGTAGTACGGGACAAGCTGCGCCAGACGCTCATCAGTAATGTCATTGCCAGTATGCCTCGTGTCAGGACGTTCTTCGACACAGTTACCGGATACTGAAATTCAGAGGTATGGACACTCAGAATTTACCACTTTCTTTAGATTGCAATGCTACTTTGTTGTGTGCAAAAATTGCACGTTGAGTTGTTTTTGTAATCGCACTCTTTATAGTTTGCGTTATGTAGCCTGACTGATGTTATTTCAATGCGCGTTACTTGGTTCGTATACAGACATCCGTCATTTCATGCAGTAACCGTAGCTTTTTAGTGTATAATATGAGAATTTAAATTTTGTTCTTGCCGCCCCGGTGGTGCAGTGGTCTAAGCGATGACTTCTGATCATTCCTCTGAAAGGGGTAAGGGTTCGAATCCCAGTGAGGCATGGATGTTGTGTTTGTCTTACGGCACTGGCTCTCTGCTTTTCCTGGAACCAGTGACCCTAAATTAAGGACGGGCGGCTGCTTATAGCCCATTGAGTTGCTCACGATGGTCCTTAAACAAAAAAAAACAATTTGTTTTTGCGTTTTGATACCATGATAAGGCTCAAAAAGGTTGTTTTTTTTTTATTGGAGGTTTAACGACCACCGTGAGCAACTCAATGGGCTATAAGCAGTCTCCCGTCCCTAATTTAGGGTCACTGGTTCCAGGGAAGGGAGAGAGCCAGTGCCGTAAGACAAACACAACATCCATGCCTCACCGGGATTCGAACCCGGACCCCTTTCGGACGAATGATCAGAGGCCATCGCTTAGACCATTGCGCCACCGGGACGGCGGTGATAAGGTTTAAATAACAATGCGCAATCATGAAATTTAGTTGCATTTTTTCGTCAACATCCAAACGTCGTTAGGAACACAAATTTTAATATTTTGTACATAAGAAAAGAAGACAATTGTTCTTGGTAAATGTATCGCGGTGCGTGCGCAAATTTTTTAATAAGCTTGGATGTGGTGAGCGACAAATATTCGAAGTTAAAGTAACTGTCCTCGAGGAGTGAAAGTTAATAAACAGAAGAAAGTATAAGTAAATACTAAGATTCCCAACATTCCACTCGCTACTCTTTAACCATCCCTCCGAAAAAAGAATGAAGGGATTTTATGGGAATCACAAACGAGAGGTAATGAATCGAAAGGAGGGTTTATGGATTTCGAAGTCTAAACGCAGTTAGTTTTATCAGTTTGTTTTATTTGTCACGTATTTAGTAGGGCTCGTAGAAAAGTCACATGCGTTGCTTGATGCGGGTCACTTTGAGACAATTCCATAGATTCCCATCTCTGGGAGGCCAGGTTTGTAATGTGGTTCTAGCTACCTATTAACTATATCGATCTAACACATACTTGGTCGCGTTCCGTCTTCCGTAATATTTAATCGATAACAATCAATTCCAGGTGAACGCATTTTGATGCTGTAACGTGACGTATGCGACCATGACTATACTCACGAAGCAAACATGTGTGAGAAAGCGCCACCGTTTTAACTAACAACTGGTGAGTTTTAACTATCTAGATAATTTTTCATGTTTGTTTGCGTTTTGACCAAAATGCTCCATAATAATTAAATGATGTAATGGAATCAGCACTTCCGAATGGATAAAAGATAGAAACTTTGGAGTAAAACGTTAAGAAGGCAAATATGGAACTTTAATACTGAGCTGATTGGCTAGAACAGTGTTTCCCAACCACCGGTTCAGTGGCGCGCACACGGGGAGGGTCAGCCGGTTCCAGACCCCTCCCCAAAAGGCCCGAGTCCTTAAAGCAAATTATTTTCTTTTAAAATATATTCCGACTATGGCTAAATTAAAAGAAAAAAGATTCTGCGCATGGTTTTATAAATTTAGTACTTTCGTTATGATCAATTATTTTTCTGTCACTCTTAGTTTTCGTAATGATCGTTATACACTATCTACCAACACGTAATTGGACACCTGTGATAGCAAAGGAAAACAAAGTTCATTCACTTTCAATAGTTGGTGGAGCCTCCACGAGCGGAGATTACAGCTGCGACCCTCCGGGGCATACTCTCAACCAGGTGTTGTACGACGGCTAGCGGTATTTTCTTTCACTCGGCTTGGAGATGAAAGGTCAGTTCCTTCACCGACTTCGGACGGTGGGGGCACCCCTTAAGTTGACGCTCCAACTCGTCCCAGAGGTGCTCGATAGAGTTAAGGTCCGGGCTCTGCGCAGACAAGTCCATTCGATTAACCCCATTGTCACCATACCATGGTGGACCTCGCAATATGACAGATGGCATTGTCGTCCTGAAAGTAACATGGGTCCACCCCGTAAAACTGCCACAACGTAGGAAGCGCATGGTCATCCAAAATGGTGGAGTAGGTCTCGGCGTTGAGTCTACCAGGAATTGCTACCAAGGGTCCCGTGTGATACCATAAGAAACACCCCCATAGCATAATTCCACCGCCGCCGAGCTTCACAGTTGGCACAATACATTCCAGCAGGAGGCGTTTTTCAGGCAGACGCCAAACCCAGACCCTGCCATCTTGACGGAAGAGGGTGAACCTTGATTCTTCGCTCCAGAGAACCTGTTTCCACTGTTCAACGGTCCACTGTCGACGTTCTTTGCACCACGTTAGCCAAGCAGCGCTATTGGACGTCGTGATCAAAGGCTTGTGGGCGGCGGCACGTCCATGATAACCAAGCAGATGGGCTTCCTTACGGATGGTATTCATCGAAAGAACACTCCCGGATGCCTGTTGAAACTCCTCGCGGATGTGGCCCATCGATTTGGTGCGGTTCTTCCGAATTTCTCTGGCCAGCACCCGTCGGTCTCTAACTCCCAGTTTTGTGGGTCTGCCGGGTCGAGGGACATTCCGACCGTCACCTCTCATCGTCCACTTGCCGATCACGTAGGCCACTGTCGATTTTGGGTACTTCAACTCGCTGGATATGTCACGTATGAATCGGCCATTTCTGTGATATCCGACGATTACACCTTTCTCGAAATCAGAGAGCTCCGAACTGCGTGGCATCTTGCATGCGACTGGTTGCGTTGTTGTTTCCCACACGATATTTAACGGCGGCGGCGGCGGCGGCGGCGGCGGCGGCGGCGGCGGCTGTGACGTGTATCAGGACCGCAGATATCGTCGATTGCAGGGGTGTCCAATTACTTGTTGGTAGATAGTGTATTTATGAACGTCTTATGCTCAATGATTACTGGATTTATCTTAATTATTCACAGAAGTTTTTTAATCTGTGTGTTCATCTGTGTTGATTTATGTTAGCATTTATTAAGAGCGTACATACATACACTATATTATCAAGAGTACTCTGACACTACCATAAATTTTTACATAAATGGAAAGAACGGTTGCGCAAGAGGGTGCGCGCTGTGTGAGTGGGAAGGTACATTTACTACATATAATGCAGAGATTATTCATCGTGTAAGTAGTAACTTTGAATAGATACGCCAATTGGACGTGAACTTTCCGAATTCCATCGTGTGCTGGTCATAGGATGTCGTTTGGTTAACCTTTCCATACGGAGCATTTCAGCTAAAATAAACAAACCAAAATTAATTTTAAGTGATGTCTTGAAGAGATGGAAGCAGGACGGTGCAACGAGAGTAAAAGAACGTTCAGGAAAGCCGCACAAACTGATGGAAGATGAAAAAGCCATGGTAGGAAATGTTAAGAAACCCCGTTCTTCCTCTGCAGTTTCCATCGCTGCTGAAGTGGCAAATGCGTGTAACGGCTCGGTTAGTATGAACTATTCACAGAAAGTTGCACAGTGTGGGCTATTATTCTGTAGCAACGGCACACAAGCCTCACATCACTAGTATCAATGCGAAGTGCCATTTAGAGTAGTATGTCGTCCCTGTACTGTTAGCGACGGGAAAGCTGTTCTTTGGAGTGATGAACCAAGCTTTTATTTCTTCCAATCGGGTCGACGTGTTTAGATTTCGCGACAGCACGGCGAACCATTTTCGTCTGACTGTGTTCTTCCAACTGTTAAGTTCAGCGGAGGTTCCATCACGGTATGGAGTTATGTTTCGTTAATGGGACTCTGCCCGTTGGCTATTATACCACAAACCATACGTTCTGAAGTGTACCTCGACGTTCAGGATAATTCTGCGCCACCAACAATGTGGCAATATTATGGAAATGAGCGTTGTCTCTTCCAACACGATCCGGTTCCCTACCAAACAGCACGGCGTGTGCAGGACTGGCTTCTTAAAAAGGAGGGGATATTGTTAGACTGGCCTGGTTAGAGTCTTGATCTTAATCCAAGAGAACACCTCTGGGATGAACTGGAGTGACGGATAAGAAATCGACCCCAACGACCGTCTTCGCTCTCCACTCTGGCAGCAGATTTACAGGAAGAATGGGATGCTAGTCCTGTCGAGAGCTACCAGAATTCTGTTGATAGTATGCCTCGACGTGTTGCTGATGTCATACAAGCAGAGGTGGACAGACTAACTACTATATGCGGTAATAAAGCCATTTGTCCTAAAACATTGCGGTGTCCGAATACTTTTGATAATATAGTGTACATTCATATACAATGCTGGCCATTCAAAATGTAACACCAAGAAGGACACGAAATAGCAAAGCCAGATTTACTGGACACATAACAACAGATACAAAAATGAAACGATTGAGCTTACAGGCCCGTGCGACTTGCGGAACACGCAGACATCAACAGTTCGTGAGTCCCCCATGGCTGGCAATAACGGCCGCTACACGCGGCGGCATAGAACGAAAGTGGGTTTGGATGTGGGCTTGGGGTATGTCGGTCCAGGCTGCTTCCACACGTTGCCACAGGCCATCAGGCGCAGCCGCGGGTGGTGCTTGCCGGGCCACTCGGTTGCCGATCAGCGACCAGACGTGTTCGATGGGCAACATATCGGGAGAACAGGCGACCCACGGCAGCAGTGACACCTGGTGGGCCGTGAAGAATCGTTGCACGATGCGTGCCACGTGCGGGCGACCATTGTCCTGTTGAAATGTGGCCGCTGGCATGTCCTGTAAGTAAGGGAGGACTGCAGGCTCCAAAACGTCGGAGATGTAACGGTGGCTGTTGAATCTACCGGTGATGCGTACTAGAGGGGTGCGGGTGTCACATCCTACTGCGCCCGAAACCATAACGCCAGGCGACGGACCGGTATGGCCATGCATAATGCAGGCGTCATACAGTCTCTCGCCGTGCTGCCGCCACACGCGGATCCCACCATCGTGGTGTTGCAAGCAGAAGCAGGATTCGTCGGAGAAGACAATGTCAGCCATTTCGTAGTCCAGGTGCGGCGTTCAGCTTCCCACTGCCGCAGCACTCGTGGGTGGTGTAACGTCAATGGTAATCGGAGCAATGGGCGCCGTGCGACAAGTCCCCGCTCCTGCAGACGACGTCGAACGGTACGTGCTGACACAGGTTGATGCGCAACACACCCTAATTCCTTCGCTAACGTTCGTGATGTGGCGATGCTAGCCGTCAATGCCCGCCTTACAACATGCAGGTCCTTTTGTTCGGTAGTGTGCCGCGGCCGCGGCAAGCGCTCCGTCCTTCCTTCTTGCACCCACCGAATTCATACTCGCCTCACTGTGGCTGGAAGTTGTTCCACACGGGCACCGATGTCTCGGTACGATAAACCGCTGTCGCGATACACCACTATTCGTCCTCTGTCGAACTCCGAAACGTGCTGGAATGACTGTCTTATTCTGCGATGAGGCAACAGGAAGCTTCCCACTCACAGGTCCGGCAGCACAACACACTCCCACTACTTACACACCACCTTCTGTGCACCCTTCGTATAGTGTTTCTCGGTGGCGTGCCGAGCGCACATGATTTGCATATGCCCTGCAATGCTAATCGTTTGTATGTCCTCTCACGGGCGACGCATGCTGCGAATTTCAGGCCAATCGGATGTTTCCTTCTTGTGGTTGCATTTTGGGTGGCCAGCAGTGTATGTATATATATGAATTAGTTATGATACAATGTACAAACGTATATATATATATATATATTTAACTTAGCCGTAGTGAGAATAGGATTTTCATGTCTCTATATAAAAAAATGTATCAGATTTTTCTTATCCAGTAAATTTCTTGTTGGACCTCACCCTTGATGAAATTCTGTGTGCGCCACTGCGCCGATTAGCGAGGTTTTTTCTGCCGGTAGACGAGAAATAAGTGAATTTATTTAATTTTCATTTGAATCGAAACAGAGTCAAAGTAACAGGAAATCTAGATCTGCATATTTTGAACACCTGGCACGGAAGATTTAGAGAAGCGTGGATTGTTAATCTCTTCACAGAAGATCAGAAATCCTGCCAGCTAACTCCCCAAGAAAAAGCTTTGTTGAACTTCCTCCTGTTGCCAGTTTGGCATCGATATTCAGATCTAAACCTTTGACTCAGTTTTGCGTTACTATGAAAAAAGAATGCACAAGACTCGGAGACAGAGCTCTAAAATAATTGGTAAATTTTCCGACCACGTATTTATTGCGAGAAACACTTTTCAGCCGTTTCGGCAATCAAAACAAAGCGTAGGAACATAATGGACATTAATGCTGCACTGAGCCTTGCAGAAACGAAGCTGAAACCACGGCTCAGAGAAGATTACCGCGAAGCAGCAGCAACAGACTTCGCATTGACCCCGAAAAAATGATATAAACGGTAAGAAGAATACTTTGGTATATTGGTCATGGATTGCACGTATTATTCATAAAATAATTAACAGATTAAATTTTATTACGTATAAGTAGATGTCATGGAATAATCTGGTATAGAAATGATACACTAAAGAGCAATTGAATTAGAGACAGCTGGCGTTATGCAAATGTGGCGCTGTGGGCGGCCCTGTAAACGGAAACGACATGACGTATGCAGCGATCCGACAATATAAGGAGTGATGCGAAGGGAATCAGTAAGATTCGGACGCAGTATGGGTAAGACGAATGATCTAAGCGCATTTGATCGTGGGTAAATTGTCGGGGCCCGACGAATGGGTCACTCCATCTAGGAAGTCGTGCAGGCACTGGGATTTTCACGAACCTCTGTGCCACGGGTGCACCGTGAGTACATCGAATCCGGTAAAACCATCCCTGCAAGGGCTAAATGCCGTGGACAACAGCGTGTGGATGAGCTGGGTCATCGTCGTCTAGCTCGTATTGTAACAGCGGATAGACGGGCCACAGTGCTAGAAATCACTCAGGAATTTAATGCTGGTGCACAAAAACGCGTAAGCAGCCACACTATCCAGAACCATCTCCTCGCTATGGGGTACAGAAGCCATCATCGCACGAGGGTACCGCTGCTGACCGCACATCACAGGGTGCCAAGATTAACATGGGCGCGGGAACATTGCCACTGGACCCTAGACATGTGGAAAAATGTTGCCTGGACTGATGAGTCTAGATTCACGTTGGTACATGCGGATGGCAGGATACGAGTACTGCGCAAACCACATGAAGCGATGGATCCTTCTTGCCAGCAGAGTAATCTTCAAGCTGGTGGGGGTAGCATTCTCGTCTGGGGACTGTTTACGTGGACTGAAATGGGACCCCTGGTAGGTCAAAGTTACCGGGATATCCTGGACGACCATTTGCTCTCCTTTGTGGGTCTTCAACATCCCACTGGGGACCTCATCCTGCAACAAGACAATGCATCGTGCCATCGCTCCCGAATTGTATCCGAATGGTTGGATGAACACTCCACCTACGTGACCTTGCTTCCTTGGCCAGCTAGGTCACCTGACCTCAATCCCATCGAGCACATCTGGGATGACATCGAGAGAGTTGTTCCAGGATCTGACCCCCTCCATCAAATCTTCGTGAACTGTGGGATCTTGTTCAGGTGTCGTGGATCTGCATGGCTTCCCAACGCTTCCGGTGTCTTGTCGAGTCCATGCCGACACGAATCGCCGCAGTCATCAGGGCGAAAGGTGGTGCTACACGTTACTAGACAGGTATCTCTAATTCAATTGCTCTCCAGTGTATATTGTACGTAGTGATCATTATTATATAGAATATTACAAGATGAAATGCTCGAAAACAGCCTAAAGGTTTTGTTTTGGCATAGCCGATCCGCGAAACTTTCCCCAACGTTTTCCTGGTCCGCGAATGCAAAAAGACTCACATGCAATGATGAGACAAAAGAATCCTTTTCATCCATCACATACAGGGTGATTGTAAGCTCCTTGACCAAAACAAGAGGGGTGATGGTACACATCAGGGCAAACAATATTTACACGGGATCCTAGGGCCGCATTCCACTCCTAGTGACAGAAAAGGGTAAAGTTACATATCCACTTTGAGCCTTCAACAGTGAAAACAAAGAGACATACCTAATTTATGAGTTGCACAATTCCAATCACATCAGAGAAAGACTCAAAGGAGCTGCTCAAACTGGCGTCCAAGCGCGTCGTTGCACAGCCCACACCGGCTAATGAAGGACTGTGGCGCCCTCTCGTAGACTCACGGTGTGGTGTTGCTCTTGTCCGCAGCAACAGCGATTCGCGTGACGAGATCTTCCAGGGGGTTCACAGGTGTCATGTGAACCAATGTTTTCATGTTCCCCCAGAAGAAGAAGTCCGGTGCATTTAGGTCCGCGCGGAGCATGGAGGCCAAGCCACGGGTCCACCGCTTCCAATCCACCGCCAGGGATATGTCGCATTTAGGAAGTATCGGACCTCGGTGGCAAAGTGTGCTGGGGCCCCATCATACATAAACCACATGTCCCTCCGTGTGGTAAGCGGAACATCCTGCAACAGACCGGGAAGCACTTTCTTCAGGAACACACGGTACGCTGCGCCGGTCAGACGTATATGTCAATTCTCATGTTATGTTCGCAGGGAAATATCGCGGAACTGGTTCGGCTGCGTTTTCAAATGCTTGCTCCTCATCGCCTACGCACGTGTTCAGCGCACCTGATTTGCATCTTGTGCACTGGTTGGAACTCCGTGTGCCTGCTGGATGTTTTTCGAACGTGCTCTTTTCTGGCACTAAGAGTGGATGCGGCCCTAGGCTCCATTGCCAATATTGTTTGTCTTGATGTGTACTATCACTCCATTTGTTTTGCTGCAAGAGTTAACAATCACTCTGTATACACTCAGTAGCTGGAGCATTAAAGATAGGGATGATTAGTGGTTGAAGTAGGCATCCTCTACGCAGAGTGGAACGGACTCAAACCGAACTCAGGCGACAAACAGGCGGACAGTAGGGCTTCCCAGCAGTGTATCCCATTCGATGAACATGGGTAAACATGATGATCTGAGCTACTTTAATCGTGGACGCATGGGTCTTACTACTTGGGCGATAGAACCCGAGGATTCTATCACCCAAATGGTAAGAATTATCGCGTTTCCGAGGCCAACGATATCAAGGGTGTTCCGCTAGAATACCATCGATATACGTACCAGCCCTCACAGAGCAAGCGGCGACCGACCACACTCCATTATTGATCAGGGTCGACATAGATCATACAAGCTGGTAGAGACCGACTGCATGGCAACGCCGGCGCAAATCACATCCAGATTAGATGTCGGAGGTCCAAGCAGCATCAGTGAGCTTGCGATACGTCTCATGCTGCATAGCCTGGGCTAAGGGATCTAACGCATAACCTGGGCTAAGGGATCTAACGCATAACCTGGGCTACGGGATCTAACGCCAACCTGGGCTACGGGATCTAACGCATAACCTGGGCTACGGGATCTAACGCATAATCTGGGCTACGGGATCTAAAGCCAACCTGGGCTGCGGGATCGATCTAATGGCTACGGGATCTAACGCCAACCTGGGCTATCCTGGGCTACGATAGCCGACGCCGTACTCATAACCTTATATGGTGAAAATCCATATCCTTAAATGGTGAAAATCCATATCCTGGGCTGCGATAGATGGTGAAAATATGCTAATTAATTACATGGTAAAAATCCATATCCTGGGCTACGATACATGGTGAAAATCCATATCCTGGGCTACAATGTGTTTAAGTCAAGCCTCCTTGCATGGTGAAAATCCCTATCCTGGGCTACGATGAAAATCCATATCCTGGGCTACAATGTGTATAAGTCAATCCTCCTTACATGGTGAAAATCCATATCCTGGGCTACAATGTGTATAAGTCAAGCCTCCTTACATGGTGAAAATCCATATCCGGGGCTACAATGTGTATAAGTCAATCCTTCTTACATGGTTAAACTCCATATCCTGAGTTACGATACATGGTGAAAATCCATATCCTGGGCTACAATGTGTATAAGTCAAGCCTCCTTACATGGTGGAATCCATATCTTGGGCTACGATACATGGTGAAAATCCATATCCAGGGCTACGATGAAAATCCATATCCTGGGCTACAAGGTGTGTAAGTCAAGCCTCCTTACATGGTGAAAATCCATATCCTGGGCTACCATAGCCAACGCCGTACTCATAACCTGGCTACAGGATCTAACGCCAACCTGCATAACCTGGGCTACGGGATCATAACGTGGGCTACGGGATCTACATGCATAACCTGGGATGCGGGATCTAACTCGTGTGCTATTCTTGACTGCACGTCATCGGACATTATGCCCCACCTGGTGCCGGAATCGTCAATACCTCTGCAGAGTGGTGCCGCGTCATGCGGTTAGATGAATCCCGTTTTCAGCTGTACTGAGCTGACGGGAGGGTGCGGCCGTGGCTTCGACAGCATGAGGCCAGGGTTCCGTCGTACCTGTTTGGCTCTGCTGAAAGCGGTGCTCGCTCTGAGATGGTTTGGGGATCTTCTTCATGGGATACATTAGTTCACCTAGTTGTCTGGAGAGGTCCTTAATCGCTGCATGCTACCACCATGTGCTGGCTGATCACCTACACTCTTCCATGGTCTTTGACCTTCCTGCGACGGATGGTCTTTTTCGGAGTACAATGCGCCCCGCCACCTCACCTCCGTGCCTCAACCGTCCACGCATGTCTCAAGGAACACTATATGAGTTTGGAACAATCCAATAGCTTCCAAGATCTCCGAATTTAAACACGGAGGAAGCTCTTTGGGATGAGGTGGAGCTGAACGTCAGATCCGTGGATTTTGGACCGACGGACAATGCTGCAAGACGCATGGCTGACATTACCTCCGGAAGCCCTCCCGCATCTAGCGGAGTCGATGCCTCTTTGTGTACAGGTTGTTATTCGCGCTAGAGCAGTGCCAACACGCACTCCTCTAGCGCGAATAACAACCTGTCTGTGTAGGTTTGTCTAATGTTTTGTGTACTGAGTGTATATCAAACAGTCTTTAATCTCTTTTGCAATATAAAGCTTCACGATCTCTCTACATCTCCAAACAACACTCCCTTAGCATTCTATGTCGTCAGTTTATTTAGCTGTGACTCACTGTCAGCACTGCCAAAGTGTACAAGTTGTTTGAGGAAGTAATGAGCCATACAGTTAGAAAAGATTAGCCAATAAGTAATGAAATTTACATAAGGAAACAGAAACTTTAAAGAAGGTTTTAATATACCGTAGATATACATCATCACATAACGTACAAATCGAATTTATACTGCTACAAAAAGGAAGATTTTTGACTTCCGTGTAAATGTCCTATCTCAATATAAATATCAGATAAGGCAAATGTTCGGACCACGTTTGAGCATGACAACGAAAATGAAGAAATGAAAGAGACGAACACTTTTCAGTATTGGTTGCAGACAAGTATCTTGCTTTAGGCGCCGTCTCCTCCACTTTTATATTTCGCGAACGTTGACGTAAATACGAAATTGGTTTTGTTCCTTACGAGATTAAGAAAACAATCTAGACCCAACTCTTCTGTTATGGTTACCTGGAAATTCACTGGTTTTATTTTTGTTCATATATAAAAATATCGAAAGCTTCTTGATAAAATAGAGTGACACATATCTCTATTTATTTCTTTTATGTATAAGGCATTTGAGAATGTAACCACTACTTTACAAATGATTGATCGGAATCGGAATAAAAATAATATTGGTATCGAAATATTTGGTTCTGTATTTTCTCTCCCTACGCTGCAAATTACTTTCTAGATGGAACAAATTAATTATTCTCAAAGATTAAAGCTAATACCCTGAAGAGAATAATAATACATTTCTACGGAAATTAATACTTTATTACTCCAGTTATATTACTGAACAGTGGCAACACCTCCGTATAACGCAGTTTTTAATGAAACCATGTATCTGCTAATTTTTATATTCTTCTAACACTTGAATCTCGAACGCCTAATCTCCTGACTTTGTCTCTGAAAGTCAGGTAATTACTTCTGAACGTTCAGCAAGTAATTACTCCTTTTAAATAAAGTCAAAAATTTACCATGCGTAAGCGAGTGGATTTTTGGAGAATGTGAATTTAAATTAATGAGAGAAATGCCATATGAACCAGTTGTGTTAATTGGAACTCCTGTAATTAATCCAGACATGCCAAAAATAGTTTTCTATTGGAACTGAATTTAAATTAATTTTACTGAAAGGATATTTACTTCCCCAGAAATGTCGAAAGTAAATCACCTTAAAACTGATCAGCAAGGCTGGCATGAATCTTGTTGATCCATGCACACACCTTTGTACCCGGGCATACGTCGCTACATTGCTTGGCCATTTTATTTGAACCACCCTCGCACCATGTGTATGGAGGGTATATTTTTAATAACAGTATCTGAAGGAAGAGTGTACTGAAGATTTGTTGCAGTTAAGGGAGACCCCAAGAGTAAATCTATATACTATTTCTGCAATGTTAATTCGTTCTATACACATTTTCTCAAAGACTATTGTGCTCCTGTCTTCAAAATTTTAAGAGCGAATAAATAAAGTCCTTAGATAAATATATATGACCCAACTGTGATTTTGAAAATATTGTCAGAATTTTATTAAAATTCATTTTATTTCAGACGGTGCTAAATCAAAATAGTCTCTGATTGATAAAAATTGGATTTTGAAAACATTTCTGACATTTTTTTCAAAATTAGTGCTGGAGCATATGTTAACTAGAAAAGTAAATTTATTTACGCTTAGAACTTTAAAGACCGGAACATAATGGTTTTTGCGAAAATGTGAATTGGACGAATTAACATTGCAAGTAAGGGATACATTTTTTCGGGAGATCTCTCTTACCCTATTTAAGCGGCCCCGGTGGCGTGATGGTCTAAACGCTGGCTTACGACCATTCATCCGTAAAAGGGTCTGGGTTCGAATCCTGGTAAGGCATGGATGCTTTTATGTCCTTCGGCACTGGCGCTCTCACATTCCTGCAACCAGTGGCCCTAAATTAGAGACGGGCGACTGCTTATAGCCCATTGAGTTGTTCACGCTTGTCGTTAAACCTTCAGCGAAAATAAAAATAACCTATCTAATGCGCTGAAATACGTCTGGCATCATCATCATCAACAATTATCAATCCACTGCTAGATGAAGGTCTCCCCAAGTTTCTTCCACAATTGTCTGTCTTGAGCCTGTCTCCTCCATGTCACTCCAGCATACTTTCGAATTCCATCCCTCCATCTCCCATGTGGTCTTCTTCCGGGTCTTTTCCTGTCACTCGGAATCCAGTTTAAAATTTCGGTTGTCCAATATTGATTTCCATCGAAGCCTAAAATCAAGCAGTTAATATCAGAAGTAGAAAGTATAGTCTCCCAAGTTTCAGCAGAAGATCGTGATATGACCAGATGTTTAGCGGTATCCAAGTTAAGAAGCAGTGTATTGAATTTTAACAGGAGGAATATTGAAAAAAGGAACTTTAAGGAAAGTGACAGACAGATTAAGAAAGTTTTGGAAAACCTACGCAGTGATCCTAGAATACCGATTACCCTAACCGACAAGTCGAATCAGATTTCCATTATGAACAGGTCTGATAATATTAGAAAACTTAAGGAATTTGTTGATCAATCGGACTCAATTCCGCAGTCGAAGAATCCTCTAAACAGCATAATACGGAAAGTTCAAGCTCTGGCCAGGGACAAAGATCTACCGGAAATTATTAGAATGTCAGCGAAGCTTCCACCGGGCCCTACGATTCCACCACTTTTTGGACGACTAAAGAATCATTTGCCGCCCCGGTGGCGCAGTGGTCTAAGGCGCTGGCCTCTGATCATTCGTCCGTAAGGGGTCCGGGTTCGAATCTCGCCCGGTCTGGCATGGATGTTGTGTTTGTCTTACGGCACTGGCTCTCTCCCTTCCCTGGAACCAGTGACCCTAAATTAGGGACGGGCGACTGCTTATAGCCCATTGAGTTGCTCACGGTGGTCGTTAAACCTCCAATCAAAAAAAAAAAAAAAAGAATCATAAACCTGGATCTATCCTTAGACCTATAGTTGCAAAAAAAAAAAAAATAGCTCCTACGTACATATTAGAAAAATCCGTAGCTAAAATCTTCTCTGAACGTTTAAAAAACTCTGATTACGTAATCAAGTCAACAAAAGAATTTGTGGAGCGCGCAAGAAGGTTAAATTTATTTGATAATGTTATAATGGGAAGTTTCGACATAGTGCCGTTATATCCATCTATACCTATACCAGAGGCTGTCGCAAACCTTGAAGAAATAATCGTCATTACGTCCCGTGAATTCATACCAACCCAAACAAAGAAAATTATCGCCGCATTAAATCTAATTACTAACCACAACTATTTCAAGTTGAATGGTAACATCTACAAACAAACTAAAGGAGCACCGATGCGTTCACCTTTATCTGCAGTCCTTGCGGAAGCAGTACTTAGACCACTAGAAGATCTCATCTCTTTAAATTGTATCAAGAAACCCCGAGTTTGGATCCGCTATGCTGACGACATATTCTTCATATGGGAACATGGATCGAATTAAATGATTTCATGCACAAGATAAACAACCTACACAATACATTAAAGTTCGCCATGGAGCTTGAAAAAGACGGGACGTTGAATTATCTTGACGTCGCGCTCAGAAGAAATAGAACATCCAGCTTCGATTTTAACGTTTATTATAAACCGACCGTAGTACCGAACCTTGTCCCTCCTGATTCACACTGCCCAAAGGATTACAAACTTTCCGCATTTAGAGCGTGGTTCTATAGAGCGTACAACGTATGCAAACCCGAGAACCTAATTAATAAAGAAATTGATAATATTTATAGCAAAGGTCTAAAGGCTGGATATAAGAAGGATGACATAGACAGAGTTCATAGGACTGTGAGAAATCGTATAATATCAGCAATAGCAAAATCTCCTAGTAGGACAATGAGATACGAAGGATCCATCACATATATCCCAGGCTTTACATATTGGTTAAAGAACATATTACGCAAATATAGCATATTAATAGCAATGAAGTCCCCGACCCCGTTATCACATATAATGTCAAGTTGCAAGGAAAGACAGTGTGAGAAAGAAAAAGGCGGTTGTGTACGCTATACCGTTGGTATATCCTGACAACCCGAAAAAGATATATATCGGAATGACAAAGCGATCCTTGGACACTAGATGTAAAGAACACGTAAGAAGCGTGAACCTGGACATGCAGAATACAGCCCTCGCCAGAGGTCATGCATTGCTCGGCCGCTCCTGTATGGAAGAATATTAGAAGCATTGCCCCTTACACGAATTTCAAAGAGACTGCGATCAGGGAAACAGTGGAAATCCTATCCAGCAAAGTGGCATGCAATGATATAGTCTCTACTGAACTAGCAATGGTTTGGCATGCGTTATTAAAAGATGGAAACACATCACAGCGCACTGTATAATTACGTGATAAAAATTCATGAAATATCCTCGTGATGTCACCCGCGTTATTTTCAAAAATCAACTTCGTTCTTTATATCCTCCAATTCTCTGCATTTTTATGTCTACCATTGCCTTGAAAAAGCCTCCCAGTAGAGTGCGAAAGTTTGGCGAATATTTGTGCTGACTACACCACAAAAATAAACGGATTCCATACGCTGTATGAGTTTCATTATTATTCAACTCTGGTACATTTAAAATAAATATTATAAATTTCATGTTTCTCCCGAGCGAGCAAATTATATATCTAATAACAATTTGTCTCCACAAGACCTGTTCCAACAGAAGAAAAGTTCATCGCGTAGCTGTTTGAAATCGGAATTTGTAAGACCCAGTTTTGGTGTTGCTTGTTTCTAAGTTCGCGTGTCTCTCCGTTTCATGAAAGCAGCATATCCAAATTTTCCATCGGATATAACTGCTAGCCTTCAGAAATAGCACAGAAGGTAACGGGAATATGATATGACATCGCCATGGTTATCAAAGCCTGGTTTCTTCTCCACTATTATCCAATCAAAACCGTTCCAGATATTATCCGAGTAGAAGCGACACTACCTGTTTCAGGGCACGTACATATTTAGTTTCTCAAGTCGTATCATTATCATGTTATCCACTTACAACCCTTGAACTGATTTTGAAGTTACTGTGAACGTTCTAGAAAGAGCATAGAATTTTTGTAGGAACGATATCGTCCGAATATTTTATAATTCTATCTGAACGTTTGGCGATTTTTTATTCATTTTGCTTTGATTTCACGGAGGTCTAACGTTCGACTGTGATATATATTGATCTCCTTATATATCCAAGATTCCATAAATACGGCATACCAATCATATGACACCCCTAAAAACATTAATCTTTCATTCACGTTTACACGGAGATTAGAAAATTCCGGTTTGTATGATAATCAAACTTGACATTCCCTATTAGGTATGTTTTAACAGTGCACAAACATGAATAGTTAAATGTAAACTTGAAAAATGTGTTATGCAATTTATTTTCGAATTCCACCAAAACAAATTAATAAAATCATGCAATGCGTTGATTATGACACGCTTTCCAACATACCAGAAATCATAAGTTGTGAGAATAATGGATGTGAAATAAATCTTGCTCCTGTGCCCCGACCTTTGACCACATTCCGATGGTATTTGACAGAACCGGTTCAGTGTATCTCCGGAACAACATAAAAAAAGTTTTGTCGCAATCGACGCATTTTTACGTAAGTTATCACGCTTAAGGACAATGGAATAGATCCCGCTCCTATGTCCTGACCTTTGACCCCATTACATCCATTTTCCATAGGGTTCGTCCCCAGCTGGTTCCCTACCACATACTAAAATTTCATCAAAATCGAACCATTTTTACGCGAGTTATCGTGCAGACAGGTGGGCGGACCGACGGACAAAGCTGGAGCATTTACGCTTCTTCAACCTACGGTTGAAAAGCGTAAAAAAGGAGAGGAAAATCTCGTACGCCTAGACGTCTCTTCTAAGTTTAAATACTTTTCATTCTTCAATATAGTTTACCACTACCGATTTGGGCTATGATAGCTTGCCCTAGTTAGAATTCTACAAGTAGACGAGACTTCTGACAGCCTTCTGACAGAGTGTGTATGCAATAACAAACTTCTCTAATTTGGATACTCAATGATAAAAAATCTTAGCCCTTGATACTTTTGCGTTATTTAGGTCAAGCAGTGGTGATTCATCTCTCTTGTGAGCCAACAGCTGCAAATTAAACGAACTTTTGCCACCCCGGTGGCGCAGTGGTCTAAGCGATGGCCTCTGATAATTCGTCCGAACGGGGTCCGGTTTCGAATCCCGGTGAGGCATGGATGTTGTGTTTGTCTTACGGCACTGGCTCTCTCCCTTCCCTGGAACCAGTGACCCTAAATTAGGGACGGGCGACTGCTTATAGCCCATTGAGTGCTCACGGTGGTCGTTAAACCTCCAATCAAAAAAAAAAAAAAAAAAAAACATAGCCATAATTAAGCAATCCAACATTTGTTTGTCTACTAACATCATCAATGCACAGGTCGCGCCATATATTAAAAGTTCTGAGCGTCACCCCCAAAAAAAATTATTGATTTGGTTATGTTTTAGCAAGTATTAAGTATCGCATGCTATAACTTATAGTTAGTTTTATCGATGTGCAAATATTCATCCTTGGGAATACATTAATTGCGAAGAAAATATGTAAAGAAGTTTGGCTATTGGAAACATAAGGCAGATATTTTAGGTTGAACCACCTTGAAACCTCTTTTAATGAATTTAAAAGAGATATCATTGATAAAAATAACTCTGCATGCTTAGCATTTGCAGCTAGAAGTTATTCAGTTCCAGGATATTATTACAAACCTTCAGAGTTCCTCCACATTTATGAGTTTACATATTTATCTATCTATCTCTCTTATCTCTCTCTCTCTTGATATATGATTGAGAGCAAGGAGGTTATATTACTGGAGACACCATTGGCTCTGCCTCCATAGGTCACAGCTAATCTGTGGTTTGACGTCACAAGCAGGCAAAAATGAACTGAATTATACCGTTGAAGAAACAGTAAGCTTGCGTATCATTGCTAAAGATTATTGAATTACTCATTTTATCTGTTTATACGCTTAGAAGCTTTTGTTCCATTGGTTTCAAAGCAGCTTCTGTTCTGCGGCTGCATCGTGCCTGCTCATGACGTCATTTGCAGCACAGACGGTGACATATGGCGGCCAATGCTGCGTGGATAGGAGTGGCGTCTCCAGTAATATAACCTCCTTGATTGAGAGTCATATGTACAGAGGGTGGGTCGAAAGTTTTGCAATATTTGCATAAACGCATGTGCGGTGGTGGGTATGTCACGTGATTAAACTAGTTCAAGTCGCGCGCACTGCAGCCAGTCGGAAAATATATAGAGTAGTAGTCGTTGCTGTGAACGCAGCATTGCATGTCGTCGTTCAGTCTGTGGTTGGGACACCTGAAGATGAACAGCCACAATTGGCTAATTAGGAAACTTTTGCTTCACGAGTTTGAACTCGCATATAACGCTGCTCGAGCAACACGAAACATTAGCCATGCGAAAGGGGAAGGTTCCGTGGACCACAGCACCGCAACCAGATGGTTCAAGAAATTTCGCTCAGGTGACAGAAACCTCGATGATCAGCCAAGGTCAGGTAGGCCACGAACCATGGATTCGGAGGTGGTGTGCCAGGCTGTAGAGGCAAATCCCACAACCAGCAATCGTAGATTATTAGAAAAGCTGGGCATATCACAGACAACCGTGGTTCGTCACTTCAGGACCTCGGCAAAGTCTACAGAAGCTGCTGCATTGTACCTCACACACTGACGCCAGTTGAAGTAAACCGCGTGCCGCCCCGGTGGCGCAGTGGTCTAAGGCGCTGGCCTCTGATCATTCGTCCGTAAGGGGTCCGGGTTCGAATCCCGGTCAGGCATGGATGTTGTGTTTGTCTTACGGCACTGGCTCTCTCCCTTCCCTGGAACCAGTGACCCTAAATTAGGGACGGGCGACTGCTTATAGCCCATTGAGTTGCTCACGGTGGTCGTTAAACCTCCAATCAAAAAAAAAAAAAAAAAAAAGTAAACCGCCGAATGGAAGTGTGCACGAAACAACTAAGAAACCCAGCGCAATGTACGTTTCATCAAGAGAATTGTTACGTGCTATAAAAAGTGGATCTATTTACGTAATCCTAACACAAAACGGCAGTGGTTCACCCCTGGCCAGTTTGACGAACCTGTTGCCAAACGTGGACGCTTCGAGCACAGGGCGATGCTCTGCGTCTGGGGGAATTTCGAGGGGATAATCCATTACGAATTTGTTCCAGACAGTCGGACCATCAACGCCAACCTCTACTCTGAACAGCTGGAGCGGATGTATGCCGTTTTGGAGGAGAAGTACCCGGCACTGGTCAACAGAAAGCGCGCTCTCCTACAGCAGGACAACGCTCGACCTCATACCCAGCGATAGACCCGGGCAAAATTCCAGGAACTTGAGGGGATGGAACTGATAATCCGGGCCTTGCCCCGCCGGAATATTACTTGTTTCGGTTCATGACCCACTTCCTTCGCGAACGGCTCTTCAACAACAAGGAGAAAGTGGCCGCTGGGGTGAAGCAGTTCTTCGCCTCGAAGGACAAGAACTGGTACCGCCGTGGAATCGAACAATTGACAGACAGATGGCTAAAGACGGTGCAACATGATAGCCTATACTTTGAACACTAGTCAGCTTTAGTCGTAAAGGTACGTATGGAGACATAAAGTGATCCGAATATTGCAAAACTTTCGACTCACCTTCTGTACGTCCCAGAGCTGTTTTGTGTCCGTGGAAAAATTGAAATGGCTTTTCCGATGGCTGACTAGTTGGAGGCGCTGACGTGGGATCGTTCAGCCGAGGTGGATCTGGGTTCGGATTCTGTTGAGGCACGGATGTTGTGTTTGCCTTACCGCACTGTTCCTCTTACTTCACTGGAACCAGTGGTCTTTAACTAGGGACGGGCGACTGCTTATAGCTCATTGTCTTGCTCAAGGTGGTCTTTATACACCCAAATAAGAAAAGATATATGTGACGATTATTTTGTGTTAATGTTCTCAACTTCCTGTGAGTGGAAAAATGAAGAAACAACATTACGCTAAATACTAATTCCTTCAATCTGGTGGTTTTAACTATTCACTTAATCATTTCAGAAGTTAGACATACAATGAAGAGACAAAACATTATGAACGCCTGCCTAATATTATGTCGCCCCTCCACACACCTCCCAAATAGCTCTTACCCGGCGAGGGATCGACGCCACAAGATTTCTAAAGGTGTCGTGTGGTATCAGGCACCAACACGTTACCAGCAGGACCTTTAACACTTATAGGTTACCTGGTTGAACCGCCACAGATAGGATTTGCTCTTACAACACAAGCCACAGATGCTCTATTGGATTGATGTCTGGAGAATTTGGAGGCCGAAGCAATACCTGGAAGTCTTCCTCGTGTTCCATGAATCATTTTCGAATATTTCGGGCAGGCTGTCATGGCACATTAGCCTGCTGAAAGAATGCACTACTAAAGGGAAATACCGCTGCCTTGAAAGGATGCACCTGCAATGACGTTTCGGTAGGCGGTAGATGTCATAATTTCCTGCACATGAATGACTGGATCCGGGTTTCCCAGTAGAACATCGCCCGGAGCATTACACTTTCTATATCTGCTTGTTTTAATCCCAGGGTGTATCCAGCTGCCAACACATCCCCAAGTAAACGAAGTACACATAAACTGCCGTCTACACGATGCAACAAGAAACGAGATTCACTGGATCAACTGACCTTCTTCCAATAATTCCCGATCCAGTTTTGATGCTCGCCTTCTCATTGCAGGCGTTTTCGACGGCGAACCATAGTTAGCATTGGAACTCGGAGCGGTGTGCAGCTACGCAGCCCCATCCCCAGCAAGGTTCGATGTACTGTGTGTTGAACACTTCACTTCCGTCACCAGCGTTCAAATTACCGCCGATTTTCGCCACAATATTCCTTCTGTTGGTTCGTGTTCGTACCATACGGGATAACTTTCGCTCATCTCTAGCATCGTTGAGCCGCGGCCGGCCCTCCCCTTGCCGGCGGTTCCTGGCTTTCCCTAGGGCCTCGGGCCACTTTCTGAAGGTGCTAACCACGGCTGATTGTGAGTACACCACAAGCCTTTTCAACTCGGAAATATTGTGACTCATTCGTCTGGCCATTATAGTTTGGCCTTTTCTAATCTGCGCTGTCTTGTTCCATCTGAAGAACAAGAATAACACTGATTAAGGTGGTTTCACCTAAAATCTATGTCTTATGTTTCCAATGGTAAAACTTCTTTACATATTGTCTTCGCAATTAACGTATTCCCAGGGATGAAAATTTGCACATCGATAAAACTATCTTTAAGTTATTGCATGGAATACCTAATACTTGCTGAAACATAACCATAATTGTATTGAAAATCAATCATTTTCCTTTGAGTAATGTTCAGACCTGTTAATAGATGGCGAGACCTGTACTTTGATGACGTCAGTAGACAAACAAATGTTGGATTGCTTAATTATGGTTATGTTTAAGCAAGTATTAAGTATCCCATGTATAAGGAAGAAAATTCCTCCGTCATTTTTGCTCCACGCCGGGAATCGAACCCGAGTCCACTTATTCCGGAACAAGTTGCTCTACCAACTGAGCTACGCAGACGTTCGTCTCGCTGCTATCTGCCTTTATGTCGTGTGCGTCCTGCGGGGCAGGCACGTCAGATCTCCCCTCCCCTCCCGAAAGAGGGCCGGGAGCATGGCCCACGGGTCAGCCGTGACCATGAATCGCCGCAGGCAGCCATCCGCTGAAGAACGTGCACTTGAGAACTCCCAGTCAATCTGGTGTGTGGAATGCAACGTCACGCACATTTATTTTTCGAAGAGCTGGAGAAGGGATTCTCTTATTTTTCCTGTCTGGCGGTATGGAAAGAACATCACACCATTGCGAGATCTTGAACGGCCGGGTCATCCGGGAAGTTCGGGCACCATTATAACGAAGTAAATTTCTCCGTCATTTTTGGTCCGCGCCGGGAATCAAACCCGAGTCGCTCTACCAACTGAGCTACGCAGACGTTCGTTCTGACTGCTATCTGCATTTATGAGTGTGCGTCCTTGGGCAGGCACGTTACACATGTGCGAAGAAAATATGTAAAGTTTTACCATTGGAAGCATAACGCAGAGATTTTAGGTGGAACCACCTTAACAAAGCTCAGTGTATGAGTTATTTATATTGTTTGATGATTTGCGACCGCGTCGTCGTTTACACGCAGTTGCTACGATTTGCATAAAGCCGCGTTGGTCATAACGTTCTGGATCTTTTGTGTATATTTGACGAAGTTGTCTACAGAGATGAGTTAATTCAGTGAAAAACAACTTTCAGAAATTAAAAACAATACAGGTAGCTCAGAAATACATGCCCCGTTGTCTAGCACTCGGGCTTGGTTTACAGGAATTAACTTCTGAATTCCCTGCGTTGCACGAAGCAGAAGGGAAAATAAGAATACTTGACATTTGATGGTGATATCGTTTTATTTCACGTATAAGAATCTTTAGCTATTGATTCAAGACGCTGCACTTCAGAGAACATCTCAAAATATTATGTCACAGACCAACTGGTGTAAATCGAGCGTCTGTTTCTGGCTCTCTCAAAGAAGTTCGACTTTTTGATGCTTCATCAATATTTCTAGTGCAATGCCTTAAGAACCAGAAACACCCATTAGATTTAACCTAGACCAGCGCATTATATGTAAATGTATAACTGAAATTAACTTAGAAAACTATATTGAAATTTTTATCGTGTATGTGCACGCATTTGTTGCCATGGGAAATAAAACGGATTTCCATTGTTCGTTTGTTTTTAAAACAGTGGTAAGTAACGACAAAATTTAAGTAGTTAATTTTGTTTGCAAATAAATTTTCAATTTTTGATTCGCTTGTTAAGTGAGAGAAAAGTAGCTGTCCAATAATTGTTTGTAAATTAATGATCAGTATTAGCGTTTGTCTATGCAGACAGCATATGGCATTCATTTGCAAATTTACGTGTCAAACATGCGTTAGAAGAAGTCATAATCTGTTTCTTTAAATTAGAGCTGAATTCAGAGTTTTTAAATACTACTGAACCAAATGTATTTGAAGTGCCATAATAACTTAAAGTGGATGATTAATATTTGCCATGAAACTGAGAATGTGTTTTCAGTTAGTTTTACGTACTAATATCGTTTCAGTAATCAGCAATATAGTTTTGACATTTAGAACATTGGGAACTGCTAACGTAAGCTCATGAAAATAAGAATATATCTTAAGAGTTAATGAGGCATTTATTACCGCAAGCAGCGTTGATGCTACAGAAGCACAATTTTCATGCAAATTTGCGTTCTTTGATGCTTTTCAAAAATGTTTTAAGAAGTTAAACAAAAAGCTCTTATGCGAATATTAGTTGTTTTAACTCATTTATAAGTTATTTCCAGTTTCAGGAAAGATTTCTTTTGTTATACATAAATTTCTTGGAAAATCTTTTAAATATTATTTTTACTTCTAAATATTATGGTATTTGAATGATAAATGCTTGTTTATAAATGATTACAAATCTTACCAAATATTTCTCCTTTCGTGGGTTATCTCGTGAAGAAAGAATTTGCTTGCTTACAATTTTAAATTCATAACTTTCCCAGAAAGAAATTTCCACGCGTCACATAACCACATCAGTATTTTCTTCAAATATTAGGCCAAATGTCTATACCAAGTCCTCGCTAACTTGATTATGAATGATTGGACTGTCAGTATTGATAAAAACGAAGTTCTTCTGTTTTGGGATCAGGGCGACATATTATCTGATTGTCATTACCTTCTCAGGAGAAACAAACAAGATTGGCAGAACTGTGGACTTGTCTTGTTAAAACATCTCTGTTACATTTAAATTAGCACGCCGTGATTATAATACTGGAGTTAACAAGAAGGTCTAATTCCTTAAATTGGCAGTATCATCAAGCCACTGGAAAGGTGTTTTTGTTCCAGCTTTTAGGAAATGCAAAGATCTCCAAGACTCTTTTTTTTTTTTTTTTTTTTTTTTTTGATTGGAGGTTTAACGACCACCGTGAGCAACTCAATGGGCTATAAGCAGTCGCCCGTCCCTAATTTAGGGTCACTGGTTCCAGGGAAGGGAGAGAGCCAGTGCCGTAAGACAAACACAACATCCATGCCTCACCGGGATTCGAACCCGGACCCCCTCGGACGAATGATCAGAGGCCAACGCCTTAGACCACTGCGCCACCGGGGCGGCCTCTCCAAGACTCATCAAGGAACAGTGGAAACCTGTTTCTCATAGTGCCGCACTATCTTCAGGGTCTTTTGCTAATGTATTAAAGTAATTTTGCAAAGAAAGGACAATATGGTAATCAATTAACGTACATTTCACATTCAACTTCTTGATTTTTCTTTGCGATTGGAGGTTTAACGACCGCCGTGAACAACTCAATGGGCTATAAGCAATCTCTACTTATTCCAGGGAAGGGAGAGAATCAGTGCCGTAAGACAAACACGAGACCTATGCCTCATTGGGATTCGAAACTGGATGCATCGCGGACGAATGGTCATAAGCCAGCGCTAAGGCCACTGCGCCACCGGGACAGCACATTTATCTTTCATCTTGATACGTATATGCATTGTGGATAGTTGTTAACATGGCTGTAAATAATTGAAGACGCTCCAGTCGCGCCTCTGACAGCTGGTCTCAATTCATCCGTGTTTGAGCAGCAGCAGAGGCATTTGTGATGTGCTCGGCTTACGGCTCTGCCTGGTTCTCTTTCCAGAAACCAGTGGCCCTAAATTAGGAGAGGGCGACTGCTTATAGCCAATAGTGTTGTTCACAAGGGTCGTTAAACTCCGATACAGACACACACACTTGAATGGTCTAGGGTTCCAACTACTCGTGAGTCTGGGCCTGTATTCGCTTCTTGGATAAGGCAAGCTGTTTTACTTTTCAGAGCACTGAATGTTTCTTTTGCTTGAGCAACTTGCCCGAACTACAGAACTGTCGTTTCTTTTAGTCGAGTAAGTTCCAGAATACCATGAGAGCCGGAAGATAAAAATTTTTTGACCTCCAAATGCATCTAATTAATGAAATTCTATAAAACTTCTTTTCTGTGTAGCTAAATTGAAATCTTATTTTTATAGTATTTCGGTTGCATCCATTGTGAAATTTTAATAAATCGAGCGGTGCTACCGAAAAAGATACGGAGAGAAATAAGTGAGATAGGTTTCGGTGAATGACCAATAAGAAAAATTTAGTTGGTATGGACATATACAGAGAAACGTTGTGAATCACGTGGAATGGAAATTTCATGGCCACCGGTAAAGCGGACTAGAGGAAAGTTTAGGGCAAGATTGAAGAATTCTTAAAACATGGTAATGGAGGAAACATTTTTAAAACATGGTAATGGAGGAAAAGGGTTTTGAGATTAGGGTGGTAGAATATACATCGAAAAGTCAAAACATTATGACCACTTGCCTAATAGGATTTTCGCACACACACATACACCCCCCCCCCAAACATACACGTGTCTCTAAAACACCTCTTACCCGGCGAGACATTGACGCTACAAGATTTCTAAGGGTGTCTTGTGGTATTCGGTACCAACACGATACCAGAAGATCCTTTAACACGTGTAGGGTATGAGGCTCAGATACCGCAGTTCGAATTTTGCCGTTCCGATTCAAACCACAGATGCTCAGTTGGATTAATTTCCTAGGAATTTCGAGGCCAGAGCAATACCTGGAAAGGTTCCTAATGTTACACAAGCCATTGGTGTGGCATGGAGTATTATCCTTCGGAAAGAAGGTGGTACTAGAGGGGAATACTGTTGCCCTGAAGGGATGTACAGACATAAACTGTCACATGATGCAAAGAAATGCGCTAATTAAGCTAATTAACATGCTAATTATCTCTATATCTTCAAATTTTTCCATATAAAAGATATATTACTTTATGCGCATTTTATTTAGCACATGAAAAAAAAACCTAAATCTTAAATAACGTCCAAATCGCATGATTGATAGCGAAGATATTTGCAAACAAAGTTAGAGGGGTCACCCATAAATCTACATCTGGGAAACACACCTGGAATGCTTTCTTCCCTGCAAGAACGGCGATAATGCTGGAAAGTGTGCATCTTGCTGGAAGCTCCGACAAATTGAATGCAGAGTACAGATGAACACAGGATCATAACCATCATCTGTGCAATAACTTGTGCACGGCCCATCCAAGGACTGGGTTCATTTACTTTTGTTGCTTTCTTTATAACAACTTCATTTATTGGAGCTAATGATTTAAATTAGTGTTAGAATAAACAGTATATATTTTTCTAACAATCGAAAACCCGAATGTGTGCAAGCTGAAATTTGTTTGGAATATTCTTGTTTCCGATCATAACATTTTCTCGAGGCACTGAGTATTCACTTATCACTGAAAGGTTGTTTCATAACAGGAAATTTAAGCAGAATCACGAAATCCGTTTTTTTAGCGTCTTTTGTAAAAAAGATCGTGCTAATGTTACTGGTTTGTCCGTCCGACAGCCTGTGCACACCATATCTCTGCAAATATTAGTCCGATTTAAAAAATAATTTTTGCATCGGAAAACTTGAAATGTGCGAATGACGATACTTTCTTTCTTTCTTTTTTTATGATGCAGAATTTCGCCGCTAAAGGTCGTAAGTACGGATATCGAATTCAAAATACATTTTATCCCATATATTTGCTTCTAAACATCCGATTGAAAAAATTATTTTACCTTTCAATTCTATTTCTGGCGAAGACTATTTTAGGTATAATCACTTTTTCAGGTTAAGCACTGATTTTCTGCTAGGGTGCGTAAAACTACACTGCGTTTAGTTTACGCCCCTAGCAGAAAATCAAAAAACTTAAGAAGGTCGACAAAATTCAACCTTCTTAAGAAAATTCCTCCACCTTGAGAAAATTCCACGCTAAGAGAATTCTGTGCGCCACGGCCCACGGGTCCCCTGGAAATTTCAGGCTGCGCCACTGGCTGAGGGTCGTTCCTAGTGTCCATGGTAATCTCTGCTGACCATCGAAATCGCCTATGATAGGAACGCGAGCATCAAAACTGGACCTTGAATGATTGGTGGAAGATTGTCTTGTTCGATATATTTCGTTTTCGGTCGCTCGATGTGGACGGCCAGGAACATATAAGTCGTTTACATGGGGAAGTGTTGGCACCAGAATGCACCGTGGTATGTAAAGAAACCGGTGTAGGAAGTGAGATGATTTGGGCATGTTCTTCTGAGAAACCGCTTGCCCAGTCGTTTATATGCGGTAAACTATGACGTCTACCACCTACCTAAACATTATTGCAGACCAGTTGCAAGTTGTTACGGGTGGCGGGAGTGAATCGGAAATTTCAGCAAATATTGTTTTTATTGTGGCGCAGCCAGACCAGGTACCATGTCGACGGTGTTCCCCTTTAGTAGTGCGTGCTTCTAGAGAATCATGCGTCATGCGTCATCTGCCCAGATTGTACTGTGCAAGAACCGTTCACGGAACATGAGGAAGACTTTCAGGTATTGTTCTGCTTTACATGTTCTCCCGAAATCTGTGATTTTTGTTGGAACAGCAAATTCGATCTGCGACTGCTCAACTACGAAACTTGCAAAAGTTAAAGAATCTGATCGTAACGTGTTGGTTCCAGCAGGGGCATAGTGATAACCCCGCAATGCGGAGGGGACGGGGGAAAGGGCTCGTGGTTAAAAGGGCCTCTAGCCTAAGCAGAAATATTTTACAATGTTTTTTGCTGAAACCTCGTATGAAACTGATTAAAGAAATCGCCAACAATCAAGTTAAGTGCAAATAAAGTATTAAACAGAAAAGCAATTTTTGCCTTTTTTTTTTTTAAGTAAATAAATAAAATCTTCAGAAATTATTTTCGTTGCCATAGTTTGCAAAAACTGAATGACTGGAATGCAGCTATTCAGGAGAACTTGAGGCCTCTCTTCTCACAGCTCTTGTAATAGTTTCTCTATGCATGTATGTTAACAAGAGAATGTGAAAGAAGTTCAGTGAGTAATATTTTATACCAATGAGGATAAGGTGTCATGTATTACAGTTGTTTGCACATAACTATTAATACGCATCCTTCAGAATGTAATAAACTAAAATGTATTCTTCGCGGGAAGGTAAAATCAGACACCTGTGTCATTTTGTTTTTACTATGTGCAAAACATTATGGCATCATATCAGGCGTGTTTCTTATATTCCAAAGTACATAATTTAAGTATTTTTACGTTTTTTGCGCTACAATTCTTAATCGTTACTTAGTTCTTTGCTTACTTATGTAGTGACATTTCATATAAATCGGAAAAGTACTTATGACACTGTCTCACGGAAATTGTGTTTTTGTGTGGGTAATCGTGAGGCTTTTTAAAGAAGATGGACCTAGTTCTTTAAAATGATAAATTTTGCATGATATGATTAACTTTGACCTACGTATTTTGTAGTAATTTGTATCGGTATAAAAACCACGGAAATCATTTGAATTACAATGTGGAGATTTGTGTTCCACGCAATAAAGTGGAATAATTTTGATTTTAGGAAAAATACTTGTAGGTTCCAAAGGATTAGATTTGTTAAAACACCCGTAAAGCCCAGTTAATAATACGGAAGTTAAAAGTTTGAGTAATTGAAAGCTAATGGAATTTTGCAAAAGGTCCTCGAAAATATTGTTTGCGGTTGACCCCGAGTTTTTCCGCTATGCCACTGGGTACCAAATACCACCAGATACCTTTAGAAATCATGTAGCGTTCACCCCTTGCCTGGTAAGAGCTGTTGTGCTGGCTAGTGGAGGACCAACATCATGCTAGCTGGCGGTCCTAATATTTTGGCTCTTGATATACAGTTTAGTGGCTAAAAACCTTTTGGAAATAGTGTATTTTTGAGGTTTGATGGCTCATCACTTTGTTTTGGAGTTATACCATAAAATTATATATCAATGGAAAGATAATTTCATCAAGAATGTAATGCAATAACTTTTATGAAGGATTTTGTATTAGAACAGCAATTATAAATAAGAAAAGTGAAACACTTAGACAAAATGATATATACAAAAATTCTCACCACGTCAGTTAATACAGGTAACCTTTAGCGTTAATTACGGCTTTACAACGCCTTCCCATGGAATGAACCAAGTTTTTTAGTTCTGCAGCTGTTTTAACGTGAAACCAAGATTGAATTATTACTTCTATTAATTGGCTTTTATTGCTGGGTTGCTTCTGACTAACACTTGTCTTTAGTCAGCCCATAGATTTTCAATGGGGTTAAGGTCTGGGCTATTCCCAGGCCATTCTAGCAGTGGAATATGATTATCTTGAAACCACCTTTTGAACACAGCAGCAACATGACATGGAGCTCAATCCTGTTGAAATATAAATCCTTCATTATCTTGGAAAAGATCACGTGCGGAAGGCTGAAGTTTGGGCTCAAGTATTTCATTAATGTATTTTTGGCCATTTATGTTCCCATTAATCATGCAAATTCTGCCCACACCTTTTGATGTCATACAAATCCAGATCATAACACTAACTGGGTGTTTCACGGTACATATAATGCAATCAGGATGTAAATCTTCTCCGATTCTTCACCTTACGTATTTAGTTTAATCGTTTCAACATTTGTTTGATAGATAAAAATGGCTTTTTTCGTGGAATTCTAGCTTTTAGACCAAATTCCTGCAGTCTGCGCGGAACAGTCTTTGCACTCAACTTCACATTGCATTGCGCCATTTCATCTTGTATACACCCAGATGATTTTTTTCTGTCACCTAGGCACAGTCTCTTAATTTTTCTGTCATCACTTGCTGTTGTGAACCTTTTCCTGCCTTTATCAGTCTGGTTTTGTAGTGACTGAGTCTCCTTACACCTCTTCAGAAGCTTAGAAATGCCACCTTTGGTTAAGTTTTCACCAATTTTTCTTCTAATTTCTTCATAACTGAAGCCTTGTTCACTTAAAAGTACTATTTTATATCGCTTTCTGGAATACCAGTCAACTTTTTGCGGCATTTATTTAATTTTATAAGTTTTACAAGCTCACTAAACGAAGGAACACACACACACACACACACACACACACACACACACACACAAAACCAACTTGATAGCAATCACTAAACACACTGACAAATGTCCTCCTCTCAGCCCCAATACATGACATCAATAGCTGAATCCTACAGTGACCTGATTGGCTCATTGCCAAAACTAGATGGCACCTGATTGGCTCCTTGCCAAAACAAGATGGCACCTGATTGGCTCCCCAAACACTCATGCTCATTGGCTATATTCAAATGAAGGAAAGCTACTTCATATCAAACTAAGCAAGTTGTGCTTCCTTTTTCTGGTTATTTGGCTATAACTTTTCATAGAATACAGTTAATTGAACAAACAAAATTGCATTACATGTTTGATGAAATTCTCTTTCCATTGATATATAGTTTTAGGGTGTTACTCCAAAACAAAAGTGGTGCTATGAACCGTCAAACCTCAAAAATACACTTTTTCAATTTTGGCCACTACTGTACCTACCGACAGATTTCTCTGATCCCATTCATATGGTCATATGGTTTAAAAGTGATCGTAACGTATGGTTCGTAAATGAGCCCGTATGGCGCAGTGGTCTAAGCTCTGGCTCTTGAAAATTTGCCCATCATGGGTCCGAGTTCGAATCCCGGTGAGGCATGGATATCTTGTTTGCTTTACTCTACCGGTTTTCTCCTTCCTTGGAACTAGTGGTTATGAATTTTGGAAGGATGACAGCTTATAGTTCATTTAGTTGCTCACAGTGCTGGTTAGCCCCCCCCCCCCAAAGAGTAATTTGTCATCACGTCCAGCAAACGGTTCTCTAGAGATTTGTGTTATTGCATGTGCTCTTACGAATATGGAAGCAGTACCGTTTGCTTTCATACTTGCCAAAAGAACGCTTTTAAAAAGAATACTCAGGAAAATACTATTTGTTAAAAATAAAAATTCGAAAGGGTGTTCAGTGAACAATATAAAAATCCCTTTCTCAGTAATCTTATGTTGTTGCCTTTCATTTAAGTGACGATGTTAATTTAATTGGCTACCATATTAAATTTTATTTACCCTCCGCTTTTGAACTAGTTTTTTACACACAGTAATAGCATTAGGTATCGTTTTAAAATGAGTTTCTAATCAAATAAAGAAAGGCAATAATTTGCCTTTCTTTTCATTAAAAAAGTCAGGCTCGCAACAAGTTCATTTTTTTGTGGGCTGACAAATTTTATTCCTTGGTCTCCAATGCCAGTTTTTTGTGGCAGCTTTTTCTTTCAAAAAATTATGTCTTTCAAAACTGCTTCTGTGAAAACGTAAGAAGTGAAGAATGATGAAAAATTTGAGATAAGTTTCTTTTAAAGTAAATATTTGTTTACTGACGCACATATAAGTCACCTTCGGAAAGAGAATTAATTGGACATGCATATTTCTGAGTACAATATTCTTACTAAAAACTTTTAAAAATATTTTAATGAATCAAAAATGGCGAAGGCTTTATATCTTTTTAGAAATGAATTTTCGCTTTTTGTGCAGTGAGTTGAGATCATGTGAAAGTCCTCATACGTTGAAAAAGTAAGCACAGAAAATTTAATACGCCCGGCACACTTTCCTAATCAGCATCTCAAAGCAGTATTTATTTTCAAGGCTTCTGCCTCTCGAATACGTAGAATATTTTTAATTTACGCGATAAAACATTATACGCTAGAACATTTTTATTTATTAATTGGACAAGGTCCTCCATAGCCGAGTTAAATATATCAAATCACGTGTGCACCATCTTATTCGGATAGGTGCCTTTTTAATGATTTCCAACCGTAGGTTGAAGAAGCGTAATATGCTCCAGCTCTGTCTGTCCGCCTGTCGGCACGATAACTCACGTAAAAATAGTTCGATTACGATGAAAATTTAGTATGTGATAGGGGACTACCTGTGAATAAACCGTATTGAAAATAGGTGGAGTGGGGTCAAAGGTCAGGACATAGGAGCGGGATCCATTCCATTACCCTTATGCGTCACAACTTACGTAAAAATGCTTCGATTGTGACAAAAATTTTATATGTTGTTCCGGAGGTATACTGAAGCAGTTCTGTTGAATATCATCGAAATGGAGTCAAAGGTCAGGGCACAGAAGCGATATTTATTCCACAGCCATTATCCTCATAACTTGATTAATTACTTGAGTAATGATTTCTGGTATGTTGGAAATAGTATCATAATTATGTATATATTGCATGATTTTACCAACTTCTTTTACGCTTGCCTACTGTAGGTTGAAGAAGCGTATATGCTCCAGCTTTGTCCGTCCGTCCGTCTGACTGTACATCAGCACGATAACTTGAGCAAAAATATTTCGATTTCGATGAAATTTTAGTATGTGGTATAAGACAATTTGAAGACGAATTGTATTGAAAATGGGCAAAATGGGGTCAAACGTCAGGACATAAGAGCGGAATCCATTTCATCGCCCTTATGCGTCTAAACTTACGTAAAAATGCTCTGATTATGACAAAACTTAATGATGTTGTTCCGGGGGTATACTGAACAGGTTCTGTTGAATATCATTGAAATGGGGTCAGGGCACAGGAGCGAGATTTTTTCCACAGCTATTATCCTCATAACTTGAGTAATGATTTCTGGTATGCTGGAAAGCGTATCATAATAAATGCATTGCATGATTTTACTAACTTGTTTTCATGTAGTGAACATGCGTACAACGCTTCGCAAATACCACAATCGGTGAATTACTTACGGACTTCAGAAAACAGAGGAAAACGTTGGATGTACTGAGAGCTATTCGATAGCATTTAATACACTGATGCTAAAAATTAAAAGATAATTTAGAAGTTCCTACTTTAAGGATTCATGAAAGGAAATCCAATGAAATTTTTTAAAGAGGTTTATTATTACATGCATATATATCATCATCATCATCATTGTCAACCATTATCAATCCACTGCTGGACGAAGGTCTCCCCCAAGTTTCCTCCACAACGGTCTGTCTTGTGCCAGTCTCCTCCATGTCACCCCTGCATACTTTCGAATTTCATCCACCCATCTCCTATGTGGTCTTCTTCTGGGTCTTTTCCTGTCCCTTGGAATATATATATATATATATATATATATATATATATATATATATTATTTTTGTCCATAACTATGCTTCTAAGATTCCGATTTGGAAAAATTATTTCTTTGTTTGAGGGTGTTTTACGCTGAAAAATGTTTCTCATGCAGTTTTAACTTTTTCTTAACGCACAAGTCTGCTACCAGAGGGCGTAAGTTCACGTTTCCATTTACAGAAATATCTTCGGGATTAAAAACCCAACTGAAAAACTTCTTTTTCGGTCTGATACTACTAACTAAGCAAACTCTGTGTGCGTATTTTATTCCCGAAGTAATGCACAATTTCGTCGCTAGGGGGCTCAAATACTTAATTTGTTTTTCTCAATATCTCTCTGCTTTTACATGTCCGACTTAAAAAATTATTTCTAAACCGGATGCCATTTACCTTGTAAAACACTTTAAACTAGTACATGGGGAATTTTGTAGTTTACATTTCTGTCGGTAGGAAATGTTTGTGTAGTTCAATTTGCACCTGTAACGCAGCTTCTAAAAACGGTACTGAGAACTGTTCTTTTTTTTTTTACTGTATGCCATTCGCTACAGCAGAGATTTTCGTCATTATCCTCTTTAAATAATGCAAAGATTTCCCGGTAGGTGCGTAAAATCGAAACATTTTTTTCGCTACCTCTGCTTGAGGGAGAAGTATTTGAGAAGTTCTTTTGCCTTAACACAGCTTTCTCCATGAAAAATATTTTTCGCCTATTTTCAATTTTTCCATTATGCGAAATTATTCCACTAGCAAACATGTTTCCTTTTTTTATATTTCTTCTTTTAACTGTTCGATTTGAAAAACTCTTTATCTCTGATGCCTTCCTTGTGCCATGAGAAACTTTTTGTGCACCATTTGTTAATTTTCGTAACATACTTTTTTAGCAGCTGGTAGAACTAAGTAGATGTTTCTATTTGCGGATGTTTTACGGATTGTAAAAACCGGTTGATCGTTTTCCTAACAGGTTCCATTGAATTTGAATAGCTCTGACAAATTTAATTCGCGTCAAAATAGATTCAAATGATGTGCTCATTACAACCGAAAATTCGACGTCATATTTTTTGATTTTATTGGATTTCCTGTTTCATACGAGTTAAATCGCATAGGAAGGTTAAAATCACCGCGAGATTTCTTGAAAAGAAATGATTTCTGATGCTGTCTTTCTTGCCGTTTTATTTTCATTCCTTTTGGTTTTTCAGTTTTTTTTATTGAAGGTTTAACGACCACCGTGAGCAACTCAATGGGATATAAGCAGTCGCCCGTCTCTTATTTAGGGTCACTGGTTCCAGGGAAGGCAGAGAGACAGTGCTGTAAGACAAACACAACATCTATGCCTCACAGGGATTCGAACCCGGACCCGTTTCTTACGAATGATCACAGGCCATGGCTTAGACCACTGCGCCACCGGGGCAGCCTGAAACCAATCTGATATGCGCACGAAATACATGACGGTTGCCAACAGCTTTTAATTTCCCTATGATGCTCAACACAAACAGTTGCATATTCTGACATGGAGTTCCACAGTAATCGAAAAATATCCTAAGGCATGATAAAATATTCTCTTGAATTTGATCTCGTCCAGTTACAGGAGCCTAATGTGATCGCGAATTGGTATTCAAATGATGAACTACCAATGGTAAGATATTTTCATCGGGAGATGATTGCGGCCGGGAATATGGCCGACCACAGAAAAGTATGATCAAGTCACAGATATTTCAGGATGGTACTAGCGGAATAGGGCCTTAGAAAATATTTTTGTTTTAAGTAAGACACCAAGTAACGAAGCGTTTGCCTGATAGCAGATCTCCAATTACCGATTCATTTTTTCTGAGAGTAAGGACAAGGTATCAATGGAATTTGTCCACAGCAGGCTGTAAGTTTTTGATGCATTATCCCGACATCACTTCTCAAGGCATTAATGCATTTTATCTACAGCATGTTACTAGATACCAGTGCATTGATGAAAATATAATGGTTTCTAGAACATCATCTATGAACCTGCAGCACAGTCACAGTCAAAGTGCCAGGAGTACACACCACTTATGATAGCTACTCCACATGCCTTAACGCTTGCTGATCGAGCAGTACGAAGTTTGACGTGAAAGCTGAATAGGATAGTACACTACATCTCTATAAGCGTCGGCGGACTTCTTTAAAATCCAGACAAACCAAGATCTGTTGCTAAAAGTGACATGACTCTGTACCTTATGTTAATATACTCGAACGTGAGCTGGAGGTCAGTGAAAAGAGGAGCAATGGACGATGCGTAAGCCATTTGGAATGGTTCGTCATGCTACGGGGTAGCGCAAATTTCGCGTCATTTGAGCGCTGATGGTAGCTAATATCTTCTGTGGAGCAGTTGATACCTGTCGCAAAATTGTGTTATCCTACAGCTGCTTTCACAAAACCCTACTTGGAGGGTGCGTGTGTAACTTCTCTGATTAACCTTCCTTTAAGGAGTTTAACGACTACCATGGACAACTCTAAGGGCTACAAGCAGTTACCCCGTCCCTAATTTAGTGCAGCTTGTTCCTGGAAAGGGAGAAAGACAGTGTCATGAAACAAACATATCAGATATATCTCATTTGGGACTCGATTTTGTGTCCACTCAGACAAACGGTTTGAAGCAAGCGCCTTGACCACTGTGCCACTGATTAAATTTGTGAAAATCAATTGAGTGTTCTATGGTTGCAGCCGAGATGTTTCGAAATACGCTGGCTACCTCGCCTCATGAAATGAAATCGGCAGTCTTCTCTCAACATGGAAAAATAACAGATTTTGCGTCACCTTTACTCTGATATGCGATATTATTGGAGTAGACTTGGTTCTGCGAGGATTCTCCGAATTCAAACCTGCAGCAAAATCTTACAGTACATTGTCGAGGTAGTTACATAAGTTTCTTGCTTTATAATTGCGAACCACCATGTCTGATTTCTTTCTTTTGAAAAAGTAATCATTGAGAAATTCCTTCGTGCTGCGCTCATGTTTAGATTTTTGTACAATTGGAGTGCTTTCGAGTGTTCCAACATCATTTTTGAGAAAAAAACTGTAGTTTATTTAATATTCAAATCTTTTTGAAGCTGATTCCAATTAAAGAGAATGTTTGTTAGATACATAAAAATATATTACTTGTAGACACTGTGATTCGTGCATAAATACTAGTATTAAAAGAAATTCGTCTTGTTGCACGATGATATTTATTCAGCTAAAAACGAAATCTATGTACAGTTTAAAAAATACATGAGCATTTTCGGTGTCACATTGACACCTTCATCATATGTGATTTCAACATGTGGTTACATGCTGGTCTTAAGTACGTGGAGTAGATGCATCATAGGAAATGTAATGTCAATGTCACATGATATACCAGATAACAAGAAAGTCAAAATAAGAGCATAATTAGCCAATGAAAATTTATTTAACAGAAGCAATTGTTATTGTGCTTTCCCACAAAAACCTAGTCTCTATATCCGTTACGTTGATGACATCTTGGTAATTTGGCCATATACCATAAATCAGTTACAGCAGTTTGTCAACACTATGTCTGCTCAATACTCCTCCATCAAACTCACGATAGAACTTGAAAATAATTTGTTTTACCTTATCTTAATTTTCAAATTACTCGTAACCCTTCTGACAATTCCCTGTCTTTTGCCGTTTATCGAAAACCTACTTCCACACCCACTCTAATTCCGTACAATTCTTCTCACATTTTTCAGCATAAAGTTTCTGCTCTGCACTTCCTATTTAGAAGAGCATATTCACATTCTTCTAGCCATTTCGCCAGAGCTCAAGAAATACAATTGAATTCATCCCTTGCTAAAAACCGTGGTTACCCGGACAACGTTGTTAAGGGGTGCACAATAAAGTACGCTTTGCTATGTCAACTGCTTTAATTAGTGAACAAGTACCTAAAAGGTATGTTGGATCTGTTGATTTTAATCCACATATTGTAAACCTTCTTACCAACATATGTTCCCTTCATAAAATACAATTTGGAATACGATCATGCAATCTATATACCATTATCCGCAACGATCGTGACAAAATTAACAAAGGGAAAAAATGGGGTGTGTATGTAATTCCTATGCTCGACACTATCTCTGGTGAACTAAATAATCGTTACGTGGGTTCAACCAAAAGAAATTTGGATTTGAGATTGAATGAACACAGATATGATTTAAAAATGAATCACCAAAGCACCTCTTTTGCAAGAACTGTAAGTGCTGGAAATTCCATCGGCTCACTTCCTTCCCTGTTACAGGAAAGGAAAGAAAACAAAGCCAATGAGATGAAATATTTTTGCTCATCCATATAATTACCTGGACAATAATATTTTGCCGCTCTGGTGGCCTCTAATCTTTGGCTCATGATCATTCGTTCCAGAAGGGTTCGAATCCTTGTCGCCGCCCCGGTGGCGCAGTGGTCTAAGGCGTTGGCCACTGATCATTCGTCCGTAAGGGGTCCGGGTTCGAATCCCGGTCAGGCATGGATGTTGTGTTTGTCTTACGGCACTGGCTCTCTCCCTTCCCTGGAACCAGTGACACTAAATTAGGGACGGGCGACTGCTTATAGCCCATTGAGTTGCTCACGGTGGTCGTAAAACCTCCAATCAAAAAAAAAAAAAGAATCCTTGTCTTACGGCACTGGCTCACTTCCTTCCCTGGAACCAGTGGGCCTAAATTAGGGACAAGAGACTCCAAAGGAGTTTCCCTTAGAGTCTCCCGTTCCTAATTTAGGCCCACATCCCTAATTTAGGCCCACTGGTTCCAGGGAAGGAAGTGAGCCAGTGCCGTAAGACAAGGATTCGAAACCTTCTGGAACGAATGATCATAAGCCAACGATTAGAGGCCACCAGAGCGGCAAAATATTATTGCCCAGGTAATTATATGGATGAGCAAAAATTTTTCATCTCATTGGCTTCGTTTACTTTCCTTTCTTGTAATATGCGCAAGAGGTCACTTATCAGGAAGAACTGTCAGTCCTTTTCGATGCACCAATGGCGGAGGCTCTCGGCATGATTTTTGAAGCAAATTATCTATTTCACAATGATACCTCCTTACCGTTATTGTTCCTCTTACTTCCAGTTTCTGATAGATCCTATTTTCTGCATACCAAAAAAGTAACCATTACCTGCACCTGTTTAGACCCTTCATCGTAGTCAAGTTTTTACGACAGAACTGTAAAATTGTCGTTAGTTCAGTGAAACCTCGGTTATACGGTTTTTCTATGAGATGGCCTTAAGAAACGTTTAAATGCCAAACAACGTACAGCCAAAATTTCAAAATGTTAAATAATATTATAAAATTCATGCTTTAAAGATGCATACGATGTTTCTTAGTAATGTTTTCTTATGAAGTCGAGACGGCAGAGAAAAAAAGCTAAAAAAGCATCACACTACATTTTATCGCCTTGTAAAAATAATAAAGCCTATTAAAATTAAACTTCTGTTTCGACGACTCTATCTGCCTATAAAAATCCTGATTCTAGACTGTCTATAAAAATTCCGATAGAAGAATATCATGAAATCTTTACAACTAGGAATCTCAGATAAGTGCTTCAGAATGGAACTCATGAATTAACAGCGATTTTTTGAAGGGATCCTGAGTGAATTCATTTGAAACCAGGATGCTGAATATTGATGATGAATCTGGGATTCTATTCTATTGGGTTGTATGGAAAGTCCTGAGCGTATTTTTTATGTGAAATGAAACAAATGCAGTGAGTTTAAAAACATGCATTTATTCCTCGAAGTATTGTTCATTTTCCCCTACGACTTTAGTCCATCTTTCGGGCAATTTTATGATGCAATTTGTGTAGAACATGGTTGGCTTGGAGGCAAAAAACGTCATCCACGTGTTTTTTTAACAATGTTGAGATCACCGAATAAGTTTCTATTTAAAGAATTCTGCAGAGACCGAAACACATGAAAGTCGGAGGGCGCAATGTCCAGGGAGTAAGGTCGGTGGGGTAAGACACTCCAACTCCAGCCCATAGCATGCAACTTTCTGCGGGTGACCAGAGAAACGTGCTGTAGCGCGTTGTCTTGCTGGAACACAACATCCTTTCTGTTCACAAGCTCTAGCCTTTTATATGGCAGGTTTTGGTTCAATTGTTCCAACTTCCTGCATTACACATCTTTATTCATCGTGTGATTGTGTTGGAGGAGCTCATAGTAAATAATGCCTTTGCAATTCCACCAAACAGAGAGAATAACCTTGCATCCATGAATATTCGGCTTCGGTGTTTTCTTACGTGGTTCGGCATCGTGCTTCAGGATCTTTTCTGCACTACATTGTCGTAGACTATCCATGTTTCATCTCCTGTCACTAATCGTTTCAAAAATGGGTCCCTGTTGTTGCGTTTCAGAAGCATATCGCGTATGGCCCATGCAGTTTTCTCTGACAGTTTGTGTGGGACTCAAACATCACAACGAGAAGTGTATCCCAGCTTCAGTAAATGTTCGTGAATGGCACTTTTCGGCATTTTCACAATCTCTACTAAGTCCTGATTTGTTAGTTTGTGTTGCACTCAATTTCTGTCTTTATGAGATCGTCGTCCGCTACTGAAGGCTTTCCATATCGATCCACGTCGTCTAAACAGAAATCGCCAGCTTTGAACTTCGCAAACCACCTTCCAACGCTAGATTTATCAATAGCATTTTCTCCATACACTTCACAAATATGTTTTACACGTGTCTGCAGCGTTTGCCCTCCTTTTGTTTTTATAGAGGAATTGCATCACATGCCGAAAAGGCAACTTTTGATCAGCCATGTTTAACACGTACTAAAAAACCCCATAATTTCCACTTATAGTCAACCACACGTTGCTGAACGCCGCAAGTAAATGCCACCTTTTATTGTTGTCATTTTCTCCGGTGTTTTCAAAAGGTACGACTGCATACGTTAATCTCAACCATACACCTGTCACAAACACCCAGAACTTTCCGGACAACCCAATATTACGCCACAAAACAGTGGAGCCAGAAAGTTAGGTCGCAGAGATTTGTCAAATTAAAAATCGCATATGTGTGTGAGTAATGATATGCGAACTCATTTTTTCATCCAAACCGAAAGTAAACAACATACCCTTCTGTGATGAGATTGTGGTGCAACTTTGGTTACACCAAGAAGGAACATAACAACGCTGCCTCAATTCTCTAAAAGTTATAACATACCGAGTTATGTATAAAAAAAATCAAAGAACCGTGTATTTTTGATAATCTCAAATTCAAATTTTAACGTATAATGTGTGACGTATACTCTAAATTAACTTTCCTTTTTAGTTTCTTTCCCTATGTAAATCTTGAGTTTGTTCTCAGTTATACTTCACACTTAACGTAATATCTTTTCTCTCAAACGAATACTGTTGGCAACACAATTGAGGTTGAATGAACGTGACGTATGCCTGTTGTGAGATAAGAACGAGAGATATAAACTACAATACAACAGTTGCTCGTGTGTCGTGGTGGAATGTGGAGTGCTGATTTGTGTTATGTGATTTCTGTACTATCCTGAAGTGCTATAAACTGTGCTGGAGAAATAAAGTCAATTTCCGTAAGTTTGATTTCTGTTTACAATGTTTCGTCTGGCCGTTAAGGTTTAATTTAGGAACTATTTCATCGTATGGTTATGTTTTTAAAATAACGTATCAGTACGAAAAGACATTTATGTTATAAATAGTAAAAAGCGCGTAAATATATTACGTATAATCGAGTTAAAAAGTGTTAGAAACTACAATAAAATATCCTGACTAACGCTCAAGAAAACCACTTCTTTGCATAAGGTACGTAGATGATGTCCTCATCTTCTGGCCTTTATCCTGTGAAGAACAAAACAATTTTGCTGAAATTCTATCTGCTCAATATCCTAGTCCTAAAATCACAGCTGGATTTGAAGAGAATCTGACACTGCCAATTTTAGATATTCTCTTGCTCCTGATTCGTAAGAAATCAACCATTCTGTTTGTAGAAAACCGATTTCTTCTCCAAGTGTAATACCAGCTACCTTGGCACACCCTTTGAATAATAAACTTTCATCCATTTATTCTCATGTTCGAAGAACCTTTACCCCTTCTTCCAGCCTAAAACTACGCAGAGAAGAAATTCGACGGATAAAGGACATAGCTAAAACCTATGGATACTCCCTGTCAACTTTTGACAACATTGTTATGAAAGGGAAGAGATCGACATCCACTGCGTTATTGAGAGACCACACTTCTGCTAGATTTGTGGGCTCCATGGACTTCATTCCCAGACTCTCCCTAGAGAAGGCTTACTAATATTTTTTAGCCACCCCGGTGGCGCAGTGGTCTAAGGCGCTGGCCTCTGATCATTCGTCCGTAAGGGGTCCGGGTTCGAATCCCGGTCAGGCATGGATGTTGTGTTTGTCTTACGGCACTGGCTCTCTCCCTTCCCTGGAACCAGTGACCCTAAATTAGGGACGGGCGACTGCTTATAGCCCATTGAGTTGCTCACAGTGGTCGTTAAACCTCCAATCAAAAAAAAAAAATTTATTTTTAGGGATATTGACGGGCGTATTAGCAGCATTAACAGGTACACAGTCAAACTTATAACTGTGAAATATATTCAGCAATGAAAAAAGACAAGCTTAAACCTACAGTTCATAACGATCGACGAGGATCGTTATCACAAACTAGTTTGCACAATGAAAATGCTCGCTCGCTCTCATACAGAATGTGTACCCATGGCGACAATTTAAAACCTCAAGCTTGAGGCTTTTTATCATCCACCTTGCATCCCAGACTAGCACCATGGGATATTCATTTTTTCGGTCTGATTAAAAAAGAATTACATAGTCGGAGGTTTGTGTTACACGGCACTAGCAGTGTTCCTGCCGAGTCTGCCGGTAACGGTGCTTGAGACCTGAAGTACAATTTAGTTGGCCGCGGCACCAGGTGAGAATCTCAGGTGCACTGCTGCACTCAAAGATTCACACCAGAACATAAAAAATGAAAAGTTGAAGAATGACCCGAAGCATAACAGGCTTGGGTGAATCCACCTTGTGAACAAAATAACAACAACAAATAAAAAATAAAATAATCTAAAAAAAATGATACTTTGGGATCAGAGTTGTGATGAGGTTCACCCGCAATCACCAATTCGTGACTGAGTGTAGTGGTCCGGATCTTACTCCGGTACATTCAATCCCCAACCAGCCAGTACAACACTCACTTTCGCAAATAACACATGATTCTCAAATACACAACACAACATTTAATAACGTTCTGCGAGATTTAAACAGATCCGGCGCTCTCTAGGCGCATAGACAATTGCCCCTCATATGTGGGCAGCATACGGTGTCACACTTTACTGTCGGATAACGCAGCCGACTGAGTCTCCACCGGACTATCTGAACAAGAGATACTACTCGTTTACACACTAAATAGAGCTGCAGGTGATATTCATATACAATTGCTTAGAGAATGAAAAAAAAAATTATATGCAAACGATCACATTAAAAATACTCGCGACACAAAATACACAAGCACGTTAATTTGCGGTATAAGATTATAGGTGCGAAATACTGCCAAAGTTAATTAACTAAATCTAATAAGCATGCACATGCAGAACCCTGCCCCGCTGACGTTGGTCCTGAACCAAAGTTAAAAGAAACTGTCCCGCCCAGCGGAATTTGTAGCCACACCTTCTCCCTTATTCATGTAAAAAAAGTAATCAGGAAATGGGCCCTGTAAGAAATTGAAATCTGTATGTGCAGGTATTTCCTCTGAGGTTCAGTCACTCAGCATTACTGCATCTATGTCCATGCAGCTTTGGGTGTCAGGATGGCACAAGTTCGCAGATGTGCGAAGAAAGAAAAAGGAAATATTCATCTACTTACACAGTTTCGTGACTTTGCTGTGCAAATCCGTTGTGCATCACATAATATCACTCGACAAAAAAAACACGCACACAGACACTTGCACCATGTGGCAGCACCGATGATTCAACACTTCACTTTGACGCTTGATGTAAATGAAGCACACAATTAAAAATGGTAATATCACGCCGCACTTTGTTGCAATGATTAGAGTGCACACTGATCTATTCTCGTGACGATTTGAAGGTGGCCGTTAAGCAAAATAGGCCCTCTCACATCTGATGTTGCGGTTTCCAAGATTGATTTTCTGTGTTCCTGGGAAATGATTTTTGTTGTCGTGAAGAAATAATTGTGAACGTCGACTGCTGGGAGAGTGGGACACATTCAATTCCGCTGCTGCTATAGTTGATTCCGTCCGTCGCTACCTTCCGTCCTTTTTGACCGTTCATTCCCAATTCAGTCAGTTCCTTTCCGTTCGCAAAAAAAAAAACTACCCTGCCTGAGTACGCAGTTCAAATATGCCACTCGCAGGTTTCGTTTCCATTTTTTTTTCGAGTTGCGACCGCCAGCCCTGAGATTAATTTTCTCGGCCGAGCGAAATCAGACGTGCTTTTACCTTAAGCGTATATCGGCAACTGCTGACCGAAAAACAACGCTCGAATCCACCCCTATTCTTTTCAGCGATTCTAAACTCTTAATTGCCCATTGTCCCTCGCATACGTCAGTCAAAGTATCTTTCTCGCTGACAGAGTTATGTGTCTGCTGAGGGTCTCTTGGCCCACCCACTGAAGTAAACATACGGACCACAGCGTTAAGCTACAAGCGGAAAGAAGAAAAGAAAGAAAAGTGAAAAACCACTTCGAACATTGCTGCTTCCATCCGCATTCGAAAGCACATTTCCCTCGTTCGTTTTGCAGCCCCTCTAAGACACTTGAGATAGGAATTTTTATGTTTCACTTCAGGGCTATGTGTGAGGTCTAGCAATTCAAAATGGCAAAAATATTGCGTTTCTTGCCTTCAAAAGCAATGGAGTGACTTCCCAATTATCCCGCAATTTTGTTAATTAATTTAGAGAACAGCCGAAAGAAAAAAACAACGTAAATGAGAAATAAATAAAAAAAACTGAACTGTAAAAGAACATGTGAGCCTGCCGAACTGTGATTCTTTACTGCCTCATACCATACGCAACATGGCGGACAAATTTTAGAGTTTTCTTCAGGTTTTAGGATGGGGGGGGGTGTCCACTGTAACATTTGGTAGTCATGCAGAGGCCATGCATACGTGGCTTTAGGGAAAACCGGAAATCTTCTTCGATGAGATCAGAAAGATTGAGGACTGTTACAAAAACTGTATGGAACAGGAGGGATACCACATTGAAATAATAATGCTACAGGTACTTAGGTTTCACTTGTTTGTCGGTAAACACAATAAAATTGTCTTATTTTTTTATTATTATTGTATGTTCAGAAAGAATTTTAAGATGTAATCGCATGAACTGCATTTCCGTGAAGGGGTTTTTGTAAATTTTACCTAACTGTTAAAGAAAAAAATGAGATAAACTTTATATGTTGTTTCTTTACGCAGAAACAGGTTTTCCCTTTGAGACATTCTAAAATTCTACATCACCGTACGCTGGTAATTTCTTGAAAAGTCATGAAACGTAATGTATGAAAGAAGCCACTTTGCACCGTGAGCTCCTTGCTTACATATAATCAATAACACCTTATTCGTTAAGTACACAAGTTTCCTCTCGAGAAATAAATCAGATAACGTCTTTCTATTGCATTTGAAACTCTTGTGTTTCTATAGAAAACGGGGACAATTTTAGATCTTATTCGCCCTCTCTTACAGGGAAATGATCACATTATACACTGAAGAGCAAATTGAATTAGAGATACCTGTCTAGTAACGTGTAGCACCACCTTTCTCCCTGATGACGGCAGCGATTCGTCTCGGCATGGACTCGACAAGACACCGGAAGCGTTGGATCCACGACCCCTGAACAAGCCCCCACAGTTCACGAAGATTTGATGGAAGGGGTCAGAGCCTCGAACATCTCTCTCGATGGCATCCCAGATGTTGCTCGATGGGATTGAGGTCAGGTGACCTAGCTGGCCAAGGAAGCGAGGTCACGTCGGTGGAGTGTTTATCCAACCATTCGGATGCAATTTGGGAGCGATGGCACCGTGCATTGTCTTGTTGCAGGATGAGGTCTCCAGTGGGATGTTACAGACGCACAAACGGGAGCAAATGGTCGTCCAGGATATCCCGGTAACGTTGACCTGTGAAGGACGATGTCACACGTACCAGAGGTTCCTATTCAGTCCACGTAAGCAGTCCCCAGACGGGAATGCTACCCCCACCAGCTTGAAGAGTACCCTGCTGGTAAGAAGGATCCATCGCTTCATGTGGTTTGCGCCGTACTCGTATTCTGCCATCCGCATGTACCAACGTGAATCTCGACTCATCAGTTCAGGCACCATACATTTTCCCACATGTATAGGGTCCAGTGACGATGTTCCCGCGCCCATGCGAATCTTTGCACCCTGTGATGTGCGGTCAGCAGCGGTACCCTCGTGGGACGATGGCTTCTGTACCCCATAGCGAGGCGATAGTTCTGGATGGTGTGGCTGCTTACACTTTTTCTGCACCAGCGTTAAATTACCGAGTGATTTCTTGTACTGTGGCCCGTCTATCCGCTGTTACAATGCGAGCTAGTCGACGATGACCCGCTCATCCGCACGTTGTTGTCCACGGCAGTTGGCCCTTGCAGGGATGTTTTTACCGGATTCGATGTACTCACGGTGCACCCGTGACACAGTGGCTCGTGAAAATCCCAATGCCTGCACGACTTCCGAGATGGAGTGACCCATTCGTCGGGCCCCGACAATTTACCCACGATCAATTCGCTTAGATCCTTCGTCTTACCCATACTGCGTCGAACTCTTACTGATTCCCGTCGAATCACTACTTATATTATCGGATCGCTGCATAGGTCATATCGTTTCCCTTTACAGGACCGCCCACAGCGTCACATTTGCATAGCGCCAGCTGTCTCTAATTCAATTGCTCTTCAGTGTATAGTGCGTCGCATAAATATAGGGACAGAACAAATTCTCGAATAAAAAAAAACAATAACGAGCTGAAATGTACACCTCATATTTATAGCAAAAATAGCATAGGACACGCAGCTGCACAATAGTTTGATGAAAACATAACAATTCCAACGCCAAGTACAAGATAAAAACAGAGATATGCTGTCTCAAAAATATAAAGACTTACTAGTTATGAACACCTCGGGTGCGAATAGTGGAGCCGTTGTTCCGAATAACACTGAAAACCCGATTGGGCATGCTGTCCACCAAGTGATGTAAGTGTTCTGGACGGAGTGAGGTACCAACTTCGGTCAATCTGCTTTTTCAATGCCATCACACTTGAGAACTGCAGTTAATTCGCATACACATCACGAGCAAGGATACCCCAGAGGTTCTCGATAGGGTTAAGATCTGGACTGAGTGCTGGCCAATCCATTACGGTCACATTATAAGTGTTAAACCAGCTTTTAGTTGATGCAGACCGATGGGGAGAGGTATTGTCTTGCGGGAATAGATAATCAACACCCGCTAGAGTTTCGGCAAACGGTGGAAGGTGGCTGCTGAGTATGTCCTGATACGTTTCGGAGTTTTGCTTGCCTTGCAGGAAAGCGATATCCGTTGTCCCATTGAACGCAAAAGCTCCCCAGACCATCACAGATCCCCCTCCTTTCTGTCTGCTGAAGAAGGTGCTTGGCTCGCGTCGTAAATCATGCCAATAACAGTTCCAACCGTCAGGGCTATCCAGGTTGAACTTTTTCTCACCGAAGAAAATAGTTGTGATCTACTCGTCCGTCCAGTGCATGTGGCTGCTTGCCCATATCAATCTAGCTTCCTTGTGGCGCCGCGCGAAGTGTGGCAGGCGGCGTATCTTAAGGAGCACAATGTTGCGACTTTCTTTGATTCGTCGATGAACTGTGTCCTTTGAGACGGTGACAACAGCAGTCCGAGAAACTTGAAGTAGTGATAACCTTTGGGATGAAACTAAACGCATGATGGCATGATCATCTCGTTTGGTTGTTATTCGAGGCCTTCCAGTTCGTTTTCTGGCAGTTAACGCACCGCGTTTCGATAGTCTTATAAATGACTGCCCTACTCCTCTCCATGGCTTTACAAATTTTCGCCACAGACAATCCATTTGCTCTCAGTCTCCAAATCTTCTGCACCTCCTCACCAGAAAGTTGACTGTTGCGTGACATTTCGGCAAATGAATGTCTGACGGTAGGTCCGCTGTCTTTTGTAGGCTGGACCGAATTACGGCCCATGCGCGTGCGTTCCACATGCTAGTTTGTACATCACATTTGCATATGGCTACTTTAAATAGTTGTCTTTATATTTATGAGACACCTAAAATTACCCTATTTCACTTTGTGGTGTTCTTTTCACACAATCCGGTCATCTCGACGGATCGAAACGTTTGTTGTAGGGTTATGTCTAACTAGGTACCACTTCAGCTTCCTATATTCGCATTGCGTTCACGGCGCAAAGTAGATTGTCTCTATATTTATGAGACGCAACTTATAGACATAAATCAAACTGTTTTTTCCATGTAACATAACCGCAGAAATTTGAAAATTTGATCGTCTTAAAAAGGGAATCGAATCCGCATCTCCCGATTTGTGCTCGAGTACGCTAACCGTTACACCACCCAGGACAATGAAATCCAAACAACTGAGGTATTTAATCTGAAACGTCAGACTTTGATTTCGCTGCACCAGTAGAAACAAACATGTCTCATCGTAGCGCTAAGTTAGATCACTAGCAAATGAGTGTATATATCAAGTTGAAACACATGGAATTATTAAAACCAACTTAAATCAAGCTGTTCTTTCCATGCAATATAACCAAAGAAATTTGAAAATTGGATCGTCCTGGAACGGTGTTCGAACCTGCATCTCCCGTCTTGCGGTCGAGTATGCTAACCGTTACGCCACTCAGGACAATGAAATCCAAACAAACGTCTGACGTAAAATCAAAGTCCGGCGTTTCAGAATAAATACCTCAGTTGTTTGGATTTCATTGTCCTGGTTGGTGTAACGGTTAGCATTCTCGAGCGCAAATCGGGAGAAGCGGGTTCGATTCCCGGACGATCAAATTTTAAAATATCTGTGGTAATGTTACATGGAAAGGACAGCTTGATTTATGTCTTGTTAATTATTCCATGTGTTTCCATCTTCATCACATTATTTTACGTAGCTGCATTCCCTTAAGAACCCGTGATCAAACTTTGTTCATATATTTTCAGTATGTGAATTTATGGGTTAATCAGAATTATTACCAGACAGACTATATTTCTGACAAACTGAAATGAAAGCGAGAACAACTTCGAATAAAACGCTCTAGCATGCTCATTAGTACTCTCACGTGTTTACAGCTAATTTAATTTCTGTTTTTAAGTCAGTGGTTTTCTTAGACGCCAGATTTAACGATGCTTGAATAAATTGCCCATCTTGTGCGTCAAACTTTAGTTAATGTATAATAGGCTTATCAATTTAATTGATTCCCATATACAGCTAACTTGGAAAACTGAAAACAATGTCTGTTTACCATTCCTCGATCTCTTCGTGTCGCCTGAGAAGGATCCTTCACTACTACAGTTTTTCGCAAAACATGCGCTGTCTTTCTATCATTGCATGCAAAGTCAAATCCTCCACGGGGACGCAAAAATCACAAATTTCTGCAAATACGCACACGGTGTAATACATATCTTCTCAACTGAAGATACCTTGCCGAAAGATCTTGATTTTCTTAAAAGTACGAGTACTGCAGACCCAGGAGATACATGTATCACTTCCATTATAGACAATGCTGTCCAAAAACTGAAGCCTGTCTATAATCTCGCTTTTATAAACGTCCAATACGAGGAAATTAGACCGTTGTCTCATTCGTTCCTCCGATTTGCTTCAAAATTTCTAAAATTCTTAAAAGTTTTAATTTCAGATGTATCTCCAAACCCATAATAAATTAATTTTTCAGAATCAAAAGAGTACGTCGAAGATATGAATTCTTGGGAAATTTAATAGATCTCTTGCGAATGTGGACTTTCGTATGCAGGCCAGATCTGCAGGGCCTCATGCTTCCGTTTGGAAAGGCACAGAACTTAACGTACAGAACTGTAAACTGAAGAAGTCATTTACAATTCGACATCGTCATGAAAATAATCATGAATTTTGGTTCGAAAACGCTAAACATATTTGCAAACCTGATTCAATTAGCATGCATTTTAATATTTGTAAGCTTTCCACATATTTGATAACTCTTAGTGACTTGTCAACGACATTGGGGGGGGCTCCATTTCCTCCAAGCGCGAAGAAACAGCTCACCAAAATCCGTGATAGTCAGAATTCTTGCACGGGGAACTCTATCCAACAAAGGAGGAATTTTTCAAATCGGAACATTAGAAGAAGAGGTATTGACAAAGATAAGATATACATCTCCGTCCCGTGGCAAAGAAACCATGCATTGTTTTAGGAAGAAAATTTTCCGAAAAGATTTATCGACCTGAGTGGTATCGGTCCAATAATGAATTTTTTCAATCCAGATTTGGAAGCGCAGATTTTGCTGCAAATACATCAGAAGCAGAAATTAACACTTTCGCCCCCTGGGGACCAAACAATTTTTTTTACCAAAAATTTGAAATTGTATGCAAAAGATGTCACATCAGGATCTGTATCCTGTGCAGAAAGAATTTTTCAAATCGCAGTTTTAGGAGCAGAGATATCGGGACAAAGTCAATTTACTTTTACGCTCCCTGGTAGAAAATCCATGCATTACTTGGAAAAATAAGTGCACAAAGTCTTCTTCGACATAAATGGAATCGAAACGTAAAATAATTTTTTCAGTCGGTTGTTTAGAAGCAAATACGTGGAATAAAATGCATTTTGAAATCGATATCATCTGCATTTACGCCCTCTAGCGACGAAATTTGGCATCGTAAAGAAAACGATATAAAGGATCATCATTCGCACATTTCAAGCTTCTTAATAAAATAAAAAATTTCAAACCGGACCAATACTTGCAGAAATATGGTGTCCGCAGACAGACAGACGAACAAACGGGCAACATAAGCCCGATCTTTTTTTTTTACAGAAGACGTGCTAAAAAATATATTGGTTGAGACAGGGATTCGACAATTAAAACATGCAAATGCTCTTTTCATAGGTTCACACAAAGGAAATCATATTGTTTGTGTGATACGTACAGTTTTCTTCTGACGAGTCTGGGTCAAATGTTCAGCGAAACTATAGTAGACCTTAAAATAAAAAGTCTCCTCGACTTGTTAGTTATTCCGCGTTCTAACATTTTTTGTCTTTCCAAGACAGTACAAGTTTTTAAAAAGCGAATATCATGACATGCAAGAAGAGAATACAATGTCGCCGTGAAGCAATGGTTGGAAATTCTAGAAACGGAATCTTTATGGGGCTGTTAGAAACAAAGTGTCAGTTACGTGAGCATAAAGAAACCAGTCTCTCTTCACGATAATATTTTCTCTTTTTTAGAAGTCTCCATTCCTATTTTTCGCAAGTTTATTCGAGAAAGAGTCGTGTGATTAAAAATATAATTTAAATGTATTTATCGACTGATTCTCGGAAAAATGTGATTGGGAAACTTTTGCTTTAACCCTTTAAGCGGACGATGTACCTGAACCAAAAGTTACCGAAATTTTCCTGCGCTCCTCAAACAGAAGTGTTCCCATAGTGACCGGGTGATACTAAAAGCTGCGGCAAAACAATTCCTTTTCTTCTCTCATCTAAGGAGCATCGACTATAAATCTCTCGCTGGTTGTAAGTGCTCCCTTACAGTCCTTAGTCTTACAATATGTAGTCTGATTCCCTTATAGTCCTTTATTCTCTGTTCCATTACCCAAGGAATGATTCGGGAACAGTAGTCCCCCGGACACAAACAGCATGCCACTGGGTAGAAACAACTTACACATTTTTTTTTCTTCTTTCTTAGGTTCTTCACCCTATCTATTCTTAGCGGAAAAGGTAATCAGACAGGAAGGATTAATGAAAATCATACCCTCCAAATGACCACTTAGAATGACAAACATTAGGTAAAAGCAACGATTTCTGATGCGCAGATTCACTCGTTCCTGTTGCATTCCGCCGACTTCTCAGACAGCGAATACATTCGTTCGAGCTGATTTCAGCTCATATTGTTAACCCGAGTTAATTCGTTCCAGCTGGTTAAAGGATTGAAAAAGAAAACTTTAATGAACAAGATTTCAAGTGAATGAAGATGCAAACGCGCGTCAAGGGATGAAAGGCAAGCCCAATGTTTGCGATTGATTATCATTCTCTGAAATCCAGCTGAGTGAGTTAGGTTTTTACAAATAAAATACTAAGTGCGAATGCGTGTTTAATGCGCAGAAAAATCGTCCTCAGTGGAATGTGTCTAAAGAGCCGAGTGAAATGGAAATGCGTGTTTTACCGGAAGTGAAGGATCGTGTGCGGAGCATACATATGCTGCGCACTTATCCCGTGTCCGACCCGATGACGAATGCCAATGTCTACAAGAATTTCACGGTGTGTGACCTCCGCTGCTCGCTTGTCTGATCCCATCCCCGATGTCTTCCGATAAAGATTCTGTCCCTGACAGTTTGCGTCCGCAAGACCCTCCCCAGTCGTTCCTGGCAGAGGCTGTGTGATGGCTGGATCTCATCCTAGAGCATCCGTCACTTGTCTTCCTCTCCTCTTTGGGCCATCCCCGCACGCACAAAAAAGTGCGCTCATTCTCACGTAACATCACGTGCTCGTATCTCATCTGGCATACGATGATCCAATCAATTATCCCCACTCTGTATTGCACGCATCAAGATAGTCACGAAGGTTCCTCTGTCATAGAAGGTGATAATTGAAGAGGGCCGAAGACAGAAAGAGGGGGAACACCAATTCCCGTGAGCAGTCTTTGAAATAACCGTAAGAAGGATCTCGTCTAGGGCACAATCAAAATGACAAAAGTTTTAATTTCCGCTCCTTCTTCTTATGTGCTACGATGTTCTTCTCAAAGGAAATCGCTCCTCTCACAGACTCAGTGTTGGTAGGTATTAAAAAAAATAACCGCGTATGTCTAGATTACAGATTAATGCTTCAAGGCATTCCAGATTAATGATTCTGTGAGACAAAATTAACCACATATACACTATATTGACAAAAATCACAGGACACCTAGAAGAGAGACACAACATAGCATTTATTGACATACATTATTACGGTGTCGGTCCACCTTTGGCCTTAATGCATGCACTGACGCTTCAAAACATACTTTCAACAAGATTTTGGAACACAGCGATTGGTATGCGTTTCCATTCAGTACATAATGCTGCCGCTAACTGTTGCTCAGTAGTACGCCTTGGTTCCAAACTTCTTATGCGGCGCTCTAATTCATCCCATAGGTTCCCTATGGGTTTAAGATCAGGACTCTGTGCTGGCCAGTCCACACACGACACGGAATTATCGTCAAACCACGCAGTAACAGTCCTTGCTTTATTGATCGGTGCATTATACTGCTGGTACCAACAAGGCTCGGTTCCATAATATTGCCACAGATTTGGGGCATAATTGTCCAGAACATCGAGGTGCTGGTTAACAGGTTTGCCCACGATAACCAATGGGCCTGGACCATACCAAGAAAAACACCCACACACGAGTACACTGCCAGCTCCAAACGTGACCGTAGGTACAGTACACTGCGGTAAATATTGTTCCCAGGGCTGCTGCCATACTCGCACTGCCATCAGACTGATGGATCGTGTACCTGGATTCATCAGTCCATAGGACCCGTTTCCATTGATCTACGGTCCACGATAAATGTTCTTTACACCATGCTAAACGACGAGTCGCATTCCGAGTGGAGATGAAAGGCTTATGAGCAGCCGCACGGCCACGGTAACCCATGGAATGAAGTTATCGGCGAATGGTACGTGTAGATACCGAGGTTCCAGCATTTTACTCACCTGCACACAGAGGTCTTGTGCAGTACTCCGTCGATTAGCTGTAACGACTCCCCTGAGGCTTCAACGTGCTCTATCACTGATTTTCTTTGTGCTACGATAAGTTTTGCTGCTTCAGGTAAGCCATGTGCCTTCCACGTATACCGTACATCAAAAACAGTTGACTTGGGTATGTTTAAACGCCTCTCGGTATCTCTTATGGACAATCCACCAATATAACACCCAACAATCTTTCCTTTTTCAAAGTCAGTTCTCTCCCGCCGCGACATTTTCACTCCACTTCACAGGTCGATATGATCGCTGTCAGCTGCAGGCTTGTTTTCATACCGTTTGCAGCTGTATCGCACACCATCACAACGCAACGGATTCGGTCATTTGCTTTTGAAGGGGTGTTCGGTAAATTTTGTCAATATAGTGTATCCCAAATTAATGCTTCAAGGACACTTAAATCTTTGAGACAAAATGAACCACTTTATGGCACTTGGAAGCACAAAAATGCGAATTTGGGATATCTCTTCAATAATAGTAACATACGAAATTTTTAAAACAGGGTCATTTTGTGCTCTTAAGGTCGTAAGCTATTATTTTTTCTAGTAATCAGAATGAACTAAGTTCGAAGTATTTCTTGAAAACAGTTAATTGTTTTCATGGGTCGTGAGGTAAGATACAAAGCTAATCTCGAAATCCAACAGCAATCCCTATTCTTTTTAAAGGTAAGTCCTGGGTAACAAGGAAGAGACACAGGAACTAAGAGGGGAAAAAATAAAATTTATATAATATACGCAGTGTGCGCACTTAACTTTTTTGATCCATCTGATACACTGAGATGTCACTTGATTCAGTAAACTTACCTTCTTCACATGAATGACTCACTCCAACACGTAAGACGGCACATGAGTGTGGTGTGCTGTATAAGTTAGGCAGACCAGCTCGTCAAGTATCAGTAGGCGTTCGACTGTGGGTTGAAATGGGCAAAACGAGTGATCAAAAAACCTTCGAACGCGACATGATTGTTGGCTTCAAGCAATCCGGTTATAGCATCTCCCAAACGACCGTTCTTTTGGGTTTTTCACGCAGAACCATAGCAAGGGTTTGCCACATCCAAAAAATGTTTCAACAGTATACGATGCTGTACATGAAAACAGCTAGTGAGTCAGAGTATTCGAAGAAGATTGGCGAAAATCATGTAAGTGAACAAACGGGTTACTATCCGGCAAATCACAGCAGAAATAAACATTGGTGCGCCAAAAGTCCTCTACAAACGTAACGCCATGTGGCGATTGAGCTACAATAGGTGACGCTCATGTCGCCAGTCTCATTTGATCTCTCTGATCCACCAACATTTTTCGTCACAGTATCGCCGATTCCTGGACGTGTTTTGCGTGTTCCGTCATTTTACGCACAACTCTTACTACTGCTGTGGGTGAAAAATCCCAGGAGAACGGCTGCTTGGCAAATGCTGGCATGCCGAATGCTAGCTATCAAGGCGCGTTCCAAGTCTCTTAGATCACTTCTTTTGCCCATTCCGACCTTCAGTCGAACGCTAGCTGACTCTGGACTAATTGGTATATCAGATTTATACCGCACAATGTGTTGTTGCCATCTTGCGTGTTGGAATGATTTATTCATGTGACGAAGGTAGGTGTACCTAATAAATTAGCATCACAATGTATATGACGGTTCATGAGATACGATACCTAAGTAATTCGCACAAACGTCCTGTGAAGTACAAGTCTGTCATGAGTATCTATGCTTCTCTCGTTCTTAATTTAATGCCAATGTTCCGCGGAAGGGACTGGAACCGCGCGGTATAGGGGGTACTAGCCTTGTTACACCCGGGTTATCTGCCAACTCGTAGCTCTGTCAATTAGCGAGAGGAGCCAGGCCTTTGGCAACTTGGGTAACCGCTGTGGCATGAGATTTCCCCTTGTTGAGCTTTTTCTGTTTTGTTGGACGTGCAAAACGGAACTGCCGCCCTGGTGGCGCAGTGGTCTAAGGCGCTGGCCTCTGATCATTCGTCCGTAAGGGGTCCGGGTTCGAATCCCGGGCAGGCATGGATGTTGTGTTTGTCTTACGGCACTGGCTCTCTCCCTTCCCTGGAACCAGTGACCCTAAATCAGGGACGGCCGACTGCTTATAGCCCATTGAGTTGCTCACGGTGGTCGTTAAACCTCCAATCAAAAAAAAAACGGAACAAATATAATTATTAAACAACAGGTTTCTAACTATGCCAAAAGTGTCAGTGCAGTATCAGGAAACACAAGCCATGTAAACTGTGATGTTAAACGTTAGCGATATTCAAAACAAAAGAAGTGTTCACTGCTCTACTTCCGGATCAGGTGTTGCGGTAAATCGGCAGTGAGAAAGGCGATTTATTCTGTATCGTCAGAATGAAATATTGATGTTAAGTTTTTCATTATAGTAATAAGTGATTTTTAAAGCACATGAAGTGTCATCCGTTCACTTTCTAAGCCTTTTTGGAAGGGTGGGATTTAACGACAACGTGAGCAACTCGATGGGCTATAAGCAGTCGGCCGTGCCTATGTTAGGATCACTGGCTCAAGGAAATGGAGAGAGCTAGAGCCGTATGACAAACGCAACATCCATGGCTCATTGGGATTCGAATCCAGACCCATCTCGGAATAATGGTGCAGTGCTTAAAACATTGCACCACTGGAGCTGCCTTTTTCTCTGTTCTGAAACAGCGACATGAACTAAAAAGTTATTTGTTGAAATGGGAAGTCTGTTGTTTACAATTTGTAGGTCAGCTTTGATACTGTAGCGAAAGGTTACATAGCTAGATTTTATTTCCAAAGGTCGGGATGTGATACGCATGCTGTGTTTGATCTTCGGGTGTGGTTTATTCTCTTTTACCGAACCAGAAACCATTATTTATAGAAGATCAATTCTTCTTAGCTGTAGATGCACATCGAGAATCATTAAGCAAAGCAGGCGCACAAAACAAGAAGCAAATTTTTATTGCGTATAACGAAGTAAATTTCTTCGTCCTTTTTGTCCACGCCGGGGCTCAAGCCCGGGTCCCCTCATTCCGGAATAAGTCGCTCTACCAATTGAGCTACACGGACGTTTGTTGTCGCTGCTATCTGCCTTTATGTCGTGTGTGTCCTGCTGGGCAGGCACGTCACATGCCATCCATTTTAACGCCATTCAAAAGGATGAACGTTATTTCAGACTTAGGAACATGTTGATGGTCTGTCCATTCACGATACTGAAAGTATGAGGGATGAATGTTCCCGAGTTCTCAGGGGGGGTAATGAAGATATCGAGTGTCAAAATCAGTGGGAAGAAGACATTTTAAAAGTGCACAGTAAACCCTTGACATTCGCTGGCGTTAGGGGCGCAGCGCCCCCTCAGAAGTGGAAGTGGGACAACCGCGAATATATTCAGGCCCTCCAAACCTTAACTCTTAATATTATTGAGCACATTTTACACATACGAAAAAGTTAAACAGTAGTGCAACACTATGCTTTAGAAATTTAAAATCGCTAGATGTGGTACTGAATCACGTACTGTACGTCTATTGGACTGCTTCTATCTTTCTCTCTCTCTCTCTCTCTCCCTCTCTCTCTCCCTCTCCCTCTCTCCCTCTCTCTCTCCCTCTTTCTCTCTCTCCCCCCCTCTCTCTCTCTCTCTCTCCCTCTCTCTCTCTCTCTCTCCCTCTCTCTCTCTCTCCCTCTCTCTCTCTCCCTCTCTCTCTCTCTCTCTCTCTGTTTGCCTATATTGTTGATGCGTGCACTTACCAGTTATGTAATGTAATTGAAAATTGAAAAACATTCAAATTTTAAAAATACCACTTAAAATATGTAAGGATAGGCTAATATCCACTTCCATTTCCAAACGACGTCTTTCACACGATGACTATGTATGTACAGATGATGATGAAACACAAAAACCGCTGGCACATCAAACATAAGTCACCACTCTTTCCACGTTTACAAGTGAGTCACGGAAAAATTCTCATTGGCCGCCACCGGGAATCGAACCCAGGATCTTCCAGTTACACGCCGGATAAGCTTCCACTGCACCACAGGGGCCTCGAATTCCTCCAGACTCACATACACTACCAAGCTCAAGTCTACCATGAGTATCTATGCAAGTCTGACTTGGTAGTGTATGTGATTCTGGAGGAATTCGAGGTCGCTGTGGTACAGTGGAAGCGTATCCGGCGCGTAACTGGAAGACCCTGGGTTCGATTCTCGGTGGCGGCCAATGAGAATTTTTCCGAGACTCACTTCTAAACTTGGAAAGAGCGATGACTTATGTTTGATGTTCCTGGTCCACGTGAAATGACTGTATTTTTTATTCATTCGCCTTCTAATTATTTGTTCAGTTGCTGCTTACCACGTTTGATGAATCCCCAGCATTGTGAGGGGCTCCAAGAAGCAACCTAGCCAAGTAGCTTTGTAGCGTATGTGAGTCTGGAGGAATTCGAGGTCGCTGTGGTGTAGTGGAAACATATCCGGCGCGTAACTGGAAGACCCAGGGTTCGATTCCCGGTGGCGGCCAATGAGAATTTTTTCCGTGATTCACTTCTAAACGTGGAAAGAGGGATTACTTATGTTTGATGTTCCTGGTCCACGTGAAATGTCTTTATTTATTTACTGCTGACACAGTTCTTGCCGTACAGTTATGAGACTTAAGTGCACATTGCACACAAAGACACACCCCAGGTATCAATATTATTTTGGACCAACCGTGGGCTTTCAACGGTCGGCCCAGCGACGAGGCGACTCGGCGGCCAACAATTGGATATGTGTTGGTTCAACGGTTGGACCCACATTGGAAAACTGTTGCAAATAGTTTTCCAATGTGATCATGAGTTGTTGGACAACCATTGTTGGTCATGTGTTGTTGGACAACCATCGGACAACCATTGGACAACCGTTAAGTGGTCATTTGTTGATAAATGGTTGGCCATGTGTGGTTGGAAAAACCATTGGCCAATCTTCGATAAACAACCAACATTTTTAACGCTGCCGACGCAAAAATATCATTGGGCCAACCGTTGGCCAATGTCAGTGTGCTACTTGGGACACATTCAACTAACGTTTATTGTAACTGTACGGTATTACTCTCATTTTTCGAGCAGTGGAAGTGAATAGTTAGGGTCTTCATTCTTGTCGTCTTCTACGTGTTCCGTGTTCGGAGGAAGAGGACAAGGGATCCTTCGATTGTAATCCAAATGTTGATTGAAAATATATTATGAAAATACAACCTACGTCCGTAAAGTTCCAGGACTGATCGCATAGCTGACGTAACAGTAGTGGGATAAAAGTATCGCCTGTACGCCAGAAGGTAGCAGTCCTTGGCCAATTAGCGAGCAGCTGGAAACCAGTTCCTACTGGTACAGACAGGCGAAAGAAGAGCATTAATGGAATCATAGCAATCGTTCTCGTCCCATTTCATTTTACACAAGCAAGAGCAGAGAGTGAGCATCCATTTTTATTGGAAATTCATAAATTCATAAAACAGCTGCTGAAACTTACTGAATATTAAAATAAGGATATGGAGACTCAGCATTATCCCGCAGCAGAGTTTTAGAATAGTGTGCACAGTTTCGTTGCGGGTGGGCACCTTTTGATGGTGCTTCAAGTCCCTACAGTGTGCGTGGTACCAATCTGGCATTAAGTTTTCGTTTTAGCAGATCCTCGCGAAGATTCGCATGCCCACTGACCTAGCCTAAAGACTATTAATCAGCAATTGTTCTTTAACTCATTCCACACCTCTTCGATGTTTTCCTATGTCCGCACACTGGATGGATACCCAGATCTCGGATCATCATAAAAAACTTCCCGCCTTGTCATGAAACCGTGCGTATTATTCGAAACCTCCGCTGGAGGATAATGCTGTGTCTCCTTTTAATATTCTGAAAGTTTCAATAACCGATTTACAAAGTCTCCAAAAAAAAAACAAAAAAAAAAAAAAACAGATGTTTACTCTCTGCTTTTTCATATCTAAAATGAAATGGGAAGAGAACGCTTGTTATAATTACTTTAAAGCTCGTTTGCCACCTGTCAGTACCAGTATAAGCAGGTAACCATCTCTTCGCTGATTGGTCAAGTACTGATGTCTTCTGGCACACACGTGATATTTTTATCCCACTACTGTTACGTCAGTAATGACGTCAGTTCTGCAGCTTCTCGGACGTTTATTTTATACATTGCTAAGCCACTTTGTTATGACCACCTGACAGTTTTAAGCAAATGAGCTATGGCTGCTCGCTGTTGCCACCAGAGGTTGAGGCTCGTATAAAAACGGAAAGCTTAGTGCTTGCGACAGTAGTAGAGGTGATTTTTAGGTGACGAGATGTGTAAAAAATGCGATTTGACGGACTTTCAACGTGGGATGATTGTAGGAGCTCGGAGCCATGGAGCGAGTATCACCGAAATCGCCGCATTCGTGAAATGTTCCAGAGCAGCTGTTGTTAAAGTGTTTAAAGACTGGACTGTCAGCCAAAAAACTGGGTCTCTACGTGCAACGTGTGGTCGTCATTGACTAGTGACTGCTCGGGCGGAACGGAGAGTGTCCAGACTGGTAACAGACAACAGAAAGGCAACAGTGCTGCAAATTACAGACCATCTTAATCAAGGATACCCTCAAATGATTGCCTCGGATGGGATATGGTAGCCAAAGGCCTGTTCGAACACCTTTGCTGTCTGCAAGTAACAAGCGAAAACGTCTCCAGTTAGCACAGGAGCACACGGATTGGACAGTAGGTAATTAGAAACAAATTATGTGGTCCGATGAATCACGTTTTCAGTTGAACCATGCCGATGGCCGAGTGAGAATTTGTCGGAAACAGCACGAAAGCATGGACCCCAAATGTATTGCTACAACCCTTCAAGCTGGTGGAGGCAACGTTATGGTTTATGAAATGTTTTCCTGGCATGCTTTGGGCCCTTTAATTCGTGTTGATCAACATCTGACTAGCAAATCATATCTAAACATCGTTGCGGACCAAGTGCATCCTGTGATGCGGATGGTTTATCCCAATGGCGATGGCTACTTTCAACAAGATAATGCGTCCTGCCATAGTGCTCGTATTGTACAGGATTGGTTTCAGGAACATGCCGGTGAGTTTACTTTGCTTAGGTAGCCACCACAATCTCCAGATCTCAACCCCATTGAGAATTTGTGGGATGAAGTTGAACCAGTCATCAGACAGCTGGATTTACAACCCTGCAATCTCACACTCCTGGAAAGTGCTATTCATCAAGCATGGTCTCAAATTCCACAAACCACCTATCAGCATTCGTGGAGTACATGTCACGAAGAATCGACGCCGTATTAAAGGCAAAAGGTAGCCCAACGAAGTACTGAGGGGGTGGTCATAATAAAGTGGCCACTCAGTGTATAAATACAACATAGGTAGGTATATGTGTGCGGTACTTAACGGGAAACCAGTTACTGCGAAAAACTGATTCTTTGCAGAGTCCGAAAACCGTGTAGATAATAATTGACAATAGTTTTCAATCAGGCACGAAGCAGGTGAAATGGCGTCAAACTGAAATTCCACACTTGCACAAACAAGCAAAATAAAAGGGAAAAAAGCTTTGGCATGAGAATACAAGCAAAAAGAATGACAAAAATCCTGATCCAAAAAGGTAACAGGAAAATTGTGGTCGCACTGTGACATTTTTGATGCGAACAAAGAAATTTTCATGATATATTATTAAAATAACCAATCACTTACCCGAAAGATCATGGTCACTTTATTCTTTTAACACTTCTAGCACGTCCATCATCATCATGCAAAGCCGCTGGCCTTCAAAGGTTGAAAAGACTCCTTGCCTATGAGATTCATTCTTTCCGGGACGAAACATCGTATTTTCCTTTTTTTTTTTTTTTTTTTTTTTTTTTTGTTATTTACTTGACAAAAAACGCAGGTTTCTTTCTGCCATATGATACGTAACCATAGCTCGTCATCTCCATAAAAACCTCACAAAAATACACACGATACCACTCATTCATACATTCAGTTAAAAACACTATGTACATATTTACACTATTTACATTCCCAGGCAGTTAAACCTTTGTCAACAGTGAGGGAATGTAAATAGTGTAATTATGTGCATAGTGTTTTTAACTGAATGTATGAATGAGTGGTATGGTGTGTATTTTTGTGAGGTTTTTATGGAGATGACGAGCTATGGTTACGTATCATATGGCAGAGAGAAACCTGCGTTTTTTGTCCAGTAAATAACAAAAAAGAAAAAAAAAGAAACATACGATGTTTCATCCCCGAAAGAATGAATCTCATAGGCAAGGAGCCTTTTCAACCTTTGAAAGCCAGCGACTTTGCATGATGATGATTGACGTGCTAGAAGTGTTAAAAGAATAAAGTGACCATGATCTTTCGGGTAAGTGATTGGTTATTTTAATAATATATCATTAATGAACTGCACGTAAATATGCGCACGTTTGCTGGTGTTTTAATACCTTAAAAGTGCAAATATTATGAAAGAAATTTTCAGTTGCCGTAGTAAGTGTAGGTAAATTTAAACCACTTAGCAGAAAAATACATTTTCATTACGTTACAGAACAACTGTAGATACGTAAGAACTTCATGGAAATTTTTGGTTCTAAGTTCTGCTATCCACTGTAATATTAATTATTCTGATCCGAATTTTACAAGTTAATATGTTGTGCTGGATACGGAACTAAGATTTTGTGAACAAGCGAAAAAACCAGTGCATCAAGAAAAGGTCATCATTTTCGCGATCCCGTCTACTAAATGCAAAAAGAGTTTTTCTAATCCGACTTTTATATGCAGAGATGTTGTGTTCTCAGACAAAGGTATAGCGCAATTCCATATGCATCTCTTCTTTTTACCTTAAAAAAGAGAAGAAAATAAATATAAAAAGCTTAAGAAATTTGTAAAGCACTAAATTACTTCAGGTAACCTTTATGTGTGTCTTGTTGTAGGCAAAGAATGCGGGACAGAAATCAATTTACACCTCACATGGCTACGTGGTATGTTTATTTTATAAAGAATGCACCTAAAAGTGCAGTCCTAATGCTAAAACAGCGCGGAAATTACTTTTTCGATGGAATGTCTGAAATATGGAGAACAGAACTGTTAAATTTTATGATAAAGTTTAGAAAATCTCTTTCTTGCTTTCAATAGCACATGATACGAGAGACATGTATTACGTAACAGAAGCCTCTGAATGCCGTTAACTTCGCGCAGAATGCCTAAAAAGTGAAAAGCAAGGTGTACATCTAAACTAAAAAATGTTAATGTCCCTATCCGTGTTATTCCATGGTAATCTTAACTCCATGAAAGCATTCCAGCCATTTTTTTCGTATCCATAACAGTGAGGAATAAAGTACTGAGCAGTCTTAATGCTGGCTTAGGAACAATAATCCCTGCATGCCCATGGGAAACAAAGTCTGAGACAGAGGGTGCTCTGCGGATCAACGAGATCTACAACTTCCAACACAAGATTCTTTTGCTATATTTTTTCTTCTGCCTTTTCCTTGATCATCGATTGTATCGTAACGCAGCTGCTACGTAATATGGCGCGGAAGCGACTTTATTTGCCAGAAAGCAAGGTCATTCCATACCTCATCATGATTAACTGATCTAGGAAGGGTGAAGAAAATAGCCACTGTCGCATGGAGGTCACCACTCTGTTAAATAATCATTGTTGTTTGACGAAGTATTTTCGCATTTTCCTTTTCAAAAAAGAAAAAAAAATGACAGTACAGTACATGTGCTTTACGCAGGAAACTTTTGAAGAATAATACACAGGAATTCCCCCTTTTTGAATAGTATACCTTTCAAAATTATAAATTCGTGCAGGTTTCAAAATAGTACTCCAGGTTTTTGAAAATTCCAATTCATTTCTCTTATTTTAGAAAAATGTCTATTTCCTTCACAATCTTTTCGAAAAGAAATAAACACCTTTTAGATTAAATCCCGGTGAGATAGCCCAGTGGTCTAAGCGTTGATCTCTGACCGCTCCTTCGAATGGACCCTGACTGGAGCACTGGATGAGATATAGTGGTGCATGTACTGTAATTTAACCTTGCCTTTCTGTTTTCTCTTATACAAATTTTGGTTTATTCTCGTTAAGCATTTTCTAGCCTGAACACTACATTTTCTCTCTTGCCGAATTTGTGTTGTGTCAACGTGACGCCAGGACAAGAGAACGAGGACGTATGCGAAAACGGATTATAAGAGTGCTGTTTAGAAAAATATCAGGTTCAGTTGATTTGCACGGTGGGACTTTATTTAATGTATTGCAGGAGTTGATTTGCGCGGAAAGAGTTGATTTGCATGAGAGATTTGATTCGAATCACTCACGCCGCACGGGAATATAGGAAGAAATGCGTTTCTGAAGGTGGTGTTTGTCACGTATTTTCTCAGTATACACCAGGTGTTTCAGATGTCCCCACAGCTAAAGGTCGAGTGGTGTGGATCTGGGCGGCCATTTCGCAAGACCACGCCAGCGAATCCAATGAACAGGAAATTTAATATATAGCCACTGACGAACAGTTGCTTCGTAATATCGTGGAGCCCCATCGTGTTGGAAATAACAAGAGCAACTGCCATCTTCATTCAGAAGGGAAGGGAACACTGTTTTCTGTAGCGTTTCCAGGTAGCGGTGAGCATTTAGGTTGTTGTCGATGAAAATGGATCCGATTACACGGGTACCCCATATTCCTCACAACACTACAACCTTTACATTACCAACAACTTTAGATGGTTCCGTCAAGTGAGGGTTCCTGTCATTCCAGTGCCTATGGTTCTGACTGTTAACCTCCTCGCTGACATAAAAATTGGCTTTGTCACTGAACAAAATGCAAAATGCCCTGTGCGAATGAGTGAGAGATTCCGTTGATGTTGTTCTAAAGTTCCGGTGGAGAACTTAACACGTCTATCAGGGTCATCTTCTGATAGTTTATGCTCCATCTGGATCTTGAACTGATGCCAATGAGCGGTGTAAATAATCATTGTACGGATTCTTTGTAAAGAATCATTGTACGGATTCTTTGTAAAGAATCATTGTACGGATTCTTTGTAAAGAATCATTGTACGGAGCCACTCAGCTATTGTACAGCTGAGTGGCTAATGCCACATTCTGCTGCGAGACGTCGTGTGCTACATTGTGTACTGTTTGCAAAGGATCCTAAGACCATTGTTGAAGTACCCTCGTCGGTAGGACTTTTCGGCCGACCACCGCATAGCTTGTCGTCCACAGTCCTAATTCCTCGGAATTTGCATATTAGGTATGTGACAGTGCTGTGTGAAATTGGTGGTCTTTCTTGGTTTCGGTTGTTAAAGTCTGCGGCTATGATACGGCAGCTGCGTTCGCCAGGCATTAGGATCACCTCAATCCTCTCTTCTTCCTTGAATGCCATCTTTAGTTACCTGCAACAAACAATGTTTTTATTTTCCAATTTCTGTGTTGATAACTTGCAAACCACAACACATATGTCAAATATGATTACTGCAATCGATTTCTGAGTAAATTCTGGTCTTGTTTGATATGCAACATGACCTCCTGACAATTTGAAAAATTTGATTTTGATCCAATATGGCGTATTTCAAAATGGCGGCCATGTTCCGAAAATAGCCAAAAGATAGACCCACTCACCTATTATTTTCTGGGGTATTCAGATATGTCATCCCTCCCCCCGTTTCTGAAATACAAGGCTGTTCTCTGACTTTTGATTCGCCTTGTACTGTGCTGCGAGCACTTCATTTATTTTGATGTCGAAGCGATAGTTGATTGATTACAAATTTGAGTTATATTCTGCATTTGATATTTGCTATGATCAATAATATTAGCTGAACTGAACGGTGTACGTGATGACGAAAGATATACACTAACTGGACAAAACATTAGAGATACCTACCTAATAGCATGTTTGGCCTCCTCTAGCGCAGATGCAAATACTAGGACGGCAAATGTAGCACCCAATACCTCTACGCGCCGTGGCATCGGCTCCACCAGGTACCCTCGGGAACCCTAGGGTGATAGAATGACACATCTGTTTTGCGCCGCCAATGCATCCATGATCGAAATACTTCAGATCACCGCGATTACCCATCTTCGTCGATTACGATACACTATTGTGAAGCCCTGCCGTCCGCCTATTTATCTCTCTCGTTCGGTTTGGGTCTATTTCAATCTGGGTGGGGAATGCCCATGTCAACTGCCCATCAACCCTATCTCCAATGTTTTGTCTATAGAGTGTATACCTGCAAAAGGCTAATAAAGGAATGGTAGACATTGTAAATAAGCCTTTTTAATTCACCTGGCTGTTATTATTTTGCGCCTGATTAGTTTTTTCATGTCCATTTAAGCGATTCGAACACCACGTTATCTGAAAGCATCAGTTCTTTCTCCATAGAATCTATGTCCCCAAATTTTAGGGACGGGTGACTGCTTTCATGCCTTAGAGTTGCTCACACAGTGGTCGTTAATCCTCGAAACAAAAGAAGAAAGAAAACTCTCAACAATGCTTCGAAATATGCTTTTTCCGTTTTGTCGATAACTCATTACGTAAGCATGGCCTAGCAACTGACCCCACAAGCAGGGATCCTAAAAAGTGCGCTTTTGTTAGATAGTACGTTAAAATTTAGTTGGATTTAAGACTTTAAAAAACACGGTAATTCTTGCAGCAGCAGAGCATTTGTAATTTTCAATTACTGATTGAAAATCAACGTTATGGGTTTTAATTTTAATTGTTCCTATTGTATATTCCATATTAAATTTTATAAAAAATATTTTGCTTAACCATAGGATATAATAATTGTGAGGCCGTGTTGTTTTCGATTTAAATTACTTTTATTAATTTAATAGCATACGAGGTGTGCCTGAAAAGCTTCTGGGAATTTTTTATCGGAAAAATGCTCTGAGTGCCATCTATTGGCCAATGTTGGGACTATGAATTATCAAAATTCGACCTGTGACGTGCCATGGAAATAAATTATTCCTACACTGTAACTAAAATATGAATGAACAAAGGGCATCGACTATGTTTCGCGTAAATGGAGGTAAAGGGCTCAAGAAAACCCGCAAATAATTAAGAATGCGCATAGAAGCAGTTCACTCTGCGTTTTAACATTTATCGCTGGTGCACTCGTTCCTGTGAGAGCAGGAAAGTCATAAAAGATCCTACGCGAAAGCAGGTGCCCTTTTGCTTAGGGTGAAAACATCAGAACTGTGAATTTGAAGACCTTCGCATCTCCTTCTGAATGATTGCACAACGTTTAAACCTCGCAAGTAGAGCAATCACATGAAAGCAGATCAAACTTTATTTTTTTCTTTTGACTGGAGGCTTATTTTGTTTAATTATTTATTGGTCGCAGGTAACACACACAACTTGAATTCATACATTGGTCGTGGTTAACACATACATCTCGAATTCAGACAAATACAATATTGTGCGTCACAGGGTACGAATATTATGCAATACATTGAAATCATCAAAATACAGATCGAACATGAGATACAGTTTCCAGATTTTCAAATAACAGAGTCGGTGCCGAAAGACAAACACAGGCATCCATGCCTTAACCCGGGATTCGAACCCAGACCCCTCCGCTGGGCGAAAGATTAGAAGCTATCGCTTAGACCTCAGGGGCGGAGATCAAACTTTAGGAAACAGAGTGTGTTGTCAAGATTTGTGGAGTTGCTCATAAATTAACAAATAATCAGAAAAGGAACAAATGACGTCGTGTCAGGAAGTTCTCGTAGTTGCAGAGGATTATACGAGTACTTTTTTACCCGTTACTGATGGCGAGTTAAGTTATTTTCAGTACGACTCTCAAACAAAGAGACAGAGGGCGGAATAGGTGAGGAACTGTATTCTGAAACCGAAAATTTTGCGGTTGCAAAACTCGCATGAAACGACAATGTTCACCATTATCCTGGATTCTATATAGAGAGACACGGAGGGAAAAGACCAGATGGCATTCGAGAACATTTTAAGAATACGTGGAGTGTTAGTAATGCAAAGTGGTTGACCATGGTAAAAGAAGCCTAGCGAGCGGCATTCTTGAAGATCCGGCTACGAAAAGAGACACACGTCTGCTCCGATCTTTTTACAGGGGCGAAAGTCTATAGATGCCGCACAGCCTCAGAGGCAGAACAAAAATAACATGCGAAATATCTGTTAGAATCTGTGAGAGATACCGGGGATACCATCTTCCAGCACACAGGTTGTACGGAGGTGATCGAGCTAAATCTCCGTACTTCTCACTTAAGAGAAGGCGAGAAACTTCTGAGCGTCGGGATATCCATAGCAAGCGATATCCTGGGCTAAAAAAATTTTTTTATATTGAACAATTAGAGAAAGAGGTATGGACTAAAACGTGGTATAAGTTTACGCGCCCTGGTTGAAAAAACTGCATTATTTAAAGAATGAAATGGATGTATCCTGTCAAGAAAGGGGTTTTCCAAGGGGTTTTTAGAATAGGATATACTCTTTTAAAGAGAAATATATTTTGGGACACATCCTGGCTGCAGAATTGTGAATAACAGAAAACTGGAAAATATACGCAAAGTATTCTTCATAGGAGTTGCTATGAGAAAGGAAAATATTTTTTAAATATTACTTCCAAAAGCAGAGATCGTGAGAAAACATTTTTTTACAAATTCGCCCTACAGAGTGAAAACTTTGCATTATAATATATACGTATATAAACCCGCATCACTCTCTCTCTCTCTCTCTCTCTCTCTCTCTATCTATCTGTTTGTCTATCTCTCTGGAACGCTTGATGCCACAGCAACGTCTGCATTGTTGTGCCATCACTTATCGATCAATTCGTGTGTGCTGCCGCAATGTCAAAATGATTGCCCGTTATATAATAGCACGCGATCACTTTTAGAAACATTGGATTATTGATGACTCGAGTTCTATTTTTCCGATCTACAAAATTCGAATTGAATTCTTAAAATTACGGCAAGTTGAGTTTGTATATTAATTTAAATTAGCACAATTCGAATATTAATTCGTACGCTTTAATTACTTTTTTTTATTTAACTAACTTTCCAAGTTTAGACTGTTTATATTATTCATTTTGAAAAATATCGACCTATGTAGAACGCTCTCTAACCTACAATAAAAACTGAAATCTTGAGATGTGAAAGTGAGCAAAATTGCATCTAAAAGCACATGTCTCCCCAATAGCACATTGTCGAGAATTAAGATAGTTCCGATTTGTAATACCAGATGTCGCATTATTTTGTAGAAAAAGCTTCGGTATGAAATTTCAAACTACCCGTCAAAATGGACAGTCTAAAACAAGCCGTGAACGCAATAACAAGAGTGCCGGAGAAAAAGTCATCTAATAAGGAAAATGAAAGCAAAAGTTATTAAGGTAAGTTTACACGAAAACAATTGACTAAAAAGAAGATTGTTAAACAACAACAAATAATTTACCCAGAATGTTATTTACCGCGAGGTCTTTTGAAAGTGAAAATAAATATCATATAATTTTCAGTTCTAACATGAATGAGTTCTTACTATATAAGTTTTTACTATGTTTTCTTACAGATATCCGTAGCCATCGTACATTTGACTTATTTTCAATCTGCTACAATTAAAAATTTCATCCCGTCCTAGGATGGGCAACATACCTTATATGTTAATATTTATTTAAAGCTTGAAAGCAACCGTCCTATGACGGGCTATAGGCTAGTTTAAATAGATTAACGTTCCAATTTTTAATGTAGTGAATCGTATACAGCACAAAATAATTTTTTCAATCCTTTTTTTTGAGAAGCGCATATAGATTTGTTAACAGAAAAGCACGCTAACGCAAATTAGCATCGGAACAGAAAAGTACAAAAAAAACACCCCAAAAGTGCAAATAAAATGCTCCACAAAGTGAATGATATGCTGTATTAAAAGAATTTTTCAAATCAGACTTTCAAAAGCAGAGATACCGATAAATCAGATATGTCTGCCCCTTCCGGGTACATCGCATATTATTTTGGGTAAGAAGTCAGCAAAAAAATGTTTGTGTGGTTAAAGGTTTCGGATCGAAAAATTATTCCTTCAGTCGGGTTTTAGACGCGCGGTTATTGATGCGCTTCTGAAAACGGAAATATGAACTTACATAATTTAGTTGCAAACATTGGCTAAGAAAAATAAAAAAAAAATATGTACAAATCATTTCACACAAGAAACCCTGTCTGACAAAGAACGAAATTTGTAAAACAAACTATTCGGAGCAACGATATCGAGAAAAATAGGATATACGCCTACGCCTCTAGATGACAAACTGTGCATGATGTTGAGCACAAATCATAAGCAGATGTGTTCCAGTGATGGCTGCTACCTGTAAAAAAAAAGTCTTCTCAATCGAGTTTTCAGGAGCGCAGAAATTGCTGCAAATTATATAGAAAACAGAAATTATAAACTTACCCATCCTAGCTTTAAAACTCTTCTTTCTAATAAATAATAAGTTACATGAAAAAAATATATTCCTCACTAGAAAATCTTTCCGAGGCGAAAATAATTTTTCAAATCGGCCTTTTAGAAGCAGAGATATCAGGGAAAATACAACTTACCTTTACGCCTCGTCGCGGTAAAAAAAAAAAGTGTGTATTATTTAAAAATGACTGTATCCAAACTGATATTCGTTGTAATTTGTACCGAAGGAAAGAAAACTTGTTCCAATCGAATATTTTAAGCAATGATATGAGTTAAAATGTATTTTGAATTCGATAGAATCTTCGTTTACGTTCTCTAGATGCAAAGTTATGCTTCGAAAAAAGACCAAAAAGCTAGAAACATCGTTCTCACATCGTTTTTACCGGAAATCAGGAATTGCATGTTTGATTTCTGCTCTAAGGCAAAGCACGTTTTCTGAGAAAACGTCTACATGGAATAAGACGCTTTGGGCGACGAAAATAATTAGCTCCATCTTTAGTCAGTACGACAGAGAATGAGTACTGGATAACCAATTTACTCTCAGTAAAGAAGTGGGTCAAATTCGGAAGACTGCAAGCCAATGAAAATAGGCTATGTGCTCTCGACATTACAGACCATGATTGTACCTATAAAAAGCAGAGAGAGAATGAAAGGAACAGAAGATATTTTATAAACGTCTGTTATTCAAGCAAAGGGTCCTGTTCTACACCGCATAAGAAAGTAATCCCTCTGGGCTAGGAAAAGTGGAACACAGCAACATCAAAAGACACTAAAAGGCAAGAAGGAAAATATCAAACTCTTGAGTGTAGTATGCACGTTTCTTGACGAAAGCATCAGGATCCCTTTTTTTCAAGGAATTATAAGTTTATTTCTTTCTTAAACTTTAAGTTTTTCAATCACTAGTCACTCCCCTGGTGGCCCAGTGGTCTGAGCGCTGGCCTGCGACCTACTATTTGAGTGAGCTCGGGTTCGAGTCCGTATGGGTGGTGTGTTTGTCTTCCGTCACAGGCTCTTTCACGTCTCGTAAACGAGTGGCGTTAAGCTAGAGATGGACAACTGTTTATAGCCCTTAGAGTTGCTCACGGTGCTCTTCGAAACAAAACAAAAAAACTTTTCTAAGAAGAAAAACAAATTTTGTGTCACATAGCGATAAAATTTTCAACAGGAAAGTGGGAAAGTAGCAATCATGAGCACAGTAATCGTATGCAGTCAAAGCTTTTCTTTTTTAAGTACAAATGTAGAGTAAAATGTACTTGCATATTGTAACGTCTCAAAGTGAAAGAATGCGAACTTCGCACCATATTCCAAAAAGTGAAAAGAAGCCTATTAAAGGACAACACCAAGAAAACGAGCATGATATCTGCAGACAGAATGTCATATATTCCACAATTCTCATTCTATGTTAGGAATTTACTGAGGAAGCATTGTGTTGAGGTAGCGTTGAAGCCTCCAAAAACTATTGGTAAGATTTTAACAACAAATAACAAGAAAAGAGACGTGGAATATGCTGCAGGGGTGTATGCGACTTCATTAAAATTCCCGGATTTCTCTCTAAGGTCCTGCATAGGAATGAAGAAAAGATCTTTATGTGTGCGACATAAAGAGCATATCGATATAAGAGAAGGAACAACTGCTTAGCGAAGGAGGTTATTTTCAACGCAGCGATTCCCATATGGAATGAAAAAAAAAGGAGTATCCCATTCATTACTTATAAGGTAATTATGATCAGGGAGTTCATGGAGATAGTCACAAGAAGCGACGTATGCAATGATTGGGTATCCGTTGAGCTGCCGTCACTGTGGACCTCCATTTTCAGAGGCTAGTATGAAATATGGCTTGATGTTATACGTATGTTGCTTTGCGTGAGTATCAGACTATGCAATTGGTTAATGTCAATTCACATGTTTGTGACACATTATGTTTGTGTTTAATACTCGTGTTTTAATTTTATTTTTAAAGTCCAAGTGGATCGCAATTCTACGTTCACCTTGATAAAGCCTCCCGCTTGGAAGGCGAAAGTTTGGCACAATGAACGTATATTTTTCGGTATACACCAATTCAAAGATTTTTATAATTTTGTCATCTAATTAAAACGTACATGCATATTGTTGCGTCTCAAAATGAAAGAAATATGCATGGAAATTCAGAAGACGAGTGGATAATATGGATATTAACCACTCGTCTTCTGAATGGATAATATCCGTAGTGTTTAAAAGTAGCCACTATGTTAAAAACATATGTAATTTTCAGTCCAGTTTGTAGAAGCTGAGGTATGATCAAATGGAAACCTGAAACGTACGGCATCTAGAAGGAAGATTTTCCCGCTAGCTGGGAAAGGGTCGTAAATCTATGATCACGGATACAACAGTCTAATTAAAGAAATCACATCTCCCTCGCGGGAAAACTGCACATTTCAAAATTTAAAAATTATATGACTTAGCATCCCCTTGGCATTAGATATCATGCGCAAGAAAGAATTTTTCGCATACATGTCATATATTTCACAAAAGTTAGTAAAGGACAAAATATGCTAAGGACAAGTGGTGTGTGTGGAATAGACCGACAAATGAATTTTCAAAGATCCACAAACGGTGACACAAAATTAAAAGAAGTTGACCCTAATGATAATAATCAATGTTCGGATTGTCACTCAATTTCTTCCACCAAACCCTTCCAGGGGAGGGGATTACCGAAGGGTAATCATCATTACAGCATATGGGTTTGAATTTATGTATCATAAGGCTCTCCGCAAACAACAAACACGATTTAAGTCTAGGTGCACAAAGGATCTTGGCCTCATTCCAAAGCGGAAAATGAGTGCCGCTTAGGCATAATCTTGACAAAGCTGTAGTTGCAGAACACGACTTCACGTTATACTTATGTTCAGTAATCCTGCAAACAAGATTGCGGGATGTAGAGCCTACATAAATCAAATCACTTTTGCCTGGTTCAAGGGCCTTTAGAGGAATGGAATACACCCCATAACAGGATCCCAAAGGCGTTGTATCTCTGTCCGTTTGATAATAGACAAAATATTGTTGTCCTTAACATCAAAACTAACTCCGTGTTTTTTACAGATATTCTTCAAAACATTGTTAACACATGGGATGTACTGTAAAGAAGTGACATACCTAGTAAAACTGCGTTCCCCAACTAAGGTTGAAGCACGAGGAATCAATAAACGGTTAAATAGCCTGTCAACCTCCAAAGAGGGATAACCATACAGGGCAGCCAGTTGTCTGTGGATCTTTGAAAATTCATTGGTCAGTATATTCCACACACCGCTTACGTTACGCTGTGTTTGGTTTTGTATATATATACTTGTGGGTTTCTCGCCCCTTGCGTCATATGTAATTACATATGAAGACGAATTGGTGGCCAATTCGAATGATCTAATGTTCATTGTGTGTTTTTAACTTACGTGCTTTTAACTAGTAAAGATTTTATCGTGCATAAAACGGCCTTTTTGTCTAATTGATTAATTGACTATAAAAAACAATGGCATAAAATTCTGTGCAAATGTTTTATCATTATACTTAAGCTATTGAAAAGATTGTTTCTTCCTTTTTTTTATGATTTTGGGTTCAAAATAAATTATATCAAGGATTGGAAAAGTTTATCTCGATACAAAGATTGAATCCCCCTCCCCATATTTGGAAGCACATGTTCCAGTAGTTATCGGATAAAATGAGATATATTAGTTACAGTTATTATAGCTGTAGCTTGTGAAGAAAATGTGCAGGAAGTCTGGAAACAGATAAGTTCAGATAAATGAATCAGAAATTTATCTCTCATTTTAGGCAGATGTTTTCTAAAGAAAAAAAATGGAAATACGAGTATATATTTCTACTTGTATTTTAAAAATCTTGTTTGTTTAGAACATAGTTTCCACAATATGTGGATTCATGCACATCCAGGTATTTTTTTCTCTTAAAAATAAAAATATCCAGGGCTAGAAAATGCCACGCCCGAGATGCCCGGGGATGTAAATCATTGGCCTGGGCAGGTAAATAAAAATCTTGTTTCCCACGCTAGGCAACTAAATTTTAAGATAAAAAGTTTGTAATAGAATTTCTTACTACATAAGAAAAAAGACAGTCGTCGCATATCGTGTTCCATTTCATTGTTAATTACCAGAAGTTGTATTATTGTTGTTACGAAGTGCCAGGGAAAGACATATATAACATCTTCAATTATATTATGTTCCTCGCCCAGAAATTGGAACCATATGTAGTTTTGCTCTAAATGCTGTTTATAATCAGCTACGGAATGCATGCCTTAGGTCTACAAAGGATTTCCACTTACCCGGAAATTCTTGGTCACTTTAAAATTTCCCCGCTTGATTGAAGTAATCCAATTTATTAGGAGGTCCCGTTAGTGGGGAATTTGAATACTACGACAATTTTCAGAGAAAAATAAGCTAATAAGAAACACGTGGTGCATAATATAACACGTGGTCCATGAATATAACACGTGGTCAATTGTCATAATTACCGTGACAGTGGGGTACACTGAATCTAAACGGCATAATGAATTTTCTTCTGAAGCTGTTTGTCCTAAAAATATTTATGAGAACACAGAGAGGGAAAAGTTAATTGAAAACCAACGACAGCCAAGCACATTGACAGTGAGGCTTATACACTATACAGCGAGAGAGCAAACTCGACCGTTCGACTACCCACTACGGATTATCAGACTACTTTGTCCTACGTCCCCCAGCTTCCGGTATTCGGTGCGCGGGTCTGTAAGCTATAAGGGGGTGATGACTCATGTCTCTAATGTCATGGACTTGGTTGAGCATACTTTCTATTTTATCAAGTTTAAAAAAAGTGAGAGCAGATTCAAAAAGATTCTCTTAGCCATTTTCTACATGCGTTTTTTTTTCTTAACATCCACTAAAATAACATAATTGCGATAGTGTCGTCTTCAACTAACTGATACCACGAGGTACACAGCACGTGTTGCTTCTATACATGCACAGTCCCGTTGCTTACACTTGGGTTTGGGGTTCTATCGATAGCCAGCTACGGGCCACTGGTGGCACTTGCTTGGAGGCCCGCAATTTACGGCAATGCTGCAGGGCCATCGATTGCTTCCAACTGATGGCGCTGCCACCAACGGACCGCTACCGGGCCATGAGCGGCAGATTTCAGCCAGCAGTGACCCATCACTGCCAGCTGGTGGCCAGCAGTTTCCCAACAATTGTGTTTTTGCTGAGAAGGCTTTGCCATTAGAGATATGAGTTCCCTTCGTTTATGACGTTACTCTAATGTTATGGGGACCGATACGTCAGTGTAGTGTTTGATTCCACACACACGACAGCGTTGATAACCAACCGGAAACCTTGGTTTTCGCGTGACATCACTAAAAGAGCGAACTCATATGTTTAATGTCATGGACTTGGTTGAGCATACTTTGTATTTTATCAAGCTTGAAATAAAGTAACAGCAGATTCAAAGAGATTCTCTCAGCCCTTTTGTTTTGTCTTTAAAAAAAACATGCTAAAATTGCAGTTAGTGAAAGAAAACTCCAAGCTTCTTTGAACCAGATTTTTGCATATGGCTGGATTAGCAGAAGACAAAAGTGCGCATGAAGAGTAGGATGTCAACAGATCTTGGTTTTTTTGTTTTGTTTCGGAGTTAAGCTACCACCATGAGCAACTGTAAGGGCTATAAGAAACCGCCCGTGCTTACTTTGGGGACGCTGGTTGATAGCCAACTGAACAAGCGACATAAGCTGGGTAAACCACTTATATCTCGTCTGGGGATAGAGCCCGGGTCCAACCTCTGACGAATGGTCAGAAACTTGCGGTTTCGATTAATTTTACAAAAGTTATTATATGAGATGATTAATTTTACAAAAGCTTATAATGAATACCTTTCTCCGGCTGGACGTGTCGTACAGGAAAGCTTACGTTAAGTCACGTTAGGGTTATTGAAAGGTTACTTGACGTAGCTAAAGTGTGCTTAATCTTCAAAGTGCTAGAGTTTGTTTAGGTAAGACACGCACGTGCAATATATACCAAGAATATGGAATTATTCTTACTCAGCGTTCCTTATCTTGAATATCATTAATATAACTTCGGTTTTAGTACATTAGTACCTTGAAGGCTCCTTATTAGAGCGGCAAACACAATATCCCCTGAACTTAATGTAAACACTCAATGAAATAGACTTAACGGCCAGACAGAGGTCTGACAATAAAATGAACTAAGAAAACGTACTCACTTTTAACCTTTTATTGGGAAACTCCTGGTATTACTCAATACACACTCCAATATAACACAACTACTGTTAGACCGAACTTTCGTAGAATCGCATCACAATAATTAGAAAGAACCTATCATATATAAAAACGAACCTCTCTGGTATACTTGAGCGCGCCTATATATACTGCATACCACCACGTCATGACTTACACTCGTTGCCACATATAATTCAGTGGGAGAAACAATATCTCTTTAAGTGAGAAGATAATTTGCATAGGAAAATAAAATAACAAGAGATAGTAAAATCAAAAAGAAACTGAATCTAGAGTATACGTTACAAGCTGGCGCCGCAGCTTTTGTAAAATTAATCATCTGATACATAAGCAAAATATTTTTTTCAGCTTTTCGGCGAAAATACATTGCTGATTGATTTTTTCTAGAAATATCTTTAGCAAGGTGGTCTGCACGCAAATAATACACATATTTGTTAACCTGAGAAAACTGTACATTCAAACAAAATGTGAACTCTCCTTTAAATTTGGATGAATATAATTTTGATTCACATCCAGAAAAGCACATCCGGAAAAGTCTTGCTGTGTTCTCAACATTTCCTTTCTCTCGGTGACGCATAAGGTTTCGAAATGTACTTTGGGACAAAATCTTGACTACATTTTTCTCCTGATTAGAATGCTTTTCACTAGATGATAAAGTAAAATCTTGTTTTAAGTGAACCAAAGAATAAAATGCGTTAAAAACATCGCTCAATCACATAAGAAAAGATCCTCGGGAATTTTCAGTCGCACTCAAAGATCAGCATACTAAAGTGGGGTTTTACTTATGGGCTTTAAATGGCGGGAATTGGGCATTAAATTTCGACGTTTTATTACTCCTGTAAGGATCATTTACCTATTTCTCATAGAAGAATTATGTTTGAAACCAAATGGGGTACAGCGCGACTGAAAATTCATACATGCGGATTTTTATCCCACGGCGGAGGATTTTTTTTCTTTTGTTGAGAAAGGAACAACATTTCACCCTGTGCAATAAATAGCTGTTCACCATGTTTTGAATTATAGCAAATTTATGAATTATGTAACGTCTGTTCCCAAGCCCAGTGAAATATGTGAACGTAATTGACAGCATGGAATATGTGTGACAGTCATTTGCCTTTGCGTTTCCTCATGTGTGGGAATTGTAAGAAATAAATGATTGTGTGCATGCTTCATCAAATACAGATTTTTTCCCCTTTCTTTCCATCTCTTTCTTTAACTTTATCTGCTTTTCATCTTTTTTACTCTTTTTTTTTTTTTGCACTTTCTCTCCTGGAAGACATTCATGTACAACTCATTTGCATTTGAAGGATTCCTAAGCGAGCATTGACATTCAGCGGAATCTAATTTTGAGGTCGGTCGGTGAGAACGGAGGAGTAGAAATTGAGTTTCGGGATTTCCCACGAGAAGAACGTCTTCCTTCGCAGGGTAAATTGGCGCAAAATGAGGACGGCTTAGAGATATGTAATGCGTGCTTATTGCTTGGCGAGGGCCGTTCTCAGATCCTCCATAAATTTAAAAAAAATTCCAGAAGGGTTTGGAAAAAAATGTGAGATACTTGTGAAGGAAAAGAGCACCCTACTGATTTATTTATCATTTTAAAATCAGTCATATATAGTTTGATGATTATATGGTTACCTTTTAAACGATGGAATGCTAACCCGAGTGCGAGCAATAAAGTATTGCTGTCACTGAGCTGACAACATCGTTATGCAGAGATTACCATTGCATAAACTACGCCATTACGATGCTTATCTTACCGATAAAGCATACTGCATTATAGGTACAACATTACAGATGTATTTCCATTTACTGTGCGTACGGTTTTAACTGGTTCAGAGACGTGTTTCTCCTTCATGACATAAAGATCAACATTGTGTGTTAACGATTAAGATTTTTAATCAACTGCTCTCCCTCATTGCAGAAATATGAAGTATACATATTTCCGCAGCAAGGAAAAGCATATGATAGAAAATCGTAATAGTTAACATTGTAACATCACAGACACTTGATAACAACACAGAACATTTATTACATTACTATTTCACACAAAAACATAAACTGGAATACGGTACAAACTGAACTTGTTGTCTTAGCCAAAGCTCGGCATGTCCTACTCCTTCAATATCACTCACGCTACTCCTCTACATCACTCACCACACGCTCAAGTCATTAAGTGTCAATGAATCATTCCGCAATTTTTTGCGTGGAAGTTCGTATTTTACAACATGCTATGTAAAAATACACAATGCATTTGAAGTACTGATAAGAGGAAATCGAAAAATACACAATGGATTTGAAGTACTGATAAGAGGAAATCGAATGATAAGAGGAAATGAATGGATTTGAAGTAATAATCTGAACATTTGAAAATACACAAACATTTGTAAGGAAAATGACACAATGAAAATTCGAGGTAACACTCGGAAAACCCCAAGCCACCGCGGTGGCGCAGTCGTCTAAGTGATGGCTTCTGATGATTCGTCCGAGATGGGTCCGGGTTCGAATCCCGTGAGGCATGGATGTTGTATTTGTCTTACGGCGCTGGCTCTCTTCCTTCCCTGGAACCAGTGACCCTAAATTAGGGACGGGCGACTGCTTTTAGCTCATTGAGTTGCTCACGGTGGTAGAGTAACCTCCAATCAAACAAAAAAAAAAACAAACCCAAAATGCACAAAAATTTGTAAGGAAAAAAATAATTAGAAATTGCCATTAGAAAATTGGAAATCAGATTGCCTTCGTCAGGACAGTATCAACTTGGGGGAGTGGCTTTTTTGGTGTAAGAAAACGACAGGGAATAGCCAATGTCGACTGACAAACGCTCCCGAAGATACTGTGAGGAAACCAACAATTTGGAGTTGGAAACAAAACTATCTGAAAATTATGAAGCTTACAGAAAAGTTTAAATAAGAAACTAATAGTAAACAGAAAACTTACCAGACGGTAGCTAGAATGTACCGAAAGAGTGATCGCGTTGAGACTGACAACTAGGTTGAAAAGTAAACTGTCAATAAATAAAGTCGATTAAATAGAAGAAGGAAAGATATAACTAGGAAAAAGTTGCGGTTAAGTAAAATAATTAAGTGAACAAAAATACATGAGACCTAACTAGACTAAAAGCTGTGCGTAACAGCAAGAATGTGTATTACAATGTGTTCAGCTATTGGGACCCACCAAATAGCACTTAGTATTTATTACCTCGAGATATTTAAAATTGTAAGGCTTCTTCACCTTCGTCTCCCCGCCCCATCAGTACTATTTCGCATGACCCTTCTCACCTCTCCACATTGTTCCTTTTGCCCTGAAGTCAGCGACGTCCAACATCAATACCTCTTCTGCCCCGTACTCCTGCCAGTCCTAAACACAGCATTTCGTCTTGCTGATCGAATTTGTGCTCGATCGTTACCATTTCTTGCATATGCTTGGCTACTCCAAACTAAGCATCCACCTACTCACTTGCCTCCTGTGTGCCGTTACATTTTTCTTCTTGTGAAGTTCACTGTATATGCTTTCCATCTTGAACAACGCCTCCCTGCTCTTACTCCACCTCCTCAGGAGGCAAGTGCTATCATTCGGAGGCGCTTCCTAGCACGGTTAACCACTCGTCTCCGAATGGAGCACTCTCGTGCTGCCTCAACAAACACCGATAACGTTTTTCAATCCACCTGGGCCCAATCGGCTGGGTGGTTCCATATCCACAATTTGCAGCTACATCTCAACTTGTAGGTGGGATTTTTGTTGTCGCCCACATTCACTGTCACAACTCATGATTTTACGTATTAATTTTGGTGGTATGAGGCTCCTAGGTGGAGTCTCCTTTTTCACCCACATGATTCGCTATTTGTGATTATTCTGTTTTATGTGCTATTGGAGATAGCTCACCATGTTTCCCATGTTCTCTTCGATTTTGTTGTATTTTATGTTTTATATAATTCTTTCTTCTGCACAGTTTACTGCACACACAATGTCCCCTACATTATGTTGAATATATTTTGAAATTTTATTGTCCCTGTGTATATAATTTAATGTAAGAAGATGCTCTTCTGAGTACTTTTAGCGATTCTCTCCCTTGTCACTGAATACTTCTGTACATATGATGCAAATTTTGAGTGTAGCACCACTGTTACATTTCTGTTTTATGAGAAGCTGCCCTTCTGGGTATGCTTAGCGGCTTTCTTTTTTGTCACTGTATTGTTCTGTACATATGATATGACACTTATGAATTGCATTACTGTTCGATTTCTGTTGTTTTTTTTGTAAAGTTGCCCTCCTGGGTCCGTTTAGCGTATTTCTCTCTTGTCACTGCATAATTCTGTGCATATAATAAGTATTTGTGCTTAATTGTTTCTACCATTTCTGTCATATTTCTAAATACTGTTGCACCTGTTAGTTCCCTCTCACCTATGGTCTTTTATGTGAATTAGTACCTTGTGCATATTTAATCTTGAGTATGGTAGTAATACTTAATTGGAATTTGTGAATAGTATAGCATCATGTCTTTTCTTGTCTACAATACTGTAGTATACATTTTTATTTGCATCGCTCGTGCTTTATTGTCTGCCTCTCCATCGCCCTTCGGGGCGATATAATTTTGTGATTTTAACAATATTTTGTTTTACGTTTCACTGGAACTTTCCAGTTGTTGTATATACCACTGTATTTATTGGCAGAATTCTACTGTCATGTACATAGAAATGCTATTTTTATTTGAACAATAAAGACAATTTTGAAATGTAAGGTCCAGGATTAGTCTACAGCAGCGGTTTCCAAGCTTTTTTGACTTACTAACCCCTTTATATTATTTTTCCATCGCAAATTCCTGCAATGTAACTTAAATAATTAAATAACCTAAATATAAATTAGGAATATTCGTGTAATAAATGTTAAGCGATTTATAATGGTAACAGATAAATATAGCAAAATAATTATGATGATATTAATATTTACGAATCAAAGTAAATTAAAAATTTAATGGTGTTTCTGAGCTTATTTAGAAGAACAATGTGCATCAATATTCGGTTCGATAGAACGCAGACATAGTCTCAAATCTGGTTCTGCATCAAGTTTGTATCCACATTTTGACTTCAGCGAGGTGCAGGAAGAGAAAGTTTTCTCGTCCACTAATTAGTTGAACACGGGAAAAGCATCTTAACGGCTTTATCACTAAGTGAAGGATACTCTGATTTTAGCGCAAGCCAAAAACGTGTAAGCTTTCACTTTTGAATAATGTGTGAAGTCCAAAATCAGTCGAAATATCAATAAAATTTTATTTTTCTGTCATAGAAAGGTCAGCAGCCCACGACATGAAAACTTCGTCAAATGTGTTACGAATCCAATTTAGTTTCTTGGAAACGGGTGTAAAATACTCCTCAAAAGTCACCGTTATGGATTCAAGTGACATTTGATATTGTGTTTTACATTATGGTCTATAGTCAGTTCATTTTCTGTCAAAAATGTGTGTTGGGTGCTAAAACACTCGGTACTGTTCTCGATAACTTCTTCCTAGAATTTTAACTTTTTTTAGCATACTTTCCACTCCATCCTGAACAATATAAGGGGTCGTATTTAAATCTTGTAATAAGAAAGTAAATTCATTTATTTTCGGAAAGATATCTGCCGAATATTCTATTCTTTGAAGCCATGTGTGATCTGTGGTACACCCACTAAGTTGAAAAGGAAGAGCTTCAAAGAAAACAGTTAACTCGTGTCTTAATTCAAGCAAACGCGTAAGCATTTTGCCACGTGAGAGTCATCTAATATCTACATGTGTCAAAACAGCCATATCAACATGTCTTTTATATAAGGAAGTAAATAGTTTGGAATTAGTTCGCCTCGATTTTATAAAGTTGACTAATCTGATACCATATCTTCAACAAACGCACAATGCAATTGTTGTAGCATTCCAAGCGTGTCGATGGGTACTACAACGGCCAAAAAACATTCGCTCATATGTAAGTGTTACTGGTAACTAAGCCCCCAAATTTCCCTGTCATCGATTTTGTACCATCTGTGCAAGTTCCACAGAAAAACCATTCAATTTGGTTTTCTTCAGAAGAAGAGTTGATTAAATTACAAACGTCTTTCCCAGTTGTACACTCTTTTCAAGTGCGATAAAACAGCATGTTTTCCTCCACTTTACCAACATTCAGGTATCATACAAATACAATTAACACTGCTAGATTAATAACGTCTGTGGTCTCATCTAACTGCAGAGCATACATAGTACTTTTTCCCCACCCGTTCTATAATAATAGATTTAACATCCTCAGACATATCGTGGATTCGCCGAGACACTGTACTGTTGATGGTATCATGTCCAATTTCTTTGCCGAATCGTCACCAGACATGCAATTGAGAAGTGGTTCTGCACACGGCAAATTCAAATTTCCGTAATATTATGGGCTTCCCCAAATTCGTATTTGGTAGCTTGTCAAGTATGATGCTTTAATCGCGTTTTCACTAACTTGATAACAAAGTGAAATATACATGATAACGAAGTGTCCTGTTGATGGTATCATGTCCAATTTCTTTGCCGAATCATCACCAGACATGCAATTGAGAAGTGGTTCTGCACATGGCAAAATCAGATTTCCGTAATACACTGCCGGACAATTGCTAAGGACGGATGACAATAGCAACGATAGCAACCATAAAATGGAAGGCAGGAAAATGTGGAAATTAACATAAGTGCGGGATACAGTAAGACGTGTTGTGCATATGCAAATTTTGGATTGCCGAACTTGTTCGTGACGTCATAGCGCTGATAAGAGATATAAAGGATTTGACGCGTATTGACCGTTGTTGTTCAAACGCAAAGTTGAAAGGGAAAGAATCAATTGACGAACTTGCAATTTTCAGTATGTCTTCCCGACATCATTTAGATGATTTCACGCGTGGCAGTATTATTGGCAAGATTGAAGAAGGGCGAAAAATAACAGATGTTGCCAGGGAGTTCGACGTCAGCCACAGTGTTATTTCAAGGCTTTGGAAATCATTTCAAACAAATGGAGAGTGTAGCAAACGTCACGGGGGAGGTCGTGTTCGCAGTACGACACCTGCAGAAGATCGGTACATAGTGCTATCAACCAAAAGACACCGGCGCAGCACAGCTAGTGAGGTAGCAAATCAGTTTATGGCTGCTACTGGCAAGCGGATCTCCCGAAAAACTGTCGCCAGACGTTTGCATGAAGGAGGACTGTACACCCGCCGTCCTGTTGTGTGCATCCCATTGTCCAGACGTCACCGTACCGCCCGATTGCAATGGTGCCATCAACATCGCAATTGGACTTATAACGACTGCTCTGCTGTGCTCTTCTCAGATGAGAGTAGATACAGTCTATCGTCTGATTGTCGACGACAACTGATCTGGCGTGATAGTGGTACTGCATATTGTCCAGCAAACATACAGGAAAGGGACCGATATCCGACATGTAGTGTCATGGTATGGGCTGGCATCATCATCATCAATGGCCGTACGTCCCTCTATGTGCTTCCAACTGGGACTATGACTGGCCAACGATACATTAATGATGTTCTGCTACCTCATGTTCGCATGTTCCGTGGTGCTGTCGGTGACAGATTCATTTTCATGGATGACAACGCAACATGTCATCGAATAGTCGCTGTCCAGAAGTGTCTTGAGAGCGAGGATATTCAACGCCTCGTATGGCCAGCACGTTCTCCAGATCTGAATCCCATTGAAAATGTGTGGGATGCTTTGCGGAGAAGTTTTGCTGGTCGCCAATGCCCTCCAATAAACAAGGACACCCTCATCCGTGCACTGACAGAGGAATGGGATAAATTACCCCAACAGCTGCTTGATAATGTTGTGCAAAGCATGACACGACGTGTGGAATCTTGCATCGCCCTCCATGGTGTCCATATCCCGTATTGACATCTTACGCCGGAACGCCTGCGGACGGTAATTGCATTTTTTTCACGTTTACGTATTCTGCACAAAATGGCCTGTTTTTCCCTTGAACACGTTCCAAAGCCTTCTGTATTTCAAAGCACAATAAATTGTCTTTCTTGTAATGTCCTGGCATTCTGACATTATTTTATTTCACTTGGCATCGAACCACACTTACTTTTTTATGCGCTATATTGCCGTTTATGATCCGTCCTTAGCAATTGTCCAGCAATGTAGTATGGGCTTCCCCAACTTTTCTTATTTGGTAGCTTGTCAAGTATGATGCTTTAATCGCTTTTTCACTATCTTGATAACGAAGTGAAATATACAAATTAATATTAGGTAAATTGAGTTCGTTGGATTTCCGTTTCAAAAATAACTTGGTTCATTTGCAAGATTTTGGTGTTTAGTTTCTAAATGAAGAGACAAGAGTGAATGTTTCAAGCTTCTGTTTGAGAAGACATCTCTGCAAATGACACATTGTGGGTGTGGATAGTCTTCACCTCTTGTATAGAAAATCCAAATTTAATATAATCATCGCCGTATTTTCTTTTTTTTATTTAGTAACAGATGTGGTGCCAATATATTGAACATCTTAAAGCACTGTTTCGGAATTTTTGTTCGCTGAATGCATTTTACGGGATTTCAGAAAATCATCTTGTGGCACATTTAGAGGAAGAATTGCATTTTTTTGCTCCTCATTACCACGTTTCACCATCGTCCCAGTATTCAACCAGTGATCCATATGATTTCACAGTAAAATATTACTAATGGCAGGTATTTCCGCTTTGAAGTTTAAAGTTGTCACAAGCTCCTACAAACCCAATGCTACCTTAACGATGCTCAGACTTTCGATGCTCTGAGAGTTTCGGTGAACAATAGCAGCACATGAGCACTCTGCAAGGTCATCCCAAAATCTAAAAAGTAACCGGTTTCTTTCTACGTCAGAGTTAGTTAGAACGAACTATTTTGCGACTTTGTGATATCACGGAGTAATCTTTCCCTTGCTGCGGGTGTCTGTCGAACACGGACGGTTTTTTACGCTTTCCAACCGTAGGTTGAAGAAGCGTATATGCTCCAGCTTTGTCCGTCCGTCCGCACGATAACTCACGTGAAAATGGTTCGATTACGACGAAATTTTATTATGTGGTAGGGAACCACCTAACGACAAACACTATTGAAAATGGGCGAAGTAGGGTCAAAGGTGAGGACATAGGAGCGGGATCCATTCCGTTGCTCTTATGCGTCATAACTTGCGTAAAAATTGTTCGATTTCGATGAAATTTTAGTATGTAGTAGGGAACTACCTGTGCACCAGCCCTATTGAAAATGGGTTAAATGGGGTCAAAGGTCAAGACATAAAAGCGGGATACATTCCATTGCGTTTATGCGTCATAACATGCGTAAATATGGTTCAATTTCAATGAAATTTTAGTATGTGGTAGAGAACCACCTGGGCACAAGACCTATCTAAAATGGGCAAAATGGGGTCAAAGGTTACGCAGGGCATAAGAGCGGGATATATTCCATTGCTCTTATGCGTCATAACTTGCGTAAAAATGGTTCGATTTCGATCAACTTCTAGTAGGTGGTAACGAACCACCTGGGGGCGAACCCCATTCAAAATGGGCGGAATGGGGTCAAAGGTCAGGACATAAAAGCGGGATCCATTTCATTGCCTTTATGCGTCATAACATGCGTAAATATGGTTCGATTTCGATGAAATTTTAGTATGTGGTAAGGAACCACATGGGGACGAACCCTATTGAAAATAGGCGAAATGGGGTCAAAGGTCAGGCAGGGCATAAGAGCGGGATATATTTCATTGCCCTTATGCGTCATAACTTGCGTGAAAATGGTTCGATTTCGATGAAATTTTAGTATGTGGTAAGGGACCGCCTGGGGACAAACCCTATTAAAAATGGGTGAAGTGGAGTCAAAGGTCAGGATATAGGAGCGCGATGCATTCCATTGCCCTTATGCATCATATCTTACCTAAAATGCTCGGATTGCGACAAATATTTACCATGTTGTTCCGGAGGTATAGTGAACCGGTTCTGTTGAATATCAACGAAATGGATCAAAGGTCATTGCACAAACCAGATTTATTCCACAGCCATTATTCTCATAACTTGAGTAAAACTGCTTCTATTACAACAAAAACTTTATCATGTTGTTCCGGAGGTATAGTGAACCGGTTCTGTTGAATATCATCGAAATCGGGTCAAAGGTCAGGACACAGGAGCGAGATTTATTCCACAGCGATTATCCACAAAACTTGAGTAATAATTTCTGGCATGTTGGAAAGCGTATCATAATCAATGCATTGCATGATTTTACTAACTTTTTTATCTTAATACAGCATCGATAACTCTCTGGTTTATGCTAGCTACGTAAGAACGCGTGTCCCAAATATTTGCAAAAAATAATTAAACTGTTAATGCATTTCAACTTACTTGGAGTTTAAATAAATACTTTTATTGCAATTTTATGGATACGCCATTACATATCTTTAAACGCAAACCACTTGGAACACCTTAGCGAACCACCAAATGGGAACCACTGGTCAAGATTGTTGATGTGCAATTTAAAAAGCTAGGAAGTATAATTAAAATTTAGGATTAGCTGTTTTAGGTAACGTCGTTGGAAATAAACTGGAAATTTCTTTAATTTAAATTTGGTGACAAGAAGTTTGAGGTTCTTGATGACACTTTTTTGAGTAGTATATATTTTACTGATTCTGTAAAATAGAGAGATAAGAATATTACGATGTATTTCTATGAAACATTTGTTGCACTGAGTATTACTTTTATTGGTTGCCAAATGTTTCCATCCATAGACATAGATCGTAACATTCCTATCTCTCAATTTTAAGTTATTAAAGTAAACAATTGAGAGAAACGAATATTACGATATATCATCATCATCATCATTGTCAAACATTATCAATCCACTGCTGGACGAAGGTCTCCCCAAGTTTACTCCATAACGGCCTGTCTTGTGCCAGTCACCTCCATGTCACTCCTGCATACTTTCAAATTTCATCCACCCATCTCCCATGTGGTCTTCTTCTGGGTCTCTTTTCCTGTCCCTTGGAATCCAATCTAAAATTTCGGCTGTCCATCGATGGTCTGTCTTTCTGACGGTATGCCCAGCCAATTGCCATTTCAGGGATTTAACTCTGATCATGATGTCTTCCACCATTGTCATTTTTCGGATCCACGAGTTCCTCTACTTATCTCTCCTGGTTACACCAAGCGTGCACCTCTCCATTCTTCTTTGAGTTGCCTGCAGCCTTTGTATGTCCCTATTAGTTAAAGCCCAAGTCTCTGCACCATACGTAAGCACTGGAAGTATGCATTGATCAAACACTTTTCTTTTAAGACATAATGGCATATTGCTCTTGAAAATTATGCTGTTTCTTCCAAAAGCTCTCCAGGCAAGTTTTGTACACCGATTAATTTCTTCATCAATGTGACCTTCACTTGATATCTGCTGTCCAAGATAAACGTACGTGTCTGTTATCTCCAGCTTTTCTCCATCAATTGATAAATCTTCATTTCTTGAAAATGCATTGAACATCACTTTTGTCTTCTGAAAGTTCATTTTTAATCCAACTTGTTTACTCTTGTCAGAAAGTTCCTGCATCATACTCTGCAGCTCTGGTGGGGTAGTTGCAAAAATGACTACGTCATCGGCAAAACGAAGGTGAGTTAGATAATCTCCATTAATCTTTATCCCCTTGTTTTCTCAGCTCAGCGACTGAAAGACACCCTCCAATGTAGCATTAAAGAGCTTCGGAGATATGGTGTCACCTTGTCTCACTCCCTTTCGTAGTTTTATGTGGGCTGTATTCTCAAACAGCCGAATCTTTGCACTTGCATTTTCATAGATGTTATTAAGAATAATAACGTATGCATCTTCAATACCGCAGGATTTCAGAGCCAGTGTGACTGCTGATGGTTTCATGGAATCAAAGGCTTTTTCATAATCTATAAAAGCCATGCACAATGGAAGTTCATATTCCCTCGCTCTTTCAATTAGTTCTCTCAGTACGTGGATATGATCAATTGTGCTGTAGCCACTTCTGCATCCAGCTTGTTCTCTTGGTTGAGCCATGTCCAGTGTTACCTTCAAGCGGTGTGAAAGAACTTTAGTGAAGATTTTATAAACCACTGATAGGATGCTGATAGGTCTGTAGTTCCTGAGATCCTCAATGTCACTTTTTTATGTAGCAGGATCATTGTAGCGTTGATCCAATCCTCAGGAATATTCCCTTCATTAAGGCACCGAGGGGAAACTTGGGCGAGTACTGTTTCAATTTCTCCACTTGCTTCTTGTATGATGTCTACAGTAATTCCATCTTCTCCTGGAGCTTTTCCCCGCTTCATGTTCTTGATTCCATGTGCAACTTCTGCGGGGAGGACTGGAAGAACTCTGGTACCTATCATGATGTCTGGAGTACATGTATCATCCCTTTCATATAATTTGGAGTAGAATTATTTCACTCTTGTCAAAATTTCACCTCAATTTCTTGTTACAGAACCATCTTCTTTTCTCAGTGCCATAATCTGTTTTCTTCACTTACTGAGATGTCCCTTTGCTATCTTTAGGCTTTGGTTGTTTTCAATTGCTTTCCTCACTAGTTCACAGTTGAATTTCCTTACGTCTTCAGTAATACATTTTCGTACTGTCTTGCATAGCTCTATATAATCCACTTTGGAAGTCACATCTTTAGTTGTCCTCATCTCTCTTCGTTTTTGCATCAACATTTTGGTTTTTCCTGATAATTTGTTCACATGAAACTTGTTCTTAGACCCGGCTAATTTTGTTGCTGTTTCCATAAGAGCTTTGGTTACTTTTCTGTTAACTTCAGAAATATCCACTTCTTCCGATGTTAGGCCTTCTAAAGCGGAGAATCTGTTCTTCAGTTCCAACTTGAAGGTATTATGGTGTTTTTTAAGGTTGGTTATGTCTATACATTTTGTTTGTCTTATGATCTTGCCACGTTCAAGTTTAGTGTTGAGATGCATCTTACATCTCACCAATCAATGGTCACTACCTGTGTTGAACTTGTTTAGCACACTGCAGTCTTCTATGACGAATTTTTTGTTACACATAATAAAATCATAATCACTTGTCGTTCCATTTGGATGTCTCCATGTCCATTTCGTGTGTGGCTTTTTCTTGAAAAAGGAGTTCAACATGAAAAACCCTTCTGCCTCTGCAAACTCTACGAGACTATTTCAACGCTAGTTTCTGTTGCCGTGACCGAATTTACCTACTGAAGTTTCATTCTGTTGCCGTTGCCCTATTTTTGCATTGAAATCTCCCATAATTATCTTTAAGTGCTCCTTACCATTATTATTTAGATGACGAATTTCCTCATAAAATTCTTCAATTTCTTCTTCAGGATGACTTGTGGTGGGTACATAAGTTTGAATAATCTGAGCCTTGTATCTTCTCGAGAGATGGTTAACGAGTCGTGCAGCTCTGTCAAAGGAACTTTCAACTTCTACAACTTTATCCATCAGTTTCTTGTTTATTATAAATCCAACACCACTAGTTCTGCCAGTATCTGTCCCACGATAGTAGAAGAGATGTCCACTTTTCAGTTCAATGAGATCTTCTCCTTTATTCCTTACCTCACTTAGCCCGATGATGTCCCACTTGATTTTTGGTAGTTCCTCTTCGAATTCAAGAAGCCTAGAATCAGAAGATAGGGAGCTTCCATTATACGTAGCCAAGGTCAGCATCAGATGGTAGCCTAGTCCGGTCCTTCGGAGATTCTTAGCACACTCAGCCTTCATGTCGGTCTGGTCGCTGCCTTGGCCAGATATATTCCAGCTGCCGGAGACTGAGGGCCAAGATTTAAGTTGTGGAGTCATTTTTGAGTGGTTTGGCCATAACTCACCACGCTGGCCAAGCGGGTTGGTGAGTGTGGGATAGCATTTTCTCTAATCCCGATGTTATAATATTACCGCTATTGGCGGTCGTTTGAGCCTTTTTAGTGGGAACAGGATGCACCACGAGAAGTCGGGGTTGACATATGTCAAGGAGAGGCTGTGATGTTACGCATCACTTGACCTTATATCCTTTACGATATCATCATCATCATTGTCAACCATTATCAATCCACTGCTGGACGAAGGTCTCCCCAAGTTGCCTCCACAACGGTCTGTCTTGTGCCAGTCTCCTCCATGTCACTCCCGCATACTTTCGAATTTCATCTACCCATCATCCATGTGGTCTTCTTCTGGGTCTTTTCCTGTCCCTTGGAATCCAATCTAAAATTTCGGCTGTTCATCGATGGTCTGTTCTTCTGGCAGTATGTCCAGCCCATTGCCATTTCAGGGATTTAACTCTGATCATGATGTCTTCCACTCTTGTCATTTTTCGGATCCACGTGTTCCTCTTCTTATCTCTCCTGGTTACACCAAGCATGCACCTCTCCATGCTACTTTGAGTTGTCTGCAGCCATTGTATGTCTCCTTTAGCTAAGGTCCACGTCTCTGCACCATACGTTAGCACTGGAAGGATGCATTGATCAAACACTTTTCTTTCAAGACATAATGGCATATTGCTCTTGAAAATTATGCTGTTTCTTCCAAAAGCTCTCCAGGCAAGTTTTGTACGCCGATTACTTTCTTCACCAATGTGACCCTAACATGATATCTGCTGTCCAAGATAAACGTACGTGTCTGTTATCTCCAGCTTTTCTCCATCAATCGATAAATCTTCATTTCTTGTAAAAGCATTGTACATCACTTTTGTCTTCTGAAAGTTCATTTTTAATCCCACTTCTTTACTCTTGTCAGCAAGTTCCTGGATCATACTCTGTAGCTCTGATGGGGTAGTTGCAAAAATGACTATGTCATCAGCAAAACGAAGGTGGGTTAGATAATCTCCATTAATCTTTATCCCTTTGTTTTCCCAGTTTAGTGATTGAAAGACATTTTCCAATGTGGCATTAAAGAGCTTCGGAGATATGGTGTCACCTTGTCTCACTCCTTTTCCAATTTTTATGTGTGTTGTATTTTCAAACAGCCGAATCTTTGCACTTGCATTTTCATAGATGTTATTAATAATAATAATGTATGCATTTTCAATACCGCAGGACTTCAGAGCCATTGCAACTGCTGATGGTTTCACCGAATCAAAGGCTTTTTCATAATCGATAAAAGCCATGCACAATGGAAGCTCACATTCCTTCGCTCTTTCAATTAGTTCTCTCAGTACGTGGATATGATCTATTGTGCTGTAGCCACTCCTGAATCCAGCTTGTTCTCTCGGTTGAGCCATGTCCAGTGTCACCTTCAAGCGGTGTGAAACAACTTTAGTGAAGATTTTATAAACCACTGGTAGGAGGCTGATAGGTCTGTAGTTCCTGAGATCCTCAATGTCACCTTTTTTATGTAGCAAGATCATTGTAGCGTTGTTCCAATCCTCAGGAATTTTCCCTTCATTAAGGCATCGAGTGAAAATTTTGGCGAGTACTGTTTCGATTTCTCCACTTGCTTCTTGTATGATGTCTACAGTAATTCCATCTTCTCCTGGAGCTTTTCCCCGCTTCATGTTCTTGATTGCATGTGCAACTTCTGCTGGAAGGACTGGAAGAACTCTGGTACTGGTACCTTTCATGATGTCTGGAGTACATGTATCATCCCTTTCATATAATTTGGAGTAGAAATCTTTCACTCTTGTCAAAATTTCGCCTCTATTTCTTGTTACAGAACCATCTTCTTTTCTCAGTGCCATAATCTGTTTTTTCCCCTTACTGAGATGTCCCTTTGCTATCTTTAGGCTTTGGCTGTTTTCCATTGCTTTCCTTACTAGTTCACAGTTGAATTTCCTTACGTCTTCAGTGATACTTTTTCGTACTGTCTTGCATAGCTCTATATATTCCACTTTGGAAGTCACATCTTCTTTAGTTGTCCTCATCTCTCTTCTTTTTTGCATCAACATTTTGGTTTTTCCTGATAATTTTTTCACATGCAATTTGTTCTTAGACCCAGCTAATTTTGTTTCTGTTTCCATAAGAGCTTTGGTTACTTTTCTGTTAACTTCAGAAATATCCACTTCTTCCGATGTTAGGCCTTCTAAAGCAGAGAATCTGTTTTTCAGTTCCAATTTGAAGGTATTATGGTGTTTTTTAAGGTTGGTTATTTCAATATATATACACAAAGGCCGTTCCATAAAAACTGAGAATTTGTTTTTGATTTAGCAAAAGTACGAAAGGAAAAAATAGCCATGTGGACGACTAAGTGAATTTAGGAAGTATCTATGGCAACAGTTATTAACCGTGGCGACGGTTCTAGTTTTGTTATTGCGCACTTGTTTAAGGTACGTCTGCATTTCGCCATACAGATATGGAGGTGAGTGATTCATAGTTAAGAAGTGAAGTGCGTTTTGTAATAACATTTTGCCATCGTTTGGGTAAAACAGCTCCAGAAACAGTTGATTTCATGAATAAACCTTACAAAGATAAATGTTTGGGGGAGTCAACGCTTTGTTTGATGGCAACATGATTTCAAAAAAGGGTGTTTGTCGGCAGAACCAGCTACTATACCTGGTCTACCCGAAAGTGTTGTTACGGAGCGTATTGTTAACACTGTTTGGGCCATCCTGCAAGAAGATCGACGAATGACGTGTGAAGACATGTGTCAACTAATATTTCAAAAACGTTGGCATTCCACATTATACGCGTCAAATTACTGCTGCATCGAGTGTGTTCCAAGTGGGTACCTCATCACCTGACGAGAGAACAATTATTAGCCAGAGTTCAGGTGTGGCATGATTGTAAACCAATGATTAAAAAGGATCCAAACTTTCTAAACACAGTTATAACTGACGATGAAACATGGGTCCACTATTTCTGCAAATTAAATATGGGCCCACTATTTCGACCCCCTCACGAAGCGCGCAACAAGCGTCTGGATACACACAAGCCCACCTCCTCCGGAAAAAGTCCGCCAAACCAAATCAGCTGGGAAGGTGATGATGTTACTTTTCTTTGATCGTAAAGGTGTAGTCTACCAGCATGCCGTTCCTCCACAGTATACTGCCAATGCTAAATATTACATATCAGTCTTGAAGTATTCGCGACGACACATATCGATTAAACGACCGGAACTCGTGGGCAAGCATTTATATGGAGCCGCCATTACAGGATTTTAAACGTAAAATCCTTGGAACACTTTCGCAAAGCACCAAATGGGAACTATTGGCTTAGAGCGTTGATGTGCGATTTAAAAAGCTAGGAAGTAGAATTAAAATTTAGGATTAGCTGTTTTAGGTAACGTCGTAGGAAATAAACAGGAAATTTATTTAATTTAAATATGGTGATAAGAAGTTTGAGGTTCTTGATGATACTTTTTTGAGTGGTACTTATTTTAACGATTCTGTAAAATAGAAAGATAAGAATACACCATGATACACCATTATAACGCCCCTCTATATGTGGCTGCTGGTGTTCAACAGTTTCTTACGGAATGCAGTATTGAAATCATGTCACAGCCTGCCCACAGTCCTGAACTCGCTCCGTGCGATTTCTGGTTATTTCCAATAAGGAAGGAGAAAGGAGAAGTTCCGTGGCGCAACATCCAACATTCAACAAAGATGCTGACGTTGTTAAAGCTGTACAGGGGTCACAAAATATCTTCGCCACATACTTTAAAAAGTAGACTGAACGATGGGACCGTTTCCTATCACCCGAGGGAAGGTATTTTAAGAAAGAATAGCATACATTATGGTGTACCTGTATGTGATTTTACTCTCATTTGTTTATAAAACGACCGTTGTGTATACTGTATATGTATATATATTCTTCCAATGAAATATGTGCCCACTATTTCTACCGGTTATATATATATATATAACCGTTGCCACGCTATCTACTGACCCCTCGAAAATCCACACCACTTGCTGCATCACTTATATATATATATATATATAGTAGTATAAAAGGACGGGTCCGGCCGGAGGATGCATCCTTCTAGGAGAAGGATGGGGGTCGTGACCTGGCACCGAAGGATGGGGGTGTGGCTTGTGGCAGAAGGAGCCAGGGGCGTGGCTTGCGGCAGAAGGATGAGAGGGCATGGCAGATGGCGCTAGTGTGTTGGGTTGATGCTGATGTGCTGCCCCTAGCGATGCTTCTTGGAGCTTTATTATTACGTTGGACCTTTGTTTTTGAGGGATGGCAACGATCGAGTGGGGGAAAGGGCGTTGCAGATGGCGCTAGTGTGTAGGGTGGATGCTGATGTGCTGACCCTAGCGGTGCTTCTTGGAACTTTATTATTACGTTAGATCTTGGTTTTGAGGGATGACACCGACCGATTTGGGGAAAGGGCATGGCAGGTGGCGCTAGTGTGTTGGGTCGATGATGATGTGCTGTCCCCTAGCGGTGCTTCTTGGAACTTTATTATTTCGATGGATCTTTGGTTTTGAGGGATGGCAACGACGGAGGGGCATAAGGGGATGTGTACGCTATTTTTTTTTTTTTGATTGGAGGTTTAACGACCACCGTGAGCAACTCAATGGGCTATAAGTAGTCGCCCGTCTCTAATTTAGGGTCACTGGTTCCAGGGAAGGGAGAGAGCCAGCGACGTAAGACAAACACAACATCCATGCCCGACCGGGATTCGAACCCGGACCCCTTACGGACGAATGATCAGTGGCCAGCGCCTTAGACCACTGCGCCACCAGGGCGGCAATGTGTACGCTATGTGCTGCCCCTTAACGGTGCTTTTTGGAACTTATGTTTTTCACGGGAGATTTATTGGACTTTGACAAATCTTTGGGAAGTCTTTCCAATATGTTTTGTTTTTTCGAATTTGTTTTATTAAACTTATATTTTTAGAACTTCCATGAGGTGTTAGGAATTTTTATAGACGTTTAATTATTTATTTATTTTTTTATTTTCTCGGGAGATTTATTGGACTTCGTCAAATTTTTGAAGGAAGTTTTTTGTCGTTTTCAATATTTTTCTTTTCCTCGAATTTTTTTTATTAAACTCATATTTTTAGAACTTCCGTGAGGTGTTAGGAATTTCTATAGACGTTGCATTATTTTTTTAATTCTTATATTTGTCCTCCCTCCAATTTTAATTTAGACGAGGACAGGCTTTGTTTGAGAAGATTCCGTTCCTGTTTATTCATGTTCCGCTATCTTTTGTCCGCCATGTGTTTTGGGATGACTCACAATTTTCTCTTTGTCTCAGACCATACCATTTTGTATGACTCGTGTTTTGGGATGAGTCACTATGATGGGTGACGCAGTCGTGATAGCAGACAAAACCATGACATCAGCCAACGCCATTTCCTCCGCGGGGTCGGCGGTTGACGTGATTTGAGATTCTGTAAGACACATTAAATCCCAAGAGTGGTTTTTTTCAATAACTTGATCATTTTGCAACGAATTTATACCCTATTTTTCCCCTAATTTCCCATTTTATATTCATAATTTTTCAACGTAACGTTTTTTTTATGTGGTCTTCTGGGTCTTTTCCTGTCCCTTGGAATCCAATCTAATATTTCGGCTGTCCATCGATGGTCTATCCTTCTGGCAGTATGTCCAGCCCATTGCCATTTCAGGGATTTAACTCTAATCATGACGTCTTCCACTCTTGTCATTTTCGGATCCACGTGTTCCTTTTCTTATCTCTCCTGGTTACACCAAGCATGCACCTCACCATGCTTCTTTGATATAACTCAAAGGAGATGCACCAGACCATGCTTCTTTGATATAACTCAAAAAGGCTTGGTGCTTGGTGTGACCAGGAGAGATAAGAAGAGGAACTCGAGGATCAGAAAAATGACAAGAGTGAGAAGACGTCATGATAAGAGTTAAATCCATGAAATGGCAAAGGCTGGACATACTGCCAGAAGGACAGACCATCGATGAACAGCCGAAATTTTAGAGTGTCCTTCGAAGAACAGGAAAAGAACTAGAAGACCACATGTGAGATGGGTGGATGAAATTTGAAAGTTAGCAGGAGTAACCTGGAGGAGACTGGCACAAGACAGAACGTTGTGGAAGAGGCTTGGAGAGACCTTCGTCCAGCATTGAATAGATAACGGTTCACCATGATGGTGATGATCTATATATATATATATGTATAAAGCTACCAGTATCAGAGTTCGTCCAGTCCTCCCAGCAGAAGTTGCACATGCAATCAAGAACATGAAGCGGAGAAATACTCCGGGAGGAGAGGGAATTACTGTAGACATCATACAAGAAGCAAGTGGAGAAATTGAAACAGTACTCGCCCAAGTTTCCCCTCGATGCCTTAATGAAGGGAAGATTCCTGAGGATTGGAACAACGCTACAATGATCCTGCTACATAAAAAAGTGACATTGAGGATCTCAGGAACTACAGACTTATCAGCCTCCTATCAGTGGTTTATAAAATCTTCACTAAAGTTCTTTCACACCGTTTGAAGGTAACACTGGACATGGCTCAACCGAGAGAACAAGCTGCATTCAGGAGTGGCTACAGCACAATAGGTCATATCCACGTACTGAGAGAACTAACTGAAAGAGCGAGGGAATATGAACTTCTATTGTGCATGGCTTTTATCGATTATGAAAAGGTCTTTGATTCGGTGAAACCATCAGCTGTTACAATAGCTTTGAAATCCTGCGGAATTGAAGATGCATACGTTAAAATTATTAACAACATCTATGAAAATGCAAGTGCAAAGATTCGGCTGTTTAAAAGTACAACACACATAAAAACTGGAAAGGGAGTGAGACATGGTTACACCATATCTCCCTAGATCTTTATTTAATGCCCCATTGAAAAATGTGTTTTAATCACTGAACTGGGAAAACAAAGGGATAAAGATTAATGCAGATTAACTAACTCACCTTCGTTTTGCTGATAACGTAGTCTTTTTGCAAGTAACTACTCCATCAGAACTGCAAAGTATGATCCAAGAACTTGCTGACAAGAGTAAAGAAGAGGGATTAAAAATGAACTTTCAGAAGGCAAAAGTGATGTACAATGCTTTTAGAAGAAATGAAGATTTATCGATTGATGGAGAAAAGCTGGAGATAACAGATACGTACGTTTATCTTGGACAGCAGATATCAAGTGAGGATCACATTGATGAAGAAATTGGTCGGCGTATAAACCTTGCCTGGAGAGCTCCTGGAAGAAACAGCTTAACTTTCAAGAGCAATATGCCATTATGTCTTAAAAGAAAAGTGTTTGATCAATGCATCCTTCCAGTGCTTACGTATGGTGCAGAGACGTGGACCTTAACTAAAGGAGACATACAAAGGCTGCAGACAACTCAAAGAGCATAGAGAGGTGCATGCTTGGTGTAACGAAAAGAGATAAATGCAGGAACTCGTGGATCAGGAAAATTACAAGAGTGGAAGACATCATGATCGGAGTAAAATCCCTAATATATATATATATATATATATATATATATATATATATATATATATATATATATATATATATATATATACGGGATGTAAGGTCAGGTGATGCGTAACATCGCAGCCTCTCCTTGACAAATGTCAACCCCACTTCTCGTGGTACATCCTGTTCCCACTGAAGGGGCTCTGACGACCGCCAATAGCGGTCTAACTATACCATCGGGATTAGAGGAAATGCTATCCCACACTCACCAACCCGCTTGGCCAGCGTGGTGAGCTATGGCCAAACCCTCCAAAATATCTCCACAACTTAAATCTTGGCCCTCAGTCTCCGGCAGCTGGAATGTACCTGGCCAAGGCAGCGGCCAGTGCGGCATGAAGGCAGAGGGTGCTAAGAATTCCCGGAGGACCGGACTAGGCTGCCATCTAATGCTGACCTTGGCTACGTATAATGGAAGCTCCCTATCTTCTGATTCAAGGCTTCTTGAATTGGAAGAGGAACTACAAAGGATCAAGTGGGACATCTTCGGGCTAAGTGAGGTAAGGAATAAAGGAGAAGATCTCATTGAACTGAAAAGTGGACATCTCTTCTACTATCGTGGGACAGATACTGGCAGAACTAGTGGTGTTGGATTTATAATAAACAAGAAACTGATGGATAAAGTTGTAGAAGTTGAAAGTTCCTTTGACAGAGCTGCACGACTCGTTAACCATCTCTCGAGAAGATACAAGGCTCAGATTATTCAAACTTATGCACCCACCACAAGTCATCCTGAAGAAGAAATTGAAGAATTTTATGAGGAAATTCGTCATCTAAATAATAATGGTAAGGAGCACTTAAAGATAATTATGGGAGATTTCAATGCAAAAATAGGGCAACGGCAACAGAATGAAACTTCAGTAGGTAAATTCGGTCACGGCAACAGAAACTAGCGTTGAAATAGTCTCGTAGAGTTTGCAGAGGCAGAAGGGTTTTTCATCTTCAACTCCTTTTTCAAGAAAAAAGCCACACAGGAAATGGACATCGAGACATCGCAGCCTCTCCTTGACAAATGTCAACCACACTTCTCGTGGTACATCCTGTTCCCACTAAAAGGGGCTCTGACGACCGCCAAAAGCGGTCTAACTATACCATCGGGATTAGAGGAAATGCTATCCCACACTCACCAACCCGCTTGGCCAGCGTGGTGAGCTATGGCCAAACCCCTCCAAAATATCTCCACAACTTAAATCTTGGCCCTCAGTCTCCGGCAGCTGGAATGTACCTGGCCAAGGCAGCGGCCAGTGCGGCATGAAGGCAGAGGGTGCTAAGAATTCCGGGAGGACCGGACTAGGCTGCCATCTAATGCTGACCTTGGCTACGTATAATGGAAGCTCCTATCTTCTGATTCAAGGCTTCTTGAATTGGAAGAGGAACTACAAAGGATCAAGTGGGACATCGTCGGGATAAGTGAGGTAAGGAATAAAGGAGAAGATCTCATTGAACTGAAAAGTGGACATCTTTTCTACTATCGTGGGACAGATACTGGCAGAACTAGTGGTGTTGGATTTATAATAAACAAGAAACTGATGGATAAAGTTGTAGAAGTTAAAAGTTCCTTTGACAGAGCTGCACGACTCGTTAACCATCTCTCGAGAAGATACAAGGCTCAGATTATTCAAACTTATGCACCCACCACAAGTCATCCTGAAGAAGAAATTGAAGAATTTTATGAGGAAATTCGTCATCTAAATAATAATGGTAAGGAGCACTTAAAGATAATTATGGGAGATTTCAATGCAAAAATAGGGCAACGGCAACAGAATGAAACTTCAGTAGGTAAATTCGGTCACGGCAACAGAAACTAGCGTTGAAATAGTCTCGTAGAGTTTGCAGAGGCAGAAGGGTTTTTCATCTTCAACTCCTTTTTCAAGAAAAAGCCACAGAGAGGAAATGGACATGGAGACATCTAAATGGGACCCCAAGTGAAATTGATTTTATTATGTGTAACATAAAATTCGTCATAGAAGACTGCAGTGTGCTAAACAAGTTCAACACAGGTAGTGACCATAGATTGGTGAGATGTAAGATGCACCTAAACACTAAACTCGAACGTGGCAAGCTCATAAGACAAACAAAATGTATTGACATAACCAACCTTAAAAAACACCATAATACCTTCAAGTTGGAACTGAAAGAACAGATTCTCCGCTTTAGAAGGCCTAACATCGGAAGAAGTGGATATTTCTGAAGTTAACAGAAAAGTAACCCTCTTATGGAAACAGCAACAAAATTAGCAGGGTCTAAGAACATGTTGCATGTGAACAAACTCAGGAAAAACCAAAATGTTGATGCAAAAAAAGAAGAGAGATGAGGACAACTAAAGAAGATGTGACTTCCAAGGTGGAATACATAGAGCTATGCAAGACAGTACAAAAAGGTATCACTGAAGACGTAAGGAAATTCAACTGTGAACTAGTAAGGAAAGCATTGGAAAACAATTGAAGCCTAAAGATAGCAAAGGGACATCTCAGTAAAGGAAGAAAACAGATTATGGCACTGAGAAAAGAAGATGGTTCTGTAACAAGAAATTGAGGCGAAATTTTGACAAGAGTGAAATATTTCTACTCCAAATTATATGAAAGGGATGATACATGTACTTCATACATCATGAAAGGTACCAGTAACAGAGTTCTTCCAATCCTCCCAGCAGAAGTTGCACATGCAATCAAGAGCATGAAGCGGGGCAAAGCTCCAGGAAAAGATGGAATTACTGTAGACATCATACAAGAAGCAAGTGGAGAAATTGAAACAGTACTCGCTCAAATTTTCACTCGATGCCTTAATGAAGAAGACTCCTGAGGATTGGAACAACGCTACAATGATCCTGCTACATAAAAACTGACATTGAGGATCTCAGGAACTACAGACCTGTCAGCCTCCTATCAGTGGTTTATAAAATCTTCACTAAAGTTCTTTCACACAGCTTGAAGGTAACACTGGACATGGCTCAACCGAGAGAACAATCTGGATTCAGGAGTGGCTACAGCACAATAGATCTTATCCACGCACTGAGAGAACTAATTGAAAGAGAGAGGGAATATGAACTTCCTTTGTGCATGGCTTTTATCGATTATGAAAAAGCCTTTGATTCGGTGAAACCATCAGCAGTTACAACGGCCCTGAAATCCTGCGGTGTTGAAGATGCGTACATTAATATCATTAATAACATCTATGAAAATGCAAGTGCAAAGATTCGGCTGTTTGAAAATACAACACACATAAAAATTGGAAAAGGAGTGAGACAAGGTGACACCTTATCTCCGAAGCTCTTTAATGCCACACTGGAAAATGTCTTTCAATCACTGAACTAGGAAAACAAAGGGATAAAGATTAATGGAGATTATCTAACCCACCTTCGTTTTGCTGATGACGTAGTCATTTTTGCAACTACCTCATCACAGCTGCAGAGTATGATCCAGGAACTTGCTGACAAGAGTAAAGAAGTGGGATTAAAAATGAACTTTCAGAAGACAAAAGTGATGTTCAATGCTTTTACAAGAAATTAATCGGCGTACAAAACTTGTCTGGAGAGCTTTTGGAAGAAACAGCATAATTTTCAAGAGCAATATGCCATTAAGTCTTAAAAGATAAGTGTTTGATCAATGCATCCTTCCAGTGCTTACGTATGGTGCAGAGACGTGGACCTTAACTAAAGGAGACATACAAAGGCTGCAGACAACTTAAAGCAGCATAGAGAGGTGCATGATTGGTGTAACCAGGTGAGATAAGAAGAGGAACTCGTGGATCCGAAAATAAACAAGAGTGGAAGACATCATGATCAGAGTTAAATCCCTGAAATGGCAATGGGCTGTACGTACTGCCAGAAGGACAGACCATTGATGGACAGTCAAACTTTAGATTGTATTCCAAGGGACAAGAAAAGATCCAGAAGAAGACCACATGGAAGATGGGTGGATGAAATTCGAAGGTATGCGGGAGTGACATGGAGGAGACTGGCACAAGACAGACCGTTGTGGAGGAAACTTAGGGAGACCTTCGTCCAGCAGTGGATTGATAATAGTTGACAATGATGATGATGATATAGATACACTGTCTACCAACAAGTAATTGGACACCCTTGCAATCGACGATATCTGCGGTCCTGACACAAGTCACGGCCGCCGCCGTTAAATATCGTGTGGGAAACAACAACGCAACCATTCGCATGCAAGATGTCACGCAGTTCGGAGCTCTCCGATTTTGAGAAAGGTGTAATAGTGGGGTATCACAGAAATGGCCGATCCATAGGTGACATATCCAGCGAGTTGAAGTACCCAAAATCGAGAGTGGCCTACGTGATTGACAAGTGGAAGAAGAGAGTTGACTGTCGGTATGTGCCCCGACCCGACAGACCCACAAAAGTGGGAGTTACAGACAGATGGGTGCTGGCCAGAGAGATTCGGAAGAACCGCACCAAATCGATGAGCCACATCAGCGAGGAGTTTCAACAGGCATCCGGGAATGTTCTTTCGATGAACACAATTTATAAGGAAGCCCATCTGCTCCGTTATCATGGACGTGCTGCCGCCCACAAGCCTTTGATCACCAAGTCCAATAGCGCTGCTCGGTTAACGTGGTGCAACGAACTTCGACAATGGGCCGTTGAACAGTGGTAACAGGTTCTCTGGAGCGACGAATCAAGGTTCACCCTCTACCGTTCGGATGGCAGGGTTTGGGTTTGGCGTCTGCCTGGAAAACCCCTCCTGTCGGAATGTATTGTGCCAACTGTGAAGTTTGGCGGCGGTGGAATTATGCTATTGGGGTGCTTCTCCTGGTATGGCACGGGACCTCTGGTCGCAATTCCTGGTAGACTGAACGCCGAGACCTACGGCACCATTTTGGATGACCATGCGCTTCAAACGTTGTGGCGGTTTTACGGGAGTAGACCCATGTTACTTTCAGGATAACAATGCCACCTGTCATGTCACGAGGTCCACCATGGCTTGGTATGGGACAATGGGGTTAATCGAATGGACTGGCCTGCGCAGAGCTCGGACCTTAACCCTATCGAGCACATCTGGGACGAGTTGGAGCGTCAACTTAAGGGGTGCCCCCACCGTCCGAAATTGGTGAAGGAACTGACCTGTCGTCTCCAAGCCGAGTGGAAGAATATACCGCTAGCCGTCGTACAACGCAAGGTTGAGAGTATGCCCCGGAGGGTCGCAGCTGTAATCCCCACTCGTGGAGGCTTGACCAACTATTGAAGGTGAATAAACTTATTTTTCCTTTGTTATCACAGGTTATAACGAAGTAAATTTCTCCGTCATTTTTATCCACGCCAGGATTCGAACCCGGATCCCGTCATTTCGGAATAAGTCACTCTACCAATTGAGCTACGCGGACGTTTTATTCTGATTCCTAACTGCCTTTATGTCGTGTGCGTCCTTCTGGCAGGTACGTCACATCTCCTGGTACATTACATCATCTCCCCCTTATTTCTTTTTTTTTTTTTTTTTTTTTTTGAAGTGCTGGAGAAAGGATTCTTTTATTTATATTTTTCCTATCTCGCGGTGTGGAAAGAACATCACACCAATGCGAGATTTTGAACGGTCGGGTCATCCGGATAGTTCGGGCGCTATTATAACGAAGTAAATTTCTCCGTCATTTTTATCCACGCCAGGATTCGAACCCGGATCCCGTCATTCCGGAATAAGTCACTCTACCAATTGAGCTACGCGGACGTTTTATTCTGATTCCTATCTGCCTTTATGTCGTGTGCGTCCTTCTGGCAGGAACGTCACATCTCCTGTTACGTTACAAGGTGTCCAATTACTTGTTTGTAGATAGTGTATATACACACTATATTGACAAAGGTCACCGGGCACCTAGTAGAGAAACACAACATAGCATTTAGTGCTATGCATTAGTACGGTGTCGGTCCGCTTTTGGCCTTAATGCATGCACTGGCCCTTCGAAACATGCTTTGAACAATATTTTGGAACACAGCGATAGGTATGCGCTTCCATTCGGTACATAATGCTGCCGCTAACTGTTGTAGTAGTACGCCTTTGTTCCGAACTTCCTATGCGGCGCTCTAATTCATCCCATAGGTGCTCTGTGTGATTAAGATCAGGGCACACGATACGGAATTATTGTCAAACTACAGCGTAACACTCCTTGCTTTATGGCTCGGTGCATTATTCTGCAGGTCCCAACAAGGCTCAGTTTCATAGTATTGCCACAGAGTTGGTCGGGCATAATTGTTCAGTATATCGAGGTAGACGTGCTGGTTAACAGGTTTGTCCACGAAAACCAATGGGCCGTTGCGATACCACGAGAAACACCCCTACACGAGTACACTGCCAGCCCCAAACTTGACCGTAGGAACTGTACACTGTAGTAAATAGCATTCCCCGGGCTGCCGCCATACCCACACAGGGCCATCAGACTGATGGATCGTGTATCTGGATTCATCAGTTCATAGGACCCGTTTCCATTGATCTACGGTCCACGATAAATGTTCTTTACACCATGCTAAGCGATGAGTGCATTTCGAGTGGAGATGAAAGTCTTACGAGCAGCCGCACGACCACGTGAACCCATAGAATGAAGTTATCTGCGACTGGTACGTGTACATATCGAGATTCCAGCATTTTTACTCGCCTTTATACTGAGGTCTTGTGCAGTAACTCCGTCGCAGAGCAATATGACGGCGGTCAGCTGCAGGCTTGTTTTTATACCATTTGCAACTGTATCGGACATCTTAAAAACGCAGAGGATCAGTTTATTTGCTTCTGAAGGGGTATCTGGTGACTTTTGTCTATATAGTGTATTTCCGTACCAACTGTCATTAAAGTATGTCGTGTGGAGTTTGCTTTACTCATGATTTTGTGTTTGTCAAATTAACGTTTGATACCGGTGTAATAAAAATAAATATTGGGCTACGGATGAAATTTTTTAGAGTTAGTTTAAGAAATTGCACAAAAAAAAAAGCATGCCCAAAATGAAAACATTTTGTATCTCATTGACAACAGTGTTCAAACTATGTTCCAGTTGGGTTTCTTTTCTCAGAACATGATTTTTTGCGTTAAGTTAATGGATCAAAGTGCCATCGAGAATCTAAATGGTTTTATTACAGTGCAGTTGTTTCCAAAATTTTAAATGAAATCTGCGATTATGGAAAAAGCTCTGTTGAACTTTTGGATTCAACACAAATGATAAATAAAGCCTGGGAGGATGTTCCAAAGCAAACAATAGTTAATTGCTTTAGGAAAGCTGGTTTCCAGTTTGATTTCGGTGAAAGGCTCGAAAACATATCTCTAAGAGACGCTCATGGTCCAACAGAAGAATGGGATGAACTTACACAAAAAACATAGGAGCTTCATTTTAGGCATTCGTTGCTGGAGATGATAATGTAGTTGTCGTGGAGTTATTAAAGATACAGCCATTCTTTCAGAAGGACAGAGGGAAAAGTGATTCTTCCAATGATGACGAACAATCTCCACATAATAGAAAAGATGCCGTTTCTTCTTTTTCACGATCACGAGAAGCTGTAGCACTATTACGAATATTCTTTTGGAAAAACACTGGCGGAAAGTGAAAAAAGAACACCAAGAAGGAATTGGCGGACAATCATGAAATTTACATATGTTAATGAGGTCGGGTTTACGTAGGTGTGATATTAATTTCGGAACCAACCGGTGAGCGTTTACGCCACAGCACGGCATAATATGCAAATTATCGTCGGTGGTATTTAAGGAGTACGGCGAAGTGAATGTAATCAGTAGTCGACGTACGGGCGCGTGCGAAGACCCTGAAGAAACTGCAATGCCTGGACATGGAAGATGTGAACAATTTCATCAGTTATCGGAATTTGAGCGAGGTCGTCTAGTCGGACTCCGCGTGGCCAGATGGTCGTATCGTCGTATTGCAGAGCGAATTGGACGGGAAGTATAGGTGGTGGTACGATGGTGGCGTAGATGGTCCGAGGAACATTCCCACACATGAAGACGTGGAACCGGAAGTCACAGACGGACTGATGAGCGGACCGATCGACGCATAAGAGGAGCGGCGTTGTTAAACAGAGCATCCACTGCGAGGCAAATCCGAGCTGCCGTTGCACCTGAGGTGACTGTGCGAACAATCCGCAACCGTCTACTGGATGCAGGACTACGCGCACGTGTTCCCCGGGCATGTGTACCTCTCACTCCAGCCCACCGTCAGGAACGGCTGCAGTGGTGTCGCCAACGTCTGCACTGGAGAACGCAATGGTGATCTGTCGTGTACAGCGGTGAAAGCAGATTCTGCATGGGAGCCTCCGATGGCCGTATGTGCTTTCGCAGACGCACAGGGGAGCGTCTCCAGCCTTCTTGCATCCGCCAGCGACACAATGGGCCTACACCTGGTCTCCTGGTATGAAGAGCGATCAGCTAACACTCCCGTACAATACTAGTGTTTGTACCGGGTACGTTAAACAACACCTTCTACATCAACAACATCATTCAGCTCGTTGTTGTGCCATTTGTAAGGTCGGTACATCGTGCTGTTTTCCAGCAAGATAACGTACGCCCAAACACGGCACGTGCAACGCAAGATGCACTTCAAGGTGTGAGACAACTTCCATGGCCTGCACGTTCACCGGATTTGTCCCCCATTGAGCACGTGTGGGATTTTATGGGACAACGACTTATCCGGTCTCCACGGCCAGCCATGACCATCCCCGATTTACGCGTCCAGGTTGAGGATGCTTGGAACTCAATACCCCAAACTTACATCCAACATATGTACGACAGACACCATGCCAGAATTGCAGAGAGTGACGCAGTTCATGGCGGTTCAACCTCGTACTAACCATGTTACATGGAAATGTTATTTTTCAGTTTACCAGCAAATACAGCTGTATTTTGCCATAATGTTTCGATCACGTTATCCTCCGTATTCCGTTATTATGTATAAATTTCGTTAGTATCAGACGTCTCCTTCTTGGTGGTATTTTTTCACTTTCCGCCAGTGTATTAAAGTTTAGGGAGAAATACTGAAATATTGCAGATTAGTGAAAAATATTGAAGTTTGGTGATATGTATAGGGGGTGTTGAATATATAGATTATTTCGATATTTTAGGCAAGTCAGACTGTTCAGTATGTAAAACAAATGGTGACACTGAAGCAGCGAAAAAGACAGCTTTATCAGCTGAGCGTGTAAGAACCTCGAATTAAAACTTTGCTTTCGATATTTCGAATTTTTATTTAATTCGATTTTACTTGTCTTCTGTTTAAAATTAACAAGCTATATTGTATTCAATAATTTCTTCACTTTTACTGAAATTCCTGTCAAAATGTAAACTGTTAACGAAATTATTACGGGCGTTCAAATTCGACCTGGACTTTTGTTTCTAGTGTTGGGTCGTTTTATAATTATTGACCGATTCGGTCACAAAGAAACAAACAGCAGTAATAGATGACGAAATGCATTTTATTCCGAAAATTCTCTGCTCTCAGCAGCAATACACTGGGCCCAACGTGTTTTCAGTGCAAAAATGTCACGGTGGTAGAAACTGGCATCACAGTGGTCCGAGGAACCGCTAACGGCAGAAATCACAGCGTCCTTATTAGCGAACTGTTTGCCCCTCAAGAAGTGGTCCAAATGGCGAAATATGTGAAAGTTTGAGGGGGTGACGTCAGGTGAATAAATAGGGTGCGAGAGGACTTCGTACCCCAAGGCGTTGATTTTTCGCATGCTTCCAATAGACACGTGCGGTCGTGCGAGATCCTGAAGCAGTATGGTACCCAAACGATTGGCGAGCGATGGTTGTTTGCTGCATAATTTCTGTTGACATTTGTTGGCTGATGGCAGCACATGTCCGTTGTGATTGTTTGACCTCGCGACAAAAACTCATAATGAACCACAGTCTTGGCAGTCCACCACACAGAGATTAGAACCTTCTGTGGGTGCGACTCGGGTTTGGACTTGTGTTTGGGTGGTTCGCCTTTATCGAGCCACGTTGCTGTTTGCTTCCTTTTGTCATAAAACATCCATTTTTCATCAACCGCAAGGATCCGATGCAGAAAGGTAGCACTAGCCTCACGTTTTTGGACGGCAATGTATGTTTCCGGACGCCGTATCTGCTGCTGTTCGGTGAGTTCTTGTGGAACCCAGGTATACAGTTTTTAACCTTTGCCCGTTGCTGCCAGGTGTCTGGAAACTGTCGCTGATGATAGGACAAGTTCCGCACTCAGCTCATGTACTGTGGACGTTGGTTTTACTTCCACTTTCCGCCTTAAATGTACAGTGTCACACAGAACCAGACGACCGGTTCTTGACTTATGGTCGATGGCAAGATCACCGACATGGAACTTGAAAAATAATCTACTGACACTTCTGCCACTCGTCGTTCCGACAACCCACGCTCTATTGACATTTGCGACCGTTTCGGACACATTCCAGCCAAGTTTGAATTCGTGCAAAATCACTAATCTCACGTCGGGTTGCTCCATCGCGTAACCGACTGCTGATATCTGTCTGAAATACCGGTTTATACACGCGGACTGAACCGATTCAATTTTCAGGGGCGTTTGGTAGTTTCTACTACGAGGCGTCCCTTCTAAACGGCTATGTAAATTCGCCTTGTCGGCATCGGCCAATAATTATGAAACGACCCAATACATTAGTTTGAAAAACTGTGCGTATTTTTATTGTGCGTTTGGCAACACTGGTATCGCACGCTACCAGAACGCCACTTGTTTCGTTAATATTCGTTGTCATGGTAACTTCCGCATTTCAGAAAGAGAAATGGCGAGTGAAGGTGTTTGGACTTCGGTGTAGGAGAGAATTGTTATTAAATTTCTTTGCAATGAAGGTGTGAGTGACTGTGAAATTCACCAGAGACTTCAAACACAGTTTGGTGATTGGTGTCTGTCCCGTTCATTCCTCTTCGAATGGTGTAAAGCGTTCAAGGAAAGCAGACAAGGCGTCAGCAACGAAACGCGCAAAGCACGACCAACAACTGTTGTTAACGACACCATGACTGCGCGCGTAAATGAGCTCATACGGAACAACAGGAAGATTACTGTAAACGATCTGAGCTCTGCACTGAACATCAGCGCCGGCTGCGTGCATACCATCATCCACGATAAGCTGCACTTCAGCAAAGTGTGTGCAAGACGGGTACCGAAGCAGCTGTCCGACGAGCAGAGAGCCAGCAGGCTGCAAATTCCGAACATGTTCAGAAGACATCAGAGAGAAGGAGACGACTTTCTCAGACGTGTGGTGACAATGGACGAGACATGGATTCATCACCATACGCCGGAAAGCAAACGTGCAAGCATGGAGTGGAGGCAGTGATTCGCCCCGCCCAAAAAATTCAAGATCAAGGTATCAACGAAGAAGGTAATGGCTACGGTGTTTTGGGGCATTAACGGTATTATTCTTTAATACAAAAAATATATATATAAACAAGTTAGTAAAATCATGCAATGCATTGATTATAATACACTTTCCAACATACTAGAAATCATTACTCAAGTTATGAGGATAATGGTTGTGGAATAAATCTCGGTCCTGTGTCCTGACCTTTGATTCCATCTTGATTATTCTTAACAGAACCGGTTCAGTATACCTCCGAAATAACATGATAAAGTTTTGTCGCAATTGAAGCATTTTTACGTAAGTAATCATGCATAAGGGCTGTGGAATAGATCCCCTTTCTGTGCCCGAACCTTTGACCCAATTTCACCCATTTGCAACAGGATTCGTCCCCAGGTAGGCACCTACAACATACTAACATTTCATCCAAATCGAAGCATTTTTACGTAAGTTAGGACGCATAATGGCGATGGAAGTGATTCCGCTCCTATGTCCTGACCTTTGACCCCATTTCGCCCATTTTCAATAGGGTTTGTCCCCAGGTGCTCCCCTAATACATACTAAAATGTCATCGAAATCGAACCTTTTTTACGTTAGTTATGACACATAAAAGCAGTGGAATGGATCCCGCTCCTATGTCCTGACCTTTGACCCCATTTCGTTCACTTCCAACAAAGTTCCTTCCCAGGTGTTCCACTACCACATACTAAAATTTCATCGAAATCGAACGATTTTTACGCGAGTTACTGCGCGGACGGGCATACGCACACAACGCGTGACGTAATGAGGCAGATGAGAACCGCGACCATCTGCTTGAAAGGGTGTGACGTCATAAAACAGTAATAGGATCTACACACAACGCGTGACGTAATGAGACAGATGGCGTGACCGCGCGCCAACTTTCTCAATCGCGAGATTGTGACGTCATACGATTTCTAAGCATGGGTAACATTAATGGGAAGACGTCATGACACTAAAAACGTGGTAATTCGGCGTGGTTATTTAACCCACTAAACGAATTGTCCTAAAGTCGAGATCAAGCTAAATCGATTTCTACTACCAGAACACGGTAGGTTAACGACTTTCATCAAAATCCTTAGAGCAGTTTTCAAAATAAAATTTACATACATACAAGACGTGCTCCTTTATAGTATGGGATAAGGGCGATGATATGGATCCCGATCCTATGTCCTGACCTTTGATTATACAACAATTTCATCGAAGTCGAACCATATTTACGCAAGTTATGACGCATAAGGTCAAACGAATGCATCCCTCTCCTATGTCCTGACCTTTGACCCCACTTCACCCATTTTCAATAGGGTTCATTCCCAGTGGTCCCCTACGACATACTACAATTTCATCGAAATTGTACCATATTTTCGCAAGTTATGACGCATAAGAGCAATGGAATGCATCCCGCTCCTGTGTCCTGACCTTTAAGCCCACTTCACACATATTCTTCCCAAGTGGTCCCCTACCACATGTAAAAATTTAATTGACATCGAACCATATTTACGCAAGTTATGACGCATAAAGGCAATGGCATGGATCCCGCTCCTATGTCGTGACCTTTGACCCCATTTCGTCCATATTCAATAGGCTTCGTCCCCGGGTGGTCCCCTACCACATACTAAAATGTCATCGAAATCGAACCATTTTTAGGCGAGTTATCGTGCCGACAGGCAGACGGACGGACAGACGGACGGACAAAGCTGGAGCATATACGCGTCTCCAACCTACGGTTGGAAAGCGCAAAAATCAGGGTCCGTTATTTTACGTTTAGCTATGAGTACTGTTGCTCTAGAGCAGTTAAGGTATTGGATAGTTTTCTACCTTTTCTGAATCGTAAACCACTTTACAAAACAGAATTTGTCAGGTGGGCCACATCACAAATTAGGATTGAAGAAGCGGGTCACATGACAAAATAGATTGAGGGCCACATGATGAAATGAGATAGGACTGTTTTTCACATGATAAAGCAGAATATGATTGACGGGCCATATGAATAAGAAGAGTAAATTGCTGGTTTTTATTTTGAATATCGATCATTGCCGAGAAGTTTTGAATCCGAATGCTCAACTTCGTGATAAAAAAGTGATGTGGTTAACATGGGTCTGAAGTAGTTGTCTGATGTGCCTCCATTTTGAGCACCCTTTACTAATTTAAATTGTATAATTTATCCCAACATGCTTATTGCAGATTTGGGAAATTAGTGAGCATGGACTTAAGTTACCGAAAAACAAACATCTATATATTAATTCTATAAGGTTTTTTACTCTGAGCCCTATTTTGAGAGAACAGCTGAACGTAAAGGTATGGTTCAGGAATCGAAATAAAGGTCTTACCATGTAGATGTGCCAGTCGAAGAAAAAAATGAGATTGGAGGAACAGTTTAGCCGTTGTGGGGCGGCAAATTTCCCATGTAAAGTCTATGGGAGAGGCGTGCGGTTGACATTAGATCGCCTGTGGTTGACTCACGCGCTGTTGAAGGCGGAAGCAGGGAGGGACTGAGATAGTCCAATGTCCGAAGTCTTCTCATTTCTGAGCGAACTGTTGCGCAAAGCAACGTTAAGGGGCATTCGTGTCAAAGTTCTTCTCATCAGGACAGCGAACACTCTTAAAGACCTTATTGCGTTATGCCGTTGGACTGCGTGATGTGCATATACAATTTAATATTCATTCGATCCAGTTTCTTCACGTACGTAAGACATTTTCCATTATGTAAAGATATAAAACAAATTCCGTTGACCATTGTTAGTGAAAATATTTAGAATGTACATATTGAGTTGCGCCATCTATATCTTCATTCTATAAGATTTTTTTACTGTGAGACCTATTTTGAGAGAACGGCTGAACGTAAAAATATGGTTTAGGCATCAAAATAAAGGTCTTACTATGTAGATGTGCCAGTCGAAGGAAAAACTGAGATTGTGGCAACGGTTCGGGCGTGGCAGTGAGGCAAAGTTCCCATGTAAAGTCTAAGGGAGAAGCGTGCGGCCCTTATCTACATCAGGCGCTCAGTTCAGTGTCAGACTTGGTGTGTGTATGGTGTTCTGTGATCAGTCCTAAAGTAAGTAAAGACTTTATTGCATACTTACCCTTAACAGAATCTCTCTCGCGCGAAGAAAAAAAGAGAACGTAAGAGTCTTACTGGAAGGCGTGAGTAATCAATGGTTTGCAACTATATGTCTCAGACAAGAGAGAATGAAAAGTATTCGCAACGAGAATCTCATTCCAACAACATTTACAAACACAGTTGTGACTGAACATGAGAGTGAAAGAGTGCGCTATCCAGTTGAAATTTTGCACACGATTGAGATGAGTGGACTTCCGCCTCACATTTTACGACTGAAAAAGGGTGCAGTCGTGATGCTCATCACGAACCTGGCCGCCCCGTTGGCACAGTGTTCTAAGCGCTGGTGAATGATGATTCGTTCATGATGAGTCCGGGTTTGAATCCCTGTGAAGCATGGATATTGTGCTTCTTTTATGGCACTGACTCTCTCCCTGCCATGGAACCAGTGACCCTAAATTAGGGTCGGGCGACTGCTTATAGCCCATTGGGTCGCTCACTGTGGTCGTTAATCCTTGAGTCAAAAAAAAAAAAAAATCGCGAACTTAGACTGTTGTCTTTACCGAAGTGGTTGAATGAATTTCTCAATCAAGTAAAGTTTACATTTGTTGTTTCATATGAATTTATCCTTTTCAAAAAAAAAAAAAAAAAACGAAAAAAAAAAAAACTAACCGTCGATTTCGATGGGTTTCGTCTATATGGTATAAAACAAGTACCGTATTTTTCTTGTCATATAATCAGTAGATTACTTATCAGAAAAGTTAGAAATTTAGGTGTTGTAGATTATAAGCTGATGCGGATAATACACTGCTTTTAAGTATGCTGTGTTTGCGGCACTTCGATTTTAAAATAATCCGTGTCGTAATTTTCAGGAGAGATCGTGCATTTGAAAAATTACCAGAAATGAATTAATAACAGGAAGAACTAAAGCAATACGAAGATGAAGATCCACACACAGTTGGAAAAAAGGTTTTTCTTCTTTTTTACCTAGGAGCATTTTGACAGAAATTACAAAGCAAATAAAGCTATATTATTTGCTCTCGCAGACGATCACGTGCATTGGGAATCTTAGCTTCATACAAGTTCGTGTATGCCACAGGTCTAACTACGGAATCTAAATGCATAAGTGTCAGGTCTAACAGCATACTAAAGAATCTAACTATACAAGACTGTCAGGTCTAACTGCAGAACTTCATACTACAAAACCTAAAAGCAGAAATATCACGTCAAATTACAGACATACTGTAAAGCTGCAAATCTCATAACATTTGCTCTTTACTCACTTGAGAGTAACGTAAGAGGATTTAAAAATAACAGTTATCATTATTTTTTTTAATAAGAAGTGTTTTATATCAGATAGAGCGTGGAATGTACAGAGTGCTTGTATGTCTGGTAAGGGCTGCACTAATCAGCATTTTGCATTACGACTGATGATCGAAAAGTATCTGTTGTTGGTAAGGAAGTGTTTGCTGCCTTTTGTAGATTTAGAGAAAGCTTATGACACAGTAGATATATTTAAGAAGTATGTTTGATAGAGAGAACTAATTAGATGGCGAAATTAGTAGGCTAGTGAATTCTTCTTTGAAAGTCATAGCTGCTTTGGGAGGTTTTCACAGGAATAATGATTCTCAAGAGAGTCCCAAATGGCCGTGTATGACAGTGTAATTGTTCCTACTCTGGTGCATGACGGTGAAACCTGGGTACCGTAGAAAATACATAGGAGTCGTTTATAATATGAGGCAAAATGTTGTTCAAAGTGGAGACTAATATTTATAGGTGGTTTGGCATTGTTGAAAGAATGAGTGATGAGATGCTGTGGGGTGCCTGCACCGCAGGACGCACAGGAGATAAAGGCAGATAGCAGCGAGAGCACACGTCCGCGTAGCTCAGTTGGGCGAGCGACTTATTCCGGAATGAGAGGACCCGTGTTCGATGCCCGCGTGGACAAAAATGACGGAGAAACTTACTTCGTTGTAATGCTTACTAAGATAATTTATTTAGCCCAAGTGGCAAGAAAGAAAGGTAGAGGAAATTATGGAAGGACTAGTTTCAGGAATGTCTGCATGAGAACAAGATTATGAGTATGAAGAACAAAAGGGCTTGTGAGCGGCGTGTGATGGATATCAGCGAAGCTCGAGCTGGATGCCGAGATCGTTGCAAATGGAGAAATTTGATAGACCAACAGTAAGTAAATTCTAGTTCCCTCAGCTAAACGTCTACTTGCAAATGGTCTTTATTTCAAGAGCTAACCGCTGAATATCAGAGAACAGTTTAAAGGTGCATATGTTTTATATTTCTTTAGACTGCTGCTTCATACCTCGAATCGCGACGTTTTGGTGTGAAATTGCGGCTCTAGGATCAGCATTGCGAGTACCGATCATACGTTTTTATTGTCCTGAATTTCGTTTCCTGCGGATTTTGCGCCGCCGCGGATTATACGAAAGATTTATTTTCCGGAATCAAGGTCTGCGGATTGCACGAAGAAAAAAACGGTACTCTGAAATCTGCGGCATATAGATGAAATAATATAGAAGTATGTAATTTATTTTCAAAAGTAATAGAAATTAATGTAAAACAAAAAACTCCAAAGAAATGAGCTGATGAAAGAATATTTTTTTATAATATTTGTTCTTTATTTTACTATTTCGAATGTAGAAAATGCTTTAGGGGCACAAAAAGTGCAGCGGGGGCCACAAAAGGCCCCCGCTGCACTTTTTTGGACACGTGTTGAAATTGTGTCCAAAACAGTGACACGTGTTGAAAACGCTTGCTCTACAGCAGTCATAAAATTCTGTTAAATCTTTTTTTCTCAGTTGATAAAACTGCCGCAACCCTACATTTTTTCTATTTTTCCTTTTTCCCATGAAGTTGCATTACATTAAAATATGGATATAGTTTTGAAAAATAATGCAACAAAATTTATGAGAAAAAGTGTGTAATGTTGAAATTTTAGATACATCTATTCCCCTTGAAACAACGGCTATTGTAACGCAATTTTTCTCTCCAAAAACGCGAGTAGTATTCCCTCCAAAAAGCGAGTAATACGTTACCGTAATAATATTTCACAAAATTGTATGTGTTGTGCATATTTCATCCAATATTTTCTGTGCAGAGGTTACCAGAACATTGAGAACAAGAAATTATAATTTATATGCCTTTGCTGAGCTGAACTTCTGCGCAATTGATGTATTACTGCCTTTACTCGTCACAAAACGGAGAGATCTTGAAAAACGCGGGCAATTATGGGTGATTCTGTAGTCTGAGCGGATTTTTCTGAATGTAATGCCTCACTAGAGATGAAATGGGTGATAACTGTGGCCTTTTATTGGCCAAAAATAGAGCGATATCTCCATGGTGCTTTATCTATTACTTTCTCTGGACGATTCAAGAGTGCTAACCAAGCTGTCAACGCTGTAATAAAAACGCAAAAGAAAATCAGATATTATTTTCTTCCTTTTGTGTTTCAATAGTGATAAAACATTCTTTTCAGGAAAATGATGATCGATATCAAAAGACTTCAAAATGACACAGAGAATAAAAATATGAATTTGGGCTTGTGAGTTGTTCCAGGGTTCTTTTCCTTTCTTGGGCAGAAATTCAAAAAATGATTCTTCCCTTTATTTCTTCAATAACAGTCGACAGACGAGCGCTACAAATGAACAGAAAAGAGGGGTGATTTTAGTGATCAGTATGAAGCAGAAAATTCGAAGCCGTGGATTTGAAAAGAGCTGATTTGAAACAGCAAAAGAAGAACGGAGGAAAAGATGAGGAGATAAGTCCCCTAGTGCTGTGCCTACGGCAGGACGTAGAATAGGAATATGAGGGGGGGGAGGGTGGAGAATCCAACAGAACATGTTCGGCAAAATCCACAGTCCACATCAGATTAAATCGCCGGGAAGGGATGGAAATCCGATAAAGCAAAGAAAAAAAGATTTGATTTGAGTCGCTTTCTGCGATTCTCAATTGGCTGAAAAAAGACAACAGATTAGATCTTTGTGTCTCTTTTGGTCCTGCTGCAAACATTTCATGACGGTTCCACCCCCATCTACCAAGAAAGAAAGTGTTTTAATATTTCTTTTTAAAGTCACCTCAACGTAAAGCCCCGAAGCAACTCCAACAGCAAGGTACGTGCAGCTTTGCTTGCTTTTCTTTCTAGTGTACTACAAATCAATTTGCGTCAACGTTTGAATTCCGCTTATTGCCCTTTTACTATAATAGTAGCTTGTTAAGCAAACACAATCGAAGCAGCAGCTGGTTTTCAAATAAGAGAAAGTATTCGTGGCCTTTTATGCCTATTGCAGAAACTTCTGGAAACTGTCGACTAGAGAATCAAATGAATCTCGTTTATTTGACTCGCTCTACTTTAAGTCAAAAACCTAAAGTGAGAATTTCCGGTAGCTCATGAAAGAGACCGATTTTAACAACAGCAAGTTAATTTCAGAAGGGGAAGAAACTGAAAAATTGGAAGCATTAAAATACTCGTGGTTTTTACGCTTCTTCCGTTACTCCATGTGATGAGCTCCGCAAAAATTAATTATTTCTAGCTAAATTAAATGTTCACTGTGCACTCATAAATACTAACAATTTAAAATGAGTCCTTCATTAAAACGTATCGCACAACGTAACACGATTTGTTACATATTTTTTGAAAATAATTTTACAAAGTACTTCAAGAACGTACACAAAGTACTTCAAGAACGGACAAAACATTATAGGTACCTACCTAATAGCATATTGGTCCTCAGCTGGCGCGAATAACCGACTGTAGACGCCGAGGCATCGACTCCACTAGATGTTGGAGGATTTCCGGAGGTAATGCCAGTCAGGCCTTTGGAAGCATTGTCCACAAAACCTGCCGAAACGTTGATCCTGGATCCATGGACATCATCTTTCGCTCCACGAAATCATTCCAGACAGCTTCCACGGGGTTTAAGTCCTGCGACCTTGGGATGGTTCCAAACTAAGGCGAGTGTTTCTCGAGCCATGCCTAGGTGGTTGCGTCCCGATGGGGGTGACGCATTTTTCGCTGGAACAGACCATCGGCCGCAGGATGTGTGTAGGTCATGAAAGCGTGTAGGTGATCAGCAGCACAAGATGGTAGCGCGCAGCGGTTGCGGTCCACTCCAGACGACTAAGGGACCTAATGGTTCCAAGGGGAAACTCCCAAACCCTCACAGATCCACTAACGTTTCACGTCGGGACCATTACTTCATGCTGTCGAGGCCACACCCGCATCCTCCCGTCACCTCGGTAGAGTTTGAAATGAGATTTGATGTTGCTGTCGCCAAGCGAGGCGTGATGTACGGTGACGAGTACTCAAAGGTGGCATACGAGTACGCTCGCTCGCTGACACTGCTTGGGCATCCGACATTTAACCTGGATGTGATTTGCGCAGCTGTTGCCAAAGGGTCGGTCTATATGAGCCTGGATAGTCTACGTAGACCCCGGTCTTCAATGGCGTGTGGTCTGCCACCGCTTGAGTTCTGGGCGCTGATACGTCCGTTCGATGCTATACTCACGGTGCACCCTTGGTACGGTTGCCTCGGAAACCCTAGGATTATTACCGCTTGGGCAATAGAATGACCCATCGTTGTTGCCCCGACGGTGCGTCAACTATCAAAGTCGCACAGAGCACCACGTTTACTCATGTTTGCCTATTGAGGTGCACAGGTAGGAAGCCCTGCTGCCCGCCTATTTAAGGCCTGCGCCGGTTTGGGTGTACTCACCTCTGTGCGGGGATGCCCATGTTAACTGCTCTTTGCCCTTATCTCTAGTGTTTTGTCTTCTGAGTGCGTATACAGGGTGCATAGAAAAGTCACTTTATCCTGGAATAACTTGCGAATGGAGAGAGGTACAGTTATGCAAGTGAGATAACGGTATAGTAAAGCAACTACGCCCGATCGAATGCAACTGATAGCAGCGCCCCTAGTGTCGAAATACGGACGTTAGCCATTGCAAATCGAAAACGAAAATAGATAGAGCAAAATGTCCAATTACAAAGTTGTAGAGCATCAATTAAATAGTACAAAACGACATTTTGTTCACGCGGATAAGACATATTGTCGCCTGAATACCCTAAAATGGTCGAAATGGATGTGCGACGATTCGTATCTGCATATTCACATTTCGCAAATGTAGCCGTATGCAAATACAGATTGGGACGTTGTACCGTACCTACGATATGAAAACCAGTAACAGGATGTACCTTGATCAGAAGTTTAGGTCTACGTACATTGTGCAAGAATAGCGAGCTTGGATTTCTAGGGTTACATAAAACATCATGTGTGTGAAACAGCGCCTACAAGTCTGCTGGATCTACGTCGTCGTGTTACAGATGCTTGCAATAGTGTGACACCTTCCATGCTGAGGAATCGGCATGCAGATTTACTTTCACGAATACAAATGTGTATCGTGGGCAATGGCGAACTCTTCGTACATACAGGACATTAACTTTTTATCACTGGGCGCCAGTTTGCTTTTTTGTTTTTGTTTTGTCTGACGTCATCAAACTGTACTGACATAAGTACGCATTTATGCAATAAACTGTGTGTATTTAAATGCTCATACCTATGCCTGTTCCCTTCAAACGTTCACACAAAAGGTCACGCATCGATTTCGGACATTTTAGGGTATACAGGCGACAATTTATCTTATCCGTGTGAAAAAAATGTCGTTTTCTACTAATTAAGGGATGCTCTACAACTTTGTAATTGGAAATTTTGCCCTATCTCTTTTCCTTTTCGATTTGCAATGCCTAACTTTCGCATTTCGCCACTAGGAGCGCTGCTATTGGCTGCATTCGATAGGGCGTAGTCGCTTTACTATACCGTTATCTCACTTGCATAACCGTACCTCTCTCCTTTCGCAAGTTATTCCAGGATAAAGGGACTTTCCTATGCACCCTGCACATATACTTCCGAAATCCTGTAAATGCAAAATCTAAGACCTAAAAGGTAAAAAACTCAAGATACCATAGTATGAAGCAAATAGAAAGCCCTAAAATGAAAGGACAAAAGGAGGACAAAGTATCAGAATACCAACCTCAAAATTCCATATAGCCAACCGTTATTGTCAGAGGGATTAGGTATGTTACAGAAGGCTTGCACGTGATCCATCGTGCAGCGCCTAGCAACCTAAAAATTTAATTTTGTAGGGTCGGTTGTTAATAATATCTGTAATATGCAAGGAGGGATGACCAGCAAAAATAAAACATATCTACTCCTTTTAATTTTCACACAGTTACTCCTAAGCGTGGCCATTTTCTACTTCCAAATCTTGGCTTGTGTTTTTCATTTTCTGTTGTGGCTTTGTGTTCGTTATTTACTGTCTTTGGCTTCTGATTCTCATTGCTTATGGTAGCCTCGGGAACACTCTGGCGGGCTTTTAGTTTATTCCAGCCCTTTCCGTGATTTGAAGGCCACACGCCAAGCTGACGTTCTCCTGACGATAACGGCTGGGTTTTAGACTTTTGAGGTTGGAATTCTGATACTTTGTCCTCCTTTACTTCTTTCACTTTAGGGCTTTTAATTTGCTTCATGTTATCGTATTTTGACTTTTTTAGCTTTTATGATTTTGACATATATGTTCTGCTGGCCTGTGCGTTAATTGCTAAGTTTTAATCTGGTTTTTGAGTGCGTGTTCTTTGTGTTGAATGTGTTGCTTAATATTATTGTGATTTGTTTTAACTTTTCTTTTAGTGGTCAGAATTTGCAAGATGTTGGGTTTTTCTTTCGTGTTTGATGCTTACGCTGTCCTAGTGTGTACGATATCTTGGTCTGTATACCATATATTCATACATGACACAGTACAATTTTTAAGAGCAGTATGCCACTATGTCTTAAAAGGAAAATGTTTAATCAATGTATCCTGCCAGTGCTTACGCATGGAGCAGAAACATGGACTTTAACTGAAAAAGATATACAACGACTGCAGAAAATTTAAAGAAGCATGGAGAAATGCATGCTTGGTGTAACCAGGAAAGATAAGAAGGGGAATTTGGGGATAAGGAAAATGACAAAAGTGGACGACATCATGAACAGAGTGAAATCATTGGAATGGCAATGGGTTGGATATGTTGCCAGAAGAACGGACCACCGATGGACAACTGAAATTTTAGACTGGATTCCGAGGGACAGAAAAAGACCCAGAAGAACACCCCATGGGAGATGCATGGATGAAACTCGAAAGCATGCCGGAGTGACATGGAGGAGACAGGCTTAAGACAGTCAATTGTGGAAGAAACATGGGGAGACTTTCATCCAGCACTGGATTGCTAATGGTTGATGATGATGATGATGATGATGATGAAGATATACATATACACTATATTGACAAAAGTCACCGGATACCCCTTCAAACACAAATGAACGGATCCGCTGCTTCGTTAAAATGTGCAGTACAGCTGCAAACGGTATAAAAACATGCCTGCAGCTGACCGCGATCATATATAACTGTAAGGTTGAATGAAAATGTCGCGGCGGGAAAGAACTGACTTTGAGAAAGGAAAAATTATTGAGTGTTATATTAGTGGGTTGTCCATAAGAGAAGCCGAGAGGCGTTTAAACATACCTAAGTAAACTGTTTTGGATGTATTGAATAAGTGAAAGACACATAGCGTGCCTGAAGCAGCAAAACGTACCGGCAGACCAAAGAAAATCAGTGGTAGAAGACGTCGAAGCCTCAGAAGAGTCGTTACAGCTAATCGACGGAGCACTGCACAAGACCTCAGTGTACAGGTGAGTAAAAATGCTGAAACCTAGGTATGAACACGTATCATCCGCAGAGGACTGTATTCCATGGGTTACCGTGGTCATACGGCTGCTCATAAGCACTTCAACTCCACTCGGAATGATACTAATCGTTTAGCATTAAAGAACATTTATCGTGAACCGTAGATCAATGGAAACGGGTCCTGTGAACTGATGAATCCAGATAAACGATTCATTAGTCTAATGGCCGTGTGTGGGTACGGCGGCAGCCGGGGTAACGCTATTTACCACAGTGTACTGTTCCTACGATCAAGTTTGTAGCTGTCAGTGTACTCGTGTGGGAGTGTTTTTTGTGGTATGGTCCCAGTTCATTGGTTATCGTGGACAAACCTGTTAACCAGCATGTCTACCTCGATATTCTGGACAATTCATTCTTTCATTGTCAAACATTATGAATTCCCTGCTGGACGAAGGTCTACCCAAGTTTCTTCCACAACGGCCTGTTTTGTACCAGTCTCCTCCATGTTACTCAGGAATACTTTCGAATTTTATCCACCCATCTCCCATGCAGCCTTCTTCTGGGTCTTTTCTTGTCCCTTGGAGTCCAGTGTAAAGTTTCAGATATGCGCTACCAACTCTGTGGCAATACTATGGAACCGAGCCTTGTTGGTACCAGCAGGATAATGCAGCGGGCCATAAAGCAAGGTGTGTTACGGCGTGGTTTGACGATAATTCCGTGTCGTTTGTGGACTGCCCAGCACAGAGACCTGACCGTAATCCCATAGAGCACCTATGGGATTTATTGGAGAATCGCAACCAAGGCCTACTACTAATCAACCGTCAGCGTCAACATTATGTACTGAATAGAGTCGCATACCTATCGCTGTGTTCCAAAACCTTGTCGAAAGCATGTTTCGAAGGGTCAGTGCATACATTAAGGCTAAAAGTTGACAGACATCGTACTAATGTATGTCAATAAATGCAATGTAGTGTTTCTCTTCTAGGTGTCCGCTGACTTTTGTCAATGTAGTGTATATAGTAACAGCTTTACAATAAGTAACACACTGCAGAAAAATCGTACTAGCCTGACAACAATTTCGAAATATGGCATGAGTTATAAGCATTAAACAAACTGTAAGAATGGGGGCACTGGGACGCTGACATTTCTCTTATAATTTTGCAAAATACCCTAAGAAAAATAACTCTGTCCCGCTCACGCTTTAAATTACCTTGAATACGACCAATAAAAATTTTAAAGCGATAAGACAAGATGACGCCCTATGTCCGAAGGTCTTCATTACACATTGCGGAATGTCGTTTAATCACTTAACTTCGAATAAAAGAGGATAAAGATCAAGGGAGATAATTTCATTCAACTTCCTTTTGCTAATGATACAATAATTTTTGCAAGCTTCCCCGCAGAGCTACAGGATATAATTCAGAAGCCTACTAACACGAGTAAAGCAGCGGAATTTAAAATGAGCTTTCACAGAGAAAAGTAATGTACATTGCTTTTCAAGAACTGCAAATTTATCAGTTGATGGGGTAAACCGAGAGGTAAACAATGCTTACATTTATTTTATGCAGCAGACATCATGCAAAGACCACCGAAGAAGAAAAGTGTAGGCTCGTAAAACCCGGTTGGAGAGCAATCGGAAGACGCAGTAGAATTTTCAAGAATATTCTACCATTATGTTTTAAAGGAAAAGTATTTAATCAATGCATCCTTGTAGCTCTTACTGATGAATCAGATACATGGGGCTTTACTAAGAACGATACTCAGAGATTGCGAACAAATCATGGAGAGATGCACGTTTGGTGTAACCAAGAAAGATAGGAACAGAGACACATGGGATTAGAAAAATGATAAGAGTTGATGACATCATTACCAAACTGAAATCCTTGAAATGGCGATGGGCTGGACATATTGTTAGAAGCACTGAACACCTTAGGACAACTGAAATATTAGACTGGATACCGAATGATAGGAAAGCATACAGAAGAATACCACGAAGGAGATGAGAGAAGAAAAATTCGAAAGCATGCTGGAATGACACGAAGGAAACTAGTTCAACACAGACAGCCCTACCAGAAACTTGGGGTGGTATTCTTCATGCCGCAGTGGATGGAAAATATATGTAATGATCAAAAAGTTTCCGTTCGAGGTCACTATAAGATTACGAATAAGGTGAACGTTGAGGAAAGTCAGGCTATACGTATAAAGGCGGTGAGTAATCTGTGAGGATAACAGTCGAATTGGGGATTAATGTTCTTCTCGTTGAACATATAATACACATATTGATGTCATCATCGTTACCGATCGTGTCCAAAGCAGATCAGCAAGCTATTATTCCGTTTCTGTCCGCTGAAGTAAAGAAACTTACAGAAATTCGTCGTAGAATGGTGGCGGTATTGGGATTCGTTCTTGTCAGACCTGTGTTGTCGCGGTACGACACACGAGTTGCAGCTGTCTGGGCGTCCATCTACATCAAACACGGCCAGTGACATCGGGAATATGAAAGCCGCAATTCTCAATGAACGGCGAGTAACCATTCATCAAATGGCTAATGCCCTCAACATAAGCTACGGAAGTGTTCAAAGCGTCATTCATGGTATAGGGAATCATAACGCGTGCTACAATGGATCCCATAAGCCCTCAGTAGTGATCGGGAAACACATCGTACGGCAGTCTTTCTGGAAAACTTGCTGCTTTTCAACTTGGGGGGCAACGCGTTATTGGAGCACGTTGTGGCCTGCTATGAAACCTGGTGCTTCCATTCCCAACAGGAATTCAAGTCTGCGAGCATGCGATGGCGGCATTCGTCTTCTCCCCGTCCGAAGAAATTTAAGGGGCAAGCATCTTCTGGAAAAGTAAGGGCGACATTGTTCTTCGACCACCGAGGACTATTGCTGGTAGAGTTAGAGAAGCAACGTGTCAGTACCAATGCAACACGGTATTGTGAGACGCTAAAGCGTTTACGTCTTGCTATTAAGAATAAATATCCCGACAACCTCAGTAAAGGGGTAATCTTACCGCATGAACACGCCCGTCCTTATGTTGCCAACGTCGTAAAGGACAAAGTGAAAGAACTTAAATGGCAAACCCTCCTTACACTCCAGATCACTCTCCTTGGGATTTCCACTTCTTCCGTACGCTGAAAAAGAAACCGAAATAACGTAGATTCCTGTTGGATGGTGACGTGAAGAAGGCCGAATTGGATTTTCCTACCCAACAGATCACAAGAGCATCTTCTACTACAAAGACATTTTCAACCTTTTTCGTCAATGTAACAATTGCCTTAACGCCGACGGCAAGTACTTTTAAATATCCGTAATCTATCCAAACTTACCATCTAACATCTAAACTTATCTAATCTAATATATCTCAACATAGATCTAATCTATCTAAACGTATCTAATGTAATCTATCTAAACATAGATCTAATCTATCGTAACTTATCTAATAAAATATATCTAAACTTTTCTAATCTAACCTATGTAATCTTATCTAATCTAATCTATCTAAACGTATCTAATCTAATCTATCTAAACGTATCTAATCTAATCTATCTAAACGTATCTAATCTAATCTATCTAAACATAGATCTAATCTATCGAAACTTATCTAATCAAATATATCTAAACTTATCTAATCTAACCTATCTAAACTTATCTAATCTAACCTATCTAATCTAATGAAGTTATAAATCTAACTATCTAATCTAATATAAGTTTAGATATCTAATCTATCTAAACTTATCTAATCAACCTATCTAATCTAATATAAGTTTAGATAGATCTAATCTATCTACACTTATCTAATCTAACCTATCTAATCTAATATAAGTTTAGATATATCTAATCTACCTAAACTTATCTAATCCAACCTATCTAATTTAATCTATCTAAACTTACCGAATCCAACCTATCTAATTTAATCTATCTAAACTTACCGACTTCGAACGGAAACTTTAATAATGATGATATACACTGATTAGCCGTTACACTACATGTATGACCACCCCCAGATTAGAGAAATGAGCGCGTTTGGAGACCGAACAGTGGCGCAGATGAAGTCCACAGAGTAGTATATATACAACCCGAGGACCGGCTTTCGGTTAGTAGAATGTTCGGAGTCAGAATGGGAAAAGCTGCCGATTTATCGGAGTTTGATAAAGGACAAATTGTGATGGCACGGCGCCTCGGAACTACGATCTCGGAAACGGCGCGGCTTGTGTGTTGTTCACGTGCCGCTGTAGTGAGCACGTATCAAAAGTGGTGCACAGATGGACAAACAACGAACCGTCGTTCAGCCGTGTGTCGTCCGTAACTCATGGATGTCACAGGGGAGCGGAGACCGTCGCGGATTGTTCACAGTGACCGCAGAGCCACAGTGCGACAAATCACCCGCAGCTACAACAGTGGTGATCAGGGCAATGTGTCACAACACACAGTTCATCGCATCCTTCTGCGCATGAGGCTGCGTAGCCGAAGACCCACCCCGGTCTCCAGGCTCACTAGACGTCACGAAGAAATGGACCCAAGATCATCAAGATAGGACCGTGGATGATTGGAAGAAAGTGGCCTGGTCTGACGAATCAAGATTCCAGGTGTATCACGTAGACGGCGGAGCGCTGTTACGCCGGTTACCAATGGATGCTATGGCACCTGGATGTAGTGCTTGGGGCGGGAACAGGCTGGCGGCTGTGGTGTTATGCTGTGGGCGATGTTTTCTTGGAAAACTTTAGGCCTCATTATCTCAATAACACAATCCCTGACAGGTGTCAGGTATCTGAAAATCGTTGCGGACCAAGTTCACCCATTCATGGTAATTCTGTTCCCTACTGATGACGGCTATTATCAACAGGATAATAACCCATGCCACAATGCATATATTTATGATATACTTTTTATAAGTAACAATAGTGCTGTTGATAACTAATGATAGTACTGTTGATACCATCACTAGTACGTGATATGTACTGCTGATAACCAATGATAATGCGTTTGATAGGTAAAGATAGTGTTCTTTAGTAACTGTTGATACTATCACAACGTGATAGAATGAGGTAAGTACTGTTGTTGCTTAGTGATAATGCGGCTAAAACAAAGTAATGTGTCTATTAGAAAGAAATAATACGATAATCTCAGAATGAAAAGCACAGTTATGTTAGGCATAGAACTCACTGAAATCTCTTGCACGTGCAACTGCTATTATGCCGCCCCGGTGGCGCAGTGGTCTAAGCGATGGCCTCTGATCATTCGTCCGAACGGGGTCTGGGTTCGAATCCCGTTGAGGCATGGATGTTGTGTTTGTCTTAAGGCACTGGCTCTCTCCCTTCCCTGGAACCAGTGATCCTAAATTAGGGACGCGCGACTGCTTATAGCCCATTGAGTTGCTCACGGTGGTCGTTAAACCTCTAATAAAAAAACTGTTATTAAGTCCTATAATATAAATTGTTGCGCCAATTAGAAGTGTTCCTTTCCTGAACGTCATGCGAAGATGTCATTCATAAAGCGCCATGCAAGGTGCACGCGTGTGTTTTAGATGGTGTGCAAACTGTTGGCCTGTGAAAGACTCAAAAAGATACGGAAGTACGAAAATTTTGGTGTAAGAGGGACTTATGAGATAGCAAGATATTTTAATCACCTAATCCTTTCCGTAAGTATGGATATTAGATTGGATGACTATATTTCTTGCAGTGCGATAGCAAAATGTGAAACTTGGGAAAACTGTCAAACACATTATCGCATGCTTAAAAATACGCGAGAAAACACAGATCATGCTCTGTGGTTAAGCATATCTCACCTGAAATTCAGCAACGCCTTAATAAATGCTTTCCGATTTTATTATTTCTTTTGCTTGGTTTCCGTGCTTAACGACCATCATGAAAAACTCATAGGGAAATAGTCAGTCGACCGTCATTGATTCGGGGCCATTGGTTCTGTCTAGGTAAGTGACAGAGCTAGCCGCCTTCAGGCAAACACACAACTCATGCCTCATTTGGGACTCTGACTCGGGTCAAACTCGGACGAACGGCCAAAATACAGACCCTCAGATTAATCGGCCAGACGAGCGGCTCTTGTCGATGGTTACTTCCTAGAACAATATCTGACGAAGTGATAGTATCAAATGAATATATCGTCAGTATTATTAAGTCTAATACTGACTTAAATCAAGCTTTTGTTTCCGTGTAACATAACCACAGAAATTTGGAATTTTTTTTGTCCTGGAACGGGAATCGAAGTCAAGTCAAGTTACGTTGTTGATGTTGTGAGTGAATAGTTACAGTAAAAGAAAAATTGGTTAATACTATTAATTATGGTCACGTATTGTCTCCTTTTTTGGATGTGCTTCATCGTGAGTGTTCAGTTGTTCCGTGTGCAGAGGCAGAGGTCAGCAGGTTAGTTCACATTGGTACATTTGGATAAAACATTTGATGTATCAGGTTGGCGTTGAGATTTGTGCTTAATATCTGCTATGCGTGACGTGTTTGTACTGACTGGACTGATCTCCTAATAGGATAAATTTATCGTCTGCTATTTCATCTTGCTTGCTGTTGCCAACTAACGCTGCTGTTGACGCTGTTGCTCGTGTCGTCTGCTGTACTGGGTGGACTTAGCTGCCAGCGTCGTCTGCTTCATTGCGTTGCGGTGATGTCTAGTTGCTTAATTTATTTGTATACAGAAGATCAGAACTATCATGTCTTTGTTGAAGTGCCCTAGCTTTTCTGAAAATTTGCTTGAAAATGATTGTGTACATTGTTACGGAAGATGCGGTGGAAAATTCAATTTCGACTCTTTTTTCGATTGGCTAGGCTACCTACCGAAAAATGAGCAAAGGAAAAAACATTGAAATGGCAATGCAATGGTTGTCGGCTTGGCGTTTTGCCCCCGGATGTGGGGACCCCAGGTGGATCTGGCAGTGGGCTGCCGATGAAGTCCTCCGTGGATACAGCTACACGGGATATATCTGTTTCTGAAGAACTTATGGAGCGTTTAAATGAGAAGTTGGACATGATTGTGAGCTTTAAAACTAAGATATCTGGCTTGCGTAAGTCAGTAGAGTTTTTTTCATTAAGATATGACGATGTTATGGGTAAAATTGAAGAATCACATGCCCTGCTGGAGGAGTCATGTAAGAAAATTGCTTCTTTGGAGGAGAGAGTGCTAACTCAGGCTGCTAATATAAATGTATTAAGGGAAAGCTTGAATACTTTGGATCAGTATGTGAGAAAAAAAAAACTTGGAGACCCACGGAATCAAGGAGGTGCAAGGAGAGAGAGAGAGAGTTGATTATCGCAAGGACTTGGTACATCACATCGCAGGTAAGTTGAATATTGATGGATTTTCAGTCACTGACATTGAAGTAATTCCTAGGCTGCGTGGAAGAGAGTCCCGGATAGTATCACCAATTATTTTTGAGTTTAAAGGTAGAGAAATTAGGAACGAATTCCTTGTGAGGGTTAGGTCTAGCCTGAGGGTGGTGGATGTTGTTAAAAATTGTACGGAAAACAACAGGGTGTATATCAATGAAAATCTAACTGTTCATAATAGACTGTTCATAATAGACTGCCGAAAAATGATGTACCAAGTCCATGATGTACCAAGTGATGTACCAAGTCCTTGCGATAATCAACTCTCTCTTGGCAAGCACGTAATATTTCGAAAAACAATATTGCTAAATTCTATTGGTATAGAAACGGAAGGATCTGCCAGTTGGCGGAGAATTCGAATCCAGTTCATATAAGGAGTAAACAGAATTTAAACTTGGAGAGGCTTTAGTGTTCTAGATTGGTATCCTTATTTCTGTTGTTGAACGTATTTCTTTTGATTGTATATTTTGTGTTTTATGGCGAATTGTGTTCCGGACTATGTAACGGTGTCCGAATTGCAGGGTTGCAGGGTTTGATTTCATCAAATGCTTGAGGTTGGAATTTTTTGCATTTGAATGCGCGAAGTCTATATATATATATATAGTAAGTTAGATATTTTAGACTGCTTGCTGCATGACATAAATTACCATTTAGATTTTATATGTGTTTTAGAAACTTGGTATAATGCTGATGCTGGTTTTGTATGTAATATACCTGGTTACAAGGTTTTCGCGGCTTCCCGTTCTGGGTCCCGGGTGGGTGGGGTTGCGATATATGTTAAACGTTCCATTATCGTATTATTATTTGATAAATACACTGTTATAACTGAAGATTTTGAACTACTTTCAATTGTGTTACAGCAATGAATAATAAGTGTTATGTACCGTCCTCCACATGGTAATATTGAATCTTTCTTAAACTTTTACTCTGGTTTGTTGGATGACATAAACTTCTCTGGTAGAACACTGTCCTCCTTTGGTGACTTTTTTGTGGATATGAATTCCTCAGGAATGGGTGCTGCCTTATTTAGATATATAAATTTTTCTTCCAGAATGTTAAATGTAATAACTATTCCCACTTGAGTCACAGATTCAACTTCTTCTCTATTGAATTTATGTATAACAAATAACTATAGTACATGCTCGGGGGTTCTCTCATTTCATATCAGTGATCATCTACCGATTTTTCTTTTGGCAGACTGTTCAGCAGTACACAGATCTAATTCCTGCTCTATGTTAATAAGGAATTATAGTTACGATAATTTACTTCTGTTTCGTGGGGCTTTAGCACTAGTTGATTGGACTTCTGTACCTCAGTTCGATGATCCGTTTGAGTCATATGAATTCTGGGGAATGTTCTGGAATTCTTACGATGTTTCGTTTCCATTTCGTAACTTAACTCGTACGAGGCGTTACAGGAAACCTTGGTTTAACCGCAGTTTGTTACGTTGTTTAAATAGGAAAAATAAATTATTCGCTGTGTTCCTCCGTTTCAGGGACCCAATTCATTTGCCTAATTTTCGTAGGTACAGAAATTGGTATAATTCTAAGCTAAGACTGGCAAAAACAAATTATTATTATAATTATTTCGGTACTACTACTGATAGCAAGAATATCTGGCGTACAATTAATGAACTATTGGCAAATCCGAGGGATGACCAATCACCAATTATAATTGAATAAAATGGAATTAGAACGTCTAATTTAGATGAGGTTGTTGACATTTTTAATAAATATTTTTGGAATTACCGGATATTTTGTTGTCTGAAATTCCTCATTATACTAACCATTTCTCTTATTACCTAGTACTGTCGTCTAATTCCTCATTCTTTTTTAAACCAGTTGATGACGACCACTTGAAGGTAATGACTGAATTGGACCAGTGCAAAAGTGCGGGACCCGATAACGTACATCCTAGGGTTTTAAAATTTGTTTCAGGTGAGTTTCTTATTCCGTTGACCCATATTTTTAACCGTATTTTGTTCACAGGGCACATTCTGTTGTCATTGAAATTAAGTCGTGTTACTGTAATACATAAAAAGCGTTCAGTAACAGATGTTGCAAATTATCGACCAGTATCTGAATTCCGGTGTTTACTAAAATAATGGAAAGATTAATACTGATACAGTTGTTACCTAACATTCACAAAAAATATTTTAAATAAAAGTCAGCATGGGTTTCGTAAGAGGTTTTCGACTGAAACTTCTATTCTAGACATATTAAATTATTTACATTTTAGTCTTGATAATGGCTCTAGTGTGGTGGTTTTTTTTTGTGTGATCTTTCCCACGCTTTTGATACAATTTGTCATGACATTATGTTATCCAAGTTAGAAAACTTTGGTATTAGAGGAGCTAAGACTTTATTCCAAAATTATTTAACAGGTCGGAAGCAATTTGTACAGATAGAGGGTGTTCGATTTTCTGCCCTTTTAGTTCATCATGGTGTTCCTCAGGGATCGGTTTTGGGCCCGTTATTATTTTTAATTCGCCTTAATGATTTATTTACTATTACTTCAAGTGCTACTCATATTTTGTATGCTGATGATACAAGCCTATTTTTTCTGGGGACACTCTGTCTGAGTTAATCCCACGTGTAAATTTGGAACTTCAGGATTATTATCGATGGTTTTGCTGTAATTCCTTAATCATGCATTTTACCAAAACTACTAGTGTACTTTTTTTTGCGAGGTAGGCCACGAGTGGATATTGTAAATGGGATATTATTTAATGGAGTGCTCCATGACTTTAAGGCTATTGTAAAGTTTCTGGGTGGATATTTACAAGATAATTTGAAATGGTATGCACATGTTAGTGGAATTGCGGTTGGGCTCAGATTCCGTATTGGTGTCATCTATAGGATTTCAAGTTCATTGCCTGTCAAGGTTAAGTTGCTATTTTGTTTTTCATTTATTTATCCATTACTATCTTACTGTCTTTTAGTTTGGGGACGCACAACTATTGGGAATGTTAATACAATTTATCTTTTGCAAAAAAAATTTTTACCTTTGGTGAATCCGTCTTTACAAGTACATTCTATTTTCCTTAGTTATCAAATAATGTCATTTGATAAAGTATACAGTTTTGGATTATTATTGTTTATGCATGAACGTATATATGCTAATAAATATTTAGATCTAATTACATTTCATTTGCGTTCCCATGAGCATGACACTCGTGGTAATACTAATTCTTTAACACCTAGAGCGCTTACAAATTTTTATTTAATAATACTAACGTGATCTGCCCTAGGTCCTGGAATGGGTTGCCGCTTCGGATCAAAACGGTGTCGCACTACTGGGTATTTAAAAGAGAGCTTAGGAATTTCTTACTTAATGGTTGATTACTTGTTGACCAAATATTGTTTATTATTACTTCATTTTACTATATTAATGTTAAATTGTTCCTTGACTTGACGATTTAGATTCTGTTTTATTTTGGGGACTAGGGGTTCGTCAGGCTATTTGTTAGCCTTTTTCCCTGGTTCCCTTGCCACATTACATCACAACAATTTCTTATAAAGAATCTGTTTCAGTGCTTTAACTTATTTATAATCAAAAGAGTATAGTGTTATTTTGACTACTAGTATTACATTGGATATACTTGCCAATAAATGGAGAAAAATACAAATTCGATTGGATATCCTTAATGCAACCTAGGGAGCACAGGGAATATCTGAAATGAATATGATCTGTGCTTAAAATGTACTAATGACTGTAAAAAGACATTTGAAATGCATTAATGATTGTAAAAACACATTCGAAATGTACTAATGATTGTAAAACCAGTTTAAAATGCATCAATGATTCTAAAAAAATCGAAATGCGCTAATGACTGTAAAAAGCAATTCGAAATGCACTAGTAATTGTAGAAACAAAATTTGAGATGCACTAGTGATTGTAGAAACTAATTTAAAATACACTAATGATTAAAAAAATGTGAAATGCAGTAATTATTGTAGAAACGAATTTGAAATGTGCGAATGACTGTAAATACTGATCTGAGATGCACTAATGGTAGTAAAACTGATCTGAAATGCATTAATGACTGTAAAAACTAATTTGGAATGCGTTAGTGATTGTAAAAACCAATTTGAAATGCACGAATGAGTGTAAAACTAACTTGCCAGCCATTGATGATTGTAAAAATCAATTTGGAATGCACCAGTTATTGTAAATAAAATTTTGTTTATTGTGGCAAATATAAAAAAGAAATCGCATCTCCCAATTTGCGCTCGAGTATGCTAGCCATTACACCACCCAGGACAATGAAATACAAACAACTGAAGCTTTTATCTGAAACTTCAGGGATTTGGATTTCACTGCACTTTCCGAAACAAACGTGTCTCATCGCAGCGCTAAGTTAGATCACCAGCAAATGAGTGTATATATCAAGTTGAGACACATGGAATAATTAGTACTGATTTAAATTATGCTGTTCTTTCCATGCAAATCATAGAAATTATAATTTGCAAATTTCTGTGGTTATGTTACATGGAAAAGCCAGCTTGATTTAAGTTAGTATGAAACAAACGTAGTAAGAATATTCTGAAAAATCGTATTTTTGTTAACACTGAACTAATAAAGCAAACCATTAATTAAGGCTTATCGGTAAGACGAGATATTTTTATTGTTTTAATAAATTTAATAAAACTACGTGTACAGATAACTTTCGTATATGAAAAAAGCGTGCATGTTTACCAAAAGGTTATCCCAGAGGTTCCCAATCTGTGTGTCGCGACGCCTCAGGGCGTCACCTGTCTTGATCCGGGGCGTCCCTACTATAAGGAGCATCTTTCTCAACTCAGCGTTCAATTTGACAAATATTTTCCTCCACAAACAATGAATATAAGTCACTAACAGACACGTTTACAGCACCTTCATTACTGCTGAGCAGGAATAGTTGAATAATTAACAGACATTTTTTCAGACTGCACACTGAAAATGACATTCTCTTCCGGAACACTGTCACAGTTTTGGAACAGTGTGGCGAAGGAGTACCAGAACTGAGTACGAAAGCCGTAAGAGTAATTCTCCCTTTTACCATATCCTACCTTTGGGAGGCAGGATTTTCAGCTCTGGCGCTAACAAAATCCAGATGTAGAAGCAAAGTTAACGTTGAAAAGGAGATGTGCATAGCTGTATTGAACATTGTCCCCAGATTCGATGTTTTGTGTCACGAGAAACAAGCTCTCACATCAGATTAAGACGCAAATACCTCTCTTAGGTAGTTTCTAAAATTACTGTAAAAATGTGAAAGACAAATGAAGAATGTTATCACTGTGAAAATATGCCTATATTATCAACTTCTTCTTATTCAAGTCTATAATTTTATTCTAATTTTGAATTTTTACATTAAAAAGAATGCAAGCTAGTAATGTAAATGACTATTTTCTTTTTAAAAAATACCACAAATTCGAATTTGCACATTTTTTTTAAATTTTGGGTACAGGGCACGGTAAATGTGACATGTGAAGGGCGGCGCCGTCTCACAAAGTTTGGGAACCCCTGGGTTATCCAATATTGATTGTTAACAAGAAATTCTAGAAAGATGCTTCACGTTCGATATTATACAGCTCCTCACAAGACTTTCGGGAGCCTCCTTTTTTTCCAATCAGCTTTCTAGGAGGTGAAGAGCTTGACGAGCATACTTTCCCGCTGGTTATTAATCTATAATTGCAATTTTATCTTTGAAAACCTTCATCTCATCTACTTATTTCCGAATTTCTTCAACAATTTCATCATTCTTTTTTCAAAGGTTGTTCGTGTGTCTATGTTAATTTAATTCTTTTTCGTTTGTCAATGTTAATCTAATTTTCAAACAATTCTTGAAAATCATTTCTTTCCTCTGCTTCCCAAGTTTACATTACATTAGGATTATTTCTTTCGTAAAATCGACAAATGCTTTTCATTTTTACCCCAGACATTGGAGACTATGTGAATTATGACGACAAAGATACATGTTTGATTACTTTTTATGCTGATACTTCCTCTGCGCCAATTGCATCCACGATCTTTCCTCTCATATCCTTCCGGGCAAAGCCTGTTAAAGATTCTGCCCGTCAGAGTATATGAAATATAATATCCAGAGCCTGGATATTAAGAATCGTACTTAGAGGCAGAAAGAGCAGTTTTGTGTGTATTTACTACATTTTGATACTAACTAATAACATCAACAAGACGGTTTTTTTTCTTTTGGTAATTCCTTATCACATTTCAACGAACAAATGTTGTTCAATAAAAATTGAGAGCAATTTTTTCTGAGTTGGCAACAGTGGAAGGGGGAAAATATCCACACAGACGACTTTATTTCGGATTTTTGGATATCCGGATATTTTAGTATCCATAAACCGGATTTTTACCATTCGAATAGTGCGAACTCCGGTTATCCGGATTTTGAACTTTGGAAGTGCTGTTCACGGATTTCCGGATATTTTACTATTCGAAAACCGGATTTTAGCATTCGAATAGTTGGAACTCCGGTTATCCGGATTATGCACTTCGGATATCCGGATTTCGAACTTCAGATATTCGGATACCCGGACTTAGAATACCGAATATTCAGACATCTCAACAACATAGATCTATCTGGCCATGATAGACCACATGCCTCAGGTTGTTGAAACCGTAACGCAGCAGTTTGTGAACGTGCGTTTTTTTTGCTGTACGATGTCCGTTTGATTAGGCAAAGTGATCTTTCGCGACATCGATATAAGTGAAGTGAAGGGATAATAAATAACATTGCAGTGTTTTATCCAGTAACAAACTCATGCGGCAATCTGGATTTTGGATTTATGATATTTGGGATATTTTGAAATCCTAAATCCGGATTTCAAAATATCCGGTTTTTGACAGCAGTAGCCGGATATTCGAATATCCGGATTTTGAAAGTCGGATTAAAAATCCGGATTTCGGATTTCATGCGACAATCCGGATTTCGGATTTGGGATATTTCGGATATTTTGAAATCCGGTTTTCGGATTTCATGCGGCAATCCGGATTTCTAATTTGTAATATTTCTGATATTTTGAAATCCGGATTTCAAAACATCCGGCTTTTGACAGCACTAGCCGGATATCCGAATATCCGGATTTTGAAATTCGGATATAAAATCCGGATTTCGGATTTCATGTGGCAATCGCGATTTCGGATATTTTGAAATCCGGATTTCAAAATATCCGGTTTTTAACAGCATTAGCTGGATATCCGAATATCCGGATTTTGAAATTCGGCAATCTGGATTTCTGATTTGTGATATTTCGGATATTTTGAAATCCTAAATCCGGATTTCAAAATATCCGGTTTTTGACAGCGCTAGTTATTAGCCGAGGCAGGCGATTCTGGTTTTGTTACTGTGCAGTGTTTAAGGTACGTCTGCATTTCGCCATACAGCTATGGGGGTGAGTTGAACGAAATGAAATACGTTGTGCGATAACATGTTGCTATCATTTGTGTAAAACAGTTCCAGAAACAGTTAATTTAATGAATAAAGCTTACAAAGATCAATGTTTGGGGGAGTAAATGATTTTTAGATGGCACAATCAATTCAAAAAAGGCATTTGTCGGCACAACTCTGTCCTAGGCTTCGTCGACCTCAAAGTGTTGTTACGGAGCTTACTGTAACACTGTTTGGGCAATCCTCCAAGAAGATTGACGTATGACGTGTAAAGACATAGCGGCGTCAACTAATATTTCAAAAATGTCGGCATTTCGCATTGTACGATACAAATCACTGCTGATTCGTGTGTGTCCCACATGGGTACTTCATCACTCGACGAGAGAACAACTGTTAGCCAGAGTTCAGGTATGTCATGAGTGGAAACAAATTATTGCAAAAAATCCAAACTTTCTAAACACAGTAATAACTGCCAGTGAAACATGGATCCACTGTTTCGGCCACCTCATGAAGCGCGCAATTAGTGTCTGGAAACTCACAGGCTCGCCTCTTTCGAAAAACGTCCACCAAACCAAATCAGCTGGGAAGGTGATGATGATATTTTTTTTTTTATCATAAAGGTGTAGTCTACCAGCATGTCGTTCCTTCACAAATTACTGTAAACGCTGAGTATTACATTTCAGTCGTGAAGCGTCTACTACGACACATACCAATAAAGCGACCGGAACTGGTGGGCACGTGGACTCTACACCATGATAACGCTCGCCTACAAGTGGCTACTTGTGCTCAACAGTTTCTTACGAAATACAGTATTGAAATTATGCCTACAGTCTTGATCTCGCTAAGTGAGATTTATGGTTGTTTTTAACAATGAAGGAGAAGTTCCGTGGGGCAACATTCAGCACAGATGCTGGCGTTATTCAAGCTGTACAGTGGTCGCCAAAGCAGCTTCCGCAAAATGCCTTCGCCACATGCTTTGAAAAGTCTGAACGATGGGACCGTTGCATATCATCAGAGGGAAGATACTTTGAGAAAGAATGACATATATTTTGCGGTACCTATATTCCTTCATTTTGTCTGATTTTACTCTCAATTTTTATGAAACGGCCTTTGTATATTCATTAAAAATTTTCCTGGTTATCCATACATTATTTGATGGTTGGTTCATAGCTGTTGATATGCATAATGCCTTTACAAAAACTCTGACTCTTACTTTCTACAAGGGATGACCCAAAACAAATGAGGATGTTTTTATAAAAAAATATGCGTACTTTAGTTATCAAGGATGTGGTCATCTTTCACAAAATGCTATCCATTTCATGGAATAGAGGTGTCCCAACGTTTCTCCCCCTTTTTCAATGTCTTCTGGAATTCTTGTTCTGAAATGCTGTTGCAGCACCCCTGCGAAGCTGTAATAACTTGCTGTACAGTCTCAAATTGTCGTCTACATAATGTCTTTTTAAAATGGAGAACAACCAGAAATCACGTGGTGACAAGTCTGTACTAGACTGAAGAGCAATTGAATTAGAGATACCTGTCTAGAAACGTGTAGCACCACCTTTCGTCCTGATGACACGGCGATTCGTCTCGGCATGGACTCGACAAGACACCGGAAGCGTTGGGAAGCCATACGGTTCCACGACCCCTGAACAAGCTCCCACAGCTCGCGAAGGTTTGATGGAAGGGGGTCAGAGCCTCAAACATCTCTCCGATGGCATTCCAGATGTGCTCGATGGGATTGAGTTCAGGTGACCTAGCTGGCCAAGGAAGCGAGGTCACGTCGGTGGAGTGTTCATCCAACCATTCGGATACAATTCGGGAGCAATGGCACGGTGCATTGTCTTGTTGCAGGATGAGGTCCCCAGTGCGATGTCGAAGATGCACAAACGGGAGGAAATGGTCGTCCAGGATATCCCGGTAACGTTGTCATGTGAGGGACGATGTCACACGAACCAGGGGTCCCATTTTAGTCTAGGTAAACACTCCCCACACGAGAATGCTATCCCCACCAGCTTGAAGAGTACCCTGCTGTCAAGAAGGATCCATCGCTTCATGTGGTTTGCGCCGTACTCGTATCCTGCCATCCGCATGACCACCGTGAATCTCGACTCATCAGTCCAGGCAACATTTTTCCACATGTCTAGGGTCCAGTGGCATTGTTCCTGCGCCCATGCTAATCTTTGCACCCTGTGATGTGCGGTCAGTAGCGGTACCCTCGTGGAACGATGCCTTCTGTACCCCATAGCGAGGAGATGGTTCTGGATGGTGTGGGTGCTTACACGTTTTTGTGCACCAGCGTTAAATTGCCGAGTGATTTCTTGCACTGTGTCCCGTCAATCCGCTGTTACAATGCGAGCTAGCCGACGATGACCCCGCTCATCCACACGCTGTTGTCCATGGCAGTTGGCCCTTGCAGGGATGGTTTTACCGGATTCGATGTACTCACGGTGCACCCGTGACACAGTGGCTCGTGAAAATCCAAGTGCCTGCACGACTTCCAAGATGGAGTGACCCATTCGTCAAGGGCCCCGACAATATGCCCACGATCAAATGCGCTTAGATCTTTCGTCTTACCCATACTGCCTCCGATTCTTACTGATTCCCGTCGATCACTCCTTATATTGTCGGATTGCCGCATACGTCATGTGGTTTCTGTTTACAGGGCCGCCCACAACGCCACATTTACATACCGCCAGCTGTCTCTAATTCAATTGCTCTTCAGTGTATATATGCACAGGTTGGGGCATTAACTTAATATTCATTTTTTCCAAATAAGAAACTACAGAACTGGCCATGTGCGGCCTGGCATTGTGCCGCGCATGAAACGAAATGGGAAAACCAAGTTGAATAATATCGTTTCATGACCAAACGTTCGGTTAAAATTCTATGAATTGATGATTTTAAAATGTGAACAATATCGTCGATATCTCTAATTGGTAGGTGTCCGTCTTGCTGTGTAATAACACCTTATGTATTGATGTTTACCTCTGTAACACTCGTTGAAAGTCTTCCTCCATGTGCGATTAAGGCCGCCGACTCACGACCATCGGTAAATTCTTTATGCCATTTGTAAATTGTTGATTTTCCTGGACTTTCATCTTTATAAGCATCTTACATAAGACGGAAAGTCTTTCGACATACTTCTTAAATCTACAGCAAGATTTATTGCCGCACCATTGTGCGTCTTTCACATCCATTCACAGCGCGAAAACACTTGTTAGGTGTTCCCGAAACAACGCTTATCAAATTGCGCACAACCGACGACGCATGCGTGATAAATAGGTATGACCGGTAGCTATGGTTACTTCAAAAACCATCGTTTTTCCGAGACCCATGCGAAGGTCGAACGCAGTATTGCACATTTTTTATAAAAACATCCTCAGTTGTTTTGGGACAAGCTATGCACATTAACGAATGGTGTCATTTTAACAGATCTTGTCCTGTTAATGATTAAAAGAACGGTTTCTCGCTGTTCTATGTTTTTCATCAAACTATGACAAATTGCTTTTAAACATCACTCTGCAAATTATCTTTCAAGAATTCCATCTGCATATTGTGATCTTCAGTTTTCTACAGCTCGGATGTGGCCTTTCTCTTTTCAAGGGTTATTTTCGATGTACAGTACGATTCTGTTTCTTTACTTCCACCTCGTCAGCCGCGCACACGCACGACTGTTCGATTGCCTTTCTCTACATGTTCTTTAAAAAATCTTTAGGTATTTTTGGAGCAAGATTCCGCTGCTTATTGGGGGGTATTTATATATCCTGATTTCTTGGAATATTGCAAAAGGCCTTTCTCAAAATCATCACGTCTTTTGTCATTTGAAAAACAAAGAAGGGAATGCAATTTTCAACTTTAAGTTCTTGCCTTTAAACGTTCTCCTATACTCTAATTCACCCTAAAAGTGTACTACTGGGAAAGGCGGGAGAGCCTTATCACATCTCGTCGTGGAATGCACGAACGGTATCCATCCGCGTTAATTTGCTCTTGTACTGTTTCCTTTTCTGACACCCAAACACCCACACATCTCACAAGCAGTAGGGATTGTGAGTGGGGGCCTAGTGGCGGCCCAACTGCTTCCCCTACTGCCTGTTTAAGTAACCCCGTCGAGTTTCCCCGATTGTCAATTTATTGCCTCTGTGTTGTTAATGTTGGGAGAGGTCTTCCATCCCTTCCACCTGTCCGAGTTGTATCCAAAGTGGGCAGAAATAGCCGAAAGTGCGAAGCTCTTGATTCAGCAACTTCTCAGAACAAATTTATTTCTAAAAGCGCTGTAACTTCTAGAATTTTTTTAGATAGTAATTTTGTCTGATAAACTGTTGAGTAAACAAAAATGAATTCTAAGCAATAATTCCGATGCTTTACGCTCTAAACGCTAAGGACTATTTTTCGTAGTGGAGGTAGCTATTTCGTACCCTTCATAGTGGTTCACTCTTAGTTTGACTCGGAGTATAGTATGGTTTGTGTGGAACACATTCACTATCACTTTGATTGCGCTATCGATATAAATCGTATAACATATTTTTTTCTCGTGCACATTTTAGTCTTTCCGGAAGCTTAGAATCGCCTCCTTTGTTATGAAATATGTCTGAAATGGCCACAGACCGAAGCTTCTATTAGGATGTAAAGAAAGTTTCCGGAAAAAATCGAACGTGGCGCGGGTAATGCAAGATACTACAGGCCTGCTGTAACGTAAACATCCCAGAGTGCAGCAGGCGAAACAAAAGATTCCAAGAACAGAAAGTACGCTGTTGTAGTGAACATTAGTTGCGCACGGGCACGATACTATAGTGATATCGAAGGAAATTGTGCGTGCAATATTGCTCAATGAACACTTGAATGGCGTGAAAGTTACGGAATCCCTTCGAAAATGGCGAAACGCGTTTGGTGACGATATTATCGGAGAGAGAAGTTGCTATGACTGGGACGGGAAATTCAACACTGGTATGCGGGATTTGTCTGATGCCACCAGAAGCGGCAGACACGGTAAGTTTGAAGGTGATACACTGCAACACGTGCTATCGACCAAGCCTGATGCGACACTATGAGGACTGGCAGAAGAACTGAAGACCTCCCATACCACCATTAACACTCGACTTCGGAAGTTGAGATATTCGTGTAAACTGTGCAAATAGGTGCCCCATGCTTTGTGTGACCAGAATCGGATGCAACGCTACGCCATTGCTGTTGCTCTGTGTGAAAGAGAAACATGTAAGGGCTTTTTGTATCGGTTGGTCACGAGTGACGTAAAATGGGTCACATACGACAATGTTACTCGACAAAGAGCATGGACCAATCAGGGACAACCCCCACAGAAGGTCGCAAAGCCTTCTGTGTGGGTTACGCACCATCACCTTCCATGAACGGAAGATGATGATGAATTGCTGGTGGGCTTGTCGCGGTGTGATTTATTATGAACTCTTACCGCAGAACAATGCCACTCGAAGCCTACATATCTAAAATTTAAAGTTGTGTTCCCAGGAAATCACAGGACTTTCAGTTTACACTAATTAAGCAATGGACGAACAATTTGTTACGAATATTGAACTCCGTAACCCACATCCCGCTCAGCGGCTTTGTTGAGACACGCTTTCCTTCCCATCTAAGTATAGTTTCGCTCACAGCATGGTTCGCTATATACACTGCTGACCACCCAAAATGCAACACCAAGAAGGGCACGAGATAACAAAAATAGATTTACTGGACACATAACAACAGATGCAAAGATGAAACAATTGAGCTTACAGCCCCGTGCGACTTGCCCAACACGCAGACATCAATAGTTCGTGTGGCTCCCATGACTGGCAATAACGGCCGCTGCACGCCGCGGCATAGAACGAAAGAGGCTTTGGATGTGGGCTTGGGGTATGTCGGTCCAGGCTGCTTCCACACGTTGCCACATTTCATCAGCCGTAGCCACGGGTGTTGCTGGCCGGCCCACTCGGTTAACGATCAGCGACCAAACGCGTTCGATGGGCGATATATCGGGAGTAAAGAATTGTTGCTCGATGCGTGCCACGTGCGGGCGCGCATTGTCCTGTTGAAACGTGGCCGCTGGCAGGTCCTGCAGATAAGGGAGGACTACAGGCTCCAAAACGTCGGAGATGTAGCGGTGGCTGTTGAGTGTACCGGCGATGCGTACAAGAGGGGTGTGGGTGTCGTATCCAATTGCGCCCCAAATCATAACGCCAGGCGACGGACCGGTAAGGCGATGAATAATGCAGGCGTCATACAGTCACTCGCCGCGGTGCCGCCACACGCGGATTCCACCATCGTGGGGTTGCAGGCAGAAGCGGGATTCATCGTACAAGACAATGTCGTGCCATACCGTAGTCCAGGTGCGGCGTTCAACGGCCTACTGCCGCTGCACTCGCCGGTGGTGTAACGTCAATGTTATTGGAGCAATGGGCGCCGTACGACAAGTCCCCGCTCCTGCAGACGACGTCGAACGGTACGTGCTGATACAGGTTGTTGCGCAACACACCTTAATTCCTGCGCTAACGTTCGTGCTGTGGCTGTGCGAGCCGTCAATGCCCGCCGCACAACATGCCGGTCCTCTCGTTCGGTAGTGTGCCGCGGTTGCGGCAATTGCTCACGTCGGTCCGTCCGTCCCTCCTGCACCCACCGAATCCATACTCACCTCACTGTGACTGGATGTCATCCCACACGGGCGCCGATGTCTCGGTAAGATAAACCGCTGTCTCGATAAGCTACTATTCGTCCTCTGTCGAATTCCGAAACGTGCTGGAATGACTGCCGTATTCTGCGACAAGGTATCAGGAAGCTTCCCACGCACAAGTCCGGCAGCACAACACACTTCCACTACTTACACCCGGCCTTCTGTGCACTCTTCCTATAGTGCTTCTCGGTGGCGTGCCGGGCGCACATGATTTGCGTATGCCCTGCAATGCTAAGCGTTTGCATGTCCTTTCGCGGGCGACGCATGCTGCGAAGGTCAGGCCAATCAGATGCTACCTTCTTGGTGTTGCATTTTGGGTGGCCAGTAGTGTATAAGAAAGAAAGGAACAAAATGAACCAAGATTTTATACGGGGGTATCTCTCAGCAAAAGAAATTTATAAGATAAATTTTTCTCCTAAAGAGGAGTTAAAACCACTTGCCTTTTGGGAAAATATAATGAATGTGTTGAAAGCAGTTTCTTAGCAAAAAAATCCCAAATGTCTTCTGATGCACGCAGGTAGAAAAATAAAATCTAAGAAACCGTCAGATGTAACGAGCGGCTATGTTATACAGTATAAAAAAGCTCAATTTTTATTAGGATTTCAATATTTCAGTCTTATAAGAGGCTGGGTCTTATAACCAGTGAACTCTATAGGCGGGGGCCACTGTCAATGACAATGCTGATTTATTTGATGTTGATTGTAATGTGAGTTTTTAAAAAAATCTCTATTATATCGATAAAGAGCAGGAGCAGAAATAACCCTTAACACAAGAGTCTTTTATGTAAAAGCAAGAAGAAATCTCGACACCTTTTGTTATTTACGACATGGAGTTGTGTGTTATCAAGAATTTAATTCGAGATATTCCCTCTTCAAAGAAAATTAGCTTTAGTGTAAGAGCTGAAAATATGAAGAAGATAGCAGCGCGATTGTTCCTGTTAAATAAGGAATAAATGAATATCTCCGAGGAATAAGAAAGATGAAAAGTCTAATTATCAGGAGACTGTGAATTCAATTTGCAGAAATGAGGATGGTGTCATTAATATGCACCAAAAAGAGCGTATGTTATAGAACTGATCTCTGAGGTACAGTTGAATTAAATGAAATGGAAATAGAGTAATGTTAGGGTTACAGGCTTATTAGAAGAACGAATTCTTGCTCACATAATATCAACTTGTTTTTGAAAAGGGGGAAGGCAAATCTACATACCTTTAGTAATTTTGCTCTTGAGTTCTGAGTTTCGTGTGCTCTGTAGATTGGTAACATAATCAGGCCGAAAATATCAAATTTACGGAAGTTCACTGTTGGCCACGGCAACGTAACAGCTATGTTAGCTGAATAGTAGACAGAGTGAAGGGGAGGAATTTCAAAAGAGACGGTCAGAGAGAAAGAGAGAGAGAGAGAGAAAAAAATTTCCAGCTGATTTCTATCCAGCAGTCACTTCTTTTACTTGCGAAATGATTTCCATACTTCTTAGATATGATAGTAAAAGAGACAGACAGATGCGAAAATTCTCTGCCAAATGGCCATATCTGACTCCGAAAAGTATTTATGTTACGCTTCATATAATAACAATTCAGCTTGTTAATTGGCACCGACGAAATGAATAAATCAAACGTAACTGCATCAGATAAGAGACGCTCTCCGCAGGAGTTCGACTTGTCAATTTCTACTTTACTTACTTTGGAAAATGAGCTTTAATACCTTTTGTCATAGCTGAGGACTTTTACGTTTAATTTTGTATTAAATCTATGCAGTTATTCATCAGTTATTGGTGAAATGCATTTTTAAAATGGTTTCCTAATTGATATTGCCGACTACTTCATTCCTTCAGCGTCGAGGCTTTAAAATTTCTTAATTTGTTGACATATTTCTTAATCAGTGGTTCCCAATATTTTTGCATTCACGGACCTGGAAAATGTTGGGGAAGCTTTCGCGGGCAGGTGATACCGAAACAAAACCTTTAGGCTATTTTCTAGCATTTAATCTCGTAATATTTTATATTATAATGTTCACTGAGTACAATCCATAATTTACTATGTATCAGATTATTCTATGTCACCTGCTTACAGAAAATATCATTTAATTGGTTGATATTATTTAATGATTAATAAGTGCAATCCATAATCAGTGCACCACCATATTCTTCTTACCGTTAATATAAATATTTCTGGGGCCAATGCGACGTCTGCTTCTGCTGCTTTGTGATAATATTCTCGAACCATGGTTCCAGCGTGTTTTCTACAAGGTGCAGTGCAGCGTTAAGGTGGTTCCACCTAAAATCTCTGCCTTAAGTTTCCAATGGTAAAATTTCTTGACATATTTTCTTCGCAACTGATGTATTCCCAAGTATGAAAATTTGCACATCGATTAAACTAGCTTTAAGTTATAGCATGGGATACTTAATACTTGCTAAAACATAACCATATTTGTATTAAAAATCAATTATTTTTCTTTGAGTAATGTTCAGACCTGTTAATAGATGGCGCGACCTGTACATTGATGACGTCAGTAGACAAACAAATGTTGAATTGCTTAATTATGGTTAGGTTTTAGCAAACATTAAGTATCCCATGCTATAACTTAAAGCAAGTTTTATCGATGTGCAAATTTGTATCCTTAGGAATACATTAATTGCGAAGAAAATATGTCAAGAAATTTTAATATTGGAAACATAAGGCAGAGATTTTAGGTAGAACCACCTTACTGCTCACTTCATTATCTTCCTGTACTTTTGTTTTGATTACCGAAACGGCTGAAAAGTTTTTCTCGCAATAAATATATGGTCGAAAAAGTTACCACTAATTTTAGAACGTTGTCGCTGAGACTTAGATATGCTTTCTACGTAATACCCCAAAATTGCGTCATAGATTTGGGTCTAAGCGGTGGCTTCTGATCATTCGTTCGAAAGGGGTCCTTGTTCGAATCCCGGTGAGGCATTTGTATTCCTAAGGATACAAATTTGGATGTTGTGTTTGTCTTACGGCCGTGGCTGTTTTCCTTCCCTGGAACCAGTGGACCTAAATTAGGGACGGGCGACTCCACTGAACTGCTCACGGTGGTCGTTAAACCTCCAATAAAAAAAAATAAAAAAAAATAGTTATACTAGACTGGCATCAGGAGGAAGTTCAACAAAGCTTTCCATTTTCTGGTGAGTCAGCCTGCTGGAGTTCAAATCTTATGTGAAGAGATTAGATTCAAGCTTCTTTTAATCTTCCGCGACAAGTGTTAAAAATAATTTAGATCTAGATTTCCTCTTACTTTGATTCCATTTCGGTTCAAAAGAAAAATAAATAAATTCACTCATTTCTCACGGATCGGCGGTTGGGAAACTGTTTTGAAGAACTAACCGTTTTTTTAGGGGTTTAACGACGACCGTGAGCAATTCAGTGGGTTGTAAGCGGCCGCCTGTTTCTAATTGGGGACCACTCGTTCCAGGGAAGGGAGAGAGCCAATGCTGCAAGACCAACACACCTTTCATGCATCACCCAGGAATAGAATCTGAACCCATCGCAGACAAATGATTAGGAGCCAGTGCTTCATACCACTCTGGCGCCGAGGCGGCCAAAATCTGCAATCTTCGCTGTTTTAGTTTAAGCAATGTCACATTTTAAGTTATGGTATGAAACTCATCACCACAGCAGATATTGCCTGTCGTTATCGATTATTGTAATTGAAATACATCCTTCATAACAAAAGAAGCGAGGGAGAAGAAAATCCTACAGACCAGCGCAAGATAAACTGTTTCTGGGATACGCTGAAAGAAAAAGACGAAATGGATTTCCCGCTTTGTCTAATGATAGTACAGTAACATTTCTTATTGCGAATTCTAAAGAACAACCTTTAGTGCATAAATAGGAACATACCCTATGCCGGCTAGGTGGTCAAGTGCTCGGAGGCGTAGTGACCAGCCGTCCGAGCTGGGTCAGGGCTCGAGTACTTTGCCTTACGGGACAAGTTCTTTCCTTTACCTGGAACAAGTGGCCCTAAATTGAGGACGGGATAGTTGCTTATGGTGGGTGTTACATTCACATATAGCCGCCCCGGTGGCGCAGTGGTCTAAGGCGTTGGCCTCTGATCATTCGTCCGAAGGGGTCCGGGTTCGAATCCCGGTGAGGCATGGATGTTGGGTTTTGTCTTACGGCACTGGCTCTCTCCCTTCCCTGGAACCAGTGACCCTAAATTAGGGACGGGCGACTGCTTGTAGCCCATTGAGTTGCTCACGGTGGTCGTTAAACCTCCAATCAAAAAAAAAACATTCACATATATTAAATATATTTCTTGAAATAATCTCTCTAATAAATATCATCTGCTTTTGTCGGCTTTCTTCAAGAATTTCATTTGAGAGGCATAACCTTAATCCTTCAAGCGGCCGCTGTACCTGAACCAAATTCAACTGAAATTTTCTGCGCTCCCTAGACAGAAATGTTCACACAGAAGCCGGGTTTTAGGTTTTACGAAAATTATGGGGAAACAAACCAGCTTTGGGGGTCTAAAGGGGTTAAGTTTTGGGTCCAATTACTGTTTCCGGGCATTAACATTGTTATACTGGACCCATATCTCGTTACCTGTCACAAAGAGGTCCATAAACGTTTCATCTTGGTCACGAGCAAGCAGGGAAACGCATGCACGTATGCGATTTGCTTCCTGCTCAACTGTGAATTGATAGGGTACCCAAACTCCCTTCTTGTGCACCTTCCGAATTTGACGCAGCTTTCGTGATAATGTTTGTGTGGGTAATCTCCAGATTTTCGGTCAACTCCCGCATGGTCACACGTGAGTCGGTCTACACTAAGGTCTTTAGTATGTCCATATTCCCTGGTGTGGGTCTTCCGGCTTTGGGACGGACTAGCAGGTCGAAATTTCTCTCTCGAAACCCTTAGAACCAACGACATCACTGATGATGTGATATGGCATTGGAATACACACTGGTAATGTTCCTTACAGCCCTTCCAAGGGGGCTACCGCGATGAAATCCGTACATTATGCAATGGCGGATATGCTCCTTGTTCGTTTTGTGTAGCTTGTTTCTGTTTTATCGGCCTTGAAATGGATGTATGTCATATTCCATCACATCATTTTTATCATTTTTACATCTTTTTAAATGTTCTAGTTTTATCTCATGAGTTGTTATCATTTTTTATTGTTTTTGTTACGGTAATCATATGATTCCTTGTACCATTGCAGTTGTTTTATTAGTGCTTTGTTTTCTTGTTGGCCTTTTACCCCGCTTATTCTGTTTCATATTGTCATCTTTTAATACCGTTTGTAATTTTTTTATTGGAGGTTTCACGACGACCGTGAGCAACTCAATGGGCGCTACCGGGGCGGCGTTTGTAAATCTTCAAAAATTAGACTTGGCGCTCTTTGGCCCTCGCGCCACTAAACTCTAACCAACAAACCAACTACGCTCCTTGTCCACTTCAATGTTGGCTCGCTATTACACTCTTCGCCTTCTGACGGCTAACTGCCACTGAATTAAGCCACCTACCTGCTGACGTCATGCCGGTGTGCTGCGTAATCTCATTGGCCAGTGTGCGCCGTGGCCGAGGCTTCGACTTCGGATACCTCGTCACCGAACATTACTTTCTTTTCAACCGAATACAAAGACGTTCAGCGATTTAAAGAATTTTCAGTCATGGCTGTGAAATATGAAGTAAATATTTAAGAAGATCAATTGTTTCAGTTGATGGCTGACAATGTAGGCCATATCACGGCTATGAAAGATGGATATAATCATTTCCATGACATAAGAATAATGTATACCATTGGCAAACAGATGAAGCGTTACAATGGCTTCAGTAGTACTGAAACAAAATGACACGTTGCTATTACGGTTCTTCATGTTGTTTTGAAAGCATACATTCCACAGAGATTCTTCGAGCTAAGCACTTCATCAGGACCAGTATAATACCGTGTTTCCCCGAATATAAGACCGGGTGTTATACAAATGTTTGCTCCAAAAGGCGCATTAGGGCTCATTTTCAGGGGATGTCTTACTTTTTTATGTACTACGAACCTTTTGTTCTTTTTTTTTTCATCTACATTTATTCATGTACAAAAATCTACATTTATTCACGTACAAAAATCTACATTTATTCATGTACAAAAATCTACATTTATTCATGTACAAAATCTACATTTTTTCAAATACAGTCATGTCATCTTCTTCTGGAACATCATAATAACTCTTCAAACCCCGAATTCCGGCCTGAAGTTCTTGCGACTCCATTTCCTGTAGAACCATTGACCCCAATCTCTCATGTCCAGCAATACAGCTCTCCTTAAATGAGCACTTATTGCCCGTGCAGCCTGCTCGTAGAGCATTGGCAACACAGCTGTCAGTGATTTTATCCCATGAATTTTTCACCCGAGTCACGACCTCTTGCAGGCTAGGCTTCACAAAGTTTCCACGCTGGTTTCTCTCCATTCTATTTTCAATGTAATCATTGATTTCCATGCGTAAACGATCCTTGAATGGCTTGTTTATTGCAATAACAACAGTCAGGAAATAGGCAGTCATTCCTCCGGGGATCATTATTTGATCCATTCTTCTCTCTGCAAGGACGTTCTTCGTGTCTTTAGCGCGGTGAGTGCTGGCTGAATCCCAGACTAGCAGACATCTTTGGCCACCTCGCAAAACAAGTGGCAGAATTAAATCGACCCATTTCCTTATAACTCCTTGTGTGCAACAGGCTTTTTTGGTTTCAAGAACATAAATGCCTGAAACACGTTCAATCTTATCTTTCTTGCCCTTAGTGATGATTAGAGGTGGGGCATTCTTTCCATCCAGACGAATCGCCAAAACACAGGTAACACGTGCACTTTCTTAACCAGTGGAGTGAATGTAGATTGACGAGGCACCCCTCTGATCATTTGTCGTTTGAGATCCTTGGCTCATAAACACTGCAGTTTCATCCATATCAGTCATGTTGGAGAGTTGGTATTTAGAAAAGTCGATGCCATCAACAAAGGACTTGAATGCAAGTGCACGTTTAATAACTTCAGTATCTTCCAGCTTGAATAGTGTGGTCGATCTTCTTAGAGACAGTTTATATCACTGAAGGAAGCCATCCAGCCAGTGTTGTGATACTTTGAATTCTTCTGCCAATATTTCTGACTGTGGTGCCATTGCAAGTACAAATGCTTGAATAGCAGCCCTGCGCGCAACCAAAGCCTTTGCTCTCCTATCAGCAATCCATTCACAAATTATTTCTTCCAGCTCAGGAAATAATGATTGCCGACCTGATCCACAATTGCGCTTCTTAGCATTTCCCTCGTCGACTTGTTGATAGAGATTATCGTACTCTGCTCGCCATTGTCTGACCACTCGGAGATCCAACTTCTTTTCTTTGCAGAAAGCCGTAAGATTCTTGCCCCGGGAGTCCTCCACGATTCCTTTTCTTGTACTCGACGGAATAGCTCTTTCTCTTTGCACTCATCTTGTCTGGGGGTCAAAATATAATTCCCTTTAAATCTACCATTAAATCAAGTGTTAATTGTTAATCGACACAGGAGTGGCAAAAAAAATGATGACAGTTAAGAATGTACGTTCGGCCCCAAAATATTAACTCTCTGATTTTTAAAGAATTATTTCAGTCACCGTTGCCAACACTATAATAACTTAGACAGGGACGACCCCCTTTCGCAATCCATTGAAGGCGGTTAGAACACTTCTTACTTTTTCTTTGAGTTTGCATGTGTCCCCCCCCCCCATTTCTAAAAACACACACTGCCTGTTGATGAATCACTTCTCCGCCAATGATAGCGTTCACTGGTAAAGTTTCTCACGTCGGATTCCCTTTTCGGAACTGGATGTTACAGCTGCCGAACAAATGACGGCTTCTTTTCATCTCCCGCTAGCTCTCTGAACCGAACTGAATGCATGCGCCGTAATTACAAAAACCATATCCTCGGCTAAGTTCAAGAAAAATTGTATTTTTTTCTTACTCTGGATATTCAAGGCAAATTAAACTCATGAACAGATTATCCGCCAGTGATTTTGGCACTCGCTTCAGTTTTTTTTATCAGTGATAGGCTGGCTTACTACGGTACTACGTATCGCAACTGGGGCTTATTTTCGGGGTAGGGCTTATATAACGAGCATCAGAAAAAATCATGCAAGGGCTTATTTTCCGGTTAGGTCTTACTTTCGGGGAAATACGGTAGTAATTTTTCCTCAAAACACGATTCACACTCATAAGTATTAAAAACACATAGGAGTTAAAAACATTTACTAAAAACTATGAACAAGTAAGAATTTTCGGCTGACTGTAAGACTGTGAGCATTCTATCCATAGTGAAAAACGACCAAGACCCTATAAAAGGAGAAGACAGACGTGATGTGTAGATCATTCCTATAGTAGCTGTTGGCACTAACGAATTACCTAAAAATTACATAGGTTCTACCTAGCGATGATTAAAGACCCTATTGCGTGAACAAGTTTATAATATCAAAACGGGGTCAATGACTACCGCTTTGGCTACGACCACTCACAATGGGACACATTATTCCAACTGGAACGAATCGTGTTATTTCAACACGGGGGAATCTGTCATCATTACTCTTTACTGAAAGTTTAGTAATCTCTTTACTCATTTATGCTAATGAACACACATGCTGCAATGACTACGTTCCATGCGATATACCTCTTTTATGGAAAGTATTTTTCCACTATTAAAAGACTGCTAATGAACACACATGCAGCAATTACTACGTTCCATGCGATATACCGGTTCCATGGAAAACAATGTTCGGCTATGAAAGACTGCTAATGAACACACATGCTGTAATGACTACGTTTCGAGCGATATACCTCTTCCATGGAAAGCAAATTTCGACTGTGAGAGACTGCTAATGAACACACATGCTGCAATGACGACGTTCCTTGCAATATACCGCTTTCATGGAAAGTAAGGTTCGACTGGGAGAGACTGCTAATGAATCCACATGCTGCAATGACTACGTTCCATGCGTTATACCGCTTCCATGGAAAGCAATGTTCGACTATGATAGACTGCTAATGAACACAAATGCTGCAATGACTACGCTCTATGCGATTTACCGCTTCCGTGGAAAGCAATGTTCGACTATGAAAGACGTCGAGGGCAACTGAATAGTCAAGATTGTGTATAATTCTGGGTATATAGTCATCACCCAAGTTTCAGTTTTAAGATTTTTTCCCGTTGGCATCAACTGAATATGAATATAAATTATATAACTTAAAATGGATATAAATTACAGTGGCCCAAAATTCTGGAACTCATTGCCCCAAGAACTAACATCAATTAATAAATTTAACTTATTTAAAATAAAACTAAAGGCATATCTTATGAAATAATTAGTAAACAATAGGCAAGGCAATTTCGACTAAATGGAAGAAATGTGGGTTAGTGTGATTATAGACTGAGGTGCAAACGTTATTTGTTGTTTATTTATAAATATATATGTGATTATGTAGTAAAGTGTATATGATACTTGTTTGTTTAGATATAATGAAGACTATTGTTGATAAAACACACATTGTTATATGTGTTGGTTGTGAGCAAGTACGTGTACCTACCATATATGTGTTGGCTTGCCTTTTCTGTTAAGCTTTATGTTTTTTTGTATTCTGGGGAGTGGAGGGCTATGTCAGGCCTCACGGCCTTTTCCATCCTTTTCCTTGTTGCTATAGTGGCTACTGAATGAATAAATAAATGAAATGAAATAAATGAAATAAAAAAAAACTGTGATGTTCTGTATAAACTGTCACCGAGGACTTTTCATATCGTATTTATAGAGGAACTAAACACTTTTCATCTGCAAGGTCTGAGGATGGCCTCAATGAGAAGTCGAAAGTTGTTACCTGTATATAGTTTTTAGTAAATGCTTTTAACTCGTATGTGTTTTTAATACTTATGTATATTATACTGGTGTTTAATCTGACATGAATTGAAAATACTTCTTTACTGTATGGGGACTTAAAAGCATATTCAAATAGCCCTACGTGAAATCTGTGGCATGTAAACTCATCGATATATGTAACTCATCGATATTTCGTGAAATACATACATATTGCTAAAATAGCCCAAATTTGGTTAGTTAAAGTACCTGCAAAACGTTTCATTAGGTTGGTGCAAACGAAATGTCGCAATATTGATGGAAACTTCAGCAACCATTTGTACGCCACAGCAATAAAATTAAGACTTTGAATGCGACAAACTAATGGAATGAGAGTTCAGCTAAAGTTTGTTGAGAAACGATTTACCCTGCAGAAAGGTGTCCAGATGTTTGAAAAAGTGATAGCCCGTTGGGAATAGATGAGTAAATAAGGCGGATGAGGTAATGTTTCGCACCTCGTCTGATACAGCTTCTGAATAGTCGAGCATTCAACGCGGCGTCCCGCGCTATCATAAAGAATTATAGACCCATGGCCAGTGATTAGCGCCAGGTGTTTGGTGAATATTTATCATGCACAATGTGAACTTCTTGACAGTAATTTTCCGCCGTGATAGTTTAACCCAGTTATAAGGACGAAATGTGTATCACACCAGCGGCTGACCACCAAAATATTAACCATCGTCTTACTGGGATGATATTAACTATCGTCTGATTGGGATGATACAAGCTATCGTCTTACTGGTCTTACTGGGATGATACAATCTATCGCCTTACTCGTCTTACTGGGATGATGCTAACTATCTTCTTACTTGTCTTACTGGATGGAATCTGAGTTCGTTCAGGAGCTTGACAGGGCTTCTGAGGTCATTTACGAGCTACACCGCTGTCAAGCCATTTCACCAAACGTCAGCAATTGTGATGCAGCATCCATTTCTGATAACACGTGATGTAGCAAATAAAAATAGGAAAAACAGACATCGGATGGTCGTGTTTCGTGATATTCCGTCGACTCATGTGGAATCCATTTATCCATCTGTTTTACTTTTCCTAGGCAGTTAAAAATCGGAACATTGCCTCAAAATCTCGTTCACAGCTTCGTACACAAAGACAGGGATCGTTGTGCGGTCTGTATCCCTATTCGGGGTATGCTTCGTTTTCATACGGTGATGGCATTTCTTTTCTGTTGTGTATTTCTACGTTATGGATATACACTGACGTGCCAGAAAAACTGGTACAGACGAGCTTATGCAAAATACATAGCAACGTCACCTATGCGCGTACACAGTTGCGTCCGCCAGTGCGTATGTAAAGCGACAGACATCCTTGCCAGCTGTCAGAGCTGTTTTCGGCATGAGAATGACAAGTAATAACGATTTAAGCGATTTTCAACGCGGTGTCATAGTTGGCCCTCGTGAAATGGGCCATAGTATTTCGGAGGTAGAAACGAAGTTCGGATTTTCACGGACGACCAATGCAAGGGTGTACCGCGACTACAAGAATTCCGGCAAAACCTCCAACCTACGATACCAGTGTGGTCGCAAAAAGACATTGTGTGAACGTGATCATCGTCGGCGGTCAAGAATCGTTTCACGCAATAGGGGTGCAATACTCTCGCAGGTATCATCGGAATTCAATGCTGGAGCCTCAACAAGCATCAGCGTCCGGACTGTGCAACGCACCCTGCATGATATGGGCTTTGCGAGCCGACGCCCAACTCGAGTTCTCTTGATGGGTGCACAACACAGAGCTATGCGCCTCGCTTGGGCACGGCAACACCGTCACTGGACACTTGAAGATTGGAAACAAATAGCCTGGTCTGACAAGACGCGTGTCCAACTGCATCGGGCATATGGAAGGATTCGTGTATGGCACAAACCCTGCGAAGCCATGGATCCCGCCTGTCAACAGGAAACTCTACCGGTTGGTGGGGGTCCGTAATGGTATGGGGTGTGTTTAGCTGGACTTCACTGGGACCCCTGGTAAGTCTACAAACGTCTGTGACCGGCCAACACTATGTGTGTATTTTTTTGAGTAGGTACAACCGTTCATGTCTTGCATTCATGCTGGTGGGTTGGTGCTGTTCCAACAGACAATGCACCTCCACACAAGTGTCGGGACGCCACATTATGGTTAGAGGAGGGTTCATCTGCGTTTTGGGTGTTGCCATTCCCACCAGATTTTCCAGATATGAACGTGATAGAACACATTTGGGTTGCCATGCAACGCACTATCGAACACAGGAATCCGAAACCTCGGAATACACCCGAATTGTGGAACGCTCTGCAGGAAGTATGGTGTGCATTGCCTACAGCATATTTCCAGAAGCTAGTGAAGTCCAGGCTCCGTCGTATTTCTGCAGTCTTGCGCTCCCGTGGGGGACCTACCAAGTATTAGACTGGTGTACCAATTTTTCTGGCACTTCAGTGTATGTATGTCACACCAACTGTCGTTTAACTCTGTCATGTGGATTTTGTGTTATTCGTGATTTTGTGTTTGCCACGAAACTTTGAACACCAGTGTATTTTGACATTATTGTCACGAAAAAACGTATTTCATATGATTCGTATGAACACTAAATTCATATCTGTTAATGTCAATGTTATCTGCGTTGGTATCATTATCCAAAAAAGATGTTCTAGTGTTAGTTGTCGAAATTATTTACGAGAGAATTTACTTGGTAATAGTTTCGGAAGACAACACAGCTAGATTTACCTTAATGTTAATTTATATAGAAGACACACGTTTCAGTATCAGTTGCCGTAAATTCAATATCCCGACAGCTGTGAGTCCAATATTCAGCATGTTCCTGTCAAATTTCGAAAAGCAGGCATTACAAAGTTTTTATCTATAAAGCAGTATTCAAGCAAAGTACCTTTTCTGGGTCATTTACCGCAATGCGGGAAACCAGATAAAAGCGTTTTTGGTTATGATTCTTTTATTGTCGCATAAAGACAGATAATGACATTGACTGGATAATGACCTTGAAGTAACAGACTTTGAAAAGTCTGTTACTTCAAGGTCATTATCCAGAAAAGAACCAGTTTAGGGATATCAGTTATAACACTAAATCCAGAGTCAGTCCAATGTCAATTACTATAATATCGCAATCCAAGAAAAGGACTTTCCGACATCAGTTATTTTTCGTCCTAACGATCAAACGTGGAGATAAAAGCCACGAATTCGTATAATCTTCAGCATCTTACTGGAACAGCAAAAGGCTGTTTTCCCCTTCTCCATCTAGCCAGTGGTTAAAACATTGACTTCAATGCCTTTATTCGCATTTATTTTATCAACTCTTTACCTCTTTCAGTTAGTTTCCACTAGTGCTGTCAAAAACCGGATATTTTGAAATCCGGATTTCGGATTTCAAAATAACCGAAATATCATACATAAATCCTAAATCCGGATTGCCGCATGAAATCAGAATTTCAAAATTCGGATATCCGGCTAGTGCTGTCAAAAACTGTATATTTTGAAATCCGGAATTCGGATTTCAAAATATCCGAAATATTATAAATCGGAAATCCGCATTGCCGCATGAGTTTTTTACAGGATAAAACACTGGAATTGTATTTATTATACCTTCACTTAGTACAATATCAATGTCACGAAAGATCAATGTGTATAATCAAACGGACATCGTGTAGCAAAACAACACACGTTCACGAACTCCTGCGTTAAAGTTTCAACAATTTGAGGCATGCGGTTCATCATGGCCAGATATATCTATGTTGTTGAGATGTCTGAATATTCGGTATTCTAAGTCCAGATATCCGAAACTCGAATATCCGAAGTTCATAATCCGAATATCCAGAGTTCGAACTGTTCGAATGCTAAAATCCGGTTTTCAGATAGTAAAATATCCGGAAATCCGAAATCCGTGAACAGCACTTCCGAAGTTCGAAATCCGGAGTTGGAACTATTCGAATGCTAAAAATCTAGTTTTCGTATAATGAAATATCCGGATATCCAAAAATCCGAAATTCTTGAACAGCACTAGTTTTCACTGCTTCTTTTCAAAGTTTATCCAAACGACGAGGACCGTTTTATGTACAAAAATTCGTCAAACTGTGGAAAAGTATACAATACGAATTTGAAATTGTTATTCTGTCTATTGGTGTAAATTATGACAGGAGCGGCAAGTCAAATAATATCCGAAAACTTGAAAGTTTCATTGTCCTGGAACGGAAATCAAATTCGAGTCTCCCGGTTCTTTAGGAACTGTTAAGTGGTGTTGTATGGGACTTAATTAACTGTCAATAAATGGTTATCCGGAATTTCATTGCAGGGTATTACTTCAAGTAACTGACTCATATTCGACATGATTAAGACATGATTTTAGACACATTTAATCATGTTCGATTCCCGCTCCGGTATGATGAAATTTTCAAGTTTGGATGTTACTTGATTTACCATTCTTGTCATAATTTACACCAATGGACGGAACCACAACTTCAGATTTGTATTGTGTATTGGTGCAATACCTTATTTCCTGGGATGGAGAGCAGTTTTACGAAATCGCTTTTTATAAAAAACGTTTTACTAAAAATATTTATTTACTCATCTGGGTCGAATATGAATCACTTACTTGAAGAAATACCCTCCCCTGCAATAATTATCCGGACAACCATTTATTGATAGTTAATTATGTCCTACGCAACACCACCTAAACAGACCCAACTCTAAAGATGCTCTGGAGAGATAATATCACGACTGTGAATAGAAGGTGCTTCGATCGGTACACTTAACTTACTTCCACCACGGATTGACAGTACGTTGCCACATGATCAAGCTCTATGTACAAGACATTTCAGAGGCACTGAAGATCTCTAGGTCTAGGGTTAATGTGACATACAAAGTAAAGCGGACTGGAGTTAAAACTTCCAAGAAACGACCCAGTAATCATCGGAAGCTAACAGGACAGTACTCTGCAAAGCAGCTGAGATTGATCGAACCAAGAGTGCTCTGCAGAAGACTGTAAACTCAGATTGAAAATTAACATTGTCTCAAACCACGCAAACCTTACATCCCGACCCTCACACCTTCCGCCTCTACAGGGTTATATTTTGGATCAAGCGAGAGTCATCACATTTTATTTTATTTTGGTTCCATTAACCTCAGACAAGATGCTGTCAGTTCCTCTTTATTCTGTTAACGCCTCTGAGAAAACTGACTTGGATTGACATACTGAGTCACATGCTGAAAGAAACGCCTAGAGTTTGTTTAAATACGTTACTAAAAAATAAAAACGTTTAATTCAATTTAATCCTGCTTAGGAATTTTCCTACTGGTGGTGAATGGCAGCATTCGCTGATTCCCTTATCAGTCTTACCAGCTCAGACACCTATACTTTTAGCTCGTCTTCCACCGTAGTTTAGGTTATAGCCTCACATTTCCATTAGCGCAGAAGTCCGAGGCTTTTCCAAGACCTCTCGTTCCCTTTTAACGTTCAAGACCGTCTGCCGCGCAAAACCAAGAACTCCTCCTAACCAAAGGATTTCTTCTTTCCTATACTAGCCCCACGAACATTCTTAATATCCCTGCTTAACACCTTTCTTCAACAGTTACTTTACCTGCTTGTCTAGGTGTAAATTCCCCTTAAGCGTGAATCTCCCATTAACGCACATTAAAAGAAAAATCGCTTTTCCAACAAGATCAGTGCAACACATTGGTATACTTATAATCTCAGCCAAATCTAATGAGGCTATTCTCTTGCTGATGAACACATAAAGGCTCAGAATATATCTTGAGGAGTCCACAAAAATGGCGCGAACAAAGTAATTTCACTTGGTAACGAGCACATTAATCCATATTTACAAATAATGTATTTGAATCGAGGTTAGATATCATCTTACATCCTATGTGAGACGACTGGGACAGATGCAAGCACCCGAACAAAACTCAGGACGTTGTCCGATATGGTTTACCACAGACAAGCAGGCATACACATGTCGCTAATCTCTTCGACTAATGTCACACGCTAATTTGCGTGGTGTAAAAAAGTGGACCTTGGGCTATAGACCAGCGAAAAACTGTGATTGGATTGAATTGTCACGGTACACCGAGTAATAGTCTGACGGTCGTTCCTGAGTGTGGAGGATGACGGCAGGAAGGCACATTCTGGACTCTATCGTCTCGACAATAAAGTTTCGTGAAGGCAGCGTGATGGCATGTAACTGTCTTTCGTGGTTCAGCATTGGTTCTTTATATTGAATGCTTAACTCTAGCCAAAAGTCCTGAACAATTATGCCCTACCAACGCTGTAGTAGCACTTTGTGGTAGGCCCATATCTCTATCCGCAGGACAACGAACCATGTCATACTATTAAGACAAAACCATGAATGCTGAGCTCTACCTTAATGTCCTGGATAATTACGCATTACCAACGTTGTGGAAGCATTTTGTGGAAGGCCTATACCTCCATCAAGAGGACAACGCATCATTTCATACTACTCGGTTTGAAGATATGGGCGTCGAAAAGTTGAACTGGCCATTGTCCTAATCTGAATCCTATAGAAAATCCACGGGACGAACTGGGTAGTGGTATGCATACAAGGAAAGATCGTCCAAAGAAAAAACACTGAACTGGTCCCTGCTTTGTAGGCCGAATCAGGACATATATTGGCGGATATTATTAACAGATAACTAGAAGTGAGTATTTCCCTAAGAATAAAGGCCGTTACAAAGGCCACAAAGTTTTCAACACGCAATAATTAGTTTTCTGTAACTAACGAATTTTTGTAGACTTGAAGGTGTCCGTATATCAATCATAGAGTAATGTATAATGTAATTCAATAAGGACTTCATATTACAGCTTTTGGCGTAATCTGTAACACATCTCAATGATTTGTATTTAACTGAAAATTCAGATGTTCGCATGCAAAGTTTTACATTTACACTTCGTCATGTTACTTAAATGTGTATCCTATTAAAAATCACTTGTCGTACTATCTGTGATTCCTGTAACACTCTAGCTTCTTGATGCTATGCTCCGAATAACTAACACAAAATCCTTTTTTATACAACAAGCTACACGGTCGAGTCACATTATTGTGACCACCAGCAAATATAACCATCGTGTGCAGCGCGGACAGCAGCTAAAAGAGCAGGGAGTGACTTAATAAAGTGCTGGAACGTGTTCATAGGTATATGGAACAATGCTGACTGCAGTGCATCTGACAGCTGCTGGAGTGTACGTGGTGGAGGATCCATAGAGCGAACAACACGATCGAGGTGGTCCCACAGATGCTCAATCGGGTTTAAGTCTGGTGAATTAGGTGGCCAGGGAAGTACTTTGAAATATTCATCGTGCTCTTCTAACCACACTGAGGTATTTCCAGCTATGTGACACGTCGCACTGTCGTGCTGGAGGGGTTCACATCCGCCCCCAGGGAAGACAATCAGCATGTATGGGTTTACGTAGTCTGCAAGGATGGATTCATAACGAATTCGGTCCATAGTGCCTTCCACAGGTATGAGTGGATCCAGGGAATGCCATGAAAATATTTCCCAGACCATAACGCTGCCCCCACCAGCGTATACTTAAACTTAACAAATTCTTCAAATACGTATACTTAAACCTAACAAATTCTTCAAATACGTATACTTAAACCTAACAAATTCTTCAAATACGTATACTTAAACTTAACAAATTCTTCAAATAATTATACTTAAACATAACACATTCTTCAAATATGTATACTTAAACTTAACAAATTCTTCAAATTCCTATACTTAAACCTAACAAATTCTTCAAATACGTATACCTAAACCTAACAAATTCTTCAAATACGTATACTTAAACCTAACAAATTCTTCAAATACATAAACTTAAACCTAACAAATTCTTCAAATACATATATTTAAACCTCACAAATTCTTCAAATACGTATCAGCAACCTAACAAATTCTTCAAATACGTATCAACAATCTAACAAATTCTTCAAATACGTATCAACAACCTAACAAATTCTTAAAATACGTAATGTATGAACCTAACAAATTCTTCAAATACGTACTGTATGAACCGAACAAATGTTTTAAATACGTACTGTATCAACCTAACAAATTCTTCAAATATGTACTGCATGAACCTAACAAAATTTTCAAATACGTACTGTATCAACCTAAAAGATTCTTCAAATACGTACTGTATCAACCTAAAAGATTCTTCAAATACGTATCAACAACCTAACCAATTCTTCAAATACGTACTGTATCAACCTAACAAATTCTTCAAATACGTATACTTAAAGATACAGAGTAAACGCAAGACTGCACTAAAAGGTACGGCGTGCAATGCTGCATCTACCCGCACTTAACCCTGCTTGCTCCACACATTACATACGTCGTTGTTATCTTGTCAAAACCTCACACACACTTCATTCAAACCTGACCTCCAGACTGTTGCCACATAGCATTCAGTGAGTGAGAAAACACACATTGTGTAAAACGTGAAGGTTGAAATGCTTAAAGACCCGCACTTAACCCTGCTTGCTCCACACATTACATACGTCGTTGTTATCTTGTCAAAACCTCACACACACTATATTCAAACCTGACCTCCAGACTGTTGCCACATAGCATTCAGTGAGTGAGAAAACACACATTGTGTAAAACGTGAAGGTTGAAATGCTTAAAGAGAGTGAACTCAAATTTGAATAAAGAAAGAGACTGAAAGTTAAATTAGAATACACGTCTTAACTTCTGTAAAAAAGTTTATAAAACTAGATGTTTACACCAAAGTTTATCATATGCAGAAGAGGTTTGCACAATAAGCCTCTTCCATAAGCAGCTTTTCTTTAAACAAATACTGCAGAAACTGGTATTTATCGTGGAAGCAGAAGAACGTTAGAAACGCACGCTAGTGATAGAAAGATCAGAGGAAATGGGACAGTGTAGTCATAGGATGGGAAGAGGAAGTGATAGCATCTTCGCTCTCTTGCTCTCGAAACTTTCCCCTTTTATGACAGCGAAGAGAGGTGAAATCCTTTGAGAAGCCGTAAATCACAAGTAAATTATCGGGGCCAGTATTGCAGCAGAAGGGGTCAGACAAAAGGTCCACCGAGAGAGAATGACTGAGATTGTAAAGCGGATGTTATGGGGCGTCCAATGAAAGGGATACCCGGCAGCAGATAAATCTGTTCTTCCCTATCTCTCTCTGGCCATTCATGATACCTGTGTCTCGGCCGGACGATAAAATTTACTTTTCCTGTTTTAGTGCTCCAAGTATTTCAGATTCTCTTTACCGCGCGAATCTCCCGGTGAAATGCAGCCAAGTGCAAACTTGAGAACGCACATACACGCGAGATACTGATGCCCAAATAAAATAGAATGGCTTTCTGGCTTTTATAAAATATGTCCCGAAATGCTGGGAAGAAATCCTCGAAGATACATTTAAGTACGAATCCGCGACACTGAATAACATGCTGTGGACGGAATGTGCTGCTTTTTTCTTTTTCTTCTTGTTAAGAGGAAGAAAGGACGAGCTCCAATGAAACATCTTTGTTTATCGATGGAAAAGTGCATTACTTCTGTTTCACCTTATAATAATAAATCAAGGTTATAAAATACGGATCATGAATGGGCTTTCATTCTGCAAGTCTTATCTTATATCACTTTGACTTGAGCAATGAGCGAATGCGATCATAAAGTAAGTATTTTAATGGGTGTATGTAAGTACGACGCATATGTGCCTAATACCATAACATTTCTTTAGTTTCATTTTACTTGTATCGCTAATGTTTGTTAAGAGCCATTCTTACTCGCTACGTCACGTGAATGTGCAACAGTTCATAAGAAATAACTATTAATGCCATATATACGGATGAGAGCCTGCCAACCGTGCAACATTAAATGTGATATATCAGTTTCTATGAAGAAAAGGGAAGTCACGTCTTGCAGTCCAGCCGGGTTTTCTGTTGTCAGGAAACGGATCTAAAAATAGGATTCAAAAAATTATTTTTTTGCATTGATAGCTACAACCATGTAAATGATTCAGATATACATTTGCCTGATATGCAGCATAAACGCATATTTATTTTTTCGCACAGTATCTCCGCTCCTACAACCTAGATAAAAAAATTATTTTTGCATCTCATAACGCTACCGATGATCGGGATTTTCAATATTTTTCTACTTTGCCTATTACAGTTCTCCTTTCTATGCAACATAAGTGTGCATTTACTTTTACAAATATCTGAAAACCAGATGTCACAACTCCTGTTAAGTGAATGTATACTTATTTTTCAAAATATATCTGTACTTAAAGGTCGTATCGCAGAAATATTTAGTTGCACAGAGCCGTAACCTTGATAATATCTATATACACTGAAGTGCCAAAAAAACTAGTACAGCGGTCTAAAACTTTGGTAGGTCCCACACGGGAGCGCAGGACTGCAGAAACACGACGAGGCGTGGACTCCACTAGCTTCTGGAAATATGCTGTAGGCCATGCACACCATACTTCCTGCATAGCGTTCCACAATGCGGGTGTATTCCGAGGTCTTTGATTCTTGTGTTCGATAGAGCGTTGCATGGCATCCCAAATGTGTTCTATCACGCTCAGAGCTTGGAATTTGGGTGGGAATGGCAACACCCCAAACTCAGATGAATGCTTCTCTAACCATAACGTGGCGTCCTGACACTTGTGTTGAGGTGCATTGACCTGTTGGAACAGGCCCAACCAATCAGCATGAATGCAGGACATGAACGGGTGTATCTCGTCAGAAAGGATGCGCACATAGCGTTGGCCGGTCACAGACATTTGTAGACTTACCAGGGGTCCCAGTGAAGTCCAGCTAAACACACCCCATACCATTACGGACCCCCACTAACCGGTAGAGTTCCCTGTTGACAGGCGGGATCCATGGCTTCACAGGGTTTGTGCCACACGCGAATCCTTCCATATGCTCGATGCAGTTGGACACGCGTCTTGTCAGACCAGGCTATTTGTTTCCAATCTTCAAGTGTCCAGTGGCGGTGTTGCCGTGCCCAAGCGAGGCGCATAGCTCTGTGTCGTGCACCCATCAAGAAGACTCGAGTTGGGTCGGCTCCCAAAGCCCATATCATGCAGGGTGCGTTGCACAGTCCGGACGCTGATGCTTGTTGAGGGTCCAGCATTGAATTCCGATGATATCTGCGAGAGTGTTGCACGCGTATCGCGTGAAACGATTCTTGGCAGTCGAAGATGGTCACATTCACCCAATGTCTTTTTACGGCCACACTGATATCGTAGGTTGGAGGTTTTGCCGGAATTCTTGTAGTCATGGTACACCCTTGCATTGGTCGTCCGTGAAAATCCGAACTTCGTTTCTACCTCCGAAATAATATGGCCCATCTCACGAGCGCAAACTATGACACCGCGTTGAAAATCGCTTGAATCGTTATTACTTGTCATTCTTATACCGAAAACAGCTCTGAAAGCTAGCAAGGGTATATATCGCTTTACTTGCGGACGCAACCGAGTACGCGCATAGGTGACGTTGCTACGTATTTTGCATAAGCTCGTCTGTACCAGTTTTTCTGGTACTTCAGTGTACATAAAAGTGAAAGTTTGTATATTTTTTTGTTTGTATGCTTTTTGTTTGTCCGGTATACAAATCTACAGTTTCCAACTTAGTACCACCAAATTTGGTATACTATCTCATGGTACTCTAACTTCGTTCTTTTATTTAAAATTTCTACACTTTTCAATTTAGAACCACCAAATTTGGTATACTATATCATGGTACTCTGACGTAGACCGTAGAAGGTTTTGGGAAGGGATCGGAGCCAGAGGGTCAAAGAGCCCCCATACAAATTTTCGCAAAAAGTTCTACAGTTTTTGATTTACAAACACCAAATTTAGTATATTATCTCATGATACTCTGACTTAGACCGTAGACAGTTTTTGAAAGGGGCCGGAGCCCAGGGGTCAAGGGGGCCCCCATACAAAATTTTCGTTATTTTAGTTAAAATTTTTACAGTTTTCAATTTAGAACTACCAAATTTAGTATACTGTCTCATGGTACTCTGACTTAGACCGCAGACGGTTTTGGGAAGGGGTCGGAGCCCGGGGGTCAAAGGGCCCCCATACAAAATGTTCGCAAGAAGTTCAACAGTTTTCAATTTGGAACAACCAAATTTGGTATATTATCTCATGGTACTCTAACTCAGACCGTAGACGGTTTTTAGGAGGGACTTGAGCCCGGGCTCAAGAGGCCCCTGTACAAAATTTTCACAAAAAGTTCCATTTTTTAATTTTACGCTAGCTTTCACCACCAACAGGCAGTTCCATGAGGCAGAAATGTAATGTAGTGTAAATAGAGAATTCCAGATATTTAAATTTCAAAATGATAGCAAAAGGATGATCAATGCCAAGTTCACCCGCTGAACTTGGTGACTCCACGAATATTTACTCGGGAAATACCGGGTACCCCTGCTAGTTATCTATATACTTCAAGATTTTTACTCAATACAATCACGAGGTACCAAAGTATATTTATGTTCAGTAAGATTTGGTGCCCAAGTCGAAGTTAAACAGAAATCGAAATCTTCAGTGCCTGAACAACTGACTGATCGTAGAAATTGTATTTACCTAACACAAATTCAAGTTACTGAGTTTGAACCTTTATATCTAAAGACGTGTTTTATTTTACAACAGAAGCATTTTTAACATCAGTACTTTATTATAATATTTGTTTTTAGTTATAAAAATCTAGGTGAAAGCCCGTCAATAATGACAGTGGTAAATAAAATATGTAGAGTGAGTTTTAAATAACCAGGGATTTTGTTTTTGATGTCCAAATGTGAAAGTGTGTTTCTTGGAAATTACGACAATAAAAAAAATATATTGGTTGAGACAGGAATTCGACAATTAAAACAGGCAAATGCTTATTACACTCCAAATTGGGATAATATCATTGGGTGTAGAAATAACGCCGTCTCTGCACGATGCGAAGCATAGTTATGAATCAAGTGAGCGATGAAGGATGCTTTAATTTAATTATGAAATGTTATTAAAAGTATAAATATTGATTAAAACAGCACACGAGATCTTTCGCGCCAACAGCTGGCACATCATCAGGCGATGGTTAAAATCCTATATTAGAAAAACTCCCTGAAAAAATGGCTTAGGAAGTTTTATAATATCATAGATTTTTAACCATTACATGATGATGTGCCAGCTGCTAGCGCGAAAGATCTCGTGTGCTCTTTTAATCAATATTTATAATTTTAGCATCATTTCATAGTTAAAGTGTTTTTCCTCGTTCACTTGATTAATGATTATGCTTCGCATCGTGCAGAGACGGGGTTATTTATATACCTAGTGCACTTTCCACTGCTCCATCAAAGTGGGACAAGTTTTCAAACGGACAAAGGAAATTATATTATTTGTGTACTTTCTAAGTAGTGTATTTTAAACATAAGACTTTGTTATTAGAATTGTTATACATACGACATTTTATTTAAATTTAGATAATTTTAAATCACAACTTTGAGAATATCCTATAGGATTAAAAATAAGGTGTTTTTTTTTTCTGTGTTATTCATATTTCTTATGGAAACAACCCTCTGATAGTTATAATGGTATCATTAACGTGCAGAAAAGTATGCAGAGCACGATTCTAGTTTGAAAAACAAGCATGGTCATAACGGATAAATCAACCATATGGAGGAAATGACTAGAGCGACGCGACCAACCGTTCAAAGACTGAAAGACGCTGAGAATCAAAGAGACAAGGCACGCTCGAAATTCTGACCCATTGATCATCGCAATGTGCCCGGAGTCCCAGCTGAACTGCTAAACCTCGTATCATAAATGACCGATGAGGGGAACAAAATCATTAAAAATCGTTCATACGAACGTACCTCGCTAAGAAGATTTATTTCTTCGCCGGTGTTGATGGCGGTTTCTGCCTCTTCCCAAGGCATTTCGATTTTCACCCTCTACACTCAGACGATCCTCATTCCCCCTTACGTAATTAAACGGACACCGAATTTGCTTGCTTCAGTATTTAAGCATGTTCATACCGAAATAATCACCCTTTGTCGTCATAATACATCGAAAATTTGCGCTAATGGGTACTCTCAAAAAAGCGTTAGTTTTAAAACAAGAAATCAATATAAATGAAGAGTTAACCATCATATACACACATTGATTGTAAAATGAAGCTTTTATGAAAGAAAATCAAAAACTTGTTCTCCGTATTTTTCTATTTAGCACATTTCACGTTCGTGTTCACTTCAAAATATGTACACTTATGTCCAAAATGAAAGTCCGGAAGGTTATAGCAAGCAAATAATCCAATGCACTCATTGAAATATTACGATGTTCAAAGGATATACGCAAATGGTTACGAGAAACAAATGCCCGCAGTGAACTTTGCATAGCAATGAAAAAAATGCTGTCTAATATATAAAATAAGTTACATGATTAAAGCCAACGAGGAACGGCAGTGCCATTCCTGCAAATGGTTTTCTTATGTATCATTCACATATATCCGAAGCTGTGTGGTGGCGAGGGATAAGACAACTAGAAGCTTACCAGTCTAAGGCCCAGGTCGCAAGGAACTTGAATATCCATCTCACTGTGGTTTCACGGTTATGGCCGCAATTTATCGGTAGGTAGCACGTAATCCTGGCCCAGGTCGTCCACGGAGTACGACAACTCGCGAGGACCGTTATGTCGCTTTACGCGCACGGCGTCATAGGTTCTATATAACTTGATAATTGTCTTTGGAGCTGTTTGCTGCAACTCGGACTACGGCATCAAAGCAAACGATATATCGAAGTTTTAATGCAATTAGCCTTCATGCCAGGAAATTCACAGTTTGTGTCCTGATAACCACATCTCATAGGAGGGCTCCTTTGAACTGTTCCAGGCAATATTGTTCCTGGAGCCTAGACGACTGTTCCGGTGTCCGTTTTTACAGACGAGTCCAGATTCAGTGTAGAAACGGATTCTCTTCGGGAATTTCTTCTGGAGCGAACAGGGAACACGTAATAATCCTGAAAACGGAGACATAAGTCTGCTCGTGTGGAGTGGCATTATGCTCAACGGCCACGCAATACACCACGTGTTCGCAGGAGGCAATGTGAACGCTGACCGGTATAAGGGACGAGATCCTTTTTTAGTCTTTTTCGGAAGTTGGTGGCCCTCAGTTCTTTGTAATTGATAATAAGACCCTCTCTCACAGGGGTCAGCTTGCCAATACATTCTTGCAGAGCGAGCACATTCGGGGTATGAACTGAACACTGGACAGCCTGGTCGTTGGATCTGTCCCTTACTGAACTTGCCTAGGATGTTCTGGAACGACACCTAGCAGATAATCCACGCACTCACAGATTCCTTTCCGAGCTACGCGCCATCATCATCGAGGAATGGAATTCTTTGGCTCCAGTATTCACCAACAACCTGGTGATGAATATGTATCGTCGTTGAAAGACTAGTATGTCCGTACGAGGTAATATCATTCCTTATTAAGACATTTCTCGGTTACATTCTTACATCTGACCTTGTGGATGTGACCCTGTATACGCAAAATGTATATATATTTGTCTGTTGTTATAAAATGTTTATTATTCTCTTTTTACATGCCAAACGTGTTTTCCTTTCTATCCCTGAGAATGTCCTCCGGACTTTAATTTTGAACAACACCAATGTACAGGAGAGATTAATCTTTAGGGTAGTTTCAATAATTCGTTCATACAGGTGGCAACAGTGCAATTTTTTCGATTACCCCGTTTTAAAAAAAGTACATGTCTACGTTGAACGAAGAAAAAAAATGTGATATTTTCCTGACAAAAACAAAAATCACTTGCTTTACTATGTTCTGACAAACTTTTGCTTAAAAATTGTTTTATTAAATGGTTTTCTTACTTTTCTTTTCATCAGCTGCAATGAGTAAGCGATGGCGTTGTATGCTGTTGACAACAAGTATTGAGATTCTTGAAATTGGAAGCTATCTTTCTACGGTAAAAACAGTTTTTGATATCATGCGTGCAAGATTATTTCATTTTCATCTGACCTGCACGGCAACCTGCACTTGAAGGTTAAATAACAGCTCAATTTTTTGTCTTGAAGGCATGCCTTTCTTATATCAGGGCTGGACACATATGTTCTAGATCTAGGAGTCAGCTCTGAAAATTTAAAAGCCAGGTGAAATGAAATCAAAAATACATGAGCAAAAACATGTATGCTGGTAATGCTGGAACGAACACTGATAAACTATACAGGGCGTCTATAAATTAAGTATAAAACCTCAGTATGGTATTAAAAATACGATAGAAAAAACTTACTTTTAACGTCAAGAAACGTAACAAGTGTTAAAGTTTGTTAACTCAGACGATAGATGACGCCACATGTCTCATACAATGAAAAATCTCGAAAACCCACACGACGACCCCACCCTCCTTTCACGGATCTGTTTCAGTGACGAGTCGACATGCCATGTGAGAGTGAATAAAGATAACTGCTGAAAAGGGGACACGGAAATCCCCATGTTGTCGTAGCACGCGAGAGAGATAACTCAAAGGTTAATATCTGGGCTGGCTTAATGGAAGACAGAGTGGCAGGGTCCATTTTATTCATTGAGCCAACCGTTACTGGTATAACACACCTGGACATGTTAGAACAATTCGCAATTCCACAACTCCAGGATATTCAAGACATCATTTTCTAGCAAGATGGAGCACCTCCGCACTAGTACTAGTCTTTGGATGTACCATATGGAAACCTCAAAGAGGGCATCCTATTGCATATGCCTCTCAAGTTCTTAACAAAGCAGAACGTAATTACTCTGCTACTGAGCGAGAATGCTTAGCTATTTTATTTGCTGTCACCAAATTTAAATGCTATCTCAATCATTTAACTGTCAATGTCATTACTGATCATTCGGCACTACAATATTTAACCATTGCAAAGAACCTGTCTCGAAGATTGTTAAAATGGACACTTCGACTTCAGGAATATAATGTTCGAATTCAGTATCGCCCTGGTAAGTCAAACCAACTGCCTGACGCACTGTCTCGCTGTCCGGTCAGTTCTGGTGGCCAGGCGGATACTGAACGTTCTTCCCTATTTCTCATTTCGGAAATCACTTCAAGGCAGCAAATAATTTCTGAACTACCGAATGATCCAGATTTTGGGGAAATTTATAATTTCTTACTCGCTGGTTCTTCTGCTCCTAGTGAAACTTCTTTAGCGAGTCCTAGTCAAAATTATGAGATCATCGATGGTATTTTGTATTAAACACAAAATTTGTGAATTCGAGAGCTGAGTACCGCCCTGCGATACCTCAGTCTCTCCGCATGGCCTTATTATTTGAATTTCATGATATTGCTCTTGCCAGCCACTTAGGCATACGAAAAACTAGTACTAAACTTCGAGACGCAGCCTACTGGCCCGGCATGTACAATAGTATACTCGCATACATTCGCTCATGTGAGTACTGTCAAAAGTACAATTATGATAATAAACGACCGGCCGGTCATCTTATTTGTAGTTCAAATAATTATGTATTTAAAACCATATCTGTAGATTTATTGGGCCCTTATCCATTATCAACTAAAACTAAGTCTCGTTATATTTTAGTTGTTACAGATAACTTTTCTAAATGGGTGGAAGCATTCCCCATTAAAGCAGCTACGGCTGATGTAATATGTGATACTTTAATACATAATGTGTTTTTTTTGTTTTGGCTGTCCCCCTACCATAGTCTCGGACCACGGGGTTCAGTTCATTTCGGAATTATTTGAGCGAATGTGTGCGAGGCTTCAAATAAAACCCAAATTTATCAGTCCATATCATCCTCAAGCCAATCCCGCTGATCGTGTGAATAGAACCTTACTAAAGATGATCTCAACTTTCATTGGCAATAATCATGAGCGTTAGGACAAACTCGTTGAAATGTTTTACTTCGCCCTTCGCTCATTATTTCATAAATCAACGCGGCTTACGCCCGCTGAACTTTTTCTAGGGCGCAAAATTCGCACCTCTTTTGAGAATTTAACTGGCACTATCGATTAAATCAACCAAAGGCCAACACCTGAATCTGTAAAACTACTTGCGCAAAAGGCACGGGCTGCTATCAGTCGAGCTCAATTAGGTCAAGCTAGGCACTACAATGCGAAACGGAGAGAACCAGATCTCGCAGTTGGAGATCTGGTCTTATTAGAAACTCATTTTCAATCCTCTTTTGGGACACGGAAAATCCCCATGTTGTCGTAGTACACGAGAGAGATAACTCAAAGGTTAATGTCTGGGCTGGCCTAAAGGAAGACAGAGTGGCAGGGTCAATTTTATTCATTGAGCCAACCGTTACTGGTGTAACGCACCTGGACATGTTAGAACAATTCGTAATTCCACAACTTCAGGATATTCAAGACATCATTTTCTAGCAAGATGGAGCACCTCCGCACTAGCACTAGTCTTTGGATGTACCACCATTTTCTAGGGCGTTGAATTGGATGGAGTAGCCACTCCTGTTCTCTTGATGTTACCCAATGCGATTTTTTTTATATTTGGGGATGTATTAAGGACATTGTGTACACGAAAAAGTTTATATCTATCACAAAGCTCAGAGAACGCATTACAGCACCCGTTCTCCTTGTTACACCTGATATTTTGCAGCATACGTGGGTGGAACTGGATTATCGTTTAGACATCGCATCGTGCGCGCAACCAACGGAGCACACGTGGAGACCTACTAACATTAAAAAAAGTGTTTCACAGTTATCATGGGTTTTCACGTTAAAAGTAATTTGTAGTTTCTTACCAATAGTATACTGAAGTTGTATACTTCATTTATGGACACCTTGTATTTGTTGGGTTTTTTTTTTTACCCAAACCACTTATTCCAATTTGCATCGTAATTTTTTTTTAAATTCTTCCAGTTGCTGATCTCAAAAAATTTTTAATTTTGATTTTATTAAAACATTGTTTGCGAATGTGATATTTCGCACATATTAATTCAAAGTACCTATTTTTTTTCTTCGTATAATCTGCAGACCATATTCTGAAATTTTTTTTAACTAATATCCGCGACGGCATATATACCCACAAGCCATGAATTAAAAATCCGACGTATAACAACCCGCTGCGGCATATAATTCGTAGATCGAGAAAATCTGCAGCCCCAGTGGCGCAGTGGTCTAAGGCGCTGGCCTCTGATCATTCGTCCGTAAGGGGTCCGGGTTCGAATCCCGGTGAGGCATGGATGTTGTGTTTGTCTTACGGCATTGGCTCTCTCCCTTCCATGGAACCAGTGACCCTAAATTAGGGACGGGCGACTGCTTATAGCCCACTGAGTTGCTCACGGTGGTCGTTAAACCTCAAAAAAAAAAAAAATCGAGAAAATCTGTGAAAAAAGAATTCCTTCCTTCGCGCAATCCGCGGCGGAGTGTTTCAGATCATGAAATTCGGAAAGGAAATGATCGTCGTGTAATCCGCACAAGTCATATTAACCGTGAGTCGTTTATTCTGCCGGAAACCGCTATTCACAAGATGACCATGACCGACTCAAAAATGTAAGAAAGAAACGATCGTCTTATTATAAGTAACTATTGCATTTATGTGCTTCCGTATTACATTTAAGTAAATGAAGGACTAAAATTCCTAGCTTTTGCGGCTTTACCGTAGTTCATTAGTTAGAATTAAAAAATCCTTAGAAATTGCGGAGAATCTGTAAGTATTGTGTCTTTTCTGAATAAATTTCATCTGAATACTGAGAAAAGAAAAAAGAAAACATAACTAATACAATTAGCTCAACAAAACACACGAATGCGATTCTCAGAATGGTTACGTGCCATGGAATATCTCCGTGGGATTCCTGAGAGTCGCGGTTTCTAACAGCACATAGGCTTCCGCGCGCTCGCATATAGTAGCGCCTTCGTTTGCTCCTAAGTTTAAAAAACATCTTGCAATCTCTTTGCAGTTTTCTATCTCCCTGTTACGTTACATTTTTTATTTCACTGTATTTTCGGTACTTTTCCAATATTGCCACCTCTCCCGACGATTACTTCGTGGATTTTTTAAAACACCGCGTCAACGTTTTTTGTTTTGTTTTGTTGTTGTTTGTTTGTTTGTTTGTTTTTCTTTGACGGTATCCACAGCATCTAAATTTATAAATTTTTAATTGATAATCTACGGATTATAAAACAGAAATTACGATATTTACTGCAAATTACAAAATCTCATGTACGAAGAAAATTGGGAGCCAGGATCCAAAGCCAAACTTCTAGGTGCCTGGGAGACCTGACGCCGGAACTTGTCCAGCCCTGCTTTATACAACGAAACCTGCCTAAGACAGAATCGCAGGTACTGAAACTATTATCCGTTTCAGACAGGTTTCCCTTTTATACAGGTACTTCCATGGAAGCCATTGTAAAATTAACATTTGAATGTTTGTCCTGCTAATAACAGATTCTACATAATTAGTGATTATGAACCACTTGAGTAATCACATCCCATGCCTGGTAGCTTACCCGTAGTGGGCAGTTATATATAAGGTACGCCGTTTGCTGTAGCTCACTAGATACGCATCCCGGAGATCAACCCCTTCCATCTTGTAGTTATAGTCGATGACCACTTGGAGATTGATTATATTTTTGCCGCGACATTCTTTTTCTACCATTCTGTCATCATGTATTGTGCTCATAATACATATATCCTTCTTGTCTTTTCACTTCAAGATCATGAGGTTGTCTTGGTACGCTGCCACATATTGCCCCTTTTTCAACTTCGTCTGTTTTATAACCGTAGGGACCCCCTTTCTGTTTTGGCGCAATGTTCCCATGGCATCGGTGTTTTTGTCACATAACTTCTGAAATAAATCTGGACTCGAGAATCAGTTATCCATGGTCACACAATAGCCCTGATTCAGTTATCCATGGTCACCCAATAGCCCTATTTCAGTTATCCACGGTCACACAATAGCCCTGATTCAGTTATCCATGGTCACACAATAGCCCTGATTTAGTTATCCATGATCACACAATAGCCCTGATTCAGTTATCCATGGTCACACATTAGCCCTGATTCAGTTATCCATGGTCACACAATAGCCCTGATTCAGTTATCCATGGTCACACAATAGCCCTGATTCAGTTATCCATGGTCACACAATAGCCCTGATTCAGGAGTGGTTCCATGAGTTGTAAGACTACTTTCGATTCATAATATGTTTCATCTAGTACACTGTCATCCAAACGGGTGTTCTCGCCTACGTAAATCATGAAATTCCACTCGTAACCGGATTCGGCCTCACAGAGCTCAAACTACTTGATACCAAATCTAGCTCGTTTCGATGGAACGTAGGTTCCCCATGAGAGACGACCTTTCCACATCATCAGAAATTCGTCCACTGAAACATCACGTTCTGGTGTGTACGCACTTTGAAATTTGTCCTTCAGGTGATCTAGAATGTGCTTCGATTTGTACAGTCGTTTGGAACCTGACGTTTGTTCCTCATTGGTATCGTTATCTACGAAATGCAGGAATTTTAGGAGCAAAGGGAATCTCCTTTCTGTGAAGAGCTCTGTAAAAATCGGCGTTGCGATTATGTTACGTCTTGAAAAACAGTTCTTGTTATCAGGCTTCTGATGCAACCCTTGTAACCAAAAAAAAAAAATGGCTAGAAATGTCATAATTTTGTCCTTGGTGGTATCTATCCAATGGTGAACTCCAGATTTGGCTTTTAGATCTGGATTGTTGTCCCTGAACTGTTGCGCGTAGCGATTAGAGTATTTGCTTATTCGTTTAGCGATATTCGGCGTAATGAATAGCTCGTAAAGTTCCAGTGGATTAGCAGTATCATGCAACTGGACATTCATACATGGTTGTCCTGTAAAAAGAAAACGTGGCCGCTCCGTGCCTACTATCGACCATGTGCCCTGTTGCACGTCCATTTCTCTCTGTTCCGGTGCCTCCACTCTCAGAAGATATTAGACTATTGATATCTTAAGCCGACTGATCACTAGCATAGCTGTCATCGGTCTCATCTCTCAGTGCACTGTTGTCACTATTGTTGCCTATTTCGTCCTGCTCGTTTTCAGGTAGCCGTTTCCTTTTATTTCTATTCGTCCATTAGTACTCTACCTGTATTCCGACTTTTTGTACGCCACACTAACTTGACCTGGGGCCTACTTTTCTACCTCCGACACTGCAATCATTCCTGAAGTCCTGCTATGATTTCACTGGAACCTCACACCAGTACTACCTCCGCACAAACTATCGCTTTCGCCTTGACGACCTGGAAACCCCACCCCCTCCGCCCCTCGCCCCACGCTCCACGGTGTGACGGTTCCGCACATCATACCAGCTCTGCTTTGCTTACCGCATGCCGCGTTAACACGTCAAAACCACTTAACTGGTTAAAGATAATGTATTGTTCGTACGTACATTAATCAACTAAATTCATTTTTTAAAACTATTTTGCCTGTATTTGCATGATAGGGCCTGAAAGGAGTAAATTTCTCGCTCTTGCACCAACGAGCTACTCCCAGATAATCTTATTCAACTCTTTATTTACAGTTTTTCGCATTTGTTTTCTCCTCATTTATATGTTACTTTTACGCCACTGCATTTTTTCTCTCGTCTTTTTGCTTTAAAATGTCATAAATTTATGTTTTTCAGACACCGAAATTCTCAGCCAAATGATTGGCACTCACGTTGTTTTTCACGCATTTCGATAGCATTGATATTTGTATCCAAATCGGCAAGCGAACGAACGCAACTCAAAACGAGCAAAGGCTATGAATGATAATCTCAATGAATAAATGTTAAGTGTATTAAATCGTAGAGTCTCGTTAAAGCCCGTACGGAACAGTCAATTTCGAAGACTCTTTACATCCAGCAGAGAGTAATGCTTGTTACATGGCGTAAACCTGAGTCGCGGTATGTGCTTAGAAGAAGCCAAACAATGGATGTGCTTCAGTGTGTCTTTGTATAAATGGAAAACAGTCTCTCTCTCTCTCCTTCTGTGTGTGTGCTTAATTATATGTTTTCTTCAAGCAAATTTTTTCCGTGTGAATGTACCATTACAATTTATTGTGTAAGGGTTCGTATTTCATTAATATACTTGATGGCACGGTAACATCTGAGAACTTTCCGTTGTTACAAGGGTCATTGCCGTTTCCCTATTACGCAGGTTCCGTTTTGGACAAGTTTGCGTTTTATGCAAGCTCCGTTTTAAGCTGGTTTTACTGCATATATTTTTAAGTAGCCCATAGTGTGAAAACTTTACATATGTGAGTTGCTTGTTACACAGCCAATAAACACATACCCACAGTTCTGTCTCTTGTTGTGTCATCAGCATCACTGTGGTGCTGGGTTTGAAGTTGTATTCTTTCATCACGAGTAGCTTCCATGTTTCAGATAATGTTTTACAACATACCAGTGGTTTTCCTTTTAAAGTTAGATGCACGCTAGAGGGGTTGGCTTTCCTTTGCTTGATTTAAGATCTATAAATATGTATGCTTCTATAATGAATTTTACACTTGGAACGTTGGAAATAAAATCGAAAGTGATTTGCATTTTCTTTTTTGTAAAAATATGTTCCATGTGGATAAGCATAATATTTTCGTGCACCTGTTTTGAAATACGTTATTAGACAGTTACATTTCACCTCATGAAATAAAAGAAGATCAATCTTAGCAGTTGCAGACGGGGCTGCAGTTGGAGAGCACGCAGTGGGGAGCCGCCCCTCTGCTTTTCTCGAAGAGCGGACGCGTTTCAATTCTGCTGCGTTCTATTTTCTTTTCGCGATTATTATGCGAAAAACGCAAAGCATCTTTAATTGATCATGAGGAAGACTCAAGGCCCTTACAAATACCAAAAAAAATGAAATGACAAAAACGCTTGATCTTCCGCTGGTTGTGTATTTGTTCATTTAGCATCGAAATTGTGCTCTTGAAACTCCTATTGTTGCTTACACTTCAAAGATATCAATGGGGAACCAATTCCTCTTCACAGATAATTCTTCACAAATACATGGAAGGCAAATGCAAATGTGATTATCTACACAAAGGTGCCGTACCTCCACTGTTTCCCATGTAACCCTATCTTTAAAAAAAACTTGAAAATTGTATCGCCCTGGAGCAAGAATCGATTCTGCATCTTAAGCAGATATAACATAGAAATGTTAATACCGTTCTAGGGAGATGCAATTTTCAAGTTTTTGAAGAAATTGCTGCAAATGAAAATGCAAAAATATGGCACCTTTGTGCTGATAATGAGACATTTATCCCCCTTTCTTTTTCCGACAGAACGGCAACAATGGCTTCACAGGCAGAGACACTCTACATTAGTAAAAGGGTAAAGACGAAATCATTTTGAATGTGAGTTTATTTTTCCCCACGATTATTATGCTTTTAACCTTTACTTTTACGAAGGAACGAACCCACATTTTAATACTTCAAAGCCCCTGTTCTGAACTACGCGGGTAGGCTAATCGCTGCTTCATTGCCTATTTCATTCGTATGTCACATAATTTCCCTTGCCGTAGTAAAAATAAAACCGTTTACAGGTTTATTTTCACTTCGTCAAGGGAGTGAATAAGTCTGCTCTTGTATTAAATCTTCAGCAAAACCACTTGCTTTTGCAACAAGTCTGCTCTTGTATTAAATTTAAGCATTATTAATAGAGCGCTTTGCACATTTATTGAAATAATTCCTTGGCTTACATATTATTACTCTGATAATTAATTCCCAGAATACTCGGCTTTCTCATTCCTTAGCTTTGTCGAATAGCTTTCTAGTGATATGTTTGGCTGAACAGAAAAAACTGAAACAATAAAAAACAGAAACTTCCCTGCATGGAAGAATCAGTTTCAGCAAAAAAATATTTTTGCTTAAATATCATTTTCTGATCAATTAACTTTATAAAAGTATTCCATATTCGAATTCTGCAAGATATCATAACTGATCTTCTCGGTCAAACGATTAGGTTGATGCATCTTGGAAGCCTGTTATTATTTCATGTTTTGCACATTTCTTAGTTTTCCTTAGCTTTCCTGTTTGGCGATCTGCAGGCTCAAAAAAAAAAAAAAAAAAAAAAAAACACGTATTCATTCATTCGATCCCAAAGGCTGGATATTTGATGTAACAAACGTTTGATTCTTTATTAATTTTATTTTATGTACATGATCTTTTTGCTTTGCAAAAAAAAAAAGAGGAAGCAAACCGAATGAGGAATGCCAAGATTAAGGGTTCTAAAACGCGCGCGGACAGAAAAAGTATCCGCTTTGTAACTCTAACTTGGATTCCTATCGTAAAATCGTTAAAGCAAGTAAATACTTTCTTTAATCGGCATCAAGCTAATTATTTTCAGTACTATGGGTAAATTCCTTTAGTTCGAAAAAAATACCAATGATAGATTAACTCTTTTCTAAAAATATTGCTAAATTTAAATAAGGAATTTTAGAAATGGAAGATATCTGTGAAGTAATGAGTGCTCTAAACATATTAGTTCAGACTATGATGCGATTCTTCAAGCATAAAAAGTGGCCATGCCAGAAGCTTAGAACGAAGTGGATGCTTTTAGGGACTAGATAAACAAAATTCAGGTAAGTAGTATATATTCATTTTATGTAGTACTGAGAACTACAGATTGGTCGAAAATCATGTAACTGTTACTTTGTCACAGTTACTGAGAACTGACTGTCACCGTTACGACCAGTGACAAAAAGTAACAGTTCCAAAGTCACTGATGAGAATGTCCCCGTTAGCCGAGTCAGAGCAATGCTTGGGGTCAAAGATTACCATGCCACCATGTCGTTTCTGTTGAAACATCACAGAGGTCGCTAGTGATGCCAGCTTTCTTCAGAAGAAACCGGGTTTTCGCGCCAGTCTCTTCATGAGCAATCTTGAGGAATGGACGTGAACGATAATAAAGTGTAAATGCTGTTCAGATTTCATCATAATAGAATGTTGGACGCCAAACGTAGAAGAACCAGTGATATGTGGAATTATTTCACCGTCGTTGATAAACATTTTGCTTCGTGTGATATATGCAAAACCTTTCTTACAAAAGTTCGACTAGCCGTTCCGTTACTACTCAGTCACCCCTGTAGTAAACAGTTATTTTGTCATTGATACTAGTAAGTTAGTGACTCGCTATCCCATTACAGCTCAGTCACTGCTGTCGTAAACGGTGATTTTGTCAGAGTTATTCTCGTGGAACTGTCACCATTGTCACTGTGACTAGAAAATCACTGTTAAGCCCACCTCTATTGGGAACCATGTATACGTACTTCCATGCCTTTTGACGAGTTGCTATTTCTTCGCAGTTTCAGCTTATTTACGTCATATTTTTTATCTTTTTATTTGATAGTTGCTCTCATAAGGCTGTTTCTGAGTTTTAGTTAGTAACTTTACTAGGAATACCTCTTTCTTTTAAACCTAAGATTTTAAAAATGATGTTTTCCTTCTATTTTCTAAGACATTCTCTCAGAAGAATCTCTCCATGGTGTCTTTTTCTTATTTTCTTAGACATTCTCTCAGAAGAATCTCTCCATGGTGTCTTTTTCTTATTTTCTTAGACATTCTGTCAGAAGAATCTCTCCATGGTGTCTTTTTCTTATTTTCCTAGACATTCTCTCAGAAGAATCTCTCCATGGTGTCTTTTTCTTATTTTCTTAGACATTCTCTCAGAAGAATCTCTCCATGGTGTCTTTTCCTTTTTTGCCTTAGACATTCTCTCAGAAGAATCTCTCCATGGTGTCTTTTTCTTATTTTCTTAGACATTCTCTCAGAAGAATTTCTGCATGGTGTCTTTTTCTTATTTTCTTAGACATTCTCTCAGAAAAATCACTCCATGGTGTCTTTTTCTTATTTTCTTAGACATTCTCTCAGAAGAATCTCTCCATGGTGTATTTTTCTTATTTTCTTAGACATTCTCTCAGAAGAATCTCTCCATGGTGCCTTTTTCCTATTTTGTTAGCAATTCTCTCGGAAGAATCTCTGCATGGTGTCTTTTTCCTATTTTCTTAAATGTTCTCTCAGAAGGATCTCTCCATGGTGTCTTTTTCTTATTTTCTTAGACATTCTCTAAGAAGAATCTCTCCATGGTGTCTTTTGTCTTTTTCCTATTTTCTTAGACATTCTCTCAGAAAAATATCTCCATTTCGCATAATAGTACAGCACGAAAGATTGATTTTATAAATCGGAATGCTTGTGAATTAGAAAAATTCTCGTATGTTTATCCAAGTTTCCTGAAATCTCATATGGTTGCACTTAACTATGTGTTCAAATTGCTGAAATATTTGGGGGGGCTAAAGTGTGGGCTCGTAGCCTCGCTTATGCGTAAGACCTCTGTGGTTGCTAAAGCGTCGATTTTGTAACAAAATAAAAACATTTTGATGGAGATACATGGATTGAAAAGGAAGTGAGTTGTTCGTTAAGTAAGATTATGTGCTAACACATGCTCTCAGAATTAATCTTGTAACGTAAACCGATGAGATATTCCACGATGACTACCCTCAGCCTAGAGAAATGAGCGCGCCTGGAGACGAAAAGGTGGCACAGGTGAAGTTCACAGAGTAGAATATATACCACCCGAGGACAGGCTTTCGGTTAGTACAGTGTTGGGAGTCAGAATGGAAAAGCTGCCGATTTTTCAGAGTTTGGTAAAGGACAAATTGTGATGGCACGGCGCCTCCGAACTACGAGCTCATAAACGGCGCGGCTTGTGGGTTGTTCACATGCCGCTGTAGTGAGTACGTATCAAAAGTGGTGCACAGATGGCCAAACGACGAACCGTCGTCCAGCCGTGTGTTTTCCGTAGATCACTGATGCCAGAGGGGCGACAGGTACAACAGTGGTGATCAGGGGCAATGTGCCACAGCACACAGTTCATCGCAACCTTCTGCGCATGGGCCTGCGTAGCCGAAGACCTACCCGGTCCCCATGCTCACTGCACGTCATCACCAAAACCGCATGAAATGGGGACAATATCATAGAGATTGGACGGCGGATGATTGGAAGAAAGTGGCATGGTCTGACGAATCGAGACTCCTGGTGTATCACCTAGACGGGGAGCGCTGATACGCCGATTACCAACGGAGGCTATAGCACCTGAATATAGTATTGGGCGGAAACAGGCCGAAAGCGTCAGTGTTATGCTGTGGGTGATGTTTTCTTGGGACGCTGTAGGTCCCATTATCCAAATAACACAATCCCTGATAGCTGTCAGGTATCAGAACATCGTTGCGGACCAAGTTAACCCATTCAAACATTCATGGCAATTGTCTTCCCTGCTGGTGATGGCCATCACCAGCAGCATAATGCGCCATGCCACACTGCCAGAATCATCAAGGAGTTATTCGAGGAACATGCTGATGACTTTCTATTAATGCCCTGGCCTCCAAATTCACTTGACATGAACCCAAACGGACATTTGAGGTTCGATTTGAAAAAGCGGGTTCGCGCTAAATCACCATCACCCCGAAATGTACGAGAATTGGAGGACCTGCTGTTGACATTATGGTACCAGATACTCCAGGATACCCATCGCCACCTCATCAAATCGATGGCCTCTGTTTTGAAGGCTAAAAGTGGTTCTACAGCTCATTAGGTAGGTGGTCATAATGCAATGGCTCATCGGTTTACATCTTTATTCTCCTTTTTAATTCCTCTCTCTTACGTAAATTATGTAAGAGAAAGGAATTGCATTTTCAATCTGAACAACATATGGGGATATCCAAATGTATCCGTACATTTTGGCAGTAAGTGGCAGCTAGTCAGTTTGTAAATAAAAGACTGATGTTCTCAAAGAGAGGCGACTACTTGATTACGACGTAGCGTGTAAAACAGTTGACAAATTAACGTTAATTGCGACTGAACGGTGCGTGATACTTTTTCAGTGTTATGCATTACGGCAAGATTTTCACCAGTGAAACGAGTCACACGAAGTTATAGCTCTGCGACGGCACTTCGTCAATTCACGACTAACAAAACGAGCAATGGAATTCAGTATGTAGCTTATGTCTGAGACTCACGATCTCCATTAATTAGTGCTAATTTTATCCTTTGTATTCAAGTGGTGCATTAGTATTCGAGTGAATGTTTAATTACTAAAAACGAAAAATTTTACGACACTATACCTCGTGATTGGTGGAGTTTTCAGTGAAACTCGTTAATCAGCGAATTTATCTTTAGAAAAACAAAATTTCAATTAAATACATTTCCGGAACATAAGAGCTGTAATCAAAGTGTTATTTTGCGAAACGAAGTTTTCTAAGCAAATGTCTTCTCTTTGATAATTTTTTTTTTGCAAACTAACGTCTCGATTACAATAGAGCTCCTAACTGAGATATTTTCCCGTAAAGAGGGAGAAAACCAATGAGATTCGGAAAAATGATGTATTTAATGCCATCGACACTTGGATCCAACACACCACGTGTCCAACAATCCATCATCGCGTTGGCGTCAAAAGAGAAAGTATAAACGATTTGATATTTAAAGCCATCAATAAACGACCAGCGGTGAAAGGTATATATCACTGCTTTAATTTTCTTTTTCATGGCTCTTTGACGCTATTTGTGACTGGGGGAGTGAACACCTACTGTGAGCTATAATTGTCTATAACCGTTCGCCTGTCCCTAATTTGGTGACATTGGTTATAAGTTAGAGAAGACCCGGAGCCATATGGCAAACACATCGTCCATGCCTCACACGGCATTCAAACCCAGACCTATCTCTGAAGAATACCTAGAATTTAGCGCCTCGTACTCCCCAGTCGTTAGTGTGGCTCCATGTATGGCTCCAAAGAGATATTTTATTCAAAATCTCATGATGAGTTTATTGTTTTCCAATAATTTTTCATACATACATATCACTAAGCTGTTCTCTGAGATTCAGAGGTTAGCTCCAAAAAGAAGTACAAACTACCAGATATTTTTACTTACTGTTGTCGTATCAAACTTCTCCATTTACAGCGATCTTGGCATACAGCTCGTGCTTCACTGATATCCATTACACGCCGCACACAAGATCTTTTATACTTCATACTCATAATCTTTTTCTCATGCAGACACTCCTGAATCTGATCCACCCATGCCTTCCTTGGCCTTCCTCTGCCTTTCCTTCCTGCCACTTGGGCTAAAAAGATTTTCTTAGTAAGCATCTCATCACTCATTCTTTCAACATGGCCAAACCACCGAAGCATATTGGTCTCCACCTTGCTAACAACATTTTGCTTCACATCACACAACTGCAACACATCTTCATTCCTCACACAATCAGACCTTGTCTTGCCACAAACCCCACGTAAGTAACGCATTTCTCCAGCACACAAACGACTCCTATGCTTCTTCTGCAGTACCCAGGTTTCACTTCTATTGTCTTTTTAATCAGGTAAGTACATCAGTGTGGGGGATAAGCCCACAGCTGAGGGTTCCAGTTAGTCATTCAACCTAAGGATTCTGGAACAAAACCCAGTGAGTTGGGGTCTTTTCGCCAATGTGACACAGAACTAGCTGGCACCTCTCCAAGATTCACAGAGGCCCTCAGTCTTTTCATCCTTAAATCGTCCTCCTCCTTTATGTCGACTACGAAATCCTCCACTACCTCTTGTTGGTTCCTTCATGTTCGGTTTTTGTAGATATTCTCAGCATCCTAGCACACCTCCTTACCCTTTTCCATATATTCTTACATTCTATAGTACCAAATTATTGCAAAATAATACTTTAGGAATTTAAATCGGTAGCTATTAGTTCATTAGCTCCAAACCCGGAAGCAAACTTTAGAATTTAAGGTAATTATTCGAGGAAATTTTATTTGCCGAAATCTTGTTGACTAGAAAAGAGAGCTTACTCTAAAAATTTAGCTAATAAAGATCATTAAATTCATCTGACACTTAAAAATGATTCATTCTGCTACAGGACTGGCACAACACAACAGACATTTAATTAATTAACATAAAATAAAAAATGATGTAGGCGTTGATTAAGGATACACAAATATAGGGAGGTGTGTAAAATAGCTTCGCTTCCTTTAACTTAGCGTCAAGACATAATGCGATCGTTACAGTTTAGTAAACTTTATGCTGTGTACCGATTTTAGCGGATACTCTTCCATGCAGGCTGACAGGAGCCTACCTACTCAAACAACGCTGATACGAATAAAATAATATAATAGACTACCTACAGTGAACCTGCTGGCGAAACACTGGCTGCATTTAATTATGATATTCAATTCCCCTGTATAAAGACCTGCTCATGTAGATCGAGCGCCGTTCTAATTTATATCGAACCCCAGAAGGGTTCTAACCCCTCCGCAATGTTTTTTGATTGGAGGTTTAATTATGATTTATTGGACCTGATGGTACAGACATGACAAACAGGCAGACAGAAACAGGATACTGATATTTCACAGCAACAAGTAAAAATCGCACATGGTTTACAGTATTTCAAATGATCAATTTACACAGATATAATCAGTGTTCATCATGTAGCACATTGTGAACAAGTATACATCAAACATGGATTTGACAGTATGTTAAATGACCAATGTACACAGATAACCAGTGTTGGACAAGTAACATATTGAGAGCCAGTGCAAAAGGACAAACACGCATGCCTCACCGTGATTCGAACCCGGACCCAACTAGGGCGAATGATCATAAGCCAGCGCCTTAGACCACTGCGTCACCGGGGCGGCCTGCCAAAGATTCCCAACTCTTATTGGCGCATCACAAATAGGCGATATAGTAGCAAGACAAGTGCTGTGGTAATTTTGCAACCTGGTGACATTTTGTAGATTGTGACATCCGGAAGGGCGGCTCTTGTGTTCCGACGTCTTGACAAGGAACAATGCTGTACCACGTAAGCCACGAAAGCATGTTGGGCCCCCAATTTCCAAGTAACAAATTGAGATTTTCTACTTTCTTCAAACTCAGATCACCTAAGAAGACCAGCTTTGGAAAGAATTATTCCTCCGTCACTTTCCAGTTGCTTACATGCAGTCATGAAACAGACAGGAGTACCTTAAACCATCTACTCTCGTGGTAAAACCAACCGCCTCGTTCACCCATCAAAACATTTACCCGGCTTTTAGTCCGCATCGGTAGAACTTCTCTCATTCAGGAATTGACAGAACTGTCCCTCGTCTCTTCTCTTGACATTTCGCTCTTGTTGCTAGATCACTGTTTTGTAGCGCTTGTAATTAAAGCTTTAGAAATGAAATACGTTTATGCCACCGACTCTGCTTCCGAAGACCTGAGGTAACCTTCTCGATAACTCCTTTTAATTACCTCTATTTAATTTTTAGTTTCCAATTTCCTACCTGTCACTTTATTAAAATCTCCAGCTCCGGACGTAAAGTCCAGTTGGCATTTTTCGTGTGACAAACGCAAATCTAACACTTCCCTGGAGTGACCTCTCAGAGCATTTACTGTCGAAATGAGGGGTCTGCGTTTGAGTCATATATCACTGAGTTACACACCCTCAAAAACAGAACGGGCTCCTTTCTGGAGTCTTCTCTTTTGCACATGGAAGCCATGATCCCGTAAATTCCTTACAGAATTTGCATTGTCCTAGCCTCTTGCTAAACAGATTAATCAAGGCATCCAATATCCGCCACAACAGAATAATAGCAACATAATCTCGTTACGTGAGTCTTCTTTGTTACCTCCTCAATTTAACTTTCTGCCTCTCCTAGTCAAATGGCAATCTCATTTTGACGGGGGCAACTTGCGTCACAGAAGGGGTCTTACAAAATAAAAATAGGGGTATGACTAACAAAACTATAGGAAGTTATGCAAGTCTACGCTATCCATTCCTCACAAAGTAGACAATCCAATTTGTATCTGATTCCAAACCATATTGTAACAGAAAACATGTGTTCGTGCAAATTTGCATGAAATGAAGAATTTCATCACATGCAGCATGTTGAAAACAGTTGGCACATATACTTCACGAATTTTTAAATTGATTGCCATTTGTAGAAACGTATAAACTCAGTTTTAGCTTTCGCGCAGTATATTCGGTTATTTTACCTGCACTTCGTACGAATTCCTGTCAGCACGCTGAAGGAATAATAAGTATTTCTTTTTGTAAAACCCTTTTAATTTTCCATTCCGGAGTTTCAAGAGCGCTGTGAATAACTCTCAGAGCTTTAGGCAGTCGTCCATCCCTAATTTGAAGCAACTTACTCTAGTAAGGGAGGGAGTCAGCACAGTAAAGCAAACACAAAACCCTCTTCCAGGAGTGGATTGAGACGACGAAATCAGGCCAGAATTTTTAGTCTTGTGGCCCACTACAAAATTACACGTACCCACAGGAAAACATCCCGTAATTTCCCTCACGAAGCAATTACGTTTGGTCTTGGATGAAAGTGAAATGCTGAAGTATGCACTGCATAAGAAATTCCGTCATGAACAAATTTTCGCAAAGGGTGATATGTTTTTAAAATCCGCTCGTGATTGAATGAAGCGTAAAATCACGTTGCATTCAATCATAAACTGATATCTTAAACTCATGAAGACCATTCTGAAAGTTAAAATGTGCACATGCCACATGGCTATATTCCTAAGCAATTATTTTTTGTATTTATTTGATCAATGATCCCCTACTGCGCAGTGGTATTGGTACCTCTTCCTCAAATAGAGGCCTTTTTGAAGTCTACCCATTATTTTTATCCATGACCTGGTACTGGTAAATTGTTGTTCTCTTAAGAAGAATGTGGGTGGAACAAGGATTTAGGAATATTTCTCTTCTGGAGAATCGCTTTGTGCTCAATGACACTATGCGGCCAAGGGTGGGGATAATGGTCCACCACAGTAGATGCTACAGGATCCAAGTCCCTGTGCACCTGACGTACTGGGATAAGAAATAATGAGAAATCTATAAAGTAAACTTACGTCGCACGTACATGCAATAGAATGGAGAATGTTCGTGTGTTTGGGGAGGGGCTACGTGCATACTGCCGTCTGACTTTGAACGACGCAGCCGGTATTTCCTGCGTCTGGCCGTGAATGAATTAGTCAGTAGTGAGGGGCCACAGTGGCCAGCTGAACATGGTATTGTCACTTGAGTGTCGAGTGTTTCTGATTGAACACGTGTTCCGTAGTGGAGGTGAATATACGGACGACGTGAAACCTAAGTACAGAGAACAATTTCCCGATATTGAAGCACCCCTTCGCAATACAACGAGGCTGCTAATTGAAAAGTTTTGTAAAACGGGATCAGTGAGAGATGATCCGAGAAGCGGTAGGCCGCGAGTGTTAACAGAGGAAAAGGTGGAGGATATTTCCTTTCGCATCACTAAAAGTCGAAAAAATAGGTTCGAAAATTATGGGGTTTACTGAAAAACTCTGTTTACAAGGAAAATCCTCGTTCTCTGCCAGAACTACAAGAAGCCATCACTGCAGTAATCAGTAAAATTTCTCCGTTGGACCTGTCACGTGGCTTTGAAAACATGTTCAGACGCGCGGATGCATGTCTACAGACAGTAGGAGTAGGGGGTCATTTCCACCATTTATTGCAGCAGGTACGGTTGTAGCTGTTTTACGTGTATTATCTTGTCAGGTACACAGTGTCTTTTGGCTCACCTTGTACCAGTGTCACCTTCAAGATTAGAGAATAAGGGCAGGACTTACCTTGTACTCTTAGTCCAACGAACTACGTCTAACTGTAGATAGCTTCAGCTAAATTAATTAATAACGGCGTTATTAGTCAAGGCGTCTTTTTTCTCATACAAGTAAAGAGAATTTTGCTATGTCATCTCAGAGCAAATGCTCACCATATAGCTAGAAGAACACGCATTTTTTAAGGAAATAACTTTTCTGGCAGATATAAAGCTCAGATGAAGTTAAAGATTACTTATTCATAAGTACTAAAATAATTATTCATTGGTTCGAAAAAATCCATAGAAAGAGAATACGACAAAGTGGGCCATTTTACAAGTGATCCACCTGGAAACGTAACAGTGGGTCGGTTTGCCCATACTCATTCCTAATCCGGGATTTGAATCCGCGTCCTTGACCATGAACTTTAACTGAAACTAAAGTAGACCATAAACTTTGACTGTACTGGACCGTAAAACTTTTGCCTGCTTCAAGTTGGAAGTTACCCGAACTGGCCTTTCCTCTTTACAACATTGCAGTTTGCTATTTATATATAGTTCAATTCATAGCTCTAAATGAGCATCAAACAGAGGTCATCGCTCTTTCCACGTTTATAAGTGAGTCACGGAAAACGTATCATTGGTCGCCACCGGGAATCGAACCCAGGGTCTTGCGGTTACGCGTCGGATATGCTTCCACTTCACCACAGCTGCCTCGACGTCCTCCAGACTAGCATACACTAACTTCCAAGCCAATTTGGCAGATTGCTCGTTAGAGCCCCGCACATTGCTGGGAATTCACCAAAGGTACCAGAAAACGCTGGGTTCCATTACCGATGGCGGCCAATGAGAATTTTTTCCGTGACTCACTTATAAACGTGGAAAGAGCGATGACCTCCGTTTGATGTTCCTGGTCCACGTCAAGTATCTGTATTAATTGCTCTAAATGAGTTTGTTGGTTTAAACCACACAATGAATCGGTGATTTACTGCCGTTCTGAGTGTTGCAAGTCACCTTTGTAATGCAGTACGCACGCGTCCCTAATACCTAAACAGACATCGGCATTAAATATTTCAGCAACGAAAACTAATTGACCTACTACAAAAAACTACTTTATACTTTTATTTGAGCTCTTAAAAAGCTTCACCGTTCGTATAACGCACAACAGCCAGCAGTATTCCTTTAGAGCTGTTGGTGTGTGGCAACATTAAACATTCGACTGTTTTTTTCTTTTCTTTCAAAGGATTTTCACTATAGTGATAGACCACTCCCATTTGTTTCAGTCTGCAATGCTTAAAAATCACCGGCACTTCGCCTTCATCAGCATTGCTTCTTCAGTTTGGTCAGGCAGCTGCTGTGCACCTTTCTTTAAAAAGTACGGCTTGCACACGTGCAAATGCTGTGCTAGTTAAACACAGTTTCTCCGTTGAAGAATATTGATGCATGCCGAGCTGTCATTTAACATAATTTAAGAGACGTGCATGTTCTATTCGCTAAGCTTCGGATGGAAGGCAGATATACACATTCTACTAAGCATGACATGCATAAATTAACCTCCACAGCCAGGGGAAAAAAGAGACATTTGTTTACACTCACAAGTTCATTTAATTAAAATGAACACTGTCGTCCAGTAGGCTAATCATTACACTTTTTAAGTGCAGGAGGATTCCCCTTCTATCAGATTCTTATTCTCCCATTTAGTTAAGAGTGTACGTTTCCCACAGTTCACTATGCCTGAAACGTTTAAACTTCTGGGTTAACAGGTACTGTTAGGATAAATACTAGTAACAGTTTACTCTGCATCCTCGAATACGCTCTAGACGTCCCTTCCAAAATCTGCGTAGATGAATTATAGAAACAGTACTTACATATTTAATGATACCTATAAGCGTTGGCGTGATCCTCTTTATGATCACAGGTGCATACCTTAAACTTGCGCATGCGTAGATTCATTTTACTACGTCCACCACACTCAAAATAATACCCTGGCACAACGGCCTGGTAGCCACCATGTTTCGGAGACCTTGCGATGCTACTCCTTTGAAACAACAGCAGTCACAACTTTGTGATTTTGACCTTTTTGCTGGATGATTCGGTACGCTCCGTTTGTATGAGGGTTGGAGTGCTTTTCCCCTTCTCTTCGCGAGCTACTCGAGGAGCAACCGCTGCCGATGTACGTGCAAGGTCAATGACTCACGTCGTCAAGAGTCTCACCTTTGGCTTCTTAGCGACACTTTAATCCCAAAGCTTCTATGGAATCATGCGATGTTATATAGACATATAGGGTAACGATTTTCTCCGTCTCGGCATTACGACGTTCACTGGATGGGGCTTACGCCCTGCCGACCACAACTCTTATTTTTTTATTAAAAATTATCTTGTTGGCAGACTGGCAGCTGCTACCTGAGTTATCAGCCTTCGAAGCTATTTTTATTCCATCACGGAAAACCATCTTTCAACGATCTTACAACCGCCGGACGGACAGAATCGTTCTTTCGTTGTCGTGTGTCACTCTCGCCCATTCGAGTATTGGAATTTGACAGCATTTTTTGGAGTCACTTGCACTTTTCTTGGCGTCTGTTGCCAGGCAGCGTTGAAATCTTATGGTCTTCGTCAATTCTCAAGATCGTTACTTCTCCGTATAGGGTGTGTGACGTGCCTGCCCAGCAGGAGTCCCGGGTTCGAGCCCCGGCGCTGGCAAAAATGACGGAGAAATTTACTTCGTTATAATGGCGCCAGAACTACCCGAGTGACCCGGCCGTTCAAGATCTCGCAATGGTGTGATGTTCTTTTCACACCGCGAGATACGAAAAATAAGAGAATCCCTTCTTCGGCGCTTCGAAAAATAAATGTGTGTGACGTTGTATTCCACACACCAGATTGACTGGGAGTTCTCAAGTGCACGTTCTACAGCAGATGGCTTCTTGCGACGATTCATGGTCACGTCTGACCCGTGGGCCATGACCCCGGCCCTCTTTCGGATGGGGATGTGACGTGTCTGCACAGCAGGACACACACGATAAAAAGGCATATAGCAGCGATAACGAACGTCCGCGTAGCTCAATTGGTAGAGCGACTTATTCCGGAATGAGGGGACCCGAGTTCGAGCCCCGGCGTGGACAAAAATGACGGAGAAATTTACTTCGTTATAGGTGTTTTGCTTGCCTGCCGCGGACTCAAAGGCCGAACTTGCCATTTCGATGCCAATAACAATTATTCTGGTACACACTATTGCCCTTTTTTGACGTTAATGCTTCACGATACGACATATTTATTAGGCTTACGTCCCAAATCTCAGCGCTTCCCCTTTCCGGTCTAGGAACCATGGTTGGACTTCTCATTTACCCTTATTTCTCCTTTGTTCTAATTTTTGCAGAGGCCTTTTCAATGTCCTCCCTAACAAAGCATAATAATTCGCTAATTAGTTACGTAATTGGCCAAATCGTTAATCAAATTATTAATATAATTATTTAATTACCCTCTTCAAAGCCCATCTCCCGGTTAATTAATTATTTCAGAAGCCCAATCATTTGCCACATACGTATTAGACTTATTTTCACTGAGTAAGGATAATTTCCACATATTCATGTTTGCCCAATATGAACAAGTTTAATTCATAGGAGGAAAACCTAACAGAGGTGAACATTCGCACAACCGAAAGCTATTATTGCGCTGAACATTACCGACCAGTTGTTATGCTGTTTTTTTTTCAGTAGTTTCACCGATAAAACAGTTCCGTATCGTCACCGAATTTTAATACGATAGCACTTAGACATACAGCTGTTATTCTCAAAAGCGAAAAAAAGTACATTGTTGTGGCGTAGATTTCAAACTAATTCGTTTAGGGGTAAATCTCATATTTACGTGTTACTGAGGAATATACCTAAAATCGTAAAGGACGTTCGATGACTTTTGGCAACACACTGTACGTTCCCTGCTGAACATAGTTTTACAAATCGCATGAAAGCACGTGACAACAATTTGGAGGCAGGCGTTATCCTGGTGATCGCATATTCAGGTTTGTATCATATCTTAGCATTAATACTTTCTCGTTCAAACATTCAATGAAGCTTTATCTGAAGATCAGAATAAATTATTGGTTCTCTTAAACGAAATATTTTATGAAAAGTGTCTGAAGAAAAAATATGTAGCACATTGGTCTGACATGAAATAAACATTCATTAGCCTCAGGAAAATTCCGATCTTTATTCTAAGTAAAGAAAACAGTCTTAATTTTATAAACATAATCATTATTTCTCTTTGACTGAGTCTCTGTTTTGTAAGCTTCTTCTTTTTTGTGTTTTTTAAATATTTTCAGCAACGCCTTTGGCAAAAAATACATTATGGGGAATGGACAACCATTTGCCAAAAACTTTTCTTATCTGTCCTTGAGAAACTTTCTTCGTAAACATTTAAGGACAATTTGCAGCGTCTGTATGGAGCGGAGAAAGCAATAAATGCATCTGTTCAGATGGGTAGGAAGCAACAAGAATGCTTCATGGCCAGAAGCCAAATACAACGTCGCCTACTTTTGGATATTATGCTAGCTATAAAATAATTTTTCTGAAAAGTAAAAGAACTTTTTCTATTGCTACGCAGAAGTTTCTCCGAAGCGAAAGTCAACTGGTCATCTAGTTAAAGAAATATGAGCTTATAAAAAATCACTGCAGCTTTTCCCAGTGAATTAAAAGCGTTAACGTTGTGCGAGCATGATTGTTCGGAAATTGGCACAATTAAAAAAACAAAATTAATGCGTTGAAAATGTATTCTTCAAATGGCAAAACTAAGTGAAGAATTACCTTTGGGATATGTCTGGGAAAGGGTAATTATGTATATGGAGAGTAACAAGTGCATCTGCGTGAATGTTGCTTTGCGCCTGGATTCACTTCCAGGTTTTATTGATTGGGGAACATTCCGAGGGGGAAAAATCGGCAAGTTCTTAGGATCGCTATAAAACCCTGCCAATACACCAAATTAACTTTATTATTTTGGTTCCTGTTATCTTATGCAAATTTTGGTTCATTCTTCTTAAATATTTTCTGAACTTTTGAACGCTACATTTTCTTTCTTGCTGAATGTTTTTATGGCAACCTGACTCGAGGTCAAAAATTGAATGTTACCGAGACAGATGATGTTTATGATGTATCAGAGATCTCGTGAGGAGGTTTGCTCTCCTTAGACTCAGCTAGATTCTAGATGCTAGATCTTGGTACTGCTTTGGAGATAGATGTTCAGAGAGTTCAATCTGCCTGCGAATTAATAATTCTTTCACGTTGAATGTGGCGTTTAGTTGATATTGAAGCATTAAATTTCTGTTGAGTTATAAGCCGTTGCGGTGTTCCGATATTGAAAAGATAGTCGATTAATTACTAAGTGAAGTTATATACAACCCAACTTGTAATGTACTAACAACTGTGAAAACACAAATTTGTCTGTGGCACAGTTCGACGTCGCGCCAGCTCGCTCTGGAGTAAGTTGTTCTCCCAATTAAGCTACACGGACAGAATATATCGCTGCAGATTTGTCGTCTTGACAGGTGCTTTATCTCTGTGTAGTACATCACATCAACTCCCTCTTAATGTTTTTTAAGCGAAGAAGAAATTTTCATTAAATCTAGACGATGTGTAGAACAAACATCACACATTTTTTGAAGAACCCAACGGCCAGTCGATCCATTTTTACGTTCAGGCGCCAATGTGAAAACACGAATTTCTCCGTGACGAAGATCGAATCCACGCCCCCGGACGCCGGAGTAGGTTCCTCCCCTATCTAAGCTAGACGAACGGAATGAATTGCAGCAGATTTGTCGTCTTGACACGTACTTTGCTTCTGTTTATTACGTCACAAAACCTGTGGGTTGTAAGTGACATATAGAGATAAATACATTAAAAATATGTACGTACACCTTTTTTTTTTACCGAATCTCAAGACATATTCTTAAACTGACATTTCTGTGCTTCGTTACAAATATTTCCAGCTGTTAAGTTTTAAGCTACCCGGGGTTTCAATTAAGACTAGCCAGTTAACATAATTCAGCAAGCTTCACAGAGACGCTCTTTACTTCAACAGGTGTTGAGTTTCAACCTGTATTCGGATAGTACTTCACAGTACGTTCATGTTAGAGTAATAGTTACAGACAATTGCTGCAACCAAATGCACTTAGAGCATTACAACTCAACATCGTTATTGTTTCATGTAGCAAAGATGGATAAGCTGGAGCTGATATAAGCAGAGCTTCCGATATTACAGATATTTCTGTCGTCGAAAATTAGATTTCTGTAAGTGGTAACAGAAAAAATTGGAAGATAAACGCTCAAAACAGGGATGGTCTGTCATTTCAGTAACACAGAGAACACCTAGATCCACTGTGAAATACTAAGAGGTGAAATGATTAGAAAAGTCGAAGAATTGCGCTATCCAATCCTGAGTGTCCAAATATTCAGTGAACCCTAAAATTTGGCAAAATGTATCGCATTCGCAAACACCTAAGATTAATTTGGTAAATAGTTGCAATGAAAATTTATGAATTGCATCATAAAAATAGGCCATTATTTACAAACAAATCAAAAACTGTTTCAGTTAGAACCCAAGTATGTAACTGGAATCAGATGCAAGTAATTCGCACCTATTCATCCGCAACGGCTTTATCCAGAACAGTCAACAAAGGCGATTATTTCCCACTATGGAATGATGCTGAATTACTGTGCTCGGCCAGAGCTAAAACCGCAGTGCTCTTTTTGGAGAGTTTATATATTTATGATTTTGCCGAACAATGTTGTAATGAAGAAACCCCGCAAATCATACCTGCTCCCTGGAGGTTCCTGTTGGAAGATCCCACTTCTACTGTAAATATGTTTTGATTACTTACTTACTGCCATTTGTATTTCTTTTCATGCATTTGTACATATTTTCATTTGTTACTTTCTGTGTAAAGCATACCCGACCTTGTAGTGCGGCGCATGCGTTGTATCTTGCTGATGCATAGAGGTGCGTATATAAGCCAGCGTCCCCCGTGAGAGTTTTTTTGTTGTGCCTGAGGATTGGTCTGTAAAGACAGACCCGAAAGATCTCGCACATTGTTTTAATCATTTTAACCTTTTAAACAAGTTTTAATTCTCGTAAGTAAAAAATGTTTTCACAGCTTGCGATGATTTGACCTGGTTTATTTCGTGTGGAAATGGGTTAAGTCTTGTTCTTCGTGCTTAAGACAGCAATATGGTCTACTGGTAAATACATATTCAGAAAGGGGACTGTAAGGTACTCAAGGGTAGAAGTACATTTTGAAGTTTGTACAAAAAAACAACAAAAACAACGGTGCCTGTAAGGCTCGGAAGTGATTCTCTGACTGAATTCATTGAACTACAGAAACATTCCGATAAGCAATTTCTCCTACCTTGTAATTTCGCATCTTCTTTTCTTTTGACACATATGACCGATCTAGTAGTCGTTCAGCAAACCTCATGTGCTTCAAAGTTTCAGAAGATTCACCAATCCCTAATGTGGAACTACTAATCTCAACGAGGTTTCGCGGCCGGGTAGGAAAGCTATGTTTGGAACAGGAGTTTGAATAAAAGGCAACGCATTAAGGAACAGATTCAAATGGAAATGACCAACTGCTTGGAAACATGGTCTCACTCGGAGATACACGCAGTAAAGGTCTGCACGGCCTGGGTTGGCCAGGTCGGGCCTTTTTTTAGTTTAGACAACAAAGCAACGGGCCGGGCTGGGTTTTTCCCCAGGCATATACGACCGGGTCGGGCCAAGTCGACCCATTCTTTTTATCGCAATGGTAAAGAAGAAAAAGTCGTTTTACCCGATTTCCTGGTGTGTTTAACTGTTTTGTTGGCTTTTCTTACTTCCATGACATAGCACAGGACGTAATCACAAAAAGAAGGAGAGACACACACAGTGTTTTTACCAATCTGTAGGTATTAAGATGGTAAAACCATTTGGGGGAGGGGGCTTGTTGACAGCAAAAAGATTCGACCCCGAGCGAGTGTGTGTGTTGTGTACAGTGGGAGATAGAGGGTGTCTGTAGTGGGGTGAGGGTGTGAGTGTTTTTGTATGACAGAGTACGACAACAGGGAATTTTTCTCCTATCCCTAATCTATATAGAGATTGACTCTTGTAGTGTTACCGCTTACTCAGAGAAAGGGAGATTCTGAGCGCGCTTTTTCTCTCTTTTTTAAAGTTTATATTTTTAGGTAATTGTCTAAGTTTAGTTAATATTTTTAGGCTTGCATTCAACTAAATATTTTCAATAATATCTCATTTCATTATTTAATTTTCACATTTTAATAAAATACAATAGAAAGGCAAAATAATACCAAATGGCACGACTTCGATGCACGGTGCGGACAAACTTGTACGTTATAGCATGTTGTTGTGACTTTGACAATTTAGTGGACTGAAAATGTTGGAATTGTTACATTTTATGAACCTTGGCCGATTTATAATTTGTCAGACTTTAGTGAATGGCATATGTTCAGCTAATGATTTAGTAAAAGATATAAATCAATCTTCAAAATACCAGAGTACTAAAACATGTACGGAAATTTGGAGAAGTAAATGGCCGTTGGAGGGAAAACAAACAGACAAATAACGAAATTTACATAAGCAACAGAAATTCTAAAGGCAGGTTAAATTAGAGATATTCATCCGGAATTATCTGAAATAATTTGTGCCGAAATTACAAGGCCAAATACTGTGTTATTTATAGCCGACAGAACTAGACACATAGCGTGATGCATTCCCAACATCTATTCCGCTTAATCATTATATGCGGAGTATACTTTGAATTTTTTATCCTTGCACCTAGCATGGAAGTTTTCCTTTTGTCTTGAATCTTTGGTCAGCCGATGAACATTGATTGCGCTGATCTTTTGAGAATCGCGTAGCGGCGAATGATAGAGTTGTGATTTACGACTTCGAAAAGCACGAGGCGAAAGCGAGACCTACACCATTCATCCCAAGCAAGTATTCTAAATAATTATTAAGGACACAAAATGCGGAATCAATAATTTGCTGCTTGGCCTAAATCGGAGCATCCTCATCCCGCAGGATCATTAGCAGCAAGTGATGCGATAGGAAGGGAGTCGTGTCTGGGAGGGTGGGAAATCGGAGACCATCGCATTATTTGGAATTTATTGTTTGTGGGACATTAATGTTCCGGGAGTCAATAGGCGCTCATAATTGCCCCAACGTTATCAGAAAACTGTTAGTGAGGACTCGCCAAAACTTAAGAATATTTCGGAAGATTACTGCGGCTGTGTTACAGAACAAACTCGGAAGATGGGAGAAGACTAGGAGAAGCAGCAGTTGCATATATATCACCTACATGGAGGGAGGAACAACAGCAGAGGAGAACTCGTTGATGATTGCTGGGAATTACTTCCTCCGAGCACAGACTGCCAAAGCAATTGCACGCTATGAATTAATGTTCTTGAAGAGATCCGCATGCGTTAAATAAACAATATCTCTATGAGACTTCAGTCTGACACCGTCATTTACTTAGTGCGTTCTAATGTTTGTCTTTGGTACAATGAACTTAGGCCTCATGTTAAGCCGGTGATCACGCAAAATTCAGCATGAATAAGATTTCACAGAAGATGTCTGTGCAAAAGGCCCAAAACCTGCGTTAGAGATGTCACTTGAAATAAAATGGCTCTTGAATTATACAAGCACTGTGCACGAGAAACTCTTGCGAGAATATTTAAACATAAGCAACGTAGAGTTCTAACTCATTGATCAGCAGTGAAATGCAGTGCAGAGAGGTTACAATAAGGTCTAATTACAGAGTCGCTTCCTTTCAAAGTCGTGCGATTTTGATGAGATTCTGAAAGACAGAATGCTAATGGCATAAATAAGATGAGAGTTTGCCAGGATTTTCTAATACATAATTTAAGAACGAAGACGTTATTATGCTACTTGTCTTCTTGCTGCCACAATGCGAGAATGAAATGTCATGTCTGAGTGTGAAGTTCATGATTAAATGGAAGAAATACCATCCCATCGATTTATAATATGTGTAGAAATCACCGGATATTTTGCTGCAAAGTTCTCAAGATGTTGAAAGGCTTCCATAAACACACCAGTACAGGACAGATGCGACACGCATAACAAATTTCAAGGCCTAATCTCTTTCAAAATATACACCTCATTAAGTTAAACATTTTGTTAATTCATATTGTCACAATTTTAGATATTGTCAAGAAGCATTTTTAGTCTTACCAGTGAAAGCATTTTAAATCGCACAGCCGAAATATGACATAATCGATCCAATATGACATAAATCGATCGTCACCGCGACACTCCACATTTCTTCAGAGCAAATGTACACTATAATTAAAACAAGAATGACAACACCGTATTTTTGGTTGTAATGAAGACGTCTTTTGAGTCCTTTGCGGCAAAAATAAAATTTATCATAGTTATCCATAGTCAATAGAATCAGTTGAAAAAATCAGGTGGATTTCTACAATCGATAAAACATTCAGAAATGAAAAGAGGTAAAAACGACCAGCAGCGGCTAAAAGTAAGTCACGAAAATTAACAAATGGGGCACACTGTGAAAAAGAGATTTTCAAATCTAATAGTTAAAAGAAGAAATGTAGAAGGAAACATGCTGTAACTCTACGCCATCTAAATCGTAACAATTTCTAGAAAGTGCTCTAGTTACAATCCCCCTGGAAATGTTTTCAGCTTTCCAAATATTTTTTATTTTCCTTCAACTATTGCCTGCAGTTGTGTTGCAGTTAATACACTTTTAATACGCGCTTCCATTTTTAACAGTTTTTTATTCTTTCAATCACTAATTTTCAGCTTTGTTTTCAGAACTCTGTTTTTGCACAATAGTCGTTGCATTCGTAATTTTCTCTGTCGTCGTCCATTAGCTTTTTTTAACGCCTTGGTTCTCTCCAGTTTTAAAAGTTGAATTTCTTTTTTAAGGGATGCACATTTTCAAGCAGCAATCTATTTTCTTCCGTTATTTTGATACAGGAAGAACAACTGATATCACCTGATGTTTCATCAACTTCATAACAGAGATCCTGCGTTTCTTGCGCACAAACCTTTTTCGGACTTAAATTATCCATTTGATGGAAAGCACTTTTTAAAGTATCTCGTTTGCGCTTTCTGTTATTTCGTCGAGTGACACAGTGTCCGTTTTGCTGACAGTTTGGCAGATTCAGGATAGGCACCGCGTTTTGTTACAGTATTTTTTTCTCCGGGAGTACAAGTAGGCAATTTTTTAAATCATCTTCGTAATCGGAAGAATGAAAATGTTCGCTGCAAATTCTAGCATTCGCTACATTCACAGAATCTGACCTAAAGCACTTGTTCAGCCATTCTTTCACCAAATCTGGATTTTTAAAAGGAAATGCATGGTACACAATACATTGAGACTGACCTTTAGTTTTTTGTAATGATTCTTACAAGTAGCCACAGCACAACTCGATATTGTTATCAGTATTTGAATGTAAACTCACTAAACGATGTCTCTAAGAGCAAGTTTTAAGAGCTGAATGCGTATCCACACAAAGCAAAGAAAAGAATACAGCGTAAGTAGAGAGACCCTTCACGGGAGCTTCACGTTTCCAACCCGGGTTCCAACACAGGGACATCAGAAACAGGTCATCTGTCACCGCTGAGGGGATCTGTGGCGGCAAAGTTTCTTCAAAGGAATAACCCAGCCCTAGTATTCTACAGCCCTGCTGTGGGCTATAGAATACAAGGGCTCAGACATCTAACCCTTTGAGAACATTTCGCCGCCAAGGCACTCACACTACCTAACAGACGGGCAAAACCGCTCTTGATATCACCGATTTCACACGGTTCAAGGGTCTCTGCCAGTAATTAGGGGTGGCTCTTGACACCAACAAAGCAAACAGGTGCGTAAGGTGGCATTTCGGTCATCTTTTTGTTCCTCTCCTCAAAACTCCACTAAAATAAGAAACATGAAGATCACAGGAATAATGCTAGTAGTTGTAAGAGACGGCAGCTTGGTTTGAAAAACAATATTGTTTTGCGTCCTTTGATTACCTTTGGAATTCTGACAAATTAAAAGAAATAAGGTTAATTATTTTCATTTTTTTTGTTTTGACCACCGCGGTGATCAGCTTGATGAGCTATAAGAACTCACCCGTTCCTAATTTAAGGCCACTGGCTCCAGATAAGCTAGAGAGCCAGTGACGTAAGACAAACACATGCATGCCTAACAGGACTCGAACCTAGACCCATCTCGATCTAAGCCAGTGATTAGTTCGGTTATAATAAATAGCTTTTACTGGTTGTTGTTATGTTGTTGTTAATGAATAAAGTCTGTAACGTATACTCTAGATTCACTTTCCTTTTGATTTTTACTATCTCTGGTTATTTTATTTTACTATGTAAATTATCTTCTTACTGAACGAGATGTTATTTCACCCGCTGAATGAGACCTGGCAATGAGTGTAAGTCAGGACGTGGTGGTAGCCAGTATAAATAGGCGCGTTCAACGATACGTAGGGAGAGCTTTTTGTTGATGTGCGTAGGGAGAGCTGTTTTTGTAAAAGTGAGCTGTTGTTGTACGAAGTGAGCTGTGGTTTATGTGTCAGAAAGCTGTTGTTGTATAAAGAGATCTTCGTTTATGTGAGAGCCAGAAGTTTCACTAATAAAGAATTTGTTGTAAGTACGTTTTTCTCAGTTCATAGTTTTGTCAGATCTCTGTCTGGCTGTTAGGTTTATTTCATTAGTTGATTATTATTAACAACCAGCATAAGATATTATTCATCTTAATTATTACTACCACATTACTAGCAGTTAAAAGCTTGTTCATTATTATTACTACACTACTAGCAGGAAAGTTTATTCATGATATAATTAACAAACAACAAGCATTAGAAGAAGCATTAGCTTAGTAGAAGCAGAATTCATTATAATTCAGTAGCAGAAGCGTTATATTCATTATAATTAGCTTATAATGAAAGCTAATTCATTATAAGTCTTATGCTGGTTGTTAATGAAGACACTTAATGAAAAGAGACCCAACGGCCAGACAGAGGTCTGAAAGTACTATGAACTGAGAAAAACGTACTTACTTAAAAATCTTTTATTAGGAAACTCCTGGTATCATCCAACACACACACACACTGCTAGTCACACTAATCGTATCACAATAATGAAGAAGAACCTAATCACATAGAACGAAGCTCTCGGCACAAAATAACGTAGCTCTTTTCACATCGAACAAAACCTCTCCACATATAAACAAAAGCTCTCCTCGCACATAAACAAAAGCTCTCCTCGCACATAAACAAAAGCTCTCCTCGCACATAAACAAAAGCTCTCCTCGCACATAAACAAAAGCTCTCCTCGCACATAAACAAAAGCTCTCCTCGCACATAAACAAAAGCTCTCCTAGGTATCGTTGAACGCGCCTATTTATACTGCCTATCACCACGTCATGACTTACACTCGTTGCCACATATCATTCAGCGGGAGAAATAACATCTCGTTAAGTAAGAAGATAATTTACATAGGAAAATAAAATAACGAGAGGTAGTAAAATCAAAAGGAAACTGAATCTAGAGTATACGTTACATCATCTCCCCCTTAATTTTTTTTTTTTTTTTGTTGTCGAAAAACCTATCAAATTTTGGAGTGTAGTCTTACACTTGCTGACTGACGTTTATCGTCCACTTTTTGGTTTGTTTTGGTGGCAGCAGTATGTACAATATAAAACTTGGCATGACAAAATCAGGAAATCTGTATTCGTCTGTGAAACACTTTTTATACTTGAACAAAACAAATCTGCATCGGCATACCTTTTTTTTATTCTGCCTAGCAGGAATCACTTTTTTGATTTCAAATTACGTCTTCATATTAGCGTTCATTACAAACCAACTGTATCAGCAGCGAAGATTGCCTGTAGCTGCCTAACAGTAACAATATTCATTATTTTACCCCTAAGCACATATATATATATAAACAATTTGGATTAGTAGACGGACATAGAAGATATATACAAAAAAAACACAGATACACAAAAAGAATGCATAGGCCCACACGAAAAAAAAAAAATTCTGACACGCCAACTGGTCGTGCAGGAAAAACAACAGAACGAGAAAAGAACCTGTCCACGAGAACCTACTTATCTCGAGGACGCATAAAAAACTCTCGTACGATAACGTCTTACAGGCCTAATCGGACTGGTAAATTCAGGTGGCGTCGGTCTTTTCAGCGACTTGAATGGATCTGGAACATCTGTAGTCTGTCGGTCAAGAAATCCCTGCGGCTGACAGGAACAGTCAGGAACGGCTGAGGTCTGTCGGTCAGGAAATCCCTGCGTCTGACAGGAACGGTCAGGAACGGCTGACGTCCGACGGTCAGGAAATCCCTGCGTCTGACAGGAACGGTCAGGAACGGCTGAAGTCCGTTGGTCAGGAACGGCTGAAGTCAGTCGGTCAGGAAATCCCTGCTGCTGACAGGAACGGTCAGGAACGGCTGAAGTCCGTCGGTCAGGAAGTCCCCGCGGCTGACAGGAACGGGCTCCCCCAGGCTTTTTATATGTAGTCCCTTTGTGCTGGGGCCCGTGTTGAGCTTCCAGCATTATTTTGAAGGGACGTGGCTCCGGCCACATCGTTTGTTTTCGCTTTCTACCTCTGGGCATGAGAGTAGAAGCAGGCATCGGCCTTGTTTGCCCTGAGCGTAGGTTCCAGTGGCAAAACCCGGGCGGATGCAAGGATCTCTGCCTTCGGCGCTGTTGCGGCGAAGCAGATTGGGGAGACAAGTTACGTTTTCGACCAGCTTTTGGTATTGCTGGACGGTTTGCAATTTGTTTCTGACGTTTAGTAATCATCCCTCTATTGTCTATATCTGATAAATCAGAAATATTTGATGACTCTGAGTCGCTGCTGTAAGTTAGTGGTCGTGCAGGGCGATGTTTATTTCTGCCAATAGGAATACTCTCTGACGAGGTATTCAAGGAAGTAGGAGCTTGTGTTGGTGCAGAGTTATTAGGGAATGGAGCAGCAATAGTCTTGGCAATGGTTGGAGGGAAAGCAACGATGCTAGAATTTGAAGAACTTGATTCGAGCCTTCGTCTTATGGTTGAATCAGGTTGCGTTTTTGGAAGCCTGTCTTGTAGAGGGAGGGTGAAGAAAAAATCACTGGGGATTCTTCAAAAATGTTTGTCGGTTCGTCCAAAATTTCTGGAGGTTGATTGTGAGATATAGACTCTTGAGTCTGTGGAACAGAAGGTTGAGTAGGGTTGATGATAAAATCTATATTTCGTTCATGATATTTGCGACACTGAGCAACGTGTACGTATTGAAATTGATTGTCAGGTTTTTCAAGAATAATGTTATTTTCAAACACATTTGCCACCCGATATGGACCTTCGTAGCTGGGTGCAAATTTCTTGACTAAAGTACGAGAAACAGAAGACTGGAAGTGCGTTTCCACGAGAGTGAGATCTCCAACGACAAGATCTGGTTCCCTACGCCTAGTATTATAGTATCTTGCTTGGGCCGCTTGTGCTCCTATCATTGCAACACGAGCTTTTGCTGCCATGATTCGTACTGATTGCGGAGTTGGTCGCTGGTTTAGTTCGTCGATAATCCCCGTTAAATTTTCAAAAGGGGTCTTAATGTTTCGACCTAAAAAAAGTTCTGCAGGAGTAAATTTAGTAGATTCTTGAACAGACGAGCGTAGGGCGAACGAAAAAGCTCAAGATGTTCATCCCACCGCTCGTGATGATCCATGAAAAATGTAGCAATCATTTTAACTAGAGTGCGGTTTACTCGCTCCGCGGGATTACTCTGGGGATGATATGGGGAAATGAATTTATGCTTAATGTGTAGTCTCGCACACATTCTTTCAAAAATGTCAGAAATAAATTGGAGACCATTTTCCGAAACTACTTTATAAGGTGCACCATATCTAGAGAATACTTCATTAATTAATACATTACAAATAACTTCCGCCGTAGCGGCTTTAATGGGAAAAACTTCAACCCATTTAGAAAAATTATCAGTTAATACTGAAACGTAACGAGCTTTGTGTTTAACAGATAAAGGATAAGGTCCCAATAAATCTATTGAAATAATATCAAATACATGAGAAGTTGAACTAGATTTCAAGTGACCGGCCAGTCTTACATTACGGTAATTATGAATCTGACACAAGTGACATGATTGAATGTATGCGAGCACACTTTGGTACATGCCAGGCCAATAGGCAACATCCCGCAATTTACAACGGGTCTTGCGAATACCTAAATGGCCTGCAACAAGTTTGTCATGAAATTCGTTTAAAAGGGCCATTCTAAGGGTTCGCGGAATACATGGGCGAAACTCTGCCCTAGTAGTCCGAGATTTCGTATAGTAAAGAAGACCCTCTATGACTTCAAAATGCTGTGACCTCCCAGCCAGAGAAGGATCACTTTATAGGGGCGAACCCGCAAGCAAAAAGTTATAGATATCCCCAAAATCTGGATCATTTATTAATTCTGCCAATATCTGCTCTCTGGATGTTATATCAGCTATTAGAAGTAAAGGCTGACATCCAGGAGTAGTTTCTGTGGGAACCCCACTAATCGGGACGCTAGACAATGCGTCCGGTAATTGATTCTTATGACCTGGTTGGTACGAAATTTTGATATTGCTCTCTTGTAACTTAAGAGCCCACTTCATAAGTCTTTGAGAGAGGTGCTTAGCAGAATTCAAATACTGAAGGGCAAAATGATCCGTAATTATGTTAACTGTCAATTCGTTAAGATAACATTGAAATTTGTCAAGAGCATACACTACAGCAAGACATTCACGTTCCGTAGTTGAATAATTGCGTTCAGCTTTGGCTAAAGTACAAGTGGTAAAAGCTATTGGATGCCCAGCTTGTGACAAAACGCAACCAAGACCAACTCCGGATGCGTCAGTATAAATATCAAATTCCTTAGTATGATCCGCGAAAGCCAACACAGGAGGCTGAGTCAACGCAGACTTCAGTGCTTCAAATGCAGCGTTAGCCTCAGGTGTCCAAACAAACTTCTTGTATTTACGTTTCAAAGCATACAATGGCTCACAGATTGTAACATAAGCGGAGACGAACTGCTGATACCATCTAGTCATTCCCAGAAAGCGTGATAGTTCTTTTGCTGTTTTAGGCCGAGGAAAGTCAACAATAGGCCTAATTTTCTTCATTATCCGTAAATAAGCCGTGGGGAGTGATTTTCAACCCCAGATATAGAATCTCGTTCCTCGCTATCTGGTATTTACTAGGTTTTAACGTCAAGCCAGCATTGTGTATGAGTTGGAACACCTGTTTGAGCAGAGAAAGGTGCTCGTCAAAAGTCTCGGATGTAATATTAATGTCATCCAAATATACATGCACATGGGGACCTAGAACAGGTCTGAGAACCGTATCCATAAGCTTTTGGAAAGTAGCAGGTGCAGAAGCTAGTCCAAAGGGCATACACAGGTATTCATAAGCCCCAAAAGGAGTCACAAAGCCTGTTTTATCGACGGAGTCTGGATGTACCGCCACCTGCCAATATCCACTCGCCAAATCCAAGGTTGACATCCATTTAGTTGACGATAGGTCATGCAAAATATGCGACATGACAGGTAGTGGATAATTTATCGCTTTCGTGACTTGGTTGAGCTTGCGGAAATCTGTCACGAAACGAAATTCATTGGGTTGTTTCTTTGGAACCAGAAAAGCAGGTGCGGCCCAAGCGCTTGTTGATTCCATTATTATGCCCTGTCTAATCATCTCGGAAATTTGACGTTGCATTTCCTGTTTTTTATGGGGAGCACAAGGGTAAGGTTTCGTCGCTATCGGTTTCGAACCATCAGTGTCAATGACGTGATAAACCACATGTGTGAAACCAGGTTGATCAGAAAATAAACCAGGGCTTTCCTGCAAAAGTAGAGAAAGGTGGTTTCGTTGCCTCTCATTTAGTTGGTTACTCAGTAACAAACTCGTTATGTCTATAGGATCCGTAGGAATCACTTCGACAGGTTCCGGAAAGGAAATAACATGTTGTTCGAAATTCAGGGTAACTTGAAAAGTATTGATAAAGTCCATGCCCATTAGATATTTAACAGGTAGTTCGCCTATTAGCAGGAAAGAATGCGTAAAACGAGCCTTTGCCAGCCCCAGAGATAATGTGACAGTTCCTGTGATACTGAATATTTCGTTATTTGCGCCTCGCAAATACTGCGACGCAGGCTGAACTTGTATTGCAGGAAAACTTTCAGTGCAAAACTTCGTATTTAGGGCTGATATTTCAGAACCAGTGTCGAACTTTTTCTCGACAATAATATCTTCAATTGTCAAGAACACATCAGGCAACTGAGGAGTTTGGACAGTCACTAATACTGTTTTAGGGTCAGAATGCTTGGTATCAGGAAGCAGTACAGACCCTTGGTCTACTTCCTTTGGACGTTTAAAGGATTCCTGGTTGTATTATCATGCGGTCTGAAACCTCGGCCCTGCCGGGTATCGGGAAAGTTTTCACGATGAGGAAAACTGCGTGAAAACTGTTGCGGGAACTCCGCATGTCTGTTGAAATTTCCATTTCTATTACTTCTTCCCTCAGCACGGGCAGAAAAATCATCATTGCCCTGAGCATGAAAACGTTCCGAATTCTGCGGATTGGAACGGGGTCGAGCATACTGTGCATCTGTACGGTACCCCGAAAATTGATTAGAAACTCGCGGTTGGTGTACCACTCTTCTATGCGGTGGAACGTATGATGCTTGGACTTGCACCTGTGTACGCTCGCGTTGAAAGTCATTAGGCCTATTATGCCGCTGAGGATTTTCGTAATAAGCCTCGCAGGGTGCCCGAGCATAGTGAGTTGGACCATGTTTGCTGTGTCGCTCTTCATACGTTCGTATGAGGCGAAGGCATTCATGAATTGTAGCAGGGTGTCGGACCTCAAGAAAATCCTGTAGAAATGGATCGAGCTGTTGCAACATGGTGTCCAACATGTCGACATGACTGGCATGTGGATCCCATAAGTTATACAAGCGTGTTGTTTCTAAAGCAAATGCAACAGGGCTATCGTTGGGTCCTTGCTGACGAGAAAATAGTTGTTGTGCAAGGCTAGCTCGACTGAGGCCGAAAGGAAAGACTTTCAAAAATTCGGCTCGGAAATTCTCATAATGAGAATCCGGGTTCGACACTCTCCACTGCCGATACCAGGTCTTAGCGGTATCCTTCAAGCAAGTGCCTGCTATTTGCACTTTGCAGTCTTGAGGAATATTGTATAGATCAAAATGATCCTCCAAATCCTCAAGAAATTTTAATGACCCCTGCAAACCATTGAAATTAATTGTTCCTGTATGCGGCACGAAATGGGCAAGCATTTTGCTTCTGTGAGAGGATTGAAATCCCTCAGGTACGACCCGCGACTCAGAGTAATAGGAAGCTGGTGAATTACGAAATTGTGAAGAATGCCTGGGTACTTGGAAATCGGTATCATTAAAGTGAGCCTCACAGGTTTCTTGCAGATGGTCGAAATTAATCCCATCACCACCGAAACTTGCCTTAGGGTGAAATATTGAAGTTGTCTCAGGTAATGAAGACATGGGTAATAATTGTCAAGACTTCGTGTTCAGAAAAAGTTCGGGCGCCAATTATAATGAATTACTTTTACTGGTTGTTGTTATGTTGTTGTTAATGAATAAAGTCTTATGCTGGTTGTTAATGAAGACACTTAATGAAAAGAGACCCAACGGCCAGACAGAGGTCTGACAGTACTATGAACTGAGAAAAACGTACTTACTTAAAAAACCTTTTATTAGGAAACTCCTGGTATCATCCAACACACACACTACTAGTCACACTAATCGTATCACAATAATGAACAAGATCCTAATCACATAGAACGAAGCTCTCGGCACAAAATAACGTAGCTCTTTTCACATCGAACAAAACCTCTCCACATATAAACAAAAGCTCTCCTCGCACATAAACAAAAGCTCTCCTAGGTATCGTTGAACGCGCCTATTTATACTGCCTACCACCACGTCATGACTTACACTCGTTGCCACATATCATTCAGCGGGAGAAATAACATCTCGTTAAGTAAGAAGATAATTTACATAGGAAAATAAAATAACGAGAGATAGTAAAATCAAAAGGAAACTGAATCTAGAGTATACGTTACACGGTCACTGAACCACCGGAGGGACTATCATTTTATATAACATGTTTGCGGAGGAGAATGAAATCAATAGAAATCTCCTACATATAACCTACATATTTTCTACTTGAAAATATTGTGTTTCTCTAGAAAAGTTTTTCTGTTTTTAGAATTATTTTCAAAATAAAGGAAGCATTTACAAAGTGCTACGTGTATCTTTCAGCGGCGTTCGCCGATGCTTTTGTTTTGTTTGAGGTCAGGGCTAATACTATCCTGTGGCAGTTGCTGGTGGGTTTGTTCACGATAAAGGTCGCAGATTATCATTTTCAAATGAGTTATATCCTTAACTGTCCCCCCCCCACACACACGCACTCCCGGAAAGGTGCGCAACGCAGCTCAGAATATAACAGAAGAGCGTGGTCTATACACTTATTTTCAGAAGTGAAAAAAAATGTATTTCAAACATAAATCAAATACAACTGACCGAACGTTACAGGTATCTGAAATAACAATTGTGTTCTTATTTCTTCCATTCAGTCGTTAGCCCGTCTTTTGTAAAAACAGATCATACTTATGTTATCACTTTGTATGCCCATCCGTCTGTCTCTGGACACCACCTCTCTGCAACTGTTAGTTCGATTTGAAAAAGTATTTTTGCATTGGGATGCTTGAAATGTGAGAAAGATAATTCTTGTACTCCGGTTGTTGTTGTTTTTTTCGATGCACAACTTCGTCGCAAAGGGGGCGTAAATGCAGATGACATTGAATTCAAAATATATTTTGTACCATATATTTGCTTCTAAATATTCGGTTATTTCTTTTTTTTTCGATGCCATTAATATCGAAGATAATTTTAGGTACAGTCTCTTTTTCAAGTAATGCATAGATTTTCTTCTAGGGTACGTTAAGTTAAATTGTGTTTCCCCCGATATCTCTGACACTTCTAAAACTCCGATTTTTAAAATCGGAAACCGTTCCCGATGGGAAATGTTTTGCATATAATTTTTTTTTATTTTTAGTAAAGAACGGTTTGGCCACCAGGAAGCTATAAGTATTTATTTCTGCTTTTGATGTATTTGCAGCAAAATCTTAAATTCGGAAAACTCGATTGAAAAAACGCCTCGAAAAACCTTTTCAGAGTACTTTCGTTTTAAACGATGCATAATTTTTCAGCCAGGAGGCATACATGTATATCTTATTCTCGTCGATATAACTCAGTTTCTAAGTGTCCGCGGCGAGAAATGTTTCTCACCAAAAAAAATAAATAAATAAACGCCGACTCGTAGCACTTCAGCAGTACAGAGAGAAACCGAAAACTTAGATCTGTTGTTCTGCATTCAGGTGGATGGTACGGATTTACAAAACGCATTCCAGCGTACAATATTTCGTTCGCATTGTCCTCCAATTGTTTTTTTTTTTTTCAAAAACAATTTTCAATGGCTTTAGCTGCATACTTGCAAAGTAAATATTCATTGGAATCGAGTAAATATAACTACGCTATAGTGAAGCAAGCTCTAAAAATAATCTTATTAAAACCTCCCTGAAGTACAACTCCCCTTCTAAGAAATCTGCGCGGGCATCGGCAAATTAAAAAATCGCCAAAGTGAAGTTGATGTCCATGAGAAAAAAAGTAATTTGTGTTGCAACTGTAACAGTCTATTAACGATTGCACATTGACAGTTTTGAAATCCGGAACTTTTAACACCTCTTGTGGGAATACGTGAACGATTTGAAAATTTAAAAGAAAAGAAATGTAATATGGCTTTTTTTTTCTTTTTGCACCAGAAAGAGTTTTCTCAAAAATCTCTACAAACAAAGAAAATTCTATGTGCATTACTTGCGGTGTCAGTAGAAAGATATTTGCAAACTAAGAGAAAAATGAATATCGCCCAAAATACCGACGCTGGTGCTGTTAGCTAAAATGAAATCAAAGTTAACTAAAACCACTTTTTTAAATGCATTCATTTAAATTTGGTCCATTTCTTGTAGTGCCTCCAGCAGGAAGTTAGCTAACCAACTAAACAATTTAAATATTTCATAGTGAAAAGCTCTACTTAGCCTAAGAGTCCACAAAAGTTATCTGTTTTTTCTAACTTTTATAATTTCCTCAGAAAGCACTGAGTTCTTAACAGAAAAGTCTGATAGGAACAGACAGACAGGCATAAACACAAATTATTACATGTGCTAAAAATCAGCAAAGTAATTCATGCATTGCATTGATTATGATACGGTTGCCGGTAAACCACCAGACTGGAAAAGAGGAAAAACCGCCAGACTGGAAAAACCGCCAGACTAGAAAAGAGCCACACATGATCGGCAACTCGGAAAAGTGCCACACAGGAAAACTGCCACATGTTTTTCGTTAAAAGGCCGGGCGCAATTTACTTTTCCTCCGAGGAATACCGAATGTTTCACAGTTTTCCAAGTTACCGAATTATGTGTGGCAGTTTTCTAAAGTGACTAACGACGGGAAGGTGCTCTTTTGTTTGTCTGAATTTTCAGGCTGGTCCATACGAGTGTAGGGTAACTTACCACAAAAGCTTAACGGGAAGGAGGGGTGGGGGTGTAATAAAGGTTGCCGTTTCTTGGCCTCTTATGTGAATTGAATTGGGAACTCAAATCAATTTTGGAGAAAACATTCTATGTAAGCCAAGCGAGAATTGTACTTTAATTTGAAGAAAGAAATTGCCGTGACTTAGTACAGTTTTTAAAACCACAATGCTCGATGAAACTACAGAATTACAGTGTAAGGGCGAAAAATAATAATGAGATGAATATCAATTAAGATATGATCAAGTGTGAATCTATGTATATGAAAACAAGAAGAAAAAGTGGCTATGTCACGTGCAGCGTGACGAAAAAATGTCGCCCGAGAAAAATGTTTCTTTTCCACAGGAAATAACTTTATTTCATTAACTGTGTGCATATACAATGCAAAATACCTGGGGTACGTTTACGACGTCAGGAGGTAGGTAACTAATCCAAAGCTGCAGAAAGACATTGTTTCGTAGTACATTGCCGGACACAGAAATTCTGGTCAGAGAGAATACTTGCACAAATGCAGACAATGCCCAATGCTAGAAGGGTGCCAGTTTGTCTGGGAGGTCTGAATACGTCCTTTATGTGAAAGAATGTCAGTATTGTTGTATGTTTTGTTCTGTCTGCAAAGAGTCTGGTTTCCACACGCAGAAGTCCGTTAGAAGGAATGTGAAACATGGGGTCGTCTGACACGAAGACAATAAGTCAGGAAGTTCGAAGCTGGGTTCTAAGAAGCAGGGACTGATACGAAGAAAGTTGGCCTGCGGACAAAGGTCAGGTTCACTCAGGAATCTGACAAGCTCAGCGCCTCTTAGTAGGTTGTCTTCGATGGCACATCTACATGGTAAGACCTTTATTTTGATACCTGAACCATATTATTACGTTCAGCCGTTCTCTCAAAATAGGTCTCACTGTAAAAAAACCTTATAGAATGAATATATAGATAGCGTAACTCAATATGTACATTCTAAAATTTTCACTAACAATGGTCAATGGAATGTTTATTTACATCTTTACATAATGGGAAACGTCTTACTTACGTGAATGAACTCGATCGAAGGAATATTAAATTGGATCACACAGTCCAACGGCATAACGCAAGCACGTCTTCGAGAGTCTTCGCTGTTCTGATGTGAAGAACTTCGATACTATCGCCTACTAGCGTTTCCGTGACAACATGAATCAGCGTATGGAGGTGAATGGACCACTGCTTTGCGCAACGGGTCGCTCAGAAAAGAGAAAACTCTGGTCTAGCTAAGTTCATCCATGCTTCCGCTTTTAACAGCGCGTGTTTCGCGAGAGTTGTTTCAGTCAATTGCACGTAATCGGATGTCAATCACGCTTCTCCCATAGACTTTACATGGGAACTTTGCTGCCCCGCAACTCCCGAACCATTGCCCGAATCTAATTTTTCTCTTCGACTGGCCTATCTAGATGGTAAGTCCTTTTTATTTTGACACCTCAACTAAACTTTTACGGTCAGCCGTTCTGTCGAAATAGGTCTTACAATAAAAAACCTTATAGAATTAATATATGGATAACAATACCTACTCTACATGCCATATGCAATTTTCTTTACCAAAATGTTACATGACGTCCGGATGAAAATGCAAAGTACCTTTTTCTTCGGAGGCGTAAATCACTAAGAATGTTCCATGAGTCCGTTTTTCGTCGGTGAACTACTAGAAATTTTGTCCATAGGCACTCCTCCGCTGTGTGAGGTCACATAGTTTACTTGGTACACTCACTGGAAACGAAGACACGCTTGCACTCAATCTTTCGAAAAACCAGAACCCAAACTAAAGTAGGCCGGTACTTTGCTTCCACTAGACGAAATAGTCATGCCGCATTACCATCACGTAATTACAGCATACAGCAGGAATCCATTCTCGTTAGTGGCTCCCACGCCCTGTGTATATACACTGCTCGACATAGAAATTGCTCCATCCAGAAAGAGTGAGTATTGAGGGGTGAAATTGAGCATGCAAATAGGAATACATAAGATTTTACCTTAATGTTCTTTTCAGCCACGTACAGCGTATAGCAGACAAGATAATGCAGCACAATGGGTATGCCTCAGTAAGTGGCTCCACAGCCGCGAACGCCAATACAGACAGCAGTACGGCGTGGCAATGTGTCATCTATTCGACGAATATCGTCCTGAGGAATGGATTCGCGCAATAGTTTCTTGCTAAGCACAGCATTGCCAGGTCCAACAGCCTCCCTATTCGCCAGATCTAGCTCTCTGTGATTTTTTCTCTTCCCAAAAATCAAGTACTACTTGAAAGGAACATTTTGAAGATATTGAAGCGATACAACAGAATGCGACGAAGCAGCTGTTTGCTGTTTCAGAAAATTACTTCGAAAAATGTTTCGAGCTGTGGTAACAGCATTGGGCTAAATGTTTTGCTTTAGAAGTGGACTACTTCGAAAGCAATTAAGTTTCAAATCTGTAAGTCTCGTACTTCTTTTTTAATAAATCCAGTATGGATACTTTCGGATCACACTTTGTATCAGGAACGCACCCGTACTTTCTTCAAGCTTGCTTCCAACAGTTAACTTATGTGACGGGTTTCCGTGTACTTTGGTGAGCAACGTGTTTTACAAATGCGCTACAGTTAGGATTGCTTCCCTGCCAGAATGACTTCTGAAAATTGATATTGATTTGCATGGCTCTACGCATTTCTGCTAGCACATAATTATTCTTTTTTTGCAACCCTATTTTGTGCAGCTGAGTAGACTGCAGCTGTTTGATGTGTTATATCTTCACTTGCTAAATACATTTAAACTGCATTGATACACAATTTTTACCATTATCAGGTCTAAGAACTTAAACTTTTCTTTTGAATTGATTGCAGCAGCAATTGTAATTTCTTTTAAATTTTCCAGTATTTCACCTGTTTTACTAATTACTTACATTATTGTACACCTACTAAAATTCTCAACGAAAGAGACATAGTATCTCGTCCCACCTAATTTTTCCGCTTTAATTGGCAACACTTACGTATTAGCATAATGGTGCTTTACATGATGCTTTCTGCTTTGACACGTGAATCAATAAAAATCATGATTAATCCTATTTACGCTTATTCCTTTTACCAAACTTTTATAAGCATTTTGTTGACGCATCAACCCTTTCTTACCATATCCTAGGATGCCACTCAATACAGAAATTTTTTAATTTTTGGTCTCGTTATCCTACACTATCTACCAACAAGTAATTGGACACCCCTGCAATCGACAATATGTGAGGTCCTGAAACACGTCACGGCCGCCGCCGTTAAATGTCGAGTGGGAAGCAAGAACGCAACCAGTCGCATGCAAGATGCCACGCAGTTCAGATCTCTCTGATTTCGAGAAAGGTGTAATCGTCGGGTATCACAGAAATGGCCGATCGATACATGACATATCCAGCGAGCTGAAGTACCCAAAATCGACAGTTGCCTACGTGATTGGCAAGTGGAAGATGAGAGGTGATTATCGGAATGTGCACCGACCCAGCAGACCCACAAAACTAGGAGTTAGAGACCGACGGGTGCTGGCCAGAGGAGTTCGGAAGAACCGCACCAAATTGATGGGCCACTTCCGTGAGGAGTTTCAACAGGCACCCGCGAGTGTTCTTTCGATGAATACCATCCGTAAGGAAGCCCATCTGCTCGGTTATCATAGACGTGCTGCCGCCCACAAGCCTTTGATCACCAAGTCCAATAGCGCTGCTCGTCTAACGTGGTGCAAAGAACGTCGACAGTGGACCGTTGAACAGTGGAAAGAGGTTCTCTGGAGCCATGAATCAAGGTTCACCCTCTACCGTTCGGATGGCAGGGTCTGGGTTTGGCGTCTGCCTGGAGAACGCCTCCTGCCGGAATGTATTGTGCTAACTGTTAAGTTCGGCGGCGGTGGAATTATGCTTTGGGGGTGTTTCTCATGGTATGGCACGGGACCCTTGGTCGCAGTTCCTGGTAGACTCAACGCCGAGACCTACTGCACCATTTTGGATGACCATGCGTTTCCTACGTTGTGGCCGTTTTACGGGGTGGACCCATGTTACTTTCAGGATCACAATGCCACCTCTCATGTTGCGAGGTCCACCATAGCTTATTATGGTGACTGAAGAATATTCAATCACTAAACACTCAACTCAAGAGGACTGTATTATCATATATTAGCTCTACGAGCTCCTTTAATGTCACTATAATTATTAATCACTCACTCTATACATTTCCGTAAGCACTTCTCACTCGAACAACGAACAAAAATAACCTCACAACCATTAACAACCGCTGATACCATCATAATAATAATAAACAAACTCTCATCACAGCACGAGAGCAAAAACTAGACATAGCTCTGTGTTGCCATCTATTGGCTACAAATAACAATAAAAAATTAAATATCTTACATTACTCTCTTCTTGGAAGCTCAAGCTTTCAACACATAAGGTAATACAATCACTTTCAACATTATAAATTAAACACAATAGGCTGAAAATTACAATTATAAATATAATCTATACATACGGTGAACATGTGGCTACAGCAAATACAACCCATTACTAATATTGTGAGCAGTTTACAGTTGACTCAAGAAAAAAAGATCTGGGTACTTGTAACAAGATTATTTGTCTTCATTACTAACATGCTTCTTGAACATGTCTATCACTTACTTCAGTCACAATTCTGATGGAATTTCGAGAATAACTTACAGTCAATCTAACGGTGATGGACACAGTTTAACTATGGGTCTTTTGAGAATTCCGGAATCAGTTCGAATAATCACCACTCGCACCTTGCCATCACTGCCAGGATGTGTTTCTATGACTCTGGCAAGTTTCCAACGCAATGTAGGCATCAGTTCGTTTTTGATCTGCACAAGATCCCCCACTGTAAGGTCCGGTCTAGAAGTGCACCATTTAGGCCTAAGTTGAAGTTGTGTAAGGTATTCTAACCTCCATCGTCTCCAAAACTGCTAAACTAAGCGTTGGATCAATTCTCATCTCTTTAGGTAAGAAATAGGAACTGCAGTGAGATCTAACTCAGGGAGAGCCGTCAAGGGAGCTCCCACCAAGAAGTGTCCAGGTGTTAAGACATCCAGATCATTAAGGTCTTCAGAAATGGGACACAGAGGCCTAGAATTAAGGCATGCCTCTATTTGCGCTGAAAGTGTGAGGAACTCCTCTAGAGAGCAACAAGCATTGCCCACTGTCCGTTTAAGGTGGAACTTCATTGCCTTTACTCCAGATTCCCAAAGACCACTAAAATAATGCGCTGAAGGAGGGTTAAAATTCCACTTGATGCCTTCGGAAGAGGAAAAGGTAGCAACGCTGTTGTCATGGGTTGCATTGAGCACTTGTTTAAGAACACGACGCAAATCACGGTCTGTACCAACGAAATTCGTGGCGCAGTCACTAAATATCTCACTAGGATTACCTCGACGTGCAATAAATCTCTTAAGCGCTGCAATGAATGCGTCAGTATTAAGGTCTCCAACAATTTCCAGATGAACTGCTCTCGTTGAAAAACACACGAAGACTGCAATGTAAATCTTGAAAAGCTTTTTCCTCGAGCCACTCTTTCTCTGCATTGGAAGGGACCTGCACAGTCTAGACCCGTCTCATGAAATACTCTAGAGGGAGTTACTCTCTTTGAGGGCAAGTGACCCATAAGCTGAGTGGCTGGAGTAGCAGAATGACGACGAAAGCATGTCACATAACGGCGCACAAATCTTCGCGTGACATTTCTGCCGCAGAGAATCCAAAGATTTTGTCGGATGACAGCAAGTAGAAGTCGAGCGCTTTCGTGGAGGTGAGTGTGATGATAATACTTCACAACTAATTCTGTTATGTGATGCCTTCTAGGTGGAAGTATTGGGTTTTTCACATTATCTGCAACTGAGGAATTTTTAAATCTTCCACCAACTCGCAAAAGACCCTCAGAGTCCACAAAAGGATTCAACGGCAGAAATTTACTTGACGACTTGATGGCTCTTCCAGCATGAAGACATGCCTACTCAACAGCGAACTCAGAGGATTGAACGAGCTTCACTATTACATAAGTGGCTTTAAGAAGCTCATCTCTACTCAAATGGCCAAAGTTTCTTTTAGATAACGAATTAGCACAGTTTTGTGTGAACCGTAAACACCAGGCTGTCGCGCGGCACAATCTGGTCCAAGACGAAAACTTGAAAACATAGGACAGATCTGTACTTTGGCTGGCTGCTGTCACATAACTCTTCCTTTCTTCTCTCAAATGTAGTTCAGAAAACCAGAACTCCTGAAGCGCATCTCCATCTGAACGTTGAACACTAGTCTGCTGTAGCCAATCTTGACCTCTTAATCACATGTCACACTGAACCAACTCCAAAGCTAAAATACCTCTGGTGGCACAGTCAGCAGGGTTCTTCGTTCCAGCAATGTGATTCCACTCCACAAAGGGAATCGCTTCGTGAATTCTTGCCACTCGATTAGCTATGAAATGGAGCCAGCGTTGTGGTTCCGACAAAACCCAAGCGAGCGTAACTCTTGAATCTGTTCATGCAAAAACCTTCTTGATCGGAATGTTGAGACATGAAAGAACAACTTCCAGCAGATTTGCTAACAACAGAGCAGAGCAAAGCTCCAGCCTAGGAAGCGATTGCTTATTTAAAGGAGCAACTCTGGACTTGGCAGCTAGTAAAGGTACGTGCACCGAGGAGTCCAAACCTACTGAACGAATGCAAATCACTGCACAGTAAGCTTTCTCAGAAGCATCACAGAAGGCATGAATTTCAAAGTAATCAGAAGTTGGAGTCATCAGACATCTTGGAATCTTGAGATCTCTGTGACAGGAGAGTTGTGACTGAAACTTGATCCAACGGTTCCTGTACTGTTGTGGTAGCTCATCGTCCCAACTCAGATTAGAACTAAAGAGCTCTTGAAGAAGAATCTTTGCCTTAATCACCATTGGCGACAGCCAACCCAAGGGATCAAAAATCTTGGCAATTTCTGAAAGTATGGCTCTCTTGCTATACTCCAACTTCTCGTTGGTAGCAACAGAAAATTGGAAGGTATCCCTAGTTAGACACCACTCAATGCCAAGCACCTTGATTGATTTGTCACAATCAATTCTCAGGGTGTCAGTGCTATCCTGGAACTCATCAGTAATATTGTCTAAAACAGATGCAGCACTCGATGTCCACTTACGCAATGTGAAACCACCCTTTTTCAACAATTCTTGCAGCTCATGCGCAAGCTCAGATGCTTTCTCCAGTGAATTGGCTCCTGAAAGGAGATCATCAACATAGAAATCTTGCAAAATCACCTTGGATGCTGTTGGGAAAGCAGCCTCTCCATCCAAAGCCAATTGCTTCAAAGATCTACTAGCCAAGAATGGGGCACACGCTGTGCCATAAGTGACTGTCTTTAATCTAAAGGTCTGTATAAGATCTTCAATATTTTTCTCTCCACAGGATTCTCGGACAGTCAGTGTTGTTCTCTGGGTGCACAAATATTTGTCTAAACATCTTTTCCACGTCTGCACACAAAGCCACCTGGAAAGTTCTAAATCTCAAGAGAATATGGAACAATTCTTGATGAACTCTCGGACCCACCATAAGGAGGTCCTTTAAGGAAAGTCCCAAGGTGCTCCTGGCCGAAGCATCAAACACCACTCGGACTCTTGTAGTACTACTCGAAGGCTTCACTACACAATGATGTGGAAGATAATAACTCAGTTGTTAACAAATCTCATTTTCTGGCACTCTTTGCATATGGTCCGGGTCTTCGTATTCAATCATAAAGGAGCAATACTGTCTGTATAATTCAGGGTTCTTTGAGAGTGAGTTCTCCAAAGACCTTAAGCACTTCATGGCAAGTTGCTTGGAATCGCCCAGATGTGAGGGAGGTAAGTGAAAAGGAAGCATCACAATGTATCAGCCATTCTCGTCTCTTGAATACGTCTCATGAAAATGATCTTCACATGCTTGTTCAGCCTCCGTAAAAGGACTAGCCACAGGAACGGAATCCAGTTTCCAGAAATTAGATACACAATCGTTAAGATCTACTTGAATGTGGTTTACATGAACTGTAGATAACTTCTCACGAGAAGTAGTCACTTCACCTGAAATGATCCAGCCCAGTTCCGCACGTACCGCAAAGGGTTTGCCGTCTTTTGCCTTAATGGTATCTCCCTTCAACAAGGGCAGAGAGATATTTACTCCTAGCAATATATCAATCGCTGAAGATTTGTAAAAGTTTGGATCAGCCAAAGTCACATCAGAAAACAGTTCTGCTAAAGAGAAATCAAGTGGAGAGTGTGGTAGTTCTCCAATAATTTTGCTGAGTACAAAGACTGAAGTTGAAACCATAGGTGTATTCTTGTAATGCGGCCTAAACTTAATCTGTGTTACTCCATTGGCATGCGAGCTTGACGAACCTAAAAATGAAATAGCCACTCGTGTTTTTTCTCTGCACAGGCCAAGTCTGTTTGCACAATATTCTGAAATAAAATTTGCCTGGGAACCGGGATCTAGGAGTGCTCGACATAACTGATAATTTCCTGAGGCATCCTCAACACGAATGGCTGCTGTGCATAGCAGAACTTGTTGCGGCATATTAAGATCTGAAACACACGACGCAATCGTCGATGATGTTGACTAGAGTCCCTTCCTCAAAGTGGAGTGCTTGGGCTCTTTACTGTCAACAGTTGTAGTAGTTGGAGATATAACTTGCGTCCTAAACTCTGGTTCTTGATTACATTGCTTAACTTCATTACGAAAGCACAGTAAGGTATTATGATTTCGAGCACAAATTCTGCAAGAATGTTTACTCTGGCAACGGCTCACTAGATGATTCAGCAATAAACAGTTGAAGCATAACTTTTGGTGTTTCGCAAATTGTACTCTTTTCTGAACAGCCAGCCTTAAGAAATTATTACACTTGTTCAAATCGTGATTCAATTTACAAATTAAACACCTACTCTTTACTTCCGAAACAAACGATGAAACCTTAGGTTGAACAGGCATTCTATAAGAGATCACCTTGTCAACTCTTAACGTACGCACATGCCTCTGTATAAACTCCAACAGCTGATTTAGTTGAGGAACACTGTCTGCTTCTAAGGTTCTCTCCCACCATCCACGAGCTGTCATATCCAACTTATCCTGCACAATAAACAGCAGCAGTGTGTCGGCAACTCCTTCACACTTCAACTCAAGACTCTCTAAAGCACGAACACATTCAATAGTGCTGTCAACAATATTTAAAAGCCGAGCAGTAGACTCACTGTTGACCGCTGGCACCGAAACTAATTTCCTTATAATATTAAAGACCAACTCACGTTTATTAGAGTATCTCTTTTTCAACAAATCCCACGCAAGCTCGAGATTGGCATCACACAATGACAATGATTGGACAATACGAAGAGCATCTCCTCTCAGACACCCTTTCAAATACTGAAGTTTCTGTGAACCAGACAAGTTATCATTCGATGACACAGACGCTGTAAACAAATCTTGGAAAAAGAGCCACTGAGTGGCATCTCTAACACTAAAAATTGGAATTGACAATTCCGGCAGGCAAAGCGGCACTGATTTTTCACTCGCCGTGTTATTATTTTTCAGAAGCACGGGTCCAGACACTTTCCTCAGCAGTATCAGAGACAAATTATCAATAATTTCCTGTAGCTCCTCTGTTTCAGCTATAAATCCATCCACTTCTTCCGGAGCGCAGGACTCAAAAATTCTTTCAAAAACCTCTGTTTTTTTTTACTCAATAACTTCTAATTTCGATCTACATAATCACACTCCCGGGTTAGTACTGTGCAATTGCTCAAAATCACTCGATTCAATCTTATCTCGAAGTTTTGTTAACGACGCTTTAAATGCACGTATTTTTATCTTTAGTGCCTCCATAATTAGAATGTCAGCAAAAGCTCTCTAAAACTGTAAGTTAAAATCAGTCTCGAACACTCCCTTGTTTTTTATCACGCACTTTCAACTCTCATCACCGACTTGCCGATAATCAACACCGAACATAACATCGAATAGCAGCCATTTTTTAAAACGTTCGAAAATGATTCCAGCTTCCATAATTAAAATGTTAACAAAACACTCAAAAAACTATAAGTTTAAGTCAAATAACAATACATTTAAATCGCCGAACCCAAATTCGAAACCAAATTCCGCCCCCATGTAAAAACGGTCGAAGATAATTCCTGCTCAAACGGACCAAAAATGAATGTTCAATCACTAAACACTCAACTCAAGAGGACTGTATTATCATATATTAGCTCTACGAGCTCCTTCAATGTCACTATAATTATTAATCACTCACTCTATACATTTCCGTAAGCACTTCTCACTCGAACAACGAACAAAAATAACCTCACAACCATTAACAACCGCTGCTACCATCATAATAATAATAAACCAACGAGATAGAAATACGTAGAGCGCTTACGTCGGGGAACGGGTGAAGCCACCTGTTTGATGAGGTACAGAACGATTTCCGTTCCGTGTTAAGCAAGGGAGTTTTCGTAATATATGGTTTGATGTTAAATAAGGATATAACTCAGAAATGTTGTTATAAACACCTAGGGGTGAGACTAAAACTTTAACATATCAAATAACGCTTTTCATTGTTAGTTGACGGCAATAGTGTTTTTTAAAAAGAAATGATATTTTAATGGATGCAGCTTGCTGTCGTTGAATAAAATCTCATGCCGTAATTTTTTGACATTTCACAAATTTTTTGGAGCAAATTTTCAGTGAAATATAAGTCAGCGGTAATAGAGTAAATGAAAAAAAAGAAATACAAAAATAAAAAATACAGTTGCAGTCAATCCGCAATTTCGGTAAAAATTTTAGATATTCGTGGGTCATCACCATGAGAATGCTGAATCATCCCACAGCTTATCACTCCAAATACATAGACGCCAAATATTTTATGAGAGTTTTAAATGAAAAAAAAAAAGTTCGAAGAAAAACGGAAAGCAAACAATGAGTTTACACAGCCAAGAGGTACCAATATTAAAATACTTTTACCAACTGCCCCTATCTTATATAATCAGAAGAAAACTACTACTTACCTGGTTTTTATTTAATAAAAATTAAAAGTCCTTAGCACTGGGCATGTTTCTAATTTGTTTGTTAGCCTTGACATTCGACAACACAGATCTGTAAGCCTTATTCGTGGGTAGGCAAGGCAATTGTGTTAACTTGACAATAATAAAGGTATCTCCCAGCACATACACTAAATACTTAACACAATATAATTCTCTCTCTCTCTCTATGTATATATAAGACCCAGAAGAATACCCCATGGGAGATGAATGGATGAAATTCGAAATCATGCAGGAGTGACACGAAGGAGACAGGCTCAAGACAGACAACTGTGGAAGAAACTTGGGGAAGCCTTCATCCAGCAGTGGATTGATAATGGTTGATGTTATACATTTATCAGTAAAAAGAAGTAAAAAAGCACACTCATGTAGTAATTAGACCACGTCAACACTGCACCTTGCTGCAGGAATCAGACGTAGTAGAAATAAACATAGAATTAACCAGAAGTAACCCACTTTCATGGTTCTAAACAAAAACGACATGGAATAAAACAACTCAGGAACCCCAAACCACTCTTCAGGGAAAGACATCTGGAGCCCCGAAGTTAAATCATAGCTTAGGTGTTACCGAAAAAACCCCAGAAGATCCCATGGGAGATGGGTGGATGAAATTCGAAAGCATGTCGGAGTAACATGGAGGAGATAGGCTCAAGACATACGATTGCGGAAGAAACTTGGGGAGACCTTCATCCAGTAGTGGATTGATAATGGTTGACAATGATGATAATGATATATATGATATATATATTGATTATATACAGTATACATATATTGTAATGATAATAGTTGTCAATGATGATGATATATATATATCATCATTGTCAACCATATATATATAGCATAATCATTGTCAACCATATATATATAGCATAATCATTGTCAACCATATATATATATATATATGGTTGACAATGATGATATATATATTGCATTATCAATCCACTGCCGAATGAAAGTCTCCCCAAGTTTCTTCCACAATTGTCTGTCTTGAGCCTGTCTCCTCCATATTACTCCGGCATGCTTTCGAATTCCATCCACCCATCTCCCATGAGTCTTCTGTCCCTCGAAAACCAGTTCAAATTTTCAGTCATCTATCGGTGGTCTGTTCTTCTGGCAACATGTCCAGCCCATTGCCATTTCAGTGATGTCACTCTATCTCTCTCTGTATATATATCCTTTGAGTTGTCTGCATTCTTTGCATGTCTTTTTTTGGTATCAAAAGAAAAATATTTCTATATATCCTGCTTTTCTTTTTTTAGTTAAGGTCATACATACAGTATATATATATATATATATATATATATATATATATATATATATATATATATATATATACACACACACCTGGTTATGATGTCGCCCACCCTCTGTTTTTCTCTCTATATATGTATAAAACATTACGTTTAAACATTACTTACCTTTTTCCTGTATTTTTTATTCTGTCAGTTTACTTTTCGATGTATTTTAACAGCAGGAATAGTGACCTTTTTTTGATGAAAATTATTTTATTTATGTACTTACATATGTTTATTTGCTATGTATTATTAACTATCTTCCAAGGCTTATCCGTAAGAAAAAGAATTGAAAATAATTATTCTTAAGTGCAGTTTAAATAAACTTGGTGACCTAATATATGTTGTAGTCAGATATATATATATGTATATATCACTTCTGTAACTACCATGTGACTTAGGTATAGACAGACATTGGGGCAATATGATGCTCCAAATGGTATTTACAGTTGGCAACACCAGTACCGAGTAGCTAAAAATAGTTTTATGTACTTTTTCAACCTAAAAAGACATAATTTTTGGTATAAAAAAATCTTTCTACACATCCTGCTTTTAATATCTGGGCAGGTAAATTTTCTCTGGGAATGTATTATTTTAGATATTATTCAAGCTCTAGGCTGAGTGACCAAAAAATTCAGATTATGGACTTTAATTTTTTTATGGGACAAAAAATTGTTTTTTTTGTTTCAGTATTAAATATTTAATATTTTTTATTTGCACTTTCATATTTTACTTTTTTTTTAAGAAGCCTAGTTTTTTGTTGTCCCAAAGCTGAAATTTTGTAGTTTTCACCTGATATTTGTACACATTTTGGCAATTCTTAAGATGTACTGCACATAGTTTTTTTTTGTTTCAATTTTAAGGGCACAACCTCTTATTAATATGAAGTGAGAAATTAACAACCACTGATTTGCATTCATGATGTGCAAAAAGTTTGGCGAGCAAATGTTTATGTTTTGTGTTGTTATTTTGTGGGTTCCTTCAACAGTCTTGCTGGAAATACAAGTGCGTCTGATTTGTATTTTAGAGAAATACAGGCACAACTTGTTCAATTCAAAGAAAGATTGATTTACGTGAGTGATATTTGTTCAATACTAACCTCTCATATATATGGTTGATGCAAAAGGAATAACTGGCAATTTATACATGGACATACTGACTGTACATTCATCATGAATCAGAGTTCAGTTTCTTCAAAAAAAAAAAAAACCACCACCTATCACGCAAAAATCAAATGCAAGTAGTTATTACTAAATGTTGCTAGTCCCTTTCTTTTGTATTATTACCATAATTTTTTTTCAATTGTCATTTCATAACCGTTTGTGCCAGTTTTCATAAATATTTTATGTTGTTTGCATTTTTGAGGTACCATTGTACTCCCTGTTTCCTATTTTCAGTTTTAAATCAATATTGCCTGTATTTTTGCTACCCAAATACCTCACACACATTGTACTAACACATTCACAAATAAAGAGTATTCTGTCAAGAAATTTTCAAGCTCCCCACTCTCACTTTGTTGCAGTAATACTACAAATTAATCACTAATCAGAGACAAATGCCTAGAACATAAGCTGGGTGACCCTGTGCTTTCAGATAAAATACTAGATTGTTTCCTGACAGGTGTCAGCAAGCAATAAATTTATATTACCAATCACAATTATTACTTCTGCAATTTAAGTAGCCATAAATTGATTGCTTTACCAGTATTTGCTATCTAATGGGCATTAGCCATGGGTACATGATCTTTATCACATAAAAAGAAATTGCTGCTTCCTAAGATTTTGAAATATTTTTTGTCTTGTCAGACAAGTTGCATGCACACTGTACAGATTCTAGAATATATATGCAAATGCCATTTGCAAGACATCCTCAGTATATTAAAAAAAAAAAACATTTACATAGGTAGAAATTGTACCCAAAAAGCCTCAAAGTTGGTAACCCACAGTTAGCCTCAGCTTCCCAGAGTAAACATCATTCAGTTTTCACATTGAGTAGGACTGTTTACAAAATATAAGAAATAAAAAGTCCTAAGATAACACAGATATTGAAATGGCTTATCTGCTGGTTTAATCACCAGCTACACGGAGCAGATGTTTTATTTTTTCTGTTTGATTAACTGAGCATTTACAGCTCAACCTTATTTTAAAATGCTTACTTGTGAAATGTAGTTCCACAATCCTTGTTCCTTTTATTCTTACAATCAAAGCTGCGCAGTAATATGGCATTTTAAATATCAACAATGTGCTGATAATTGTGATTATTCACGAAACTGTAGCACTAAATTTGTAATGAAGCATAACACGATCGCCGAACAGCTGAAAGAACCGAGGTGACTCCTTGACACACGCAGAATTTATACCTCATCAAAGATGGCGGGCTCTCCCCGCGTTGGCTTCAGCTGCCTCGGCAGAGAACCAATCACAGAAGCACTCTATGTATTTCTATCTCGTTGTAATAAACAAACTCTCATCACAGCACGAGAGCAAAAACGAGACATAGCTCTGTGTTGCCATCTATTGGCTACAAATAACAATAAAAAATTAAATATCTTACAGTGACAATAGGGTTAATCTAATGGACTTGCCTGCGCAGAGCCCGGACCTTAACCCTATCGAGCACCTCTGGGACGAGTTGGAGCGTCGACTTAAGGGGTGCCTCCACCGTCCGAAATCGGTGAAGGAACTGACCTGTCTTCTCCAAGCCGAGTGGAAAGAAATACCGCTAGCCGTCGTATAAAGCCTGGTTAAGAGCATGCCCCGGAGGGTCGCAGCTGTAATCGCCGCTCGTGGAGGCTCCACCAGCTATTGAAGGTGAATAAACGTCGTTTTCCTTTGCTATCACAGGTGTCCAATTACTTGTTGGTAGATAGTGTATAACTGTGTCACACAGCTTTTAGCTCGTCTATGTTCGTTTTGATTAGTAATGAGTTAAAAAAATTCGACTCGTATTATAACGAAGTAAATTTCTCCGTCATTTCTGTCCACGCCAGGATTCGAACCCGGATCCCCTCATTCCGGAATAAGTCACTCTACCAATTGAGCTACGCGGACGTTTGTTCTGACTCCTATCTGCCTTTATGTCGTGTGCGTCCTTCTGGCAGGTACGTCACATCTCCTGGTACGTTACAGTTTGATGTGTTACTCTGAATGTTGTTATTGCATTTTGCTTGCTTTACAGTAAATTTAGATTTATTTTGATTAGCACTTGCTTTATTTCTGGTTACAAAGTGTTAACGCGCACTGTTAAAGCGATCCAGCTAGTGGTAATCCAGCAGATCCCGCTTATAACGAGCCCGTATTTAGTGAAATCCCGAATTTAACAAGCAAAACAGAGACTTTTAGTTGGTTATAATGTTAATTCAAAGCTAATTTGATCGTTTTTAACGAAAAAATTTAATGAAGTTCCCAGATTTAACGAGAGAGCGAAAATCTAAGATGATTAGTTTAACAAGCGATGTGACAAAATCTAAAAAAATTCCTTATTTAAAGAGGCAAAGAAAACCTGCTGTGCACTGTCATAGGATGGACGAACTTAAAGTTTTTCTCGAAGAATACCGTCCAGTCACTAGTTCTCCGTTTTTATTTCTACAACAAAACATCATAGTCAATTGACCGCAACAAATTACAGTTCCAGCTTTCGCACATTCTTCACAATTCTACCAATTTTACTTATTTATTTGCAAGAATTTTTTAAATTTCTGTCATCTGTATTAAATTCATTTTTTCACCTACAATACCGGAAAACTACAAAAGACTCTGTGACATGCCGGCCCCGCAGGACGCACATGACATAAAGGCAGATAACAGCGAGAGCATACGTCTGCGTAGCTCAGTTGGGAAAGCGACTTACTGCGGAGTGAGGGAAAAAAAGTGACGGAGAAATTTACCTCGTTATACTGGCGCCCGAACTTCCCGAATGGCCCGGCGGTTAAAGTTCTCGCAATGGTGTGATGTTCTTTCCACACCGCGAGACAGGAAAAATAAGCGAATCCATTTTTTAGCGCTTCGAAAAATAAATGTGTGTGATGTGATTTCCACACACCAAATTGACTGGGATTTCTCCAATGTACGCTCTTCAGCGGATGACTGCCTTCAGCGATACATGGTCCCGGTTGACCCATGGACCACGGTCCTGTTGGGAGAGCGACTTAATCCGGAATGAAGGGGACCGGGTTCGATGCCTGGCGTGGACAAAAATGACGGAGAAATTTACTTCGTTAAAACTCATTGCTCAACTATAATAGACACGTCGCTCAACTAAAACAGATTCATGCTCAACTATAATTTAAGTTTTATGTACCTTTCATCTTTTCACTTCGTTCACCACTAGCTACAAGCTGACTTTTTCTTTTCATATACGAAACTGTGATAACGAACTGTTTTTGTGTGTGTGCTTCTTTGAACGAATTTTTAAAAAACTCACTTTTTTTACTTACATTGCTAGAAAACTAAAAATTGACTCATTGCACATCTTTTATTGACTCGTCGCTCAACTCAATTTAATTTTTTTCTTTTTTACGAACTTTTAATCTTTTCACTTCGTTCACCAATAGCTACAAGCTGACTTTTTATACACAAAGCTGCGATAACGAACTTTTTCTTGTTGTTTCTTATGTACCAATAATATAATTCATATTTTTTTCTCCTATATTACTAGAGAACTATAATTTATTCATCGGTTAACTATAATAGACTCTTCGATCAACTAAAATTGTTTCATCATTCAGCTATATTTTAATTTTTACGTACTTTTCACCTTTTTCGGTGGTAGTCTGCTTCAGATGTTCATCACATACAGTTCTCGTCGCAATGTCCTTTGGCAAATTGGTTGGAGTGGACTTTCATTGACTGTTTGGAGCAATTGTTGCTGGTTTGAAACCGATTTGCAGTTACTGGGGCGTGAAACATGGCTGCGGTTCCTCTTGGTAAGAATCGTTTTCTGGACACAGTCACGTCGCCAATTTTCAGTTGACTGCGAACTACACCACTGTTTGTAGACTCGCTGGACTGTACGCTTCCACACACCAACAAATTGGGCGACTTCATTCAATTTGTGTTTTTGGGCACTGCCAAACACAATGGCTCCTTTTTGCCACTCGGTAATGTCTGTGTTACGCTTCAAACCTCAGACTAAATTCAGCACACACGTTGCTCTTCACCGGTGCACGAGACAAAAATGATCCTCTAGACTACGTCCGCGCTATTTATCTCCCACCAATGCTATCACGGAGCGCTCTGTACAACCCGTAACTTCCTAATGACATTTCTGTTAGGGGTGACTAATTTTTTGTCCGGTGTGCTTAACATTCAGTGAGTACCCAAGTAGCACACTCACATTGGCCAATGGTTGGCCCAATGATATTTTTGCGTCGGCAGCGTTGGGCGAAGGTTGCGTTGTTTATCGAAGATTAGCCAACGGTTTTTCCAACCACACATGACCAACCATTTATCAACAAATGACCACTTAACGTTTGTCCGATGGTTGTCATTCAGCTTTTCCAACCATGGTTGTCCAAGAACACATGATCACTTTGGAAAACTGTTTGCAACAGTTTTCCAATGTGGGTCCAACCGTTGAACCAACACATATCCAATTGTTGGCCGCCGAGTCACCTCGTCGCTGGGCCGACCGTTGAAAGCCCACGGTTGGTCACAATCTGCGTAAATTGCGAGAACTTGATGCTAAATGTGATAAAAGCCATTACAAAAATGCGTTGGCCTCCCCTGTGGCGCAGTGGTCTGAGGGGTGGCTTATGACCATTCATCCGTGAAGGGGTCCGGGTTCAAATCCTGTTCAGGCATGGATGTTGCGTTTGTCTTATAGCACTGGTCCCCTCCGTGCCCTGGAACTAGTGACCCTAAATTAGGGACGGGAGACTGCTTATAGCCCATTGAGTCGCTAATGATGGTCTTTAAACCTACAATAAAAAAAGAGTTTTGATACCATGCATCTTTCCCGTCAGTAGTAAAGTATGCGCCATAGCCAAATCTGGCTTACTCCCCCCCCCCTCCTCCCGAGGGGAGCGGGTTACATGCCATTGACAAGAGCTTTAAAATGATGTATAACACGATGGGTTAAAATCTGTAAAAATCCCAGACCAAAAATTACCAATCCCCTTTACTAACACACTTGCGATTCAGCTTTTCTTTCTGTTTTAAGGACAGATTTCAGCTTGCGCATGGACACATGTACTTTCGTAGGTAGCTACATCACATTTCGTTAGTGACAGGATGGTTTCTTACGTACGTCTAAGCCTGAATAATATGTAATAATAATAAAAATCAATATTATTTTTGAAAACCAAAACGGCCAAAATACTTATTATTAACTCTGCCATAGTTTAGTAAATATTTACTTTTATGACTCACAAATTAATGAATATTATTGTCGTAAACCCAATGAAAGAATATCGTCTTTCATTGGTTACAACGTAAAGTATTTTCGTACTGCGACGTTATTTTAAAACCATCACCATACGATGAAAGAGTTCCTAAATTAAACCTTAACGGCTAGACGAAACATTTAAAACAGAAGTCAAACTTACGGAAATTGGCTTTATTTCAGATGATTTCATTAATACATCATAGCACTTCAGGATAGCATAGAAATCACATATCACTTCTCTCACACAAATCAACACCCCACATTAAACACTCCACATTCCACACAAGCAACTTGTATCGTAGTTTATATATCTCGTTCTTATCTCATAACAGGCATACGTCACATTCATTCTACCTCAATTGTGTTGCAAACAGTATTCGTTTTAGAGAGAAGATATCACGTTAAGTGTGAAGTATAACTGAGAACAAACTCAAGATTTACATAGGGAAAGAAACTAAAAAGGAAAGTTAATTTAGAATATACGCCACATGGTTTTACGATAATAACATTCATTAATCCACCTAAGTTCCGCTCAATGTAAGGAATTAGTAAACCTTATCTTTGGCTATTATGACTTAATTCCACTTCGTATTTATTGGACTGCGGCTCGGCGTGGTATTGAGTGTCGCGAATAAATACTCTGTGTTTTTAAGTAAACAAATGTATATTCTCGAATTAATAGTTTTATTCCATACCCACAAAGATCTTGGCAAGCGAAAGATGCATAGCATAAATTATCTACAAAGAGCGCCAGGGTAGTCTCAATTTGTTTTAATCAATAGTGTTTGACTGTTCTACAAATTACTGTCTCTTTTTGGCACTTTTATACCTTGACTGCTCGTGTCCTCTTCAAGTTTCGTTTTTAAGTTTCTTCAATTTCTGGAAGTGTTTCAGTCTTCTCCCGTTGCGGTTTTTAATTGAGTTTTCAATGATGTTTTATCTGCTAATTGACAAAATAGCTTATTCAGATCTATGCGGTTTTGTTTTTTGATTAACGATCTTTTGGTACTGGAACGTTTGGTAAGATTTACGCTGATTTCAATTCAAGGTTGCTTAGCACGAAATTTACAATTTGTATTAAATTAATTTAAATTTCAAAATACAGGTATTTTAACACTGAGAACAGGAAATTTTGACAGACTTTCATTTGAAATCGAACGAATCCTGGCATGGCATGGGGTTGTGTTTGTCCTACAGTCCTAGCTCTCTTCCTTCCCTGGGACCAGCGGCCCTAAATTAGGGAGGAGCGATGTAGCCCATCGAGAAGCTCACAGTGGTCGTTAAACCCTCAAACGTATTTATAGTAAAAAATGACTTACTTTTGCTTTTTAAAGGTACGCCACAAGTAAGTAGAATATGAGCAAACATTTTTTTATCACAATATCAAAGCTGCCGTGTAAAGAACATAAAAGATAAAGTTATGTTTTTTTAAATGGTACAGTAGCAGAACAGAAGCGTTCTCTTTCCCATGATACAGTACTTTAAACAGCATAGGTGACGCCTACGGATAATGCTATCGTCGAAGATAATTTCGTTTTTCGGCGTTAAGTTCCTCACTTCTCTGTTAGTACCGTTTCATAAACATTCCTAATCTTTTTTTTTTATGCTTTTGTTTCTTGGAATTTCACAACAACATTCTTAAATTCTGTCAAAGAATACGCCTGTAAAGTTTTAAAAATCACAAACTATAGTCTGCACTCGAGACGGAAAAGAAGACCTAATGAGCTGGCTTCCTGTTCACAACTACTTTAAAAGTTTAGTCTGAACTTCTGTCGCCCCATCAAAAACAAGAAACTGGAATCTTCTTTTGTCTGACTGCTCTTCGGCAAAGGTTTTTAATCCTTTACAAAACAGAAGAAAGGTAGAGAGTCATTTCCTGAATCCAGTGTGCTAGTGAAGCTCACAACACAGCAAGAAATTGCTTACATTCTCAGAAGCAAAATAGAAAACATCCGAACTGATTTCACCTGCTGATATCATACTGATGCCAGGATAAATAATAGCTCTCTTCCCATGATTAACACAACGTAAATTACAACATGATATTTTACGGAGATAGAAAACTTTGGTTGCTCATTAATAAAATGGAAAATTTGTGCCGTTTAAGTCGCTGGTATATCACAGACGCGTTGGAGTAGTAATCGCTGTTTCAATTCTCAGTAAATCTGTGGTTTACTTTTCTCGAGATCCGATAGAGGAAGAAGACGAAGACTAGGATTCATTAGTGAGGAATTCCGCACCACGATCTTACTGGGACATAATCCGATTAATGCCGGGGTATAATGACATTAAGTGTAAAAGCCATACCTCTCTGAATCACGAAAACAATTCAAGCGCATGCAACATCATCTGCAGATAAGGCCAATTTGAGGATCTAATATCAAATCACAGAGAAACGGAGATGAAACGAAACGCAAGATTAATTTTCATAAAATCCGAGTAAAAGCTAGATGACTATTTCCAAGTTGTGTACAGAAACAAAACGCAGCATGTTGCAGAATAATTTAACAAAATATCAATTTCGAATTAGTTTATTGCCAAGTGCATCGTAACACTCCATGAGAAATGAAACGGTACACAGTAATTACTACAGATCAGGTATAAAACTACTGCACCAAATTGTAAATTTTAGCCAAGTTATCTTTTTAACTGTGCTGCACTATTTTTACTACGACTATTACGTCATACCGAGAACAGTGCTTGATATGCACAATATTAAACTCTCTTCTCTTACGACATTACTCAAACTGCCTTCTTTTATGATATTACTCAGACTGCCTCTTTTACGATATTACTGAGACTGCCTTCTTTTACGATAGTTATAACTGGCTAAATATCGAGAAAATCACCTTAGTATGTGTGAAGTGACGCAGAATGACCGGGTCAAAAAAATATCTCTTTGGGTGGACTTAGATGTAAAAAAAATTAAGCCTTCCTGTGGCAAAGACTTTCACATCGTGTCTAACTTGAAACGCCCAACTTTCAAGCAAAGATCGCGTTTTGATATCCGCAGATCTTTCGGGCAAGAGCGCTTCAATTCTGTCCTGAAAAGGCGAAAATATGGTCATCGAACTAACGGAATGTTTTGTATACAATAACACTTGAAGGCTTTACAGAACAGCTTAGATTTAAGTTCTACACGTGTTTTTTGATCCGAACTTTTTCCAGGTGTTACTTTTTCTGTTTTTGATTCGGGTCTAACAATCACGGCGAGCAACTCGACGGGCTATAAGCAGCCACCTGTCCCTATTTTAGGACCAATGGTTCCAGGGAAGGGAGAGAACAAGTGCTGTAAGACACTGGCTCTCTCCATTCCCTGGAACCAGTTATAACATCCATGCCTCAAAGGGATTCGAACCCGGACTCATCTTCGAGAAAACAGAAAGTTCAATGGGTAACAATTTCGTACAAATCATCGCAATTGAAAGTTTATCTGCGCAAAGCTTCCGGTTGAGGTGATGCTATGCATGGTCCACCCAGAAAGACAAAAATCATTAGGAGACGCAGCATGATAGCAATTAAGATATGATATAAAGGCTAATGAAAATCGCTATTGATCCGTAAAACTAAGAATATGTTTTAAAACGAAAAGAAATTCAGTTCGCTGTGGCTTTTAGACCCGAACACAGAATAGTTGGTATTTGAAAAAAACAAAGCGATACAATACCGACATAAAGGTACAACTAAAGCAAAAATATGTTGTCAGAAACAAATTATAGAAATAAAAGTATCCACAAGCACCATACGATCCTCTTGACCCAAATTACAAGGTAAAAATTAGGAAATTATTTACACGATGTCAAACAATGGATCGTAAAGGGCAGAAAGTACAAAATACTGAACTACACAAAATATACGGCTTCCTCTTAAGTTCTATATAATTTTGTTTTGCTTTTCGGAGATTTTACGACCATGGTGAACACCTGAATGAGCTATAGTCAGTCGCCCGTGCCTAATTTCAATTCAGAGACACTTGTTCTAGAAAAGGGATAAATCCAAAGCCGTAAGAAAAATACGACATTCATGTCTAACCGGGTTCGAACCTGGATTCTTCTCGGACGAATGGTTAGAAGCCAGAGCTTATACCACTGCACCACCGGAACGTCCATGGTGTCTGAAACAACACCCAATTAGGGTGACTTCCTTTCAATTCATCTCACACGTACCTTCTTTTTCTGGCTAAATATTCATGAATCAACGATTGCCAAGGGCTAGTTAAGTTCACGTCTTGACGCTTTTCGACGAAACAAGTTATGTGCTAATACACTGAGTGGCCACTTTATTATGACCACCTGACAGTTTTAAACAAACGAGCTATGGCTGCACGCTGTTGCAGCCAGAGGGTAAGGCTAGTATAAAAAGGGAAAACTTAGTGCTTGCGACAGTAGTAGAAGTGATTTTTAGGTGACGAGATAGGTAAAAAATGCGATTTGACGGACTTTCAATGTGGGATAATTGTATGAGCTGGGAGCCATGGAGCGAGTATCACCGAAACCGCCACATTCGTGAAATGTTCCAGATAAGCTGTTGTTAAAGTGTTTAAAGACTGGACTGTCAGCCAAAAAACTGGTTCTCTACGTGCAACGTGTGGTCGCCATCGACTAGTGACTGCTCGGGCGGAACGGGGAGTGTCCAGACTGTTAACAAACAACAGAAGGGCAACAGTGCAGCAAATTGCAGACCATCTTAATCAAAGATTCCCTTAAATGATCTCTGCACGCACTGTTCGCCGTACACTGCATCGGATGGGATATGGCAGCCGAATGCCTGTTCGAACACCTTTGCTGTCTGCAGTTAACAAGAGAAAACGTTTCCAGTTCCCACAGGAGCACAATCGTTGGACAGTCGATAATTAGAAACAAATTATGTGGTCCGATGAATCACGTTTTCAGTTGCACCATGCTGATGGCTGAGTGAGAATTAGGCGGAAACAGCACGAAAGCATGGACCCCAAATGCATTGCTGCAACCCTTCAAGCTGATGGAGGCAACGATATGGTTTGGGGAATGTTTACCTGGCATGCTTTTGGCCCTTTAATTCGTGTTGATCAACGTCTAACTGGCACATCATATCTAAACATCGTTGCGGATCATGTGCATCCTGTCGTGTGGATGGTTTGTCCCAATGGCGATGGCTACTTTCAACAAGATAATGCGTCCCGCCATATTGCTCGTATTGTACAGGACTGGTTTCATGCCGGTGAAATTACTTTGCTTAGGTAGCCCCCACAATCTCCAGATTTCAACTCCATTGAGAATCTGTGGGATGAAGTTGAACGAGCCATCATACAGCTGGATCCATAACCCTGCAATCTCACACTCCTGGAAAGTGCTATTCATCAAGCATGGTCTCAGATTCCACAAACCACCTATCAGCATCTCGTAGAGTCCATGCCACTAAGAATCGACGCAGTATTAAAGGCAAAAGGTGGCCCAACGAAGTACTGAGGTGGTGGTTATAATAAAGTGGCCACTCAGTGTATATACGAGTACCGTCCAGACGCTTGCAAAATATTTCCTAATACGTTAATGTACTGCGATTTTGAAACGACTCTTTGAAAAAGTATACACATGATCCATAGACATTTAGAGGCATTTAGTCAAGTCATTCATTCACTTACGAAATGCGAGACTGAGGAAAAGCCTACTGACAGACTTTTGTTGTGGTTCCTTTTTTCTTTCAACGTCTGTTGCACTCAAAGTAGCATGTAGAGGATTCGTAGAGATCTGGAATGAATCGATAAAATGAATCGGTAAAAATTCTCATACATACATAAACTATGATGTTTTTCGTCTATATCCTTCTTCATATAAGAGGCAAAAGTGGGGTTTTTTAAACTGTTTCAGACAACAGAATCCTCAGCAAAAAAATCTATATTTCTTACTGAAGCCCTACGAATTCGTTCGTGAAAAAGGCGCTCACCAAAATATGGAAACAAAGAGAAAAGCAATTTTGCAGTCACGAGACTTGCCGCCGAAGACCTTTCAATGTGGCAGTGTAACCAATTGAATTATTTTTGTTAAAGTTATTGTAAAACATCTAAGTATTACAGATTTCTCAAACGTTTGGTGGAACCACAACAAAGGCTCCGGGGAATCTTTGATTTCCTCTGAACACAGTTTAAGAAATACTGGACTGCGTCATTTCCATGAACTCCGTTTACAAAATACTGTACTATGTTTTCCATGCGAAGGTTGGGTCAACCTGTTAGTGTCTGTTATGCCAAAACCATATCACTGAAGTCACAAAACCTTTTTTTCTTATTATATTATTATTGTCTTGTAATTCATTGTTAATTAACTGCAAAATCAGATAGTGTAACATTATGCATGCTAAAGACCCGCTGGAACATCAGCGTACTTTCATTTCATCCAAGACAGCGTTAATTGACCAACAATTAAGAAACAGTTGAAATAACATAACGACTCATGCATCAAGTACTGTATATAAAAATAAACTGTAAACACTATCCGTGTTATTGGCGTAAAGATTCAAACAAACATTTCTACTAAGCTTCCGCACATCAACAAACGGCTTTTTCAAGATTGACAGCAGACTACAAACTGAATACTGAAATGTTACAATTTAACATGAGTATGATTTCACTGAACAAATAATGAACGATTAAAATAGAGATCGTTCTGCGTTTGAAGTCAGGAGGTATGCTGATTGGTATCGTTCCACCTTGGAGAAGAAAAATCGATATGAAGGCATTGGATCAAAATGTTTGGCAAAGCTGAAGACACGCTATCAGAGCGAGAGATGATCACCAAGGTTTATCGAAAGGCAGTTGATTTTAAGTGTGAGTGAGGAGTTACTTTTTTTAATATCGTCACACAGATAGGAGCAGCAGACTAAATTTCGCTTCTCTAGAGAAGGCTGTAAAGACGCTCGATTTTGCTTAGCGTCTGTTTTGTGCTTGCTGGTTAGAGTTCCGAAAGAATGTTTGTTCACTCCGATGTACACTCATTGCAATAAAACTCCGCGCACCAAGAAAAAACTGTGCGATTAATGCCAAAATCGGCGAACAGCTTTGGGGAGGGCAGACATTCAAATGATTAAAATTTCGTGATTTTCTGCATGCCCACGCGTCCAAGACCGACGCTGCAATCTCAATCCTTCGATCTTATAAGGGGCCGCGTAGGGGACTCCACATTCGTGCCGAAGTGCATGGTAAGAGTGAGGTGAGATCCCTGAGCGATGCGAGACAGACTTGCCGAGGAGTCGCCGTAGATGTGCGTACGGGCTACTGACGGAGTTTAAACGAGGTCGTATCGTCGGGATGAGATGGCCGGAGTGGCCGGCTCGCCGAATCGGCCGCCATTTATGCCGGTCAGACAGTACGGTGCGATCGTGTTAGGATCAATGGTCACCCAAACACGGTGGACTGTATCGTGTTAGGAGAAGGCACCCAAACACGGCGGACTTGCTCTGGACGACCCAGACACACCACCAGCAGAGAGGACGGTGGGATCGTGAGAGCGGCACACACAGATGCAACGACGTCCTTGTCCAATATCCAGAGACATGTGGCGGTTGTACAAGGGTCTCCTGTGTCTGTCAGAACCATTTCCAGATTCCTTCAGAGGAGAACCTGCACTCTCGACGGCCCTTACTTTTTCTCCCATTAACAACTAATTATCGTCGGCCTCGATCGCACTGGTGTCAGCAGCGAGCAACGTGGAATACTACGGACTGGCAACGTATAGTGTTCAGCGACGAGTCCTACTTCTGTACGTGAACGGACGACCACCGTGTCCCAGTGTGGAGGACCACAGGTGAGCTCTACAATCCAAACCTCTCTGTACAGGGGCACACGTCCCGAACTACAGACGTAATGGTCTGGGGAGCCATTGCGTATGCCAACCTGTCCCGAGATAACACACAGCATTTCTTTGACTCCATGCCGGACCGTATCACCACATGCATCCGAGCACGAGGCGGTATAACGCGGTAATAACGCTGACAGGAATATGCTCCGTATGTCCTCGGGAAATCGTCTTGCGGTTGTGATATTGTAATCACTTCTGTCCTTGGTATGTACCATCTCACTACTAAAATCTCATTTCAATCCGACTCCTTCTTCTTGGTGCGCGGTTTTTATGACAATGAGCGTAATATCTTTGAGTAACATCGGAGTATAATATCGTAATGGCATAAACATCAGCCTCACCTAGATAGAAGACTTGTCAGAGCGTGCTGTGTAAGGGTGTTAAAGACTTTATGCCAACACAGAAACCTTCCTTTCTTAGAAAGTTCTTGAGGATATAGGAAACATCTGGAATATAGGGTATTGATCCTAGGTAAGGGGCTCTTAGGTGAATAGATTTGCTCATCTGGGTAGGAGCATTTTCTTAGTTTTTCTAATAATATTGGGTATAGGGTTGAAGGTGCATCTTGATGTCTGCAGTAGACAATCAGAACTGGATAACATGGATAAACTAGCGATTGCAGCAAGATGTACCTTCAATCATGTACACAGCATTATTAGGAAAACCAAGTACACGCTCTGACCCAGAAGTACTAGGACATCATCGGGCTAAGTGAGGTAAGGAGAAAAGGAGAAGATCTCATTGAACTGAAAAGTGGACATCTCTTCTACTATCGTGAGACAGATACTGGCAGAACTAGTGATGTTGGATTTATAATAAACAAGAAACTGAAGGATAAAGTTGTACAAGTTGAAAGTTCCTCTGACAGAGTTGCACGACTCGTTATCCAACTCTCGAGAATATACCAGGCTCAGATAATTCAAACTTATGCACCCACCACAAGTCATCCTGAAGAAGAAATTGAAGAATTTTATGAGGAAATTCGTCATCTAAATAATAAAGGTAAGCAGCACTTGAAGATAATTATGGGAGATTTCAATGCAAAAATAGGGCAATGGCAACTGAATGAAACTTCAGTAGGTAAATTCGGTCACGGCAACAGAAACCAGAGTGGAAATACTCTCGTTGAGTTTGCAGAGGCAAAAGGGTATTTCATCTTGAACTCCTTTTTCAAGAAAAAGGCACACAGGAAATGGACATGGAGACATCCAAATGGAACGACAAGTGAAACTGATTTTATTATGTGTAACAAAAAATTCGTCATAGAAGACTGCAGTGTGCTAAACAAGTTCAACACAAGTAGGGACCATAGATTGGCGAGATGTAAGATGCATCTCATCACGAAACTTGAACGTGGCAAGCCCATAAGACAAACAAAATGTATTAACATAACCAACCTTATAAAACACCATAATACCTTTAAGTTGGAACTGAAGAACAGATTATCCGCTTTAGAAGGCCTAACATCGGAAGAAGTGGATATTTCTGAAGTTAACAGAAAAGTAACCAAAGCTCTTATGGAAACAGCAACAAAATTAGCTGGGTCTAAGAACAAGTTGCATGTGAACAAATTATCAGGAAAAACCAAAATGTTGATGCAAAAAGAAGAGAGATGAGGACAACTAAAGAAGATGTGACTTCCAAAGTGGAATATATAGAGCTATGCAAGACAGTACGAAAAAGTATCACTGAAGACGTAAGGAAATTCAACTGTGAACTAGTGAGGAAAGCAATTGAAAACAACCAAAACGTAAAGATAGCAAAGCGACATATCAGTAAGGGAAGAAAACAGATTATGTCACTGAGAAAAGAAGATGGTTCTGTAACAAGAAATAAATATGAAATTTTGATAAGAGTGAAAGATTTCTACTTCAAATTATATGAAAGGGATGATACATGTACTCCAGACATCATGAAAGGTACCAGAGTTCTTCCAGTCCTCCCAGCAGAAGTTGCACATGCAATCAAGAACATGAAGCGGGGAAAAACTCCAGGAGAAGTTGGAAATACTGTAGACATCATACAAGAAGCAAGTGGAGAAATCGAAACAGTACTCGCCCAAATTTTCACTCGATGCCTTAATGAAGGGAAAATTCCTGAGGATTGGAACAACACTACAATGATCCTGCTACATAAAAAAGGTGGCATTGAGGATCACAGGAACTACAGACCTATCAGCCTCCTATCAGTGGTTTATAAAATCTTCACTAAAGTTCTTTCACACCGCTTAAAGGTAACACTGGACATGACTCAACCGAGAGAACAAGCTGGATTCAGGAGTGGCTACAGCACAATAGATCATATCCACGTACTAAGAGAACTAATTAAAAGAGCGAGGGAATATGAGCTTCCATTGTGCATGGCTTTTATCGATTATGAAAAAGCCTTTGATTCGGTGAAACCATCAGCAGTTATACTGGCTCTGAAATCCTGCGGTATTGAAGATGCATACATTAATAATATTAATATTATTAATAACATCTATGAAAATGCAAGTGCAAAGATTCGGCTGTTTGAAAATACAACACACATAAAAATTGGAAAGGGAGTGAGACAAGGTGACACCATATCTCCGAAGCTCTTTAATGCTACATTGGAGGGTGTCTTTCAGTCGCTGAGCTGGGAAAACAAGGGGATAAAGATTAATGGAGATTATCTAACTCACCTTCGTTTTGCTGACGACGTAGTCATTTTTGCAACTACCCCATCAGATCTGCAGAGTATGATACAGGAACTTGCTGACAAGCGTAAAGAAGTTGGATTAAAAATGAACTTTAAGAAGACAAAAGTGTTGTTCAATGCTTTTTCAAGAAATGAAGATTTATCGATTGATGGAGAAAAGCTGGAGATAACAGACACGTACGTTTATCTTGGACAGCAGATATCAAGTGAGGGTCACATTGGTGAAGAAATTATTCGGCGTACAAAACTTGTCTGGAGAGCTTTTGGAAGAAACAGCATAATTTTGAAGAGCAATATGCCATTATGTCTTTAAAGAAAAGTGTTTGATCAATGCATTCTTCCAGTGCTTACGTATGGGGCAGAGACGTGGACCTTAACTAAAAGAGACATACAAAAGCTGCAGACAACTCAAACAAGCATGGACAGGTGCATGCTTGGTGTAACCAGGAGAGATAAGAAGAAGAACTCGTGGATCCGAAAAATGACAAGAGTGAAAGACATCATGATTAGAGTTAAATCCTTGAAATAGCAATGGGCTGGACATACTGCCAGAAGGACAGACCATCGATGGACAGCCGAAATTTTAGATTGGATTCCAAGGGACAGGAAAAGACCCAGAAGAAGACCACAGGGAGATGGGGGGATGAAATTCGAAAGTATGCAGGAGTGACATGGAGGAGGATGGCACAAGACAGACCGTTGTGGAGGAAACTTGAGGAGACCTTCGTCCAGCAGTGGATTGATAATGGTTGACAATGATGATGATGATGATTATATTTTAGGCTTTTCGTACATATATCCTCAAGAATGCCATACGAAAGGCAGGTCTTAGAGCTGGCCCAACCAGCTTACCTCGTAACTTCAAATGTAGGATGTTCTCTGTATTTAATCCTTCTTTATGTACTCATTGTCATGAAAATCCGCAAAACAAGAAGGAGACCTCGGTTTGAAATGAGATTTTAGTAGTGAGATGGTACATACCAAGGGCAGAAATGATTGTAATATCACAGCGGGAGAACGACATCCCGCGGACATTCGGTACACATTCCGGTTAGCGTTAGTACTGCGTTGGACCGCCTGGTGCTCGAATACATGTGGTGATACGGTCTACCGTGGTGTCCAAGAGATGCCGTATGTTATCCTGGGGCAGATAGGCCCACACTTCTTTTAACTGATGCTGTAAGTCACGAACACTGAGTCATGGAGAAAGCTGGCGTCCCATCTGATCCCACACATGCTCGATGGGCGATTGATCCGACGATCTGGAAGGCCACAGAAGCGTCGAAGTGTGACGTAGACAGTCCTTCTAAACCCGAGCCGTGTGCGCACGGGAGTTTTCTTGTTGGAAAATGGCTCCGGGCAGCCCCGCCAGAAAAAGTCAGCGCATGGGGCCTCAGGATCTCCTGTACGTAGCGCTGGGCTGTCAATGTTCCTCGGATCACTGCGAGGGAAGTCCGGTTCGCTACGCGATGGCTCTCCAGACCATCACGCCTGCAGTTCGGGAAGTGTGCTGCTGTAAAGTGAGGCTGGGATTGTAGCACTAGACGACCACCGTGTCAAAGTGTAGAGGACCGCAGTCCTCCACACTCTGACACGGTGGTCGTCCGTTTCCATACAGAAGTGGGATTCGCCGCTGAACACTATACGTCGCCTGTCCGTAGCATTCCACGTTGCTCGCTGCTCACACTAGTGCAATCGACGCCGACGATGTTAGGTGTTAAAGGCAGAAAACGTAAGGACCGTCGAGAGTGAGGATTCGCCGCTGCCAGGCGTCTGGAAATGGTTCTGGTAGACACAGGAGTTCCTTGTACAGCCGCTACATGTCTCTGGATATTGGACAAGGACATTATTGCATCTGTGGGTGCCGCTCTCACGATCCCACGGTCCTGTCTGCTGGTGATGTGTCTGCATCGTCCGGAGCCACTCCGCCGTGTCAGAGTGCCTTCCCGTATCCGTTGCTCCCAATACGCTCGCCCCGTACTGTCCAACTAGCCCAAATGGTGGCCGATTCGGCGCACCGGCAACTCTGCCTCTCATATCCCGACGATACGACATCGTTCAAACTCCGTAAGCTGTCCATACGTACATCAACGGCGGCTCCTCATCATGTCTATCGCATTGTCCAGCTTCTCACGTCACTCTCTCCGTGCACTTTGGCACGCATGTGGAAGTTCCCAGCGGCGCCTTGTAAGCTCAAGGATTGCGATTGCAGCGCCAGTCTAGGACGCGCGGGCATGCGGAATCGCACGAACATTTAATTATTTGCATGTCTTCCTTTCCATGCGAAATAATGTCCCATTCGGGCAAAATTTCTAAGTATTAATACATACGAGGGACGGTCAAAAAGGTTTTATTATCACTCAGAAAAAAAAAGAGAGATACGTTCACGAGCTTTGGTGGTGGAGTTAGTCCTTCTCCACATATCCTCCATCTAGAGCAACACACTTCTTCTAGAGATGGATGACCTGTCTGGCTGTTCAGGAAGAGCTTCACCTCGAAAATCACCTCGTCATCTTTCATGAAACTCCTGCCAAGAAGTAGTGAAGTGGTGCCAGTTCAATGGAGTAAAGGAGCTGAAGCAGTATTTCATAACCCAACCTTTACAGCAAGTATCACTGTCTCTTGAGCAGAATGGGCTGGGGCGTTGTCATGAAGAATCGGCACCCACTTCGTCAGCTTTCAGCTGTGTTTCGCTTTGATGGAGTTTGATACGTGTGCAGGAGGTCCCGGTAATACTTTCCCGTTATTATTTGGCCCTTACGGTTTTAATCTGCGATGATCACACCACGGCAGTCTCAGAAAAGGCTGAGCATGACCTTTCCCGAGAAGACTTGCATCTTCGCTTTTTTTGGCGTCGGTGACCCAGCGTGCTTCCACTGTTTGCTTTGTTCCTTCGTTTCTGAGTGGTAATGATACACCCATCCATAGTAATAAGCCGTTGAAAGTAGTCGTCCGGGTCGGCAGCACACAGCTTCAGAATGTCCGCTGCAGCATCATTTCGGCGCTCTTTTCGCAATGGCGTCAGCAATCTCAGAACTCAGCGGGCGGACTCCTTCGTCATGTGAATTTTATTGTGAATGGTATTGACTACTGACCCATCACTAACACCTTCTGCGTGATCACTGCAACACTGATGTGCCGGTCTTTGAGCTCGAGAGCCGCCACTTCGTTCGCAATACCTAGTTCTTCACTAAGAGCAGTGGCGGCTCGTGGAGCAAAACGTTGCTGCGGCGAAGACCCAGCCGATAACATACATGTTATGAAAAATAACTAAAACCAAATTTTGTAGAGAAGGATTTGATGTATACATATACTTATGTATATTTTATATTTATATTTAATATATTATTCGACAATAGTTTAACAAATCAGAGAAAGGCATCAAGCACGGCGTAGGAGAGAGAGGCAGACTTAAAATATTGGAAACAGTTTCGGAGGAAAATATACACTGACGGAAAAAAATCCCAACACCACGAAAAATTAGTTGTAGAGGAATGAAATGGCGGCAATACATTTGTATAGGTAACATATTTAATCGATTAAGGTTTCAAGATCACAGCTTATTGTAAGCGCGAAAAGAGCCATTTTAAATGTGAAATGCTGGTACATTAATAACAGCCAGAATGTTGAATGCAAGCACGCAAACGTTCATGCATTGTGTCGTACAGGTACTGGATGTCAGTTTGAGGGATGGAGTTCCATGTCTGTTGCACTTGGTCGGTCAATACAGGGGCGGTTAATGCTGGTTGGGGGTGACGCTGGAGTTGTAGTCCAATGATACGTGCTCGATTGGTGAAAGATCTGGTGATCTAGCAGGCCACGGCAAAATGTCGACACTCTGTAGAGCATGTTGGGTTACAACAGCGGTATGCGGGTGAGCGTTATCCTGTTGGAAAACACCGCCTGGAATGCTGTTCATGAATGGCAGCACAACAGGTTGAATCACCAGACCGACGTACAACTGTGCCGTCAGGGTGCGTGGGATAACTACGAGAGTGATCCTGCTGTCATAGGAAATTGCTCCCCAGACCATAACTCCAGGTGTAGGTCCAGTGTGTCTCGGCCGCAGACAGGTTGGTTGCAGGTGCTCACCTGGCCTCCCTCTAACCAACACACGGCCATCACTGGCACCCAGGCAGAAACGGCTTTCATCAGAAAACACAACAGATCTCCACTCCGTCCTCCAATGAGCTCTAGCTTGACACCAGTGGCGTCGCAAACGGCAGTGGTTTGGAGTAAGTGGAATGCATGCTACAGGGCGTCTGACTCGGAGCTGTCCTTCAAATAACGGATTTGTGACAGTTCGTTGTGTCACTGTGGTGACAACTGCTGCTCGAATTGCTGCCGCAGACGCGGTACGATGCGCCCCAGGGCCATACTCCGTACACGGCGGCCTTCCCTCTCAGTAGTGCCACGTGGCCGGCCGGAACCCGGTCTTCTTGAGGCAGTACCTTCCCTTGACCACCGCTGCCAACAATCATATAATGGGCTAGATTCCTGCCAAGTCGTTCTGCAATATTGCGGAAAGAAAATCCACCTTTTCGTAGCTCTATTACACGACCTCGCTCAAACTCCGTGAGCTGTTGATAATGGCTTCTTCGTCTTCTTAAAGGCATTCTTGACTAACATCAACACCCTACGTCGAATCTCAACAATAACTAACGCTCACGAACGTTACAGCGCGTATTTACAGCAAACCTTCTTTGCATGTTCCGAGGGGCGCTACTAGCGCCACACGTATGCGCCGAGCGCGAAATTTGCATAGACCTCATCTTACAGATGTACTCTCACCGCCTACTAACTGTCGTTTATCTAACACAACCCCTTCTTGGTGTTGGAATTTTTTTTTCCGTCAGTGTATATTTTATGAAACAAAAAGAGAAACAATAGTTAACTCGTTTTACTTTATATTATCCTTCCTGAGCACAAACGCACATTTTGTGCTTAATTACTCTATCTAGCGATAGTTAATGAGTGGTTATTGCATCACGCACAACACCAATCGAACGTTCACTCCTCTAAGGAAATAATTTTATTCCAAGGAAATAATTTTAATAGAGGAACTACTTTTCTATAAAAATGTTTCTGTCTCCAGAATAAAAGAAATATGTCTGTTTGCGAAGGTGCACCTTTTATGTAGATCATATTTAAGGCCCACGGGCCACAAATTAAGCGCCTGACCCGTGGGAACGGTGCCTAGGAGAAATCAAGCTGTAAGCACATTTCTATATATCTTGTCAAAACAGGTGATGTAACTTAAACATGGCAGAAATCAGAAGAGGCGACTACCTGTCAAATTTGTTTTTCCCCTAACAGAATGCATTCAATCTACTTTTTGTTAGTCAATTCAATTCTAAAAAATAATTATTTTTTTATTACTAATAAATAAAACTTTATGACTAATAATACTAAGGAAGAAAAACTCAGCACATTTCTCGCTTAACCAGAAACTGCAGAAGAAGCACATTCCAAAAATTCAGCACTCAAATATAGAATACAGCGCACATTTTGATGAAAAAGCTGTGGGGATAATACACTATAAAAACAGACGTGCTCTCACTGACTGAGGGGAACTGTATTGCCGCCTCAGTAACTACTTTGCCAAGCTCTTGTCTGCCCGCTTCCACTGGACAAAATCCCTGCCTTCCTCCAAAAGAAACACAGACTCCAGTCGATTTTAAGCGGCGTTCCAGTTTCGCCTTAAAATCCATAAAGAAAATCTGGAGAACCGGTTTTTTACGTTTTGCAACCGTAGGTTCAAAAAGGGTATATGCTTCAGCTTTGTCCGTCTGTCTGTCTGTCTGCCCGTCCGCACGATAACTCGCATACAAATAGTTCGATTTCGATGAAATTTCAGCATGTGGTAGGGGACAACCTGGGGACGAATCCTGTTAAAAATGGACGAAATAGGGTCAAAGGTCAGAACATAGGAGCGGGACCAATTCCGTCGCCATTATGCGTCATAACTTACATACAAATGCTTCGATTGTGACAAAACTTCATCATGTTGTTCCGGATATGTACTGAACCGGTTCTGTTTAACATAATTGAAATGGGGTCAAAGGTCAGGGCACAGGAGCGATATTTATTCCACAGCCATTATCCTCATAACTTGACTAAAAATGCTTTTATTGCGACAAAACTTTAGAATGTAGTTCCGGAGGTAAACTGAACCGATTCTTTTGAATATCATCGAAATGTGGTCAAAGGTCAGGGCACAGGAGCGAGATTTATTCCACAGCCATTACAAAATGGCTGAATTTACATAACAAAATTTACGAATCACAATGAGAATTTCTGAGTTTCATTTAGCATGCACATTTAAATACGTATTGTATCTCACATATGCAGAAACTTCGTTCATGGGAGAAAAATTTCTTGTAAGGCGGAGCCTTACTTGCATCATCTGGCAAGCCGCTCATGACTGAAAGACGGTCTTCCGCTCCGTGGATCGTCTGCCAAATATGTTTGTACACGCTTGAAAGTGTCCACGCTGCTTTATCACTATGTCATAACATGGGGCATTGTCTCCACACTCGTTTACGAGCTCAGGTATGAATCTGTTTGGCACTGTGCCCCTTTAAATGTTGGAACCGAATTACCGCGCGCCATTCGATTTGCTTCACAGGCTGCGCCATTTGTTTTCGCAGCCAAAGGGTGTTCCACGCTACAACAACGCGGGATTATACGCACGTGCCAATAGCTCAAGGTCATGCGTCTTCCACGCAGTGAAAATTTTACGATAATCCCACTGTCTTTAGGAAATAATAAAATATTTTTGACCGCCCCTTGTATATAAATAAACACACATACTTTTCTAGCGGTAAATAATACCATTATTTATATGTTTCCAATTTCTATGGTATAATACACTGCTGGCCACACAAAATGCAACACCAAGAAGGACACGAGATGGCAAAGCCAGATTTACTGGACACATAACAACAGATACAAAGATGAAACGATTGAGCTTACAGGCCCGCGCGGCTTGCGGAACACGCAGACATCCATAGTTCGCGTGGCACCCATGGCTGGCAATAACGGCCGCTACACAACGCGGCATCGAACGAAAGAGGCTTTGGATGTGGGCTTGGGGTATGTCGGTCCAGGCTGCTTCCACACGTTGCCAAACTTCATCAGGCGTAGCCGCGGGTGGTGCTTGCCGGGCCACTCGGTTGCCGATCAGCGACCAGACGTATTCGATGGGCGACATATCGGGAGAACAGGCTGGCCACAGCGGCAGTGACACCTGGTGGGCCGTGAAGAATTGTTTCACGCGGGCGCGCATTGTCCTGTTGAAACGTGGCCGCTGGCAGGTCCTGCAGGTAAGGGAGGACTACAAGCTCCAAAACTTCGGAGATGTAGCGGTGGCTGTTGAGTGTACCGGCGATGCGTACCAGAGGGGTGCGGGTGTCATTTCCAATTGCACATCAAACCATAACGCCAGGTGACGGACCGGTATAGCGAAGCATAATGCAAGCGCGGACCGGTATAGCGAAGCATAATGCAAGCGTCATACAGTCTCTCGCCGCGGTGCCGCCCCACACGGATTCGACCATCGTGGTGTTGCAGGCAGAAGCGGGATTCCTCGGAGAAGACAATGTCGTGCCATTCCGTAGTCCAGGTGCGGCGTTCATCGGCCCACTGCCGCCTCACTCGCCGGTGGTGTTACGTCAATGGTAATCGGAGCAGTGGGCGTCGTGCGACAAGTCTCCGCGCCTGCAGAGGACGTTGAATGGTACGTGCTGACACAGGTTGTTCCGCAACACACCCGAATTCCTGCGCCAACGTTCGTGATGTGGCGGACAACATACCGGTCCTCTAGTTCGGTGGTGTGCCGCGGATGCGGCAATCGCTCACGTCGGTCCGTCCGTCGCTCCTGCACCCACCGAATCCATACTCGCCTCACTGTGGCTGGATGTCGTCCCACGCGGGCGCCGATGTCTCGGTACGATAAACCGCTGTGGCGATAAGCCACTATTCGTCCTCTGTCGAACTCCGAAACGTGCTGGAATGACTGCCGCATTCTGCGACGAGGCATCAGGAAGCTTCCCATGCACAGGTCCGGCAGCACAACACACTTCCACTACTTACACCCCACCTTCTGGGCACCCTTCTTTTTGTGCTTCTCGGTGGCTTGCCGGGCGCACATGATTTGCGTATATTCCCTGCAATGCTAATCGTTTGCATGTCTTTTCGCGGGCGATGCATGCTGCGAATTTCAGGCCAATCGGATGCTTCCTTCTTGGTGTTGCATTTTGGGTGGCCAGCAGTGTATTTTATATTTATAAATCTGAGGTAAATAATAGTATAAAATAATATCATTATTTTCCGTAGAAATTTTTACTTTTCTTTATTTAACAAATCCCGAAACGGCAGTTTATCATAGTCGCACTATCATGCAAGATATAGTGAGAAATCTTACTTGTAGGAGAAATAGATTTCAAGCTGTGCGCTCGGCTTCTGAAGAATAATATTAACTAGGAATGCGACATTCGGATCCTCGAATCCTCGAATCTCGCGAATCTTGAAAAGGATTCGAGATTCGGAAACTCGAATCTTCGAGCTTTTTTTGTCATTCGAATCTCTCGAATCTTAACTTTAAATACTTATCGTTAGGTGCTTGTTGTAGAGCAATATTTGTTTGAATTTTTGTCAGCATGAAATCTCCATTAAAGGTTTCTGATTTGTTTTTGATTTTTCTTAATTTCCTGGAAAGAATTTACTCAATTTAGTGTTCCATGTTTAGTGTTTATCTACATTAACTCTTTAAATAATCCTTCCCCAATTTACACTTGCTTTGATTTAAAAAGGTTTTGGAACTTTTGTTATTAAAGAAAAATGTCAGAAATGTGAATTGTTATTCAAATATATATTTTTTTTTGTCAAATTATGTTCAGAAAATAGAAATGAACTTCAAGACTCAAGAGTTGTGTGCTTCATTTAGCAAATGTAAATTATAAATTTCATTTGTATCTTCTTAAAAAGTATGGGTATATTTTTTGAAAACTGTATTTTTGAATTTGTTTTTCATTAAACACATTCTGTATTATTGAATCTGTTTTTCATTAAATTTTGCCTCAATTAAAAACTTTTAATTTTAAGTAGAAGTATTTCTTTCTCTCTTTTTTTTATAATAATTTTTATATGAAGGATTCGAGAGATTCGAGAACCTTTTAGGATTCGGATTAGAGAAAATTTAGGATTCTTCCGTAACTGCTTCAATCTATCTATTTGGCAATGCTGTTTTAACAATCTTGCTTTAAGACATCATTTCTGGTAAGATTGAGGAATACTTATGAGTGTTAAATTTGCTGTTTAGTTTTCAAATTTCTTCCTAAGAATAGTTAATGTGGAGAAAATGTAAAATTCTAAAATACTTTAAGGCCAAAAGTTCATTTCAAGCGCAGGACCATTCTGAGAAATTGTCAAGAATTAAGGCAATTTCATGTATCAGCATGAACCTCTCTTTGTAAGAAACCTTAATTATACAAAACTAAATTTTGCGTCGCATCCCTTAATATCAGGAAATTCATTTTAATAACTAAACTTTAATCAAGATGTTGTATTTTGGAAAAATTACGAGCTGAAATTCCAGCAAGGAACACTGAATTGTCCAAAGTAAGAAGCACATCTTTAGGTGAAAAAAATGTGTTAATAACCTGAAAACGTTTTTCAAGAAGGGTGCAAAGCTATCTAAGAATTCAAGATATTTGAATCTTCCGGTTTACTTTACTTTCGAAGACCATATCATGTCAAACATAAATATAAACTCACATATTTCAGAGAGAAATTTGCACATTGAAAGATTGAAAATTTTGCATATAATCTTACGGTTTATGGCAGATATAAAATCCGAAGTTAGTTTTATCAAAACAATTTTTTAAAGTGTGTCAAATCCAATAATGCATTTCTTGCAATTATCGGGTAAACTAAGTAATGGTTACCTCATTCAAAACGTTTTTGCCCGTCCACTTGATAAGTGCGGAGATGTTGAGCCCCATGGCGTAGAAGTCTTGTCTTACTTCTACGTTCATTCAAAACATCAACATACTAAGAAATAGTTCCTAAATGAAAGAAATCTTAACGGCCAGACGAAACATGTGAACAACAGAAGTCACACTTACGGAAAAAGATGCTTTATTCAGGATGTAGCAAACACATCGTAGCATAGCATATTGCCCTAAACTCTCCACACACACCACACAACGCTGCTTTTAATAATCAGTTTACAATCCAACGCCCTCAAGCAATAGATTAGTCGTCGTTTTTATCTCTTGTTCTTATCAAAACTCAGGCATACGTCACGTTAATTCCACCTCAATTGTGTTGCCAAACGTATTCGTTTGAGAGAAAGATATCACGTTAAGAGTGAAGAATAATAGAATAAGCTCAAGATTTACATAGGGAAAAAAACTAAAAAGGAAAGTCAATTTAGATAATACGTGACAGCATTCAAATCGGTAACAGAACGATAAAAGTTCTAGCATAAAGGCACCATATCTTGATCAACGAGATAAAGGAAAATGGCTAATTAAGTTTCTAATACCATACTGCCCCATGCCACACATATTTGTTTTTAATTTACATGTATTTCAAACTTAATTTCTAACTTTTACATTAGAATAATCGCTGTCTTTCTCTCGGATGTGTAAGTATATGCACTATATTATCGAAAGTTTTCGGAAACTACAATGTTTTGTGACAAATGGCTTTATGATCCCACTTATAAGTTAGTCGGTCCACCTCATGCTTGTATGACAGCCGCAACACATCGAGACATAATATCAACCAATTCTCGATAGGTCTCGAAAGGAACGGCTCGCCATTTGTCCTGGAAAGCTGCTGGCATTGGGAAAGCAAAGGCATTGTTGTGGTCAATTTCATATCTGTTTCTCCAGTTCATCCCAGAGGTGTTCTATGGGAGGAAATGGGCCAGGACTCTGAGTAGGCCATTCAAACATTTATACCTCACTTTCAAGAAAGCAGTCCTGCACGCGCCGTGCAGTGTGGCAGGGAGCTGTATAGTATTGGAAGAGACGACGGTCATTTTCATAATACCGTCACGTTGTTGGTAGGGTAGAATTATCCAGAACGTAGAGGTACACTTCAGTGTTTATGGTTTGTGGTATAATAACCAACGTGACGAATCCCATCCACGAAAAACAACTCAATACCATGGTGGAGCCTCTGCCGGACTTAACAGATGAAGAGCACAATCCAACGAAAGTCGTTCACCGGGCAGTTGACAAACCCGAACATGCCCATCAGATTAGAAGGGTGAAACACGAAACTTGTCCTCCAAAGAAAACCTTTCCAGCAGTGCACAGTCCGTAAAAGACGGGAGACACACAACTCCAAATGGCGTTTCGCATTCACGGAGGTGTTTTGTGGCTTGTGTGCCACTGCTCTACCATAATAACTCACACTGTGCAACTATCTGGGGATAGTTATGGCACTAACCGAGCCATTACGAACAGTTCCTGCTTCAGCAGCGATGGAGACGGCAGAGGAAGAACGGGATTTCTTAACATTTCTTATCATGGCTCTTCTGTTACGTTCGTCAATTTGTGAGGCCTTGCTGAACGTTTTTTTCTGTATTTGCAACGTCCAGCTTCCACCTTTTTACGACATCACTTACAGTCGATTTTGGTATGCTTAGTTTAGCTGCAATGCTCCGGATGGAAATATTCCTCAAATGACATCCTTTGACCAGCCCATGCGAAGCCGACGCCCACGCAGCATATCAGCTCCAGAGTTACTGATAGCACGACAGAGCATCTCTGCTTTGCATACGTACCTCGCCACTCACAGCACATCTTCTTGCGCAACCTTTCTTCGCATTTGTGCAAATATTTGGCACTGTCCGAATACTTTTTATAGCATATGTTATATTCATTTTTCACAATATTCGCCATTTCTTTTGAAAAAATGTCCAAAATCCCTTTTCAAATCAATGACCAATAGAGATATTTTTCAATTAGGGTGAGGAAGTGCAGGACTTTTAAATTATTGTTTGTAAAGTGTGTACGAGAAAATTTTTATATTGTGTCGATTGAAAGGAAAAAGATTTGTTTTTAATACATAATTTTCTGCCCGCCTGTCACTGCCATATAACTGGAAAACAGAACTGCGTTTTCCCTTCCTAGCTAATATACTTCCATCTCAAAAGACATGAGTGTGTCTACTAAATATTGTAAACATTTCTAGATTCTTTTCCTTTATTCGAAAGATATGTTCATCAAACTGCAATCTGCCGTGAATCTTCACCGATTGTTCAAGCTTAAGCTGTTTCCAGATTTTTTCACTTATTTATTTATCGCTTTGAGATGAGAGTGTACACTATTAGAGGTAAACATTTCAGTTCAGGGACGAAAACTGCGGAACCATGAGGATCTACAAAAATTAAGGTAACTTAATACGGGAATCGTACAATGACATAGTCCTTTGCTCTATATATTGTACCAAAAATGCAAAAGAGAAGTCTACTTGACTTGCAGACCTATAAACTTGCCCAATAAAAACAGCGTAGCCCAAGCATTTGCACCTTCAAAATATCCCCTGTGTTTTATAAAAACAAGATTTATAAACATTCTCAAGGTGTTACAATATCAATAAATACCGTCATGCTCAGTGAAAGAGAACACCATTTACTGCGTGAAGTGAATTTCGTCGAGTAAACCAATATGTGGGAAAAATTCGATAAGTTTCCTAAAAGAAAACAGGGGTTTTTTGAGAGCCGGGGCAAGGGAGTGAAGTATAGTTTATGGCTTCCACGATCTGGAATGTAATGCCTTAAAGCGCCAGTGGAACTCTTCTATTCCGAGTGCATGTCAGGAGCGTTTATTACATGGCCAGCGTCTGAAGTTAATGAAAAGTGAGTTGAACGGTTCAGTACGCCTACCCTCTTGGGTTTTCGAAACGTGGTCAGCATATGTACTATTTCAAAAAAGCTCTCAAAAAATTACACAAAATAAACAACCAAAAGCAAACTTTATAGGGTTGGAGAGTTTAAAAGGGATCAGAGGTTATAGATTTTATAAGAACAAAGGGAAAACGCAAAAGGTTTTAACTTTGTAAAATGTTTGAATATAGTACTACAGCAACACCTACAAAAATGCGCTTGAAAAATGTATCCTTTAAGTGAAATCCTCCTGAGGGAAGCCGTAGGTTAAAAAGAGTTTATCAGTTAAATAGGAAAAAAGAGAAAACATTAGCAGCGTATCCGAAAAACAAAATGTTGGTCAATCCCTGACATCCATTGTCTTTCCCTGTTTAAAGAAGACAATTTACACCGTGACTAAGTAAACTTGTCCTCCCAGTGTGTCACCTGACAAATCATTGTCCTCTCTTTGAACAGAAAATAGAAGCTGTGTGAGAAGGATTGAACAAATAACGTTCTGTTCACTTAAAACTATCGTGCTACTTTTTTTAACACGTCAAATAATGAATAGCATTTTTTTCCTTACTCGAACAGCTGCATTAGTTTTTATCTTCACAACATCGTAATGACGATAACACTATATTTACCAAAATAGAAGTTTGATAAAGTTTAAAAAATAATTCCGGTGTCTCGATATTTATTATTCTGAATATTTATATCTTCACGTAGGGGGATCGAATACAGTATATCATTTCAATCATATTATATGAAACCTTCTATATGAATGACGAAATAAGAACCTTTGAGTAATGAATTTATCACGAAGACCTAAGCCCACATTGTTCTTTTCAAGTTAAGGTTCATACCTGCCAGTGAGGTGAGTGAAGGTGCGTGTGAGTATGTGCATACACTCATGCCTACTCACCGTGAGTGATTCTTTATTTGGTGCGCTCTTATACTTTACCTACATGTGCATGCTTGCAAGAAGCACACTCACTAAATGTCACTAAGCATGCAAGGTATGTACCACGAATTAAACATAACGTACTGCTCGTGTAGAGCACATTTCGAAGGTAGCATACTTTCTACGCTGGGAAATGCAGTTCATAATGAAAAAATCAGTTGGCTTGTCATTGCCGTTGAATACCTTTCCTCTACAGATCTTACATTTTTAGCAAACGTTGTGCAGAATGTGGGTGGGTTTTCCTTTTTCCTGAAATTTCCTGCTCACGTTTTCTTTTACAGGGTGTCACATAAAGATGTAACCAATTTCAAATAATCTTTACAGTGTTGTAATATAAATGATCTCAATACACAATTTGTGTTAATTTACAGAACAGATCATGACGTTTTACAGACATTCGACATAGGCACCATTTGTCACCAGAACAATGTCTAAAGGGTATTCCAGTTCCAGGCATGTTCATTCGAGGATGACCGTATTAACGTTCTGCAGTGGGTGTTTATCCCTCTTCTTTGGGTCAGCAATGTATGCAACTGGGGTGCTCTGAACCTCACCCTTGATGAATCGCCATAAAAAAATACAGGGTATTAATTCCGGCAAACGTAGTGGCCATACAATGGGACCACCACGCCCAATCCATCGACTGGGAAATTCGGTATCCAGAGACCTTTTCACAATCAAAGCCCAATGAGGTGGCGTACCATCTTGTCGGAAAGTAACCGGAATTGCAAGTTCCTCCAACTGGGGATATACAAACTGCTCAATCATGTCCAAGTAATTATCAGCTCTCACGGTCGCTTCCTGAAAGAAAAAGGGTCCAATAACACGGTCGACATTTATGCCACAACCGGCATTCACTTTTGGGCTAGCATGATCATGTTCCATTGTGCAATGCAGATGTTCAGTTTCCCAAATTCTCACATTCTGTTCACTCACCTTTCCAGAAACATGGAAAGTGCACTCATCCGAGAAACATATTTGTCTCAGGAAAGATTCAGCACTTGTGATGTTCTCCGGCATCTCTTCAGCAAACTGTTTACGTTTCACATATCTGTTTACGTTTCAAATTCTCACATTCTGTTCACTCACCTTTCCAGAAACATGGAAAGTGCATTCATCCGAGAAACATATTTGTCTCAGGAAAGATTCAGCACTTGTGATGTTCTCCGGCATCTCTTCAGCAAACTGTTTACGTTTCACATGTCTGTTTACGTTTCAAATTCTCACATTCTGTTCACTCACCTTTCCAGAAACATGGAAAGTGCACTCATCCGAGAAACATATTTGTCTCAGGAAAGATTCAGCACTTGTGATGTTCTCCGGCATCTCTTCAGCAAACTGTTTACGTTTCACATGATCATCTGGAGTTATGTGATGGGTTGTCTGCAGTTTATGCGGGTGAATTTGCAATCTCGGACGAACACCTCTGTGCACTGACGACTTCGGGATGTCCAGCTGTCGTGCTGCTTGTCTGATTGACTTTCGAGGGCTACGAGTGAATGTTTGTCTCACAACCTCCTCACTTTCTGGAACCAGCGTTGGTCGTCCAGGACTTTTCTTTGTAATAACGCTGCCAGTTTCTTTGAATGACTTGTACCACTTTCTGATGCTGTTACATGCGTGCGGTTGGCTTCCATATTTTGTTCGAAAATTCCGCTGAACTTGCGTTTCGGACCGGGTAACAATAAACGACTCCAAAATCTGTGCTTTTCGTCGCAGGATCCATTGAGTGCACTTCTAGAAAACTTGAGCGTATTCCTTTCCAACTGCAACAAACAGGATGCTGATATTAGTCTTGTATCCAAAGTTATCATCATTTCATATTGGTTACACCTTTTTGGGACACTTTACATTTTAAACATATTTATCCATCTACAGTGATAAATAATGCTGAACGGACTCCCCTTTTGCATAATGGATTTGCCATTATATACTCCACAGCCATAGCACATACAGGTGCATAAAAGACGCAGCTGGCCTTACAAATATCATAGCGTCATAGACAATAGAGATGGGCAAACCGATTCTTTTGATTCGACTAACTAAAAAGATTCGTTCGGACCAGTTCGTTCGTTTCGGTCAGTGATTCTTCCGGTTTAGAGAACGATTTGTATCTAGGGGAACGGTTCTGAATCGAATCCTTTCGTTCGTTTGTAATGTCCTGTTTAATAGCCGATTTTTTACGCTTTTCAACCGTAGGTTGAAGAAGCGTATATGCTCCAGCTTTGTCCGTCTGTCTGTCGGCACGATAACTCGCGTAAAAACGGTTCGATTTCGATGACATTTTAGTATGTGGTAGAGGATGACCTGAGAACGAACCCTATTGAAAATGCACTAAATGGGGTCAAAGATCACGGTATAGGAGCGAGATCCATTCCATTGCCCTTATGCGCTATAACTTGCGTAAATATGGTTCGATGTCGATGAAATTTTAACATATTGTAGGGGACTACCTGGGAATGACCCGTATTGAAAATGGGTCGAGTTGTGTCAAAGGTCAGGACATAGGAGTGGGATGTATTCCATTGCCTTTATGCGTCATAACGTGCGTAAAAATGGTTCGATTTCGATGAAATTATATTATGTGGTAGGGGACCACCTGGGGACGATCTTATGACGTCACAATCTCGCGCTTGATCTGTTAGTGCGCGGTCACACCATCTGTCTCATTACGTCACGCGTTGTGTGTGGACCTTATTAAAGTTTTATGACGCCACACTCTTGGGAGCAGATGGTCGCGATTCCCATCTGCCTCATTACGTCACGCTTTGTGTGCGTATGTTCGTCCGCACGATAACTCGCGTAAAAAATTTTCGATTTCGATGAACTTTTAGTATGTGGAAGGGGATCACCTGGGAAGGAACCCTATTGAACGTAAACGAAATGTGGTCAAAGGTTAGCACATAGGAGAGGGGATCCATTCCACTGCTCTTATGCGTCATAACTAACTTAAAAAAGGTTTGATTATGATGAAAATTTAGTACATGGTAGGGACCACCTGGGGACAAACCCTATTAAAAATGGGCGAAATGGGGTCAAAGGTCAGGACATAGGATCGGAATCACTTCCATCGCCATTATGCGTCATAACTTACGTAAAAATTCTCTGATCTGGATGAAATTCTTTGATCTGGATGTATGTTGTAGGAGCCTGCCTATTAAATCGGTGAAATGGGGTCAACCAATCCTATTGAAAATGAGCGAAATGGAGTCAAAGGTTAGGACACAGGAGCGGTACCTATTCCATAGCCCTTATGCATCATAATTTACGTAAAAATGCTTCGATTCCGACAAAACTTTATCATGTTATTTCGGAGGTACACTGAACCGGTTCTGTAAAATATCATCGAAATGGGATCAAAGTTCAGGGCACAAGACCGAAATTTATTCCACAGCCATTATCTTCATAACTTGAGTAATGATTTCTGGTATGTTGGAAAGCGTATCATAATGAATGCATTGCATGATTTTACTACCTTGTTAAGTTTACGTTTGTTTTAATTCTCACGGAAAATTTGTTCCTTGGTTTTCTTATAAACTAATTTAGAAACGTTCACCTAATTTATTGCATTTGTACACTTCTGAATATGGTAAGATTTTCTGACTAGAACATGAACCTCACCGAAACACCATGTTGAAACTTTGGTGTGTAGTAAGAAGTAAGTTTGACTGATGAATCAGTCTCTGAATGAATTCAGGGAATCGGCTCTTTTGCCGAATCGATCCTTTCCATGAAAGATTCGTTCACCAGTGACTCAGTAAGATGATTCGTTGTTTTCAAACAAATCGTTCGTGAATGGCGCATCTCTAATAGGCAAGCATGAACACTAGAAGGGATCTTTCGACAGAGTTCAGTGACTTTCAACGTGGGACGATCGTCGAGTGCCGTTGTAGCAACAAGCGAGTTTGGGAAATTTTCTGCCCTACCTCAGCTTCCTCGATCAACTGTAAGTAATAATATTTCGAAGTACAAACGCCTAGCAGCCTCAAAGCACAATCACTTTGTAGGTCACGTAAAATGACAGAGCGGAATAGCCGAGTGCTGAACAGAGTTGGGCAGGAATGCACTATAAAGTAATGGAAGTACAGATTACAATTAACGTATAATGCATTACAAGGTAATTCAGTAACAGGTAATGCATTACAAGGTAATTCAGTAACAGGTAATGCATTACAAGATAATCAAAAGTATTGTTTGCACAAGGTAATGGAATTAATATGTAATGAATTGCAATGAAGTGGATATAATTCAATTGCTTAATAATGCCATTCAAACGCAATGGAATTATCTGGAAATGAAATTACACAATTTGCAAATAATAATTAGATACTAATAGTTTATAGAAATGTACGTGTGGCAAAAGCTATGTCTAGAAAAGTCGGCCATGTAACATAGCAAACAGAGACCAAAGTGTTTTGTAGAATGTTCTAGAATCGGTAAGAATGGGTTTGACCAATGGTCTCAAACTCGCGGCTCACGGGCATGTGGCCCGGTGCCAACTGTTTTGCGGCCCGCATCAATAATTACAAAATAAAAATAAATCACCCTTTTTTCAAGTATATTATAATATATTAGATATAATATAAACTTAGTAATGCTTGGCAAAGCCATCTACTTTATAAGTAACAAGTTTATTTAGGAAGAATATAACGGTGTGGGGGCTCGAATGTTTCAAAGACGTGGAAAATATTTTCAATATATTCTAGTCTCCATTTTCCTATATGGCTGACAACGCACCTGAAGAACATCAGCGCGAATTAATAGGCTTTCAGTGTGATGCTTTCCTAAAAGAAAAATTCAACAGCTGCAATCTAACAGAGTTTTACCAATTAGTTTCAAGGGACAAGTACGTAAACATTCATTACCTAGCTGCACGGGTTCTGTCTATGTTCAGAACAACATACTCATGCAAACAGACTCAAGAATGAACCAAGTAAAGTGTCTTGAAAGAAATAGGTTAATGACAGTCATTTATGCTCACTTTTAAAAGTAGCACGTTCAAGTGACATTATTCCAAATATCGATAAGTTAGTGAAAGAGAAGCGAGTCCATGTTTCTGGTCAGAACATGATAATATTTTCTGTACCGTGTTCAGTTGGTGAAATGTGATTGTGTTTTAAGATTTAAAATGAAAAAAAGTGTTACGTAAAAGTGATTGTTTTCAGTGATTGACGAAGCATTTGTCTTTACTATTTACCGATAATTAGAAATAATATTCCACTGAAGTCCAAGCCATTGGTGAAGTTTTGTAAAGTTGATATTTATTTATAAGAAATTTATTAATATTCATGCGGCTCTCTATATTCCTACAAAAACTGGAAAGTGACCCTTCCAAGGGTCTGAGTTTGAGACCACTTATTGAGATGTCTGTAGAATGTTCCAGAATGATCGCGCAGTGGGAAAATGGAGAATTATGTAAATCAAGAATATTCCAGAAGGTTCAGGTCCTGTCGTGAAGTATATATAAAGGAGTCAGTCCCTTGCTAATCCAGTGTTCGTGTCGAACAGTAATGGACAACAACACTTGAGAAGTACGGCAAAAATGTCAAGAGTTCCAAATTTCTGTAATATTCGGCAGTGCACTCTGAGTTGCTGAACTGTGAGTGTAGTGCTAATATGTGCTAGGTACCAATAAGTTATTGGTTAATTACTAATATATAGTTAACCATTAACCATTACGATTATAATGGGTGACTGCTACATGTCATAACAATTACCATGTAATTCTAATGACCAGTTCAGCATTATCATGTAATGGTAACGCTAAGTTCTTGTTTCCATTAACATTACGCTGTAATGCATTACCGATTAATTCAATTATGATTTTGCCCAACTCTGGTGCTGACGCGGGTGGTGCTACAAACTCATCTACCAGCTATTGCAACGTTCATTACCGAGTTCCAAATTGCCTCTAGAAGCAACGGTAGCATCGTAATGGTGATCACGCAAAGAATCGGTTGGGGTGGTGTAAGTTCGGCACCAGTGGATTCTGGAGCAGTGAAAACGCGTTTATGAATCAGGCTTTAGCATCTGGCAGTCCAGCTGACGAGTCTGGGAGTGACTTGCCTGTCTGTATTGTGCCAACTGTGAATTTTGGCGAAGGAGACATCAGGGTTTTAAGGGTTTTCATGGTTTGAGCTGCTTTCCCAAGTTCCAGTGCCCTGAAAATTTAACACTCTGACATTCTCGACAATTCTATGCTTTCAACATTATGGCACATTTCGTTGAAGGCTTTACTAACAGAACAGTGCCACTGTAAACATAGCGAGATGCTTGCAGGGATATTTTGATGAGTGTCGAAGAACATTACTGGCTTTCAGAGAGTTCCGATTCCAGCTTCATGGAACACTTTGGGATGAATTGTAACACCGACAGTGGGCCAAACCAAACTGCCCAAAATCGATGTACGACCTAATCAATGCTCTTGTGGAAGAAAGGAAGGTAGTTCCCGCGCAGTAACGTACCAAAATCTAGTGGAGAGCCGTCCCAACAGAGTGGAGGATGTGGCAACAGCAAAGATTGGACCAATTTCTTCCTTTCCTACATGTATTACAAGGAGTTTGTGGACAGGTAAGTGTCAGGATACTTTTGATCAGACAGTGTATATTGAGGTATGAAATTTTAATATTGAATATTTATAATAACTAATAAAGTTATCGCCATTTATTGAATACAATCGGTTAAGAAAGTATAATTTTTAAATGTGTCTATTAGAAACAGAGATGCGATTGCGAAAACCAATATTTAGTTTCCGATGCTATTAGAAATCTTAGTTACGATATTGAGGAACATGGACGCAAAATGTTATTAATATAGAAGACTTTCGCAGAAACAGAAATTGGGTCACAAACAGAAATAAACGTTTTCACCCACTAGGAAAAGAAATGTGCTTACAGGAAACGTAGGCAAACGTTGTGAAGCAACTGAAATCCCGTGAAGAAGAAATTCTTTCAACTAATATTTTAGAAGCAAAGCTGTACCTTCAGTTGAAACAAGTTCTTGCCGTCCCGGTGGCGCACTGGTCTGAGCGATGGTTTCTGATCATTCGCCCAGGGAGGGATCCTGGTTCGAATCCCCTGTAAGTCATGGATGTTGTGTTTGTCTTTGGATCTCTCTGCTATTTGATAAACTGACATCATCATCATCATCATCATTGTCAACCATTATCAATCCACTGCTGGACGAAGGTCTCCCCAATTTTCCTCCACAACGGTCTGTCTTGTGCCAGTCTCCTCCATGTCACTCCCGCATATTTACGAATTTCATCCACCCATCTTCCGTGTGGTCTTTTTCTGGGTCTTTTCCTGTCCCTTAGAATCCAATCTAAAATTTCGGCTGTCCATCTATGGTCTGTCCTTCTGGCAGTATGTCCAGCCCATTGCCATTTCAGGGATTTAACTCTGATCATGATGTCTTCCACTCTCGTCATTTTTCGGATCCACGAGTTCCTCTTCTTATCTCTCCTGGTTATACCAAGCATGCACCTCTCCATGCATCTTTGAGTTGTCTGCAGCCTTTGTATGTCTCTTTTAGTTAAGGTCCACGTCTCTGCACCATACGTAAGCACTGGAAGGATGCATTGATCAAACACTTTTCTTTTAAGACATAATGGCATATTGCTCTTGAAAATTATGCTGTTTCTTCCAAAAGCTCTCCAGGCAAGTTTTGTACCCCGATTAATTTCTTCATCAATGTGACCCTCACTTGATATCTGCTGTCCAAGATAAACATATGTATCTGTTATCTCCAGTTTTTCTCCATCAATCGATAAATCTTCATTTCTTGTAAAAGCATTGAACATCACTTTTGTCTTCTGAAAGTTCATTTTTAATCCCACTTCTTTACTCTTGTCAGCAAGTTCCTGGATCATACTCTGCAGCTCTGATGGGGTAGTTGCAAAAATGACTACGTCATCAGCAAAACGAAGGTGGGTTAGATAATCTCCATTAATCTTTATCCCTTTGTTTTCCCAGTTCAGTGATTGAAAGACATTTTCCAATGTGGCATTAAAAGAGCTTCGGAGATATGGTGTCACCTTGTCTCACTCCCTTTCCAATTTTTATGTGTGTTGTATTTTCAAACAGCCGAATCTTTGCACTTGCATTTTCATAGATGTTATTAATAATATTAATGTATGCATCTTCAATACCGCAGGATTTCAGAGCCGTGGTAACTGCTGATGGTTTCACCGAATCAAAGGCTTTTTCATAATCGATAAAAGCCATGCACAATGGAAGTTCATATTCCCTCGCTCTTTCAATTAGTTCTCTCAGTACGTGGATATGATCTATTGTGCTGTAGCCACTCCTGAATCCAGCTTGTTCTCTCGGTTGAGCCATGTCCAGTGTTACCTTCAAGCGGTGTGAAAGAACTTTAGTGAAGATTTTATAAACCACTGATAGGAGGCTGATAGGTCTGTAGTTCCTGAGATCCTCAATGTCACCTTTTTTATGTAGCAGGATCATTGTAGCGTTGTTCCAATCCTCAGGAATCTTCCCTTCATTAAGGCATCGAGTGAAAATTTGGGCGAGTACTGTTTCAATTTCTCCACTTGCTTCTTGTATGATGTCTATAGTAATTCCATCTTCTCGTGGAGCTTTCCCCCGCTTCATGTTCTTGATTGCATGAGCAACTTCTGCTGGGAGGACTGGAAGAACTCTGGTACCTTTCATGATGTCTGGAGTACATGTATCATCCTTTCATATAATTTGGAGTAGAAATCTTTCACTCTTGTCAAAATTTCGCCTCTATTTCTTGTTATAGAACCATCTTCTTTTCTCAGAGCCATAATCTGTTTTCTTCCCTTACTGAGATGTCCCTTTGCTATCTTAAGGCTTTGGTTGTTTTCAATTGCTTTCCTCACTAGCTCACAGTTGAATTTCCTTACGTCTTCAGTGATACTTTTTCTTACTGTCTTGCATAGCTCTATATATTCCACTTTGGAAGTCACATCTTCTTTAGTTGTCCTCATCTCTCTTCTTTTTTGCATCAACATTTTCGTTTTTTCCTGATAATTTGTTCACATGCAACTTGTTCTTAGACCCAGCTAATTTTGTTGCTGTTTCCATTAGAGCTTTGGTTACTTTTCTGTTAACTTCCGAAATATCCACTTCTTCCGATGTTAGGCCTTCTAAAGCAGAGAATCTGTTCTTCAGTTCCAACTTGAAAGTATTATGGTGTTTTTTAAGGTTGGTTATGTCAATACATTTTGTTTGTCTTATGAGCTTGCCACGTTCCAGTTTAGTGTGGAGGTGCATCTTACATCTCACCAATCTATGGTCACTACCTGTGTTGAACTTGTTCAGCACACTGCAGTCTTCGACGACGAATTTTTTGTTACACATAATAAAATCAATTTCACTTGTCGTCCCAATTGGATGTCTCCATGTCCATTTCCTGTGTGGCTTTTTCTTGAAAAAGGAGTTCAAGATGAAAAATCCTTCTGCCTCTGCAAACTCAACGAGAGTATTTCCACGCTGGTTTCTGTTGCCGTGACCGAATTTACCTACTGAAGTTTCATTCTGTTGCCGTTGCCCTATTTTTGCATTGAAATCTCCCATAATTATCTTCAAGTGCTGCTTACCTTTATTATTTAGATGACGAATTTCCTCATAAAATTCTTCAATTTCTTCTTCAGGATGACTTGTGGTGGGTGCATAAGTTTGAATAATCTGAGCCTGGTATCTTCTCGATAGTTGGATAACGAGTCGTGCAGCTCTGTCAGAGGAACTTTCAACTTCTACCACTTTATCCTTCAGTTTCTTGTTTATTATAAATCCAACACCACTAGTTCTGCCAGTATCTGTCCCACGATAATAGAAGAGATGTCCACTTTTCAGTTCAATGAGATCTTCTCCTTTTCTCCTTACCTCACTTAGCCCGACGATGTCCCACTTGATCCTTTGTAGTTCCTCTTCCAATTCAAGAAGCCTTGAATCAGAAGATAGGGAGCGTCCGTTATAGGTAGCCAAGGTCAGCATCAAATGGCAGCCTAGTCCGGTCCTCCGGGGATTCTTAGCACCCTCTGCCTTCATGTCGCACTGGCCGCTGCCTTGGCCAGGTACATTCCAGCTGCCGGAGACTGAGGGCCAAGATTTAAGTTGTAGAGTCATTTTGGAGGTGTTTGGCCATAACTCATCACGCTGGCCAAGCGGGTTGGTGAGTGTGGGATAGCATTTCCTCTGATCCCGATGGTATAGTTATACCGCTATTGGCGGTCGTCAGAGCCCCTTTAGTGGGAACAGGATGCACCACGAGAAGGCGGGGTTGACATTTGTCAAGGAGAGGCTGTGATGTTACGCATCACCTGACCTTACATCCCAAACTGACATACTGTATCACATGTACGCTATGTAATTTGCTCCTGTATATGACTTGAATATTTGGTGTACCCTGTGTCACAAATACTCTATCTGTATGAACTCGAGAGCAAAACTGTATGTGTTAACCATTACAAATAAACAACTTTTTAAACTTTCAATCAAAAAGAAAAAAAAAACTTTCTTACGTGTCTCCGTATCAGATGGTGTACACGAAACGCTTTGCATAATAAAAGCATTTCGAGATAAAAAATAATTTTCCAGACTGATTTGTAGAAGAGCAAATGATAAGAGAAAAATAATTTGCATTTGTATTCGCCGCCCGTGCTTCATAATGAAAATGTGTCCGGTACGAAAAGAAATGTTTTCAGTTGATTTTTTTAAAGCAAAATACTTTTGCAAGTAGAAATATATCCTCCAATATCCTTGCGCCACATTGCTGCAAAGCTGTACATTGCAAAAAAAGCGCCCCGAGCACGTATCCGAGGAAAGGAGTCTAGGGGCTCCGGACGCCCCTTAAAGGTTACCCACCAGCAATAAAATGTGGAATGTCTTTATTTAAATAATTGTTTAGAAAAGTATTTTAGAGTAAGTGATTAACAAATCTGTTACTGGGTAGAGGCACCGAGAACGGTTTGTTTGTGAATGAACTTCAAGACAAGTTTCTTTGCAATTTGAATTGGCAGTTTAATATATTTTCATAAATTTCGCATTTGGTCTTTTCATTTACTCCTGGTAGCAACCCTAATTTATTATTTCTATTATATCAGTTTGGAGACGTGTCTCTAAAATCTCAGGGTTCTCCTTCCCACCCCCAAGAGACTTGGCATAGTAAAACGTTCATTATGCCTGCGGCAGATTACTACAGCATATGGCTAATACAACTTGCCACCTACATCTGCTGTATATAAATCATTGTTAGTTTTGGCTAGGATAGGGACCCTACCGCCTCCCCCTTCCACGAACAAAATTCCTGGATACGTGCCTGACTTGGATATTATATAAACATAACTGCCTCTGTGTCTTGTCCTGGATATCCTGTAACTGATATTATAATATACTGATATTATATTATATATCCTGTAACTATAAATATATATATACTGATATTACATTATATATCCGGATGTATACTGAACCGGTTCTGTTATATATATTGATCTTATATTATATATCCTGTAACTGATATCCTGGATATCCTGTAACTGATACATAACTGATATTATATAAACATAACTGCCCCTACTCATAAAAAACTTCCAAATCAGATTTTCAGAAGCCGATAAATCGAGAGAAATTGAATAGTCGAAATTGAATAGCAGGAGAAAAACTATGCATTATTTGTAAACAAGTTAGTAAAATCATGCAATGCATTGATTATGATACGCTTTCCAACAAACCAGAAATCATTAATCAAGTTATGAGGATAATGCCTGTCGAATAAATTTCACTCCTGTGCCCTGACCTTTGACCCCATTTCGATTATATTCAACAGAACCGGTTGAGTATACCTCCGGAACAACAAACTAAAGTTTTGTCACAATAGCGGCATTTTTAGTCAAGTTATGAGGATAATAGCTGTGGAATAAATCTCGCTCCTGTGTCTTGACCTTTAACACCATTTCGATGATATTCAACAGAATTGGTTCAGTAGACTTCCGGAACAACATGATAAAGTTTTGTCGTTCAATATCGCCTTATTAGACAACTAATAGTGTACAATAAAACGGGGGCATATAACATGGGTAAAAGGCCAAAAATACGTGGACAAAATCACAGGCTTACACGTGAGGCATTAAGGAGAACAATACATAAGAAAAAGAACTATGGTCGCGCAGGCCACTATCTCAAACAGAGAGATATTTTGAGGAACATGAAATACACAGGACATTAATCATGGCAAAAGTCAAGCAGGAGTCTGTGGGCTCACTCTCTGGAAGATGCTGGTATAATAAGGAACTGGTGTTAGCGAATAACGGAAGGAGAAGGCTGGATATTTATACGTAGCACGTTTCACCCAACGCTCATAAGCGCGATCATAATCACCATAAGAAGCAAAGTCTTGTTGTGAAAGAGGATCTGGAGCAAGAGGCTTACGCCGCCGTCGGGAACGTCGAGTCGTAGAAGAGTACAAGTAAGGGAAAAGTACTATCAGCAGAAGTCAAGAAAGGCAACGATGGAGCATGGTGAAGCACAGGTGAAGGAGCACTGGCAGGGACAATCGATGAGGAAGGAAAAGTGGCTAAAGCTGATGGAAGAATAACAGGAACGGCTGTAGAGGAAGATGACACGTCAGAAGGCAAATGAGCACACTGTGAGTCGGAGGATGCAGGTTCAATGGACATAACAAGAGTTGCTGGGAGTGAAGAACTCACAGAGACGATCGGCATAAGAAAGCTCATTAGAGGCGGAGTACGATCTTCGTCCGGGGACTCAGGAGTTGGCGAAGCAGAAGTGTCTAGAAAAAAGACCGAATGGAGACACCAAGAGAAGACATGTGCAACCCAAAAGACACTACATGGCTGTCAGTGGAGGGCCCTGTAGAAAATAGACTTGCTTGAAGGGAGCACGTCGGTGAACAGGAAGTTGTAACAGGAACATCTAGGAGTGAAGGCTGGAGGTGACGAGCAGGAGACGAAGCAACATCAGCCGTCGGTAAAGAAAAATTAAATGACGGAGAATCTGGAGGCACAGAAACAGATAAGTTGCACTGAGGCGGTGAGGAAGCAGGAGAAATAAGGAAACTAGTAGAAGCTGGCTCTGTGGAGACGAAGAGCTGAACCATAGAAATGGAGACCGCAGTCGAACATGGAGACAATGGACTGACAGGAGCAGGAGATGAAGGCGGAGAGGGTGACTGAAGGCATTTCAACGAGATCTGGGCAGAAGACGGGCTCGATGGAGGCATGCAAAGTGGTGTAGTAATAACAGAAGGGAGAACATCCAAGAGAGCTGTCGGTAGTAGGTAGATGATCAGGAAAAATATTCTTCGGAGAAACACGTGTAGTAGAAAAATCAGGGGCCGGGAACAAATCACTCGAAACCGGAAACTGCGTATATGTAGAAGGAAAAGTCGACAAAGATGTGGATGATAAAGAAAAGTCACACGATTCTGGCAAGGCAGAAGGCCGACTGGAAGTCGAATAATTCCGAGTTGGACAAGAAGAACTATAGTGACCTGGCAATTTGCAATAAAAACAATGATAGGCGGTAAAAACATTGACAGTGCGAGTGTGTGGACCGCAGATAACGTGGAAAGCTGTCGGACAGGAAACAATGGACTGTTCGTCAGGAAAAACGACGAGAGCTTGACGTCGAAAACTATAATAGGGACGATTCCTTTGATCGTCGTAAGCAGCAGGCAAAGTCTTAATAGGGCCAATAACTAATCCACATTGAGAAAGGAAAGCATGCAGTAAATCGTTGGAGAGTTCAGGAGGAACTGGAGATAAACTAACGAGAGTAGGGCAATGAGCAAGAGGAATTGCGAACAAACTTTGGTCGTCGACTGAAATTGCAGAAGAAAGAACCAACTCAACTCGAGCGGGATTAGAAAAATAGACCAACACCGAGCGAAGCTTTTGTGCTATGTGCGTAATGGCATCAGGTGGAACAATCTGATGGATTGCTGAAGTGTAAGCTGTAAGTTTAGTATGTGGAAGCGCGGAATATTTTACTCCGAGAGCTAAAGAAGCGAAGAAAGACTTCCCGGGTGACGAGGACTCTAATAAATTAGCTGTTAAAATGGAGCCGGTACGAGAAAACCGGAAGCCCAAGGCAGTTCAGGGAGGATCGGAGGGGAAGGCAGTGACTGCGGGCGAAGAGAGATGAGTGGAACTGTCAAGTAGTACATCCGGAGGAGGCGTCAGTTGTCGAAGAAAAACAGTAGACATAGTACAAATCAGAAACTGGAAAGCAATGCAGCACAATCACAAAGGTGTAAGACGATGGAGATGGCAAAAGGCACGTAAAAAGGCGGACGATGGGAAGATGCGAGGTAATGACGTCACTGGAAGAATGGCGGGAGACAGATGGAGCACAGTAACGATGACGTCACCCAAGGACCACTATCAGAGGGTGACGTAACTGGAAACAGGAAGGCGTGTAGATAACAGGAAGATAAGCTCAGAAGGCAACTGAATAGAATACTGGTGAGAAGACAGAAGGAAGTGAAGTCACATCACGATGGGCAGATGTAAACATACCCAACGAGATTAAAAATGAAGGAATATCGGTATAAAATTCACTTGCTGGTGCTGAAAAGTAGCTGGGAAGATTGATGGCAGCCTATTACTTGAACAGGGCATGCAGGAAAGGAACAACAGGCACTGGAACATGTACTTGGTTGGGCGCACACTTCAGAAACGCAGTAGGGTGTAGTCGGCAGGTAATATTGTGATAAAATTCGAAGTAAATACGTACTTTCTGACTCAGAAAAGTTGCATGAAAGGTAGCAAATACCCTTATACATACACGGAACACAGGAGTCGGAAACAATGGGCTTTTTGACCGAGTAAACTTGGTGAAAATTGAGGAGTTCGAGAGGGCACGTCCAACGACAGTTTTGTGGCAATCGAAGCATTTTAACGTAAGTTATGATGCATGAGGGCAACGGAATGGATCCCACTCTTATGTACTCACCTTTGAGTCCATTCCGTCCATTTTCAATAGGGCTCATGGCCAGGTGGTCTCCTACCACATACTGAAATTTCATCGAAATCGAACCATTTTTACGCACGTTATGAGGCATAAGGTCAATGAAATGGATCCAGCTGCTATGTCCTGACCTTTGACCTCATTTGATCCATTTTCAATAGGGTTTATCCCCAGGTGGTCCCCTACCACATACTAAAAGTTCATCGAAATTGAACCATTTCTACATGAGTTATCGTGCGGACGGACAGACAGAGAGACAGAGGGACAAGCTGGAGCATATACGCTTCTTCAGCCTACGGTTGAAAAGCGTAAAAAAAGGTGATCGCAAAGTGTTCAACAAAGTGAAGGATAAAAATAAACCAAGAAAGGATTTTTTAAATTTGATAAATAAAAGCAGAGATAGTATTGCAAATAGAACGATACACTGCAGCCTACCAGTAGCAAGATTATGCTTTACAAAAAAAAAATTATAATATGCACAAAATATTCTTCACACTAGAAGTTATGCGGCAATTTTTTTTAAATGAAACTCCATGTAGAAATAATAGGAAAAGATAAAACGTTGCACATATAAATCCCCTTAGCGGAAAAACTGCGCACCATTTTTATTCCCTAATGTATACGATCTTCACCTGAGTGAATGAAGTTTGTAACTGGGTCATTAGTATCAGAGATACAGTCATAAAAGGAAACACCCAATCACGCCACCAAGCGGCAGGAATGTTCATTATTCAAAATTTGAAGATAAACGTAACATTTACCCAGTATTGAAGGGTATCTAACCCCAACAGAATTTTTCAAATGGGACTTTTAGAAACAGAGATCACGAAATGTGAGGTACTTTTACGACTCTAGCGAAAAAACTGTTCTTTAATTTAAACAGAAGGTATATGTTAAATGCTTTTCATACTGAGTAATATTTTACCCAAAACACAATGTTTCAGGCTCGTTTTGAGAAGTAACAAGAAAGATGACACCGAATTTTCGGGTGTAATAAGCACGTCTTTTGAATCCGTTCTGGAGCAAATTAAATTTATCAAAGCTATTCAAAGTCAATGGAACCGGTATGGAAAACAATAGTATCTGACGGAAGAAAGAAGTTTTTCAATCAGGTCTTTAATCCCTCAGATATTGCTGTAAACGGAATCGTGAGCTTACGAACTCTTAGAAACAGAGTTATCGACAAAAATAAGATGTGACTTTACGTCCCCTGCTGGGAAACCATGCATTATTTCAGGAAGAAAGTATTCTCAAAAGGTTTATCCATATGAGCGGTATCGGTGCAAGAAAAAAGTCGAGTTTTCAGGGGCCCAGATTTTGCTACAAATACATCAGAAGCAGAAATTAACACTTATGACCCCTGGTAGCCAAACCATTCTTTACCAAACATTAGAAATTATGTGAAAAATATTTTCCATTAGGTCTTGTATGCAATATAGGAAGAATTTTTCAAATCGGAGTTTTAGGAGCAGAAAACTCAATTTACCTTTGTGCGCCCTAGCGGAAAGTCTATGATTTACTTGAAAATTTTGAATTTATAGGAAAAACATTTCGCATCGGAAACACTATCGAACAAAGAAGGAATTTTTCAAATCGGACTTTTAAAAGTAGATATATTGACAAAAATAAGATATATATCTACGCCCCTGGCGTAGAAACCATGCATTATTTCAAGAAGAAAATGTTCCTAAAAGGTTTGTTGACATGAGCAGTATCGGTCAAGAAACGACTTTTTTCAAACGAGATTTTAGAAGCTCATATTTTACTGCAAATACATCAGAAGCGGAAATTAAGACTTACGCCACCTGCTGGCCAAACCATTTTTTACAAAAATTAGAAATTATGTACAAACGATTTCCCATCAAGAGCTGTGTCCGGTGCAGAAAGAATTTTCAAATCGCAGGTTTAGTAGCAGATATATGGGGAAACGCAATTTACATTTACGCCCCGTAGCGGAAAGTCTACGAATTACTTGAAAAATTTGAATTTATAGGAAAAACATGTCACACTAGAAACACTATCCAAAAAAGAAGGAATTTTTAAAATCATACTCCTGGCTAAAAAATTGTGGAATATTTTAAGAACAAAATATTCCAAAAAGGTTTATCGATATGAGTGGCATCTGTCCACGAAATAATTTTTTCAATCGATATTTTAGAAGCTCAGATTTTATGGCAAATACATCAGAAGCAAAAATTAGCACTTACGCTACCTGGTGGCCAAAGTATTCTTTACCATAATTCGAAATTATATGCCTAAGATTTTTCATAAGGAATAGTATTCGCTGAAAAAGAAAATTTTCAAATCGGAGTTTTAGAAGAAGAGTTATCGGGAAAATTTAATTTACTTTTACGCCCCCAAGCGGAAAATATATGCATAATTTCAAAAATAAACTATATCTAAAATACTCTTCGGCATAAATGGAATGGAAAGGTAAAATATTTTTTTCTATCGGATGTTTAGAAGCAAATATGTAGAATAAAACGTAAATTTGAATTCGACATCATCTGCATTTACGCCCTCTGGCGGAGAAATTGTACATTGTAACAAAAAACGAAATAAAGATCATCATTCGCATATTTCAATTTTCCGAATGCAAAAAGAATTTTTCAAATCGGACGGGCTAATAGTTGCAGAGATACCGTGGGTACAGACGAACGGACTGACGGACGGACGGACAAACCGATAACATAAGCACGATCTTTTTTTACAAAAGACGTGCTAAAAATACAGTTACAAATTTAAAAATATGCTTCTACGCTCCTTATGGAAAAACTGAACATTGTGAAAAATAAAGAGACACATGCGAAATATTCCTTACAGTGAAGTATACGCAACAAGACACCATACCAAGAGACAATAGAAAGGCACTTTGCTAACTAACTAGTATGATAGCATAACAAAATACTTAACAAAATACTAAATCACTATAGAATAACATTTACCTGGATACCATCGTTATGATCATGACGCTGTTGGGCACAGAATTCCGCGTGCTACTCCCAACATTCTCCTCAACTTCTCCATCTTCCGCTAGTAATTCAGAATCAGTTCTTTCCGTTGTTGCGCTCACACTCAATTGGCACAGTCTTCCAACATAATCCTTGACCTTTCTAAAGGTCTGTAATTGAGCACAAGTCTAAGGAACACTAGGCAATTTAGGCACATGTTCTTCCCACTGCAATCGGCTGGATTTCATTATTTCAATCATGTCCTCCCCACTCCCATATGGTCCTTCAAGTTCAACATTATGAACTAAAAAACTCTTCGAAGGCCATCTGGTTGATGTGTCCATTCATTTGCTTTAGTATCAAATGTAGGACCATAAATATTGATCAAGATTCTTTTTCAAAATACCTTGAGTTTTCAGAGATCTTGTTCCTGTGTGTTCGCTGCTTACAAAACCATGGGCAGTATCATTGCCCAATATAGCTGCGTTTTTGTGTTCCTTGATGTATATTTGGACTTCCAAATCTTTTTAAGTCCAAAAGTAAATCGATTCCTAGCCTCTGGCCTACCCTTTATTTCTGCTGTCGTTGTTCCGATATCGAGAACGTCACACCAAGATATTTAAATTATCTCGTCCTGTTCAATTTGTATTCCTTGATGTGCATTAAGGAATACAATGGTAGTAATAATCAAGTTAGTGCCCTTTTCTCGAAAGAAGAAGGTATTTAAATAGTACAACTGTACTAGTGATCCAAAATGTCGTGGCGTAGAACAGAAATAAAAGTTTCCAAGCTTTCGCACATCAACCAGATGGCTTTTTCAAAAAAGGTAGACAGCACACTGCTCAAAATACTTTTTCAAAATACCTTGAGTTAGTTGTCAGAGATCTTGTTCCTGTGTGTTCGATGTCTACATAACCTTTTATTAATTAGAACAAGATATTCTGTCTTTTCCTCATTTACTCGCTACCTTGTTTTCTTTGCAAAACTTTCAAAACATGAGAATGTAATGCTCAGCTTTTATTGGTTTTCTGATATAATAACAATATCGTCTGCATATATTATATGATTCATTTTTGTACAGCTTTCATCAATCTTTATACTTTGTTCAAAATATCCAGAGTCGAAATGGTCACTACTACCGAGCAACCACACAACGTGTTAAAATCTTTTGAAGCCATCAAATTGAAAGCTGAGTTGAGACAGGCTCCTATAACAAGAGATCAGGCAAAATGTCAATAACGGAAAAGTGGCAGTCTTGCAGAAAGCTCGTTTGGAGTGAAGTCTCGGTTGTAAGACTAGTGTTTGTGGGACTCGGTGTTGGAGCGGAAATAAAGCTTTTATCGTAAGAAGTCTGCCTGCAAGCCAGAAGCTTGAGTGACCAAGCGGTTGATGCTACCGTGATAAAATGAGGTTTGAGATCTTACTTTATGGTGCATTTTGCACATAAGCCGCTGGATAGATATTGAATAACTCTGTTGAGAGCAGAAAGTCAGTCTAGTGCAGATACAAGTGGCTAGCTTAACTCAGCACCGAGTAGCTTGGAAGCAAGCGACTTGGTATAAAAGAAAATCAACTTTATCTGTTTAGAGATACGTCGGATGAAAGGATCCATCCCTCAGGTCTAAGACATCGGTCTATCTCAGCATTCATGCATATGGGTTCGTATGAGACATCACGCAGCATAGCTAGCCAATAATAGTGTGTGCGTCTTAGAACGGATCCTTTATATACACCCAATCACGCAGGTGCCAACTGCAGTGTGCGAGCATGTGTGCGTGCACTGGGGTTCGACTCCAGAGTGCATCAACTTCGTGGGGTTCAACTCCAGTGTTCATCATCTTCGTGGAGTTCAACTCCAGGCTGCATCATCTTCGTGGTTTCGACTCCAGTTTGCATCAATTTCGTGGGTTTCGACTCCAGTCTGCATCATCCGCAGTCCGTATTTTAATTAGACGTGCCTAACGAAAGTGAATAGATCGACCAGTGAGTGCTCTTTCACCGTGGAATAATTTTCCATATGTGCATATGTCTTACCAGAATAGCGACTTAGGTGCAAGTACTTTTACTTTCTTATGCTTGTCAGTTTCTGAGTCAGTTGGCTTCTATCATCCAATGTAGAACAGCATCGGCCAATAACTCTAGAAACCGGAAAAAAGATGTCTGTGAAATATCTTCGAATTGTAATGATGCGTTCAGCTTAAGGGATAACTCGAACCGGGGAGATCAATTAAGGCCACTCATTCTTCCTCAGTATATAAAAAGCCAACTATATCTTTTTATTACCGGTTTTATATTAATTAATTAAACGTATGTTGTTGCGTGTCTGTTCTAAAGTGAACGAATCATTTGATGAGTGTATGAGGAATTTGATTTTGATTCGCCAAATTTATAGGTTAAACTCTCTTGCCTAATTATTATTAATATTTCGGTTGTAAAAGATTATTTGATTATTTCTAAGTTATAGCACGATTATTTCTAAGTTATATTGTTTAGCTCCGGCTCGTCTGCCAATGCCCGACATAATAGATCTTGCTATTCCAAATGTTTCAGTGGATAAGATTATTTCGGGAATTATTATTTATGATATCAGTGATCACTTGTCAATATTTATACACATACTTATTCAAATAAAGTATTACAACCATTGATCAAATTTTCTTTTCGCTTGTTTAATAAGACTAATGCTCAACTCTTTATAAATCTTATGCAGTATGAGTATTGGGAAAATGTCACACAAATCTCTAAATCATTTGGTAATGTTTTACTGATTTTTACTTTTTAATATAATCAAGCATTCCCGATTAAATGTCAGGGAAATAAAATCAAAAAAGAACATAAACCGTGGTTAACTAACCATTGCTTAAATCAAATAAATAAAAAGAATAAACTGTTTTCTAATATTCTGAAATCTAGACAACAATCGGATTTTCTTTTATTTAAAACCTTTAGAAATAAACTAAACTCTAAACTAAGGAAATTGAAAATTAAATATTACTTGGAATTTTGTTACAAAATAACATTCGCTTAAGTTGGAGAAATCTTAACTTTCTTATGGGTAGGCAGAACGCAAAGACATTACCACCTTATTTAATTAAATATACTATCAAGATTTTAGAGAATTCTCAAATAGTAAATGAATTTAACGATCATTTTGTCTCTTGTCCGCAGACCATGGTTGCACAGATACCTAAGAGAGGTGTTTCGTTCACGTATTAACCTTCAATCACAAATAGAGTTAATTCTATTTATATTTCCAAAATTACCAGATTGGAAATGCTAACTACAATACAAAATATTAATAAAACATCGGGGCCAGGACATGATGACATTAACCAAAAAATTGTAATATTTGTTGCCTCTTATATTGTTTATCCTTTATTCCATATATTTAGTACAATTATAGAAGCAGGTATTTTCCCAGATTTAATGAAAATTGTTAAGATCTCCTCTAAATATAAATCTGGTGCAATAACAGATCCTAATAATTATCGACCAATTGCCAATCAAACAATATTTACTAAAATTTTTGAAAAGTTAATTTACACGAGACTATTTGATTTCGTCACTAAATATAATACTAGAACATCATAATCAATTTGGCTTTACACCTAATACTTCAACTTAAACTGCTTTACTAAACCTTACCAATAATATTCAATATAATTTACTATATATTAATTACACTCTAGTTCTCTTTATTGATCTTTCAAAGGCTTTCGATGCAATAAATCATCACATCTTGGTACAGAGGTTGTGCAATATTGGAATTAAGGGTACCTTTCTTGACATTTTTAAGACTTATTTAACTCACAGACAACAGTATGCACAGATTAATCTTGTGAAATGTACACTGGCGTGCAAAATTAAAGGACGAGACGGTTTTTCGAATGTAACGTCGTGCAGAAGTGCTCCACATCGACTCAAATCATACCATAAGATCCCCAAGATGTAAGAATATGGGACAAGTGAGCAAAACCGTCCAAACAAGGAATCCAAAGGATACAAAGGCACTTTAATGAAAAGGTAGCTTCGAGCACATCTATGGAGAAGACAGAAACGTCCATGTGACAGGCGGCTGCCAAGAAAAATCCAGTCTTTAGTAGGGGATATGATCACACCTGACTGCGTTGCAGGATTTAAAACGTCTGTCCATGCTGAGGACGAGGTTGTCAAGGAGCTGTTGAGGCATCGCGGCCCATTCCTCTTGTAGCGCCAATCGCAGCTGCGGAATCGTTGCTGGCGGCTGGTGACGTGCTGCCAAGCATCTCCCGAGAAGATCCCACACGTGTTCGATTGGATTTAGGTCCGGGTACCTTACGGGCCAATCCATGCGGTGAATATCTTCACTCTCCAACAGCTCTGCGACAGCCACTGTACGATGAGGTGCAGCGTTGTCGTCCATGAAGAGGAACTCAGGACCCACAGCACCTCTAAACAGACGCACGTGAGGCAGGAGAACCTCGGTACAATAGCGGACACCAGTGACTGAACCTCTTTGGAAGATGTGGAGCTCAGTACGGCTCCCAAGCATGATACCACCCCAAACGAGAAGTCCGCTACCTCCCAACCGGTCCCTTTCGATGATGTTGGAGGTGTTCCCTGCTCTCTCTCTCTAGATGTGTATACGTCCAGAATCGCTCGTCAGACTAAATCGGCTCTCATTCGTAAAGAGAACTCGACCCCATTGCTGATGTGTCCAGTTCTTGTGTTCCTGGCACCACAGAAACGGCCGTCTCCGATGCGCAGGCGATAATGGCCCACGCCGTACTGGACGTCATGCAAATAGACTACCTTTGTGCGCCTCCTGGCCACGGTAAAACGCAATAACGGACGTCCAGTTATCTGTTGTTTGTGCCTTGCGACATCTTCCGCTGTCTGCCGTCTGTCTCTTCTCGCCGGTAGGACAATATACCGGTCGTCCGCCGCCGTGGTTGCTCGTGGACGACCACAGCTAAACTCTCGGACAGCTGTTCATGTCGTTTGGAATGCTTTCCAAGCTCGTGAAACGATGCTGTGAGCGATCCCGAACTCCTCGGCCACACTAGTCACACTTCGACCTTCTTCCAACTTCCCAATGACGCGATCTCGGTTAAAGTCATCCAGATGTCATCTACTGGATTGCCTGTTGGCTATATCACACGGTGGCAGCAACTCGACGTTGTTCAAACCGATGTACACCGTGCAATAGCTTTCACCTAATTGCTGAGCGTATACCGCCCGTGTACTTTATACCCTTTCGACACTCCCATCCCTACGTCATACTGCATATATGCGCATGCCTTACCGTACCGGACAGTAATCTATCTCTTGAGTGGTCTTTCGGTCCGTTCTGCCTGCTCGTTCCGCTGTTATGCTAATTTCTCCACTTCGTCCTTAATTTTTGCACACCAGTGTACTTTTGGATTTGTACTATCGGGGGTACCGCAGGGATTCGTTTTTGCTTCCCTACTTTTTAATATTTATATTAATGATATTTTTAAAGTACTAGAACATACTGATATACAACCATACGCTGATGATGCTACTATTCTATTACAAGGTAATGACATAAATACACTTATTTCTCAGTTGGAGAGTAATTTCCCTTTGATTAACGACTGGTTAAGTTGTAACGATCTGGCTATTAATATACATAAAACAAAAAAAATGATTTTTAGTAAAAATTCTGCTTTTTCACCTAACCTACAGAAAATAAAACTAGTTTAACATGATATTGAGGTGGTGCACTGCCATAAGTATTTGGGAACCACTTTCAGTGAGGATTTGAAATGGAATAGACATATAGATCTACTTCCAACTAAAATTTCGAAAAGCATCATTGGAGTTATTAGTCACACTCTTAGGCATCTAACCCCTAAATCAATCCAATTTGACATATAGAACAACTACACATCCCAATACTTTCAGTATATTAACTGTACAACATTTATATGAATTTAATTTGGGAAAGATTAAGTTTAAAAGAATAAAATATAATCTCGACTGTAATCTGGTCACAATCAATACGGATACTCATACTTATCCAACAAGAAATAGATTTAAACTACTACCGGTATTCGCACATACAGAAAATTTTAAAAATACCAAATTACTCTGGCCCTAAATTATGGAATACTTTTCCTTACCATATTACTGCTATTAATAATATTAATCTTTTTAAGGAAAAACTAAAACTCTATTTGTTGGGGAAGAACTAGCTCTATCACAGTTATTTTTTGACTAACTTCTTTATTTTTGTATTTCTTATGCCTATGCTCTTATTTGTAGTGAGAAATGGGAAACTAGGATAAAATTCTACTTACATAACTCTAAACTATTCTTGGTGAACTTTCTTTCTTTCTTTACAATTCTTATTTACAACTCACCAATTTATTTATACTGTATGATGTCAGAAAATAATCTATATCTGTTCTTGACTTATACGATCTTTACTATGGGTGCCGAGGGCTATGTTAGGCCAATTCAGGCCTTTTCCCTCGTGCTTCCCGGTTGTCACTAGTTACACTGTTATTGTTATAACAATGTTTTTGGTGTATATGGTCACAACTGAAAATAAAATGAAATGAAATGAAATACGTTTAAATTCTAAAAGTGATTCATATTAATTTTACAGTCTGACCCCTCCGGCGTGACAATGTAATTAAAATTATGCTGGGCCTTAAAAGTGCCCTGGAGATGTATAGAAAATTCTGGATCTACTTGGGAAGCTTTCATTTAGCAACAGCAAAAAATTGATTGCCGTTGGTGATAATGATCACCCACACACACCCACACCCACACACAGGAATTATTTGTTAGATACACTCCCATGTTTTAGTTATGCGAAAGCTGAGTAACATTAAAGTAACTTTACGGCAATAGGTATACACCAAAGCAAAACACACCGCGGTATAGCTAAACTAAATCCATATTATCTGGCTACAGTTAAGTGTTGAATCACAAGAATATTGAATCTTAAAATTCTGAAATGTGTTTCTACAAAAGAGAGCTTTTTCTTTTGATTTTGGAAAGGAAATCTATAAATGTTGTTCCGCAGTGACGGTTTGAACACAAAACGAAATCGTGTACGCAGTGACATTGGTGTGTTCATCCGTTGCACCCCAATTTATTTCTATCAGACAGGCAACTGATTTAGTGTCTTTAAGCTTCATTTCATTTTCTTAGATTGTAACGCCGGTCCGGTGGCGGTGTGGTCTAAACGCTGGCTTATGACCATTCGTCCGGCAGGGGTACGGGTTCGAATTCCGGTGAGGCATGGATGTTGTGTTTGTCTTACCGCAATGGATCTTTCTCTCCCTTGGAACTAGTGACTCTAAATTAAGTTTGGGAGACTGCTTATAGATCATTGAGATGCTCACGGTGGTCGTTCAAACCTTCAATCAATCAATCAGTCTTAAATTGTAAGAAATAACATTCCAAAGTTCTAAGTGTTGTAGCAAGGTTCTACTCTTTCAATATTCCACAATCACATTTATGATATGCGATTGTTATTTTAATCAAAACGCCACCTGTGAGTTTGTTCTACACAGATGCAATGTGAAAGTATACGTAGCAAAGTGGTCATTTGTGGCCCATAACAGTTCATGAATTGAAAATACGATCATTTGGTGTACTTACAATGTCACGATGTATGTGATAGTTTCTTGTGAACATTGCAACACTATGAAGAACGCGGGAATTAGCTTGGAACTAACAGGGTATGTACAACAGGTTGGAACATGCAAAATATTAAAATGTAAGTGCATGTGGTTTCGGAACAGAGTCCTCTGAACTATCCGGCCTTGAGTATAAAGAGCTGACTCAAACGAGAAGTTGCAATCTGTGAAGAGCGGATGTTTGGCTCAAAAGGGTGTTTCTTGCGTCTCGCTTTGCCGAAACGCCAAAGAAGGTCGCGTTATGAACTCCTGACGGACTTTGTGCGAGAAAGGATTGTTGGGATGAGAGAAGGTGGATTTTTCTACCGCCAAATTGCTACTCGTACGGGAATGAAGGCCAGTACGGTGATGCAAACGCAGTGTCAGTGGACAGATGAGGTTCGGACGCACAGAAATCCGGAAAATGGACCGCAAGTTAGCACAACTTCACGGAATGACACACTCCTACAGGACGACAGTGACCGATCTCAAAGGGACATCCACGGTGTTAGCGCTGTAGTGGAACACTGTCACAGGTCCACCAGCACAGTTCGACGTTCTCTGCGTTACAGAGGACTTGTAGCTAGCAGCGCATTGCTGCTCATTCTTTTGACTCACAACAATACGCGCCTCAGGCTGCAATGGGGTCACAAACACAGACATGGGCGCACTGATTGGCAACAGGTCGTGTTCTCTGACGAGTCACGATTCAGTTTGATGCAACATGATGGTCGCATACGTGTTCGGAGGCATCAAGGTGAACGGCACCTTGCAGCGGGAATTTTCCATCGTCATACAGTCCCAACACCAAGCGTCATGCTTTGGGGCTCTATTGGGTTCAATTAGCGATCTCGTCTGATATGAATTGAGGGAATACTCAACAGCCAGAGATACATCCGGGATCTTTTAGAGGCAGATCCCTGATGTATCTCTGGCTGTATCCCTTCCTCCAGCGATGTATTCCGTCCTTCAGCGATGTCATGGCGCTATATTCCAACAGGACGATGCTAGGCTACATATGAACCGGAACGTCAAATATCGCTTCCATTCACGGCAGATGCCGCTTCTTCTCTAGATATGAATATGTCCCCGATCGAAACATGTCTGAACATAGTAGCTAAGTGACTGGTTCGTCAAACACATCCGCCAATATCCACAAATGAACTCTGGTCTCGCGTAGAAGAAGCATTCTGGTAGGATATTCCCCAGGAAGAGATCAAAAATAAATATATCTTCCATTCAATGCCACGCCATGCATAGGCTGCTAATGTTGCTACAGGTGGGTCCACACGATGCAGAGTTTTTGAAGCGAAAAAATCGTTTACAGCTCTACAAATGTTATCACTTATCTCCTGTAACATGAGGAATCTGTGATATAAATTTCATTTGAATAGAGCGACTCTATCTTGATGTTGCCTTTTTTCACAAACAATAGTGTGACACCATTTGTTTAGCTTTTTTGTTCTGCCTTAGGAGTTGTTAGCCTTTTTTTCTTTCCGCATTACGAATGATCTTCTTAAAAACGTAACTGCACAAGACAAATTTTCTTTCATTACAAAACCTAGGTTTACGAGCACAGATCTGCAGAGATGATTATTCAGACCTAGTTCTATTTCGAAATATTTGCCTTTTCATTCATAGAATGCTTTTTCGTTTTATTCTAGGTCACATCTCATGTTAAATTTTAAATGGATTCTCAGTGGAATCAGTGGAATAAGATCCGATAACGAAGTCGCATATTTATTATACACCACACTCGTAGAAGGATACCTCCTTTTAAAGCCAAATGTGAAATATAACATGCATTATACGTATGTAGTTGGCGTTTTACAAGTAAAAATTTCGACACTGCGCATTTCATTTAGGAAAATATTTATGCTTTCATACAAGGAAATAGCTGTGAAACGTGAAATAAGATGAAAGAAATCGCAACATGAATAACTTAGAGTTTCATTTCGCAAATCTTATCTTGGGTTATCAAGAAAAAACCACAGTTACTATGATTCGGTCGCCCTCATTCACTTTACAAAATTAAATGTAATGCACAAGTATATATTAAATTTAGCGCCGAGAATTTTATAAATACACACGCTATTAATATCTACCTATTTATTCCGTAAAGTGATTTGTAAAAGAAACAAGGGGGGATATGTGTCCACTCGCGTTCCGCCTTAATCTGTCAAATGGCAAGTACAGTTTTTATGAAAAATGAATATTACGAACATAGAAATATTCCGCTTTAGCGTTTCTGAAGGAGTTGATTTATGAACGTGAAATATCGAAAAGGGTTTTATCCACCAGTTTATGCCTATTTTAATGAGGATATCCTACCAAAAACTAAGTAAAATTACATTTAATATTTAAACCTTCCAGATATGATATAGAGCATTTCTTTAATTTTATAAATACACTGTGCGTCAAAGAATTTTTAAGACTGGCGCTAGATTTCGGCCTACGGTGGCGCCACCGGTGTAATCGCGAATGCGTAATAAACCGTGACCATCTGCTTGCTTTCTGCCAAAAGTACTGCGCAGTTGTTAAAGTAACTCAAACGAAACGGCCGTTCATTAGAGAAGTAAAATTTTTTTCATGTTGAATTATTAAGATGGAACAAAGGGCTGTTATTAAATTTAACGCAAAACTTGGTAAAAGTGGCTCGGAAACGTACCAAATGATGAAACAAGTTTACGGTGAGTTTTGTTTAAGTAGATCAAATGTTTTCCTGTGGCACAACGTTTTTGGACGGAAGAGATACGCTAGAAGATGATAAGCATACCGGAAGACCAAGTTCATCTAGGACACCTGAGATTATAGAAAAAGTGCGTGATTTCGTGGCAAATAATCAGTGTGCGTCACTAAGAATGATGAAAGAATCTTTAAACATCAACAAAGAAGCGATTCGAACCATCCTGTATGAAGATTTGGGCAAAACAAAATTAAATCTTTGCTAAATCTGTTCCACACACGTTAACCAATGAACAAAAAACAAGGAGAAGTGCACTTTGCAGAGACATCATTGCAGCCGCTGAAAATGATCCAAACTTCTTAAAATCGATTGTTACAGGTGATGAAACAAGGTGTTTTCAATATGATCCTAAAACAAAGCGACAAAGTGCGGAATGGAAGTCACAAAACTCACCACAAGTAAAAAAAAACAGGAAAGTTCCATCGAAAATCAAAACAATGCTTATTACATTCTTCGATAGTAAGGGTATTATCCACAAAGAATTTGTTCCAAGTGGACAAACAATTGCTTGGGAGTTTTATTTAAAGGTTTTGAGGCGTTTGATGGGCAGAATTCGTCGCATTCGTCCAGAATATCGAGATGAAAACAGTTGGTGTTTGTTGCACGATAATGCACCCAGTCACACCTCACTTCTTGTTTGTAAATTTTTGGAAAAAATAACGTCTGTGTGTTGAATCATCCACCGTATTCGCCTGAATTAGCCCCCTGCGACTTTTCTTTATTCCCAAAACTTTAAATGACTTTAAAAGGGTGTTATTTTGATGAAATTTTGACCATACAAACAGCTTCGACGCGTGCTTTAGAGGCAATTCCTCAAAGTGAACTGGAACAGGCATTCGAATCATTATTAAATCGCTGTAACAAGTGTAATGAAGCCGGAGGGACTTATTTTGAATAACAAACCAAAGCAAATTATAATTTATTGCTTCTATTTCATTTAACAGACCCAGTCTTAAAAATTCTTTGCAACACTGTGTATTAATAGACTATAAAATTTGCTTGAATATATTAAACATGAAAAAGGGAAAACATTTTTTCTGGCTTATAGCAATTTTTGATTTCGGGTACCTTTGAATGAAATCCTAGATTTTCATTGTAGGACATAAATCGGTCTAATGATATATGTATGTTTAATATCCCTAACGATATTTTTTGAAAATCCGATGAAGAAAAGAGTTTACTTTCGTATTCGAAGGAACGCTACTGAACCATAATCCGAGGAGTCTCTGAAGTGTAAACATCTGAAAAGTATCTGATATGGAGTTCTGTATCTGTGAATTTCTACATTAGGTATTTTAATTTTAATTTCATAATCAGTAGACATAATAGAGTCCATAAGAAAAGCATATTAGGACGTGTAATGTTAAGCAATGGAAACTGTTCTAGAACACACTACTGTTTGTGAAAATTGCAGCACCAAGAAACTGTCGCGCTGTTCAAATGAAATTTATATCACACGTTATTCATATCCCAGGAGATAACTGCTTACATTTGTAGAGCTACACAAGAGTTATTCGCTTCAGTATAATGTGCAGCCACATTGAGCAAGAGTAGTCTCTACACGTTGTGGCACTGAATGGAAGAGACTTTTGATATCGTTCTGGAAAATAGCCGGCTGAGCTGTTTCTATGAAAGACCAGAGTTCATTTCTGGTGACTGGAGGAGGTGCTTCACTGGCCAGTAGTTTAGCTACTATAAATACATGTTCGATCACGGAAATGTCCGACGAACGTGCATGCCAGAGATGATGCGGAAACTCCCGTGCATGGAAAATGTCTTGGAAATTCCGTGCCACATCTGACCGAGCACTGTTCTGTTGCAATACAGGGCCAGGACAACTCTGAAAGAAAAGTATAACCTCTGCCTTGAAAACATTCTTGGTGCATCTCTAGCTGTTGAGAGTTTTCTCAATTCGTAATGAAGCGAGATCGCGAATTGAATCCAACATGTCGTCGAAGTGGGACGTCACAAGATGGCGCTGCGCATAAGCAAATTCCTGTTCCTCCATGGTTAACATACCGTTTAAATGTGATTAGTAAAATGTACTCATATTTTGCAATTTCTTCATTTTTTTTGACAATTTGAAGCTAATTCAACGCAGTGAAAATGCTGTGAAGTCATCTCACATCCAGTCATTTTATTATGAACCACATAGCGAGGAAATACGTGGTCAAATTCATGCTAATATGAAAGATTACATACGTATACACTGAATGGCCACATAATTATGACCACTCCCTCAATACGTCGTTGGGCCACCTTTTGCCTTTAATACTGCGTCGATTCTTCGTGGCATGGACTCCACGAGATGTTTTTTTTTTTTTTTTGATTGGAGGTTTAACGACCACCGTGAGCAACTCAATGGGCTATAAGCAGTCGCCCGTCCCTAATTTAGGGTCACTGGTTCCAGGGAAGGGAGAGAGCCAGTGCCGTAAGACAAACACAACATCCATGACTGACCGGGATTCGAACCCGGACCCCTTACGGACGAATGATCAGAGTCCAGCGCCTTAGACCACTACGCCACCGGGGCGGCCCACGAGAAGTTGATAGTTGGTTTGTGGAATCTGAGACCATACTTGATGAATAGCACTTTCCAGGAGTGTGAGACTTTAGGGTTCTGGATCCAGCTGTCTGATGATGGCTCGTTCAACTTCATCACACACATTCTCAATGGGGTTGAGATCTGAAGATTGTGGGGGCCACCCAAGCAAAGTAAACTCACCGGCATGCTCCTGAAACCAATCCTATACAATACGAGCACTTAGGCAGGACGCATTATCTTGTTGAAAGTAGCCATCGCCATTGGGATAAACCATCCATATGACAGGATGCACTTGGTCCGCAACGATGTTTAGATATGATGTGCCTGTCAGACACTAATTAAAGGGCCCAAAACATGCCAGGAAAACATTCCCCAAACCATAAAGTTGCCTCCACCAACTCGAAGGGTTGTAGCAATGTATTTATGGTCCATGCTTTCGTGCTGTTTTCACCAAATTCTGACTCGGTCATCGGCATGGTGCAACTGAAAACATGATTCATCGGACCGCATAATTTGCTTCCAATTATCGATTGTCTAATCCCTCCTGTGCGAACTAGAGACGTTTTCTCTTGTTAACAGCAGTCAGCAAAGGTGTTCGAACAGGCATTCGGCTGCCATATCCCATCCGATGCAGTGTACGGCGAACAGTGCGTGCAGAGATCATTTGAGGGGATCCGTGATTAAGATGGTCTGCAATTTGCTGCACTGTCTCCCTTCTGTTGTCTGTTACCAGTCTGGACACTTTCCGTTCCGCCCGGGCAGTTACCAGTCGATGACGACCACACGTTGCACGTATAGACCCAGTTTTTTTGGCTGACAGTCCAGTCTTTAAACACTTTAACAACAGCTGCTATAGAACATTTCACGAATGCGGCGGCGGTTTTGGTGATAGTTGTTCCATGGCTGCGAGCTCCTACAATCATCCCACGTTGAATGTCCGTCAAATCGCAATTTTTACCCATCTCGTCACCCAAAAATCACTTCTACTACTGTCGCAAGCACTAAGCTTTCACTTTTTATACTAACCTCGCCCTCTGGCGGCAACAGCAAGCAACCATAGCTCATTTGCTTAAAACTGTCAGGTGGTCATAATAAAGTGGCCACACAGTGTATATCGTCGAGGTACTGCTGCTTTTTATGCTTCTGTTTCATAAATTATTTTATTTTACTTCTTTCAGTTTTAAATCATATTTGAACTGACTACCCAAAGAGCCCACAATTTTGAGGATGGACCGTTTAATGTTTGTAGTAAAGATGCATGAAATGCCCTGCCAGGTTGTAATTTCGTAGGAGCGTCTGCTGATTCACACTGGCGAAAAACCTCACCAATGCGTATGTCAGAAGACATTTTTGCAGAAAGGTAGTCTGTTACAACATCTGATATTTTAATACTGTAAGGGTAAACTAATCAGGGCGTTGGTGAGAAACCTTACCAATGCCCTGATTTTGTTTACCCTTACAGTATTAAAATACCTAATGATTTAACTTTAACGTATTTTGGCAAATGAATTTTATCTTGCAGTATTTTAACTTACAAAAATTGCAGTCATATTGCTTCCCAATCACACACATATCACATAGTTTTCCGCACTGGTGAGAAATTTCACAAATGTACAATATATAACAAGTCATTTACACAAAAAAGTCATCTATCAGCTCATCTATGTATTCACACTGGTGAGAAACCTCATCAATGGGACGTTTGCGGCAAGTCATTTACTCGTAAAGGAAATTTGACAAGTTATCTCCTTATTCCTGTCCATTTACATGCTTACATTCCAAAGTGTACATTTTATGGATACTATTCAACTGTGTCACTATATTTTAACACCTATTAGTGAAATTTACATTTCTGTACAGGATACGTAAAATCTCCAAAGCCATCGTATGTTATTAAAACTTCGCATGATTTTACCCGTAAATCGGTACGGAATTTGACACAACAGTCTCGAGGCAAAACCTAGTGTTCTGAATACAATAACACCTTCCCTCCCCAAAAAAGTAGGTTGGAGGGTGATCCAAATTCATATTTTACAGACTACTAAAAATATCTTTGTTCACAAGAATGCCTGCCAGTCAGTCCACAAATGCTTACCATGATATTTTAATCCATAGGGCATGTTTCCGCTTGTTTCTCGGAAAAATGTAAAATTAACGTTGGTTTTAGCCAGTCTGGTGATTACAGTACGCTGCAAAACATAAAACCATATCTAATATATTCAGTTTCACCTTAAAAAAACAATTTTACAGGACTGTCGACAGCAGTCAACGACAAAACTGACGTTAGCTAACATGTAAACAACGCGTGGGTTCAGTCGCCATTCCGTGACGTCACGACTTCGACGACGTATAACGCCCCAAACCATGACACTTCCAGTTGAGCCGGTATGACCCTGAAAAGTGCCGTTCACCACGATTTCTGAGCAGCGAATGGCTGAGTGGTTAGCAGTTCAGACTACCAATGCAAGGTACTCAAGTTTAATTCTGGGCTGATCTTGCGGAGGTGGTGTGATTTGCTAACAATCACTGAATATTCGCCGTGCATCGGACGAGCACGTTAAGTGACGACCCCCACGTTGGACCCACTGGTTAAATGGGTATCCTTTCCTATGCCACCTCCCTGAAATTCTCTCACCCCTCTATGTGCAACATGTTATTGTACGGTGGCGCCACCTACTGTACTCTAATCTCACTACAAACTGTTCTGTCAAAGTCGCTAGACTTGCTCTCATTCCTTCCGTTTTCGCTTCCTGCCCAAAAGGCAAACTCGCTGTAGGTGGCTGGGACCTAAAATCTACTCACTGTGGACGGAAGTCCTACAAGAAAACGACTCTTACTGCTGCACCACGATTTCTTAGAACACGTATGAGACCATGTGGTACATCAAGTGGAATTGTGACTCGAAAGAAACACTACCGATTGCGAATAAGAGAGTCCATTGCAGCCCGGCATCGAGACCCCTTTGCAGCCGAGAGCCCATTGCAGCCTGGCATCTGTGTTTGAGGTCAGAGGAATAGGCTGTAGTTGAGTCAAAGGAATGATCAACATGGGCTGTGGTTGAGGTCAAAGAAATGATTAACTGAGGGGGAAAAAGAATTCTGGTAATGAAATTACATCACAGATCTTTCAGACATTATCAGGCGTTAGAAACTATAGTTCCACCCATTTAATTTGACATACTTCTCCGAAAAGGGAGTGTCCTAATTTCAAGAGAGGAAGAGATTTTGAGTAAAAAACATACTAAAAAGCTGGAGATTCCTTCATCAACTCAGATCCGAACCAATAATTATAAAGTCCCCTTGGTAAATGAATCAACAGTACAAATGACGGAAGAACAAGTGAAAGGTTTGGAACGCGGACAAAATATTGCACTCAATCGAAGCCTAAAACTAAGCAGCTAATATCTGAAGTAGAAAGTATAATTTCCCAAGTTCCAGCAGAAGATCGTGATATAACCTGATGTTTAGCGGTATCGAAATTAAGAATCAGTTTAGTGAATTTTAAAAGGAGGAATAACAGGAAAAACAACATCAAGAAAAGTGACAATGAAATTAAAATTTTTTTTAGAGAACCTTCGTAATGATTCTAGAATATCAATTACCCTAACAGATAAGTCGAATCAGATTGCCATTATGAACAGGTCTGATTATATTCGAAAACTTAAATAGTTTGCTGATCAATCGGATTCAATACTACAGTCAAAGAATCTTTTGAATAGTATAGTACGGAAAGTTCAAGCTCTAGCCAGGGACAAAGATTTACCGGAAACTATTAGAAATTCAGCGAAACTTCCACCGGGCCCTACAATTCCTGCACTGTTTGGACGACTAAAGAATCATAAACCGGTATCTGCCCTTAGACCTATAGTAGCAAAAACAAATCTCCTACATACATATTAGAAAAATCCCAAGCTGTATTCTTATCTCAAGGTTTAAAAAATTCCGATTACGTAATCAAGACAACAAAGGAATTTGTGGAACGCGCAAGAAAGTTGAATATATTTGACAGTGATATAATGGGAAGTTTCGACATAGTGTCTTTATTTCCGTTTATACCTATAGCAGAGGCTGTTGGAAACCTGGAAGAAATAATCGTCACTTCCCTTGAATTCGCACCAACCCAAACAAAGAAAAATATCGGTGCCTTAAATCTAGTTACCAACCACAACTATTCCAAATTAGATCGTGACATCTACAAACAAGAACAAGGAGCACCTATGGGTTCCCCTCTATCAGCAGTACTTGCTGAAGCAGTGCTTAGACCGCTAGAAGATCTCATTTTTCCAAAGTGTATTAAAACACCCAGAGTATGGATCCGCTACGCTGACGATATATTCTTCATGTGGGAAAATGGAGTAGACGAATTAAAAGATTTCATGCATAGGATAAACAGCCTACATAATACGATAAAGTTGACCCCTGAGCTTGAAGTGGATGGAACGTTGAATTATCTCGACGTCGCGCTCAGATGAAACAGAACATTCAGCTTCGATTTTAACGTTTATTATAAACCGACCGCAGTACCAAAACTTGTCCCTCATGATTCTCACTGCCCAAAAGAGTATAAACTTTGTGCTTTTAGAGCATGGTTCTATAGAGCACATAACGTATGCCAACCCGACTACCAAAATAACAAGGAAATTGCTAATGTTTATAGCAAAGGTCTAAAGGCTGGATATGAAAGGGATGAAATAGACAGAATACACAGAACTGTAAGAAATCGTATAATGTCAGCAACAACAAAATCACCTAGTAAGGAAATGAAGTACGCAGGATCCATTTTATATATCCCAGGCTTTGCTTATTGGTTAAATAATTTGTTACGTAAATACAAAATATTTGTAGCAATGAAGTCCCCGACCCCATTATCTCATATATTATCAAGCTGCAAAGAGAGACAGTGTGAAAATGAAAAGGCAGGTGTGTACGCTATTCCGTTTCCTGACAACACGGAAAAGATGTATATCGGAGTGGCAAAGCGATCCTTGGATACAAGACGTAAAGAACACGTGCGAAGTGTCAATCAGAACATGCAGAATACAGCCCTCGCCAGAGAAGTCATGCATTCATCGGCCACTTCAGTATGGAATAATATTAGAAGAATTGCCCCTTACACGAACTTTAAAGAGACTGTCATCAGAGAAACTGTCGAAATCCTCTCTAGCAAAGTAGCATGCAATGACATGATCTCTACTGAACTACCAATGGTTTGGCATGCGTTATTAAAAAACGGGAACACGTCGCCGCGCGACGTGTAATTACATGCTTAAAAAAATCACGAAATATGCACTTGATGCCACCCACGGTATTTTCAAAAATCATCTTTGTTCCTTATGTGTTCCAATTCCCTGAATTTTTATGTCTACCATTGTCTTGAAAAAGCCTCCCAGTGCAAGGTGAAAGCTTGGCGAATCTCTGTGATTATTACACCGCAAGAAATAAACGGATGTAATACACTAAGTGCGTTCTTTAGTATTCATGTTGTGGTGTATTAAAAATAACGATCAGTCCTCTATTAAGCAGACGAAGTCCAACTGTGCTGGAGAACAAAGCCTGACCTGTGACAGTGGTCCACTGCTGCGCTAACACCGTCCATGTCGAAATATGTAATTCATGAGGCAACCTTAAGGGTTGTCTTATGCTATAAACGTGCTTTTGGTTAATTATACATAATATCTAAGATAAACACTACTTTAGATATTATGTATAATTAACCGTCCATGTCATTGTGCGATCGGTCACTGCCATGCGGTAGAGGTGTGTGTCATCCCCTGCAGTCGTGCGATATTGCGGTCCATTTTCCGGATTTCTGTGCGTCCGAACCTCATCTGTCCATTGACACCGCATTCGCATCACCGTACTTACATTTTATTCAGTACGAGTAGCAATATGGTGGGTAGGAAAACCCGTATTCTCTACAATCCTTTCCTCTCTCAAAGTACGTCAGGGGTTCATAACGGGACCTTCTTTGAGGACGGGTCATAGTGAGACACATGAAACGTCCTTTCGCCTCAGTGTCGACCCTGCACTGATTGCAACATCTCGTTTGAGCCAACTCTTTATACCCAAGACCGTACAGTTCAGAAGGTGCTGCTCGGAAACTACATGCCTGTTTTCACTGACGTTTTAGTCATTTGCATGCTCAAACCTGTTGTGCATACCCTGTAAGTTTCAAGCTATTATAAAACGAGCAGTCCTTCGTGGTGTTGCAATTTTCACACACACTATTGTAAAGTTGGAACAAGTGGATGTATAATTCAAGCTATATACTCAAATCCTCCTAAGCAAGATTTCATTCAAAACGCTTGTGACGTGCCTGCTCCGCAGGACGCACACGACATAAATGCAGATCGCAGCGAGAACGAACGTCTGTGTAGCTCAGTTGGTAGAGCGACTTGTTCCGGAAGAAGTGGACTCGGGTTCGACCCCCGTCCTTTTTGGGCCAAAAATGACGGAGAAATGTACTTCGTTATACGTTCCAGTGGCTTTTGAGGTACAAATACCCAAACGAAAATATAGTAACACAAGAGAAAATGTAGACGTTGCGAATTATTCTTTGAGAAGGTTTTAGTTGAGACTTTGGGTGGGAATAGCTTAAAATTCTTAAAATTAGGGTCGGAAAAGCAGCTGATTTTAGGTTCCTTCTGAAAAAAACAAAACAATTACGAACACATGAACAATAAATATTTTACTTCTCTCACAAATAGCCATCTCAGAAATACCCTACCGTTGACATCTACAACAACAGGGTGGGAAAACCTTAAAATTCTTAAAATTGGGGTCGAAAAAGCAGCTAATTTTAGGTTCCTTCTGGAAAATCAATTATGAAAACATGAACAATAAATATTTAATTCTCTCACAAATAGCCATCTCAGAAATACCCTACTGTTGACAACTACAACAACAGAACATACTTTTTAATATATCATAGAAAAAATGGAGAATCATTCTTTTGATTCAAATGCAGTCAAAAAGAATAAATTAAACATTTCATGTTTAAAGAATTATGCCAATTCTGAAAATGATAGTGAAATTTCTTGAATTTATCCTATTCTGTTCATTTCTGTAAACATCTTTCAAGAGTAATTCGGGAAATATTCAGCTTGATACTCTATAATGTTGATACGTAACTCGAAACGACGTAAAAAAAGTAACGTAAACACACAGATACATACACTAAACATAGAGCGGTAATTCTGTTCAGTTCATTCGGTGTCACAATTAATATTCACCAGAAGAACCGCTATTTAGAAAGCGACCGTTGAAGATGATACCTTAAATAACATCCGGGAAATTGGATAAAGCCGTACAGAAAGGCTACATCTACACAACTAGGAAACAAATGACTTTTTCCTTCATCCTCTCGAATTGCTTTGTTTCAGGAAAACTATTTTCAGTTCAAGAAAAATGTCGCCGCACTGGCCAAGATTGAGCTAAATTTTAATTCGCTTTTGCGCAATCTGGTATTAACGCATGGCCACACACATTTTGTTTGTTTGCTGGTATGACGACTACCGTGTGCAACTCAAAGGCTACAAGCAGTCGTCCGTCCCTAATTTAACGCCACAGGGTCCAAGAAAGGGGAAGAGCCAGAGGCGTAAGACAAACACAGCACCCATGACTCACAGCGGGATTCGAACCCAGACCCATCTCGAACGAATACTCATAAGCCAGCGCTTAGACCACTGCTCCACCCGGACTGCACGCACTATTTTCCACAAACGTTTCTGTATTTCTTTACGAACAAAATTTACGACTAGGTAGTGGAAATGCTCACTTGAATCAGCTCAACAAATAGTTTTGCACCCAAGTGGCCGAGTGATCTGAACCCTGGCTTTTCGGCCAAAGCTCGAGTCCCGGATGTGGTATAGATGGTGCACAGTTTTACGGCACTAGCTCCATTCTCTCCGCTGAACCAGGAACCCCAAATTATGGACCGATGACTATCTACAGCTCTCCGAGTTATATGGCGATCGTTAGACACTGAAACCCCTAAAATATTCTTGCAGACGGGGTACTAGAAAGATTATTTTTCACTGGGAAACCATCCCTAAAAGATTTATACGTGGCTCAGTTTTCCGTGCTGAAATATTTTCTTTTGAATGCAATACATGAAATACTAAAAATATAAAGAAAACGTATAAAGCTTCTATAGAATTACCTCGGAAATTATTATTTTTTTAAATGTTACCGATTTAACACCTGTAAAATATTAGATAATTATTATGTTAGTTTGGGACTTCATTCAAACGCGCTTGCTAATTCTATTTGAGAATTCGGTAGCATCTTTCTTGTTAGAGTATAAAGTAGAAATGTGAACTTTGTGTTCTTAGAATGATAAACTGTTGAAAACGTTGCAAGGGATCAGTAGCTCGGTATCACCCAGAAATTTCTTTGGTTTAATAAACTTCCATATAAAGTAGTATTTCGGAGCAGAAAGTTTTAATGTAGAGGAATTTCTTCTGAAGAAAGATTTTTCTCTCCGCTACACTCGACGGAACCACCTTTACGGCTAGGTTATGAATCTTTCTGGGTTTCTTTTTTATTATTCCCTCCACACACATCTCGACTGTTTTCCTCTTTATGATCCGTCCAATCGTTCGCATTTTTCTCCGCTTTTCATTGTACAGCTGTGTACGATTATGTCCCCATGTGTACCAATTTGTATGTGTCTACTTTATTAAAATTCAGATGTTATAAATTCATAATAAAATGTTTTAGACATGCAAACTTGACTGCGATATGAAATAGAAATTGCATTTAAAAGAACTTGTATTTTGAAACTCGCTTTCAAATAGAGAATTTCACTGCATGAGGCTTTGCTCTTAAAATTGGTTTTCCACAAAAATAGTAGGGACTGTTTTTTCGTATGATGAATTGCTGCTGTCCCTCACTCCGCATTGTTTTAGTATTTCCACTTCCCTTACCTGTAATTCATTCATGATTTCCTGTTGTCTGCTCCGATACCCGTAATTCATCTTATTCAGCGCATTTCTGATTCTTCTCTTTATTTTCTATTTGCACTGTTTCAGCACTTGCTGAAGCTATTTCTAAGGCTCGGGCGAATTTTGATTCAGGTATTCACCTATTCAAAGCGTCGAAAAAGAATCTCGTAAATGTTCAAGCGTATTAAAACTGAATCCGCCGTTGTAAAAGGATGCCTATTTATTTATCTCTGAGAGGGAGGCAAATTTTCTTAAAACTACATTTGGTCATTCGCTAAAGAATACGGGAATTACATAGATTTAGTCCAAAAATTAGGCACTTGTTTCAGGTATTCACATTAAATGTATTTCCCTAAATCTGAGATTTCGGTATTTTCGTTTCTCAATTATTGGCTTAAACTTACACTATTTCCGTTAGGTTTAAAAATTTGTTTGAACTTCCAAACACTCAGACTTTAATAACTTTCATTAGGATTAACGTTTTGTTAATTGTTTTTGTAGAACTAAAATTCCAGTTATACTTATTATGGTGAAGTTTACGGTTTTTTTTTGTTGTTAGACTCAAGCCCCTCTCTATATATTGCTTGAACGTATTAGAACAGAGAACTTCACTCAAAAAATTAAGGTTTATCGACTCTATATTCGGATCAAGATATTTGTACTCTTTTCTTTAAGGCTCTACGAGACCCTCAGTCTTGTATTGCTGCCTTGTCTTATTAACCAACGGGCAAGCGTATTTCACAAATTGCTCGGGCAATATTGCACATTTTGGAACAACGTTTGTGGCTAACGCAAGATATATGATAAATAAAGAGTTCCCTGGTTTCAGATTTTCATTTTGGACCCTTTAAGTATTTTTTATTAATTAATAAAACTATGGAAGACGCCTTGGTACGACTTTCGCTGCAGATAAAAAATGAAGGGAAACGCCAATAAAACTTCTGAAACCAGGGAACTCTTTATTCATCATATATCTTACGTTAGCCACAAACGGTGTTCCAAAATGTGCAAAATTGCCCAAGCAATTTGTGAAATACGCTTGCCCGTTGGTTAATAAGAGAAGCAGTAATACAAGATAGCTGGTCTCGTAGAGCATTAAGCTTATATTACGTTTCAGCCATCTTAGATTACTTGTCTATCAGCCCATGCCTGCGCTTCTCTTGCAGTTATGTACAATATTACCTCTAATGGTTCTATACATTTATCATTTTATGAAGCGAGCATTTACATTGAATTCTGTGATACTATACACGGTTTTATCAAAATAATATGACCTTTCCCGGAATTACAGTGCACCCGCCCAAGAGCATCACGGAGTGAATGTCACAAGGTCGACACCACGGAGATTTAAGCGGCCAGCTATGACGGATGATCCATGGTGTGTGACGTAAGCACAATGGGCAGAAGTAGTGATTTAACGGACGTTCAAAAAGAAAAAAATCATCGGCTACTGGGCTAAGGATTGAAGAATCTCAGAAACATTAGACTTCGTGGGCTGTTCGCGCGGCGCTGTAGTAGGGGTCTACCAAGAATGGACGGCTGGCACAACGAGTACCTTCAGACGTCATAACTGTGGTGCGCCAAGGGCAATCAACTCCAGAGGCAAACGTCGTCTCGGTCTACTGCTAAAAGGCAATCAACGCGCAACAGGGCCACGCAAATAAACGCAGGTGCACCCGTTTCTCCGATAACAATAGGTGAATTCTGTTACCCATGGGCCTCCGGAGTCGAAGCTGCGTCAAGGTGCCCATGTTAACCCAGGTCCATTGGCAACGACGCCTGCAGTTAGCATGGGATTACTGTCATTGGACAGTGGAAGATCGGAAAAAGCTTGCCTTCTCCGACGAATCGGGGTTTCTCCTCCCCAGAAGAGACGGGCAGTGGCTGATACGGCGTGAGAAACACAAGAACCTACACCCGAACACGCTTGGTGGTCAGGTATAGCCCGGCGGTGGCAGTGTGCATGTCTGGGGGTTGTTTTCCTGGTATTACCTAGAAACGCTGGTACCATTTGATGCATCCCTGAACGCAAATGTCCATCCTCGCTGACCACATGCATCCTTTCATGTTGGATGTTTACCGTGGAAGAGATGGTGTCTACCAACAGGAGAATGCGCAGTGCTACTTCGCTAAGGGGGTGCGTGCCAGGTTCCAGGAACACGACAGGCGAAATCTCCCGACTTCAATTCCATAGAGCACTTGGGGAACTATTTGGATCTACAGGTTTGACGTGCCGACCCGCAACCACGTCATCTCCGGGACCTCGGTGCTCTGTTTCAATCCGAATGGGTTCGTATGCCTCGAGCAATCTTTTAGGGCCTCACTGCGTCCATGCCACGCGGTCTCGCCTCTGTCATCCGCGCCAAGGGTGGTTATTCCCATTATTAGACAGGTCGTATTGTTCTGATACGACTGCGTATATTATTTTGTTTTATCCTCCCTATTTATGACTTGTATATGAGCTTTCTTGCAACAGCATTGGATTGAAAGTTCGACTGCTTGTTCTTATTTGCAGCGACACAAATAAATTGGTGTCTTTCTCAGTGCTAGAAAAATTACTTCCCTTCCTACCTATCATTGGAATTAATGAACGATCTCTATCCTTAAATTATGAAAACTACACTATGGGGAAAATTTCCGGACACCATTGTATTTTATACAATACTGCAATAATGGGAAAATCAGAAATAATTGGCCCACCTTTGGCTACAGTTACATTATGCACTCTCTTCGAAACACTTTCAATGAGATTCTGGTAAGTAGTCGCAGGTATATTGATTTTACACTCTCCTCGGTGCGCTTTCAACGAGTGTATGGTACGTAGTCACAGATATACTGTGCAATCTCCTTGGCGCACTTTCAATGAGACTCTGGTAAGTAGTCGCAGGTATATTGGGTACTCTCTTTGGCACACTTTCAATGTTATTCTGGTAAGTAATTGCAGATATATTGTGAACTCTCCTATGCGCACTTTCAATGAGATTCTGGTAAGTAGTCTCCGGTACGAGTATATTGTTCCATTCCCTCTCGCAAAGCAGTGGTAAGTTCAGACACACAAGTTGAACGTGTCGTTGTAATCCGAATACTAGGTTGAAATTCTTCCCAAAGTGCCTCTATAGGATTGATTTCGGGGCTTTGACTGTTTTGATGATATAGCTACCAAATTCTGTACAGCCATATCATGAAACCATATCGAAGTGGATCGTGCTTTATGACACGGCTCGATGTCTTGCGAAAAACAAGAATGGCCCTTCTCATAAAGCTGGTAAAGTTTATGCAATGCGTTGTTTCCTAAAATGTCCTGGCACTTCGCGGCGTTCATTTTTCCATCCACAACTGTCAACGGTCCGAGTCCGTACCACGGGAAACATTACCAGAACTTTGCAGAAGGGTGGTATCGGAAGACTTTCTACATAGGGTATTCTAGTAATCTGACTTCGTTGGTGCAAAATAGAACTCAAAGTTTCCAATGCTTTTACCCATCAAACAGATGATGGGTAAAAGCATGGAAACTTTAATTCTATTTTTAAAAAGCCATCTGGTTTATGTTCAAAAGCTTGGAAAGTTTGAATAATACTTGTTAAAAAATTCGTACGTTTAGGAGATAATTACTTAGAGGCGTGCTGTCTCCGTACGATATCATCAAACCAACATATCTGACTGTACAATAAAAAACTTTATTTACAATAAAAGACATGATTTTAAAATATTTAAAAAATGGCAAGATCTTTCGGGGCTACAATAGCACCCGTCCTCAGGCCACCCAACAGTGCCACAAAGCATAGGGAAGTGCTGCAATATATAACCAGTCTCCCCCGCGAGACCCACAATACATTTGTTCAAAACCGCAGGTGATGCCAATTGAGAAAAAACAGCAGAACAAAAGTAATATGTACCAAATGATATAATCGATTAAGTAAGGTCCTCTTCTTCAGTTTTTTTGAATGGGAGAAGTAATTATTTTTCTCCATTGTCTAGGAACAAAAACAGGTAAGTCCAAGTTACAACAGGTATTACCATAAGAGATTATATACAGACTCTCGGTAAAAAAGACGGTTTGTTTGCTTACATTGGAGGAGAGTACTATTGTATTAGGCCAATCGGGAGAGTAACCTCCCTGGCGAACAGCTGTAGTAAATGAAGTAGAAATGCAGTCAGTTCGAAGTGCATATTTATGTTCAGACAATCTAATGTTCAGACTTCTAAGGGTAGAACCTATGTAGTATTTGATATCTTCGTTAGGAGCCGAGGAAGCAATGGGATACGATATATTCCTGCTTTATTCAAAGTGGCAACTTGATCTCTGTCGTTACGTATGGTAGAAAAAATGTTTTTGGTGCAAATTCCAAATTTAATATTATATTTATTACATACCTTCCGCAATATAGAAACTACGGGAGGGATGAAATCAACTTTACCAACGTATATAGGGGGAACGACTTCCCTTGACAACGTCGTAAATCTTAGTCTTTCAAATTTCTGTAGAAGTTCCCGAAAGAAGCAGGCGGGATATCCAAATGATATGGCCATGTTCTGTATAAGAGCTAGTTCGTCCTGACGTATCTTACGGGTAGAGGAATGAGTAAATGCTCGTTTAATTAAAAAACGTAAGGCTGAAGCTTTGTGTTCCGGGGGGGGGGGGGGGCGAAGAGATAAAAGGTATAAGACAAGGTGTGAAGGTCGGTTTTCTATAGACGGATAATTTGATAAGGTTTGAAGTCAAGTCACGAGTTAATAAAATGTCCAGAAAGGGTAATATACCATTTTGTTCAAGTTCCATTGTGAAGGTGATAGTAGGATATTGGTTGGACAGACATGTGGTAAATTCGTTCAGAAGTACCATGGAGTGAGGCCAAAAGACCAACATATCATCCACGTATCTTAAGAGGAGTGCCGGTTGATTCGTGAATTGGCTCAGAACTTTATCTTCCAATGACTGCAGTAAAATTTCGGCCAGAACAGGGGAGAGAGAGACCCCATTGGTGCCCCCTCAGTTTGTTGGTAGAATTTGCTATCAAATTTGAAATAAGAAAGTTTTGCCATTAGATCTTCACCATTTTTTAAATATTTTAAAATCATGTCTTTTATTGTAAATAAAGTTTTTATTGTACAGTCAGAGATGTTGGTTTGATGATATCGTACGGAGACAGCACGCCTCTAAGTAATTATCTCCTAAACGTACGAATGTTTTAACAAGTATTACTCTTTTTAGCTGCAAACCTTGTGATACTATGTGTGAGGGATTCTGGTAGAATCTGTAGCACTTTAAAGCGCACATAGCATGGAAGCTGCAACCAAGACCTTCTGTAACATCCGACGGAAACTAGCCCGCTGTGAGACTCACCTTAGTTTTCTACTCAACTGCCGTTCACTCGGTGTGGTGCCCAAGTTCCTGCGAATACGAACCTTTGCCATATCTCAACAGGATGCACACGTAATTGTTAATGCTCAACAAAAACGACTGACCAAAGAAATAAGGAGAAAAAGAAGTTACCTGGACTTGTTAAACCTTAAATCCTACAATGCTTATACTCAACTATCCAGACTTTCCCATCCTATTTTATTAGGTAAGACTTTGTTGGTTTTCTTTGCCACTATACAGACTTTAATAAACACCATGAATCAAGGACACACTCGTAAATTATGCAATCTGGTTTCTACACGCCCTCACTTGTTCCAACCTAAGAACTTCAGCTACAGAACCACTAATCGTGATTTACCTGATTCTTTCATCAACTATAGCTCCATAGTGTTATCTGATATTCAACGTTCGGCCCTCAATCGTGGTTTCAAATTCAGCTATCCAGTTTTAACTTTTCGACCATTTCAATCTTTACCTCAGATAGAGAATGTCATTGGGGCCTTGCCAGAGAAGGAACAAGATATCACTCGTTATGCCTTAGCTGACTCCCTTTCAAATTCTGATAAAACTTCTTCATTTCTAAAATATGAACGCAACCAATTGTTACAACTTTCTCGAAACCCGGATCTCTCAATCATTAGCGCTGACAAGTCCCAGCAAATTATTTTATTAGATCGCAAGGATTACTACAATAAGATGTACCAAGCAATAGCTCTGATTCCACATCGGATACTTCGCTCTGACCCGACAAATGCGACTGTAGCTGAGTTAAGTAAACTCAGGAACCGGGGTCTCTTGCCTAAGTCCATTTCTACTAAAATGAAGCCTCCTGTAGGTGCTAGAGTCCCTGAGTTGTTCGGGAAAATCAAAACCCACAAACCTGACCACTCCCTCAGACTGTTGATTTCGGGGTATGCTAGCCCCACCCGTACATTGGAGAGAGCTTTAGCAACTTACTTAAAACCACTTATAGCAAATTCTTCAGTTTCCATTAATAGTTCTACTCAGGCATTAACGCGAATAAAATCTTTTGATCCCAAGGAAACTCATTTGTTATGGCTTCTCTTGATGTAGTGTCTCTGTTTCCAAATGTTCCACTTGAAGTAGTCCACTCGATTATTGAAGGGAAATTGCTTGCTGATAACTCAATTTCCCCTTTGGAGGTTGAGGCTATCATTTCTGCTTTGAAATTGGTTGCAAAACGTTCTTATTTCAAATTTGATAGCAAATTCTACCAACAAACTGAGGGGGCACCAATGGGGTCTCCTCTCTCCCCCTGTTCTGGCCGAAATTTTACTGCAGTCATTGGAAGATAAAGTTCTGAGCCAATTCACGAATCAACCGGCACTCCTCTTAAGATACGTGGATGATATGTTGGTCTTTTGGCCTCACTCCATGGTACTTCTGAACGAATTTACCACATGTCTGTCCAACCAATATCCTACTATCACCTTCACAATGGAACTTGAACAAAATGGTATATTACCCTTTCTGGACATTTTATTAACTCGTGACTTGACTTCAAACCTTATCAAATTATCCGTCTATAGAAAACCGACCTTCACACCTTGTCTTATACCTTTTATCTCTTCGCCCCCCCCCCGGAACACAAAGCTTCAGCCTTACGTTTTTTAATTAAACGAGCATTTACTCATTCCTCTACCCGTAAGATACGTCAGGACGAACTAGCTCTTATACAGAACATGGCCATATCATTTGGATATCCCGCCTGCTTCTTTCGGGAACTTCTACAGAAATTTGAAAGACTAAGATTTACGACGTTGTCAAGGGAAGTCGTTCCCCCTATATACGTTGGTAAAGTTGATTTCATCCCTCCCGTAGTTTCTATATTGCGGAAGGTATGTAATAAATATAATATTAAATTTGGAATTTGCACCAAAAACATTTTTTCTACCATACGTAACGACAGAGATCAAGTTGCCACTTTGAATAAAGCAGGAATATATCGTATCCCATTGCTTCCCTCGGCTCCTAACGAAGATATCAAATACTACATAGGTTCTACCCTTAGAAGTCTGAACATTAGATTGTCTGAACATAAATATGCACTTCGAACTGACTGCATTTCTACTTCATTTACTACAGCTGTTCGCCAGGGAGGTTACTCTCCCGATTGGCCTAATACAATAGTACTCTCCTCCAATGTAAGCAAACAAACCGTCTTTTTTACCGAGAGTCTGTATATAATCTCTTATGGTAATACCTGTTGTAACTTACCTGTTTTTGTTCCTAGACAATGGAGAAAAATAATTACTTCTCCCATTCAAAAAACTGAAGAAGAGGACCTTACTTAATCGATTATATCATTTGTACATATTACTTTTGTTCTGCTGTTTTTTCTCAATTGGCATCACCTGCGGTTTTGAACAAATGTATTGTGGGTCTCGCGGGGGAGACTGGTTATATATTGCAGCACTTCCCTATGCTTTGTGGCACTGTTGGGTGGCCTGAGGACGGGTGCTATTGTAGCCCCGAAAGATCTTGCCATTTTTTAAATATTTTAAAATCATGTCTTTTATTGTAAATAAAGTTTTTTATTGTACAGTCAGAGATGTTGGTTTGATGATATCGTACGGAGACAGCACGCCTCTAAGTAATTAGCTTGGAAAGTTTGAGTTCTGTTTCACGAATAATAAATTTGGATTATTAGTATAATTTTACCAATTTAAATATACTTGGTGTACAATTCCTCCTTGTTAATTAGTTTTCTATCCGGTTGGAAAATTTTGGCTCACAGAAAAATTTTTACATGTTCATCAAAAATGTATATTTCTTGTAAACTGAAATTCATTTCACTACTGCTGTTGTAGTAAAAGTTAACGTTATCAGCCCTACATTTTGAAGTAACGTGTCACCCCATTAACGATATGCAAAGCAGAAATATCGAGTCAAATCACGTGGGACGCTGAAACTCTCAATGCCTATAAATAGAACAGGTCTCTACACATTGGAAAATAAGTCACGGAAAAGGAATCATGGGTAAAGGCAGCGACGTGAAGTTGACCGTTGTCAGATATTAGCTGCGAGGAAGGCCGGCTCTTCAATCACCGCCACCGCTGAACTGTTGGAATTTCCATGTCAGATCATTCCACATATACACCAGGACTACTTGAAATACGTCAAAATTTCATAACTCTCTAGGTCAGCGGAGACTGTCCTGCATAGTTACAAGGAACTGTAACGTTACCACGGATCAGATAGCTCCGTTAGGTATCCAGCGATGTATAAAAAGTAGCTTCCTGCTTTTTAAAATTACGGGAAATATTTGGCTGGTCATCATCATCATCATCATCATTGTCAACCATTATCAATCCACTGCTGAACGAAGGTCTCTACAAGTTTCCTTCACAACGGTCTATCTTGTGCCAGTCTCCTCCATGTCACTCCCGCATAGGCTGGTCATATACTTTAACATTCATGTATGACTTATTCTAAATTACAATCAATCATACGTGAATTTTTTCGCATTTTTTATGACAACATGCAGCAAAATTTTCAACTGTTTCCGCATCAGGTATAGGGGACAATAGTGATACTTATGTACATTTATACATACAGGGGTTTTCCAAAATAATGGAAACATCTTGAAACAATAGTTGTTACGCATCTAATATGGTGTGGGAGCACCACTGGCATTTAAAGCTGCTTGAAATGGACGCATACGAGTTCTGGATGGTGGTAAGTTGTACGTTGTACCAGTTGTCCTTGAAAAACTGCTCCAATTCCTTGAAAGACGCCGGAGGAAGATAACGGGATCGCACTCTGTTTTCCAACACAGACTACAGGGGTTCAATGATATTTAGGTCCTGTGATTGTGCAGGACAGGGAAGGTGTGGAACTTCATCCTCGTGTTCCTCAAACCATGATAGAACAGTTCGACTTCTGTGAATCGCGGCATTATCATATTGGAAGGTGAAATTCCTTGACGGAAACAATGTCTGCACCATTGAATGCACATGGTCGGCCAAAAGAGTGACATAGTCGCCGCTAGTGATCCGTCCGTGTAAGGTGATAATAGGACCTGCTGATGACCACGAGATCATGGCCCAAACCATTACGGAACCGCCCCCATGCTTCACTACAGGAAGGTGACAGTCTGGGTTGTAGGCTTCTGCGGGAGTTCTCCACACGTAAACCAATCCTGTGATGGGGGATAGTGAGAAACTTGATCCATCGGAAAACAACACATGTTGCCATTGATCCACAGTCCATGTTTTATGTTCCTGGCGCGACTGTAGTCTCCGTTTCATATTCGCCTGCGACACCAGGGAGTTTTGCAATCGCAGCTCTGCCGTAAATATTGTGCTTATGCAATTCCCTTCACACGGTTTGGGTCGACACTGGGTTTTGGAGATGTGCATTAAGCTCAGTAGTCACTTTCGTTGCCGTGGTCTTTCTCTTTGCGGTCACAATCCTCTTTAATGTCCTCCTGTCTCTCGCAGTGTGTTTGGTGTCCCTTCCACAGCTGTGTCTCGCAGATGATGTTGTGCCGTGAACGTTGTATACTGTCATAACCTTCGACACGATACCTCTCGATACCCCCAATACCTGTACCACTGTGGTTACCGACGCACCAACCAGACGGGCTCCTACAATCTGCCCTCTTTGAAACTCCGAAAGTACACTCATTGTGCCTTCACCTGGAACGAAATTATGCAAACACCGATATACAATGCAATCACACATACTTTTGAGACTATAAGCAACACTTCAAAAAAAATTGTAGCTACATGTTCGTTTTACTCAAATAGCTGCACATATCAAAGTCACTGTTTTCAGCAAATTGTTCCTATTTTTTTGGACAACCCCTGTACGTATATTAACACACGAAGCATGGAGAGATGTGTGCTTGGTAAAATCAGGAAGCATAGGAAAAGGGGCTCATTGTTAAGGAAAATAACAAGAATCGATGACGTCTTGATCATTGTAAACACCCTCAAGATGATACACTGGTGTGCAAAAATTAAGAACGAAAAGGATAAATTAGCACAACAGCGGAACGAGCAGGCAGAACGGACCGAAAGACCACTCAGGAGATAGACTAGGGTCCGGTACGGTAGGGAATGCGCATATATATGCAAAATGACGTACACGGAGGTGTGGAGGTGGAGTGTCGGAAGGGTATAAAGCACACGGGAGGTGTACGCTCAGCAATTCGGTGAAAGCTATTGCGCGGTGTACACCGGTTTGAACGACGTGAAGTTGCTGCCGCCGTGTGATATGGCCAACAGGCAATCCAGTAGACGACATCTGGATGAGTTTACCCGAGGTCGCGTCACTGGGAAGTTAGAAGAAAGTCGAAGTGTGACTACTGTAGCCGAGGAGTTCAGGATCGCCCACAGCATCGTTTCACGAGCTTGGAGAGCATTTCAAACGACAGGAACTGCTTTCCGAGAGTTTAACAGTGGTCATCCATGAGCAACCACGGCGGCGAACTACCAGTATATTGTCTTACAGGCGACAAAAGGACAGACGGCATACAGCGGGAGAAATCGCAAGGCACATGCAACAGACAACTGGACGTCCGTTATCGCGTTTTACCGTGGCCAGTATGCTGCACAAAGGTGGTCTATTTGCACGACGACCAGTACGGTGTGTGCCATTAACGCCTGCTCATCGGAGACCGCGGTTTCTGTGGTGCCAGGAACACAAGAACTAGACACATCAGCAATGGGGTCGAGTTCTCTTTACCGATGTATACACATCCGTAAACAGAACTCGACCCGAGCAGGGAACACGCAATCACACCTCCAACATCATCGAAAGCGACCGGTTTGGAGGTGGCGGAATTCTCGTTTGGGGCGGTATCATGCTTGGTAGCCGTACTGAACTCCACATCTTCAAGGGAGGTTAAGTCACTGGTGTCCGCTATTGTACCGAGGTTCTCCAGCCTCACGTGCGTCTGTTTAGAGGTGCTGTGGATCCTGAATTCTTCTTCATGGACGACAACACTACACCTCATCGTACAGTGGCTGTCGCAGAGCTGTTGGAGAGTGAAGATATTCAACGCATGGATTATCCCGCAAGGTCCCCGGACCTAAATCCAATCCAACACGTGTGGGACACTATCGGGAGACACTTGGCAGCACGTCACCAGCCGCCAACAACGATTCCGCAGCTGCGATTGGCGCTACAAGAGGAATGGGCCGAGATGCCTCAACATCTCCTTGACAACCTCGTCCTCAGCATGGACAGATGTTGTAAATCCTGCAACGCAATCAGGGATGATCATATCATCTACTAAAGACTGGATTTTTCTTGACAGCCACCTGTCACATGGACGTTTTTATCTTCTGTCCAGTTGTGCTCAAAGCTGCCTTTTCAATAAAGTGTCTCTGTATCCTTTGGATTCCTTGTTTGGACGGTTTTGCTCACTTGTCCCATATTCGTACATCTTGGGGATCTTATGATATGATTTGAGTCGATGTGGAGCACTTCTGCACGACGTAACATTCGAAAAACCGTCTCGTCTTTAAATTTATCACGCCAGTGTTTTAAGAGAACCGACCATCGTTATACAAATTAAACTAGACTAGATGCCAAGAACCACGGGTATAGCGCAGTTGGTTAAGTAGCTATTCACTGTGTGTGAGGCCGAGGTTTTTGACGGATGTTGGAACCCCGGTCCTGCCGGCCATTTAGTATGAAGTTCTTCCAGGGTTTTTCGTAGCCTCCCTGTATTTGGGGATGCGAATGCGTAAATGGTTTCCTCTGAAGTAGGCTCTGGACGCAGTTTGTCCCTTTACCTCCCATTCCCAGGATGCCTGGTTTTACCAGATGAGTGTCGATGCGCTGGTAGTAAAATACTGTAAGACGAATGAAATCTGAAGCCCTATGGCTTGAGGCACCGACGGGAATATTATCCTTTGTTGTTGATAATAAGATGCCAAGAGACAGGAAAAAATCCAGATGAAGAGCACGCAATAGATGAGTGAATCGAAAACATTTACATGGAAGGGAATTGCTCAAGACAGAGACTTGTAGAAGAACCGTGGGGAGACCTTCACTCGGCAGTGGATTGAGAACGATTGACAATAATGATGCTATACACTGAAGAGCAATTGAATTAGAGATACCTGTCTAGTAACGTGTAGCACCACCTTTCATTCTGATGACGGCGGCGATTCGCCTCGGCATGGACTCGACAAGACACCGGAAGGGTTGGGAAGCCATACGGATCCATGACCCCTGAACAAGCTCCCACAGTTCACGAAGATTTGATGGAGGGATGTCAGAGCCTCGAACATCTCTCTAGATGGCATCCCAGATGTTTTCGATGGGATTGAAGTCAGGTGACCTAGCTGGCCAAGAAAGCGAGGTCACGTCGGTGAAGTGTTCATCCAACCATTCAGATACAGTTCGGGAGCGATGACACGGTGCATTGTCTTGTTGCAGGATGAGGTCCCTAGTGGAATGTTGAAGACACACAAACGGGAGCAAATGGTCGTCCAGGATATCCCGGTAACGTTGACTTGTGAGGGACGATGTAACACGTACCAGTGGTCCCATTTCAGTCCACGTAAACATTTTCCAGACGAGAATGCCACCCTCACCAGGTTGAAGAGTACCCTGCGGGCAAGAAGGATCCATCGCTTCATGTAGTTTGCGCCGTACTCGTATCTTGCCATCCACATGTACCAAAATGAATCTCAACTCATCAGTCCAGGCAACATTTTTCGACATGTCTAGGGTCCAGTGGCGATGTTCCCGCGCCCATGCTAATCTTTGCACTCTGTGATGTGCGGTCAGCACCGGGTCCCTTGTAGGACGATGGCTTCTGTACCCCATAGCGAGCAGATGGCTCTGGATGGTGTGGCTGCTTACAGGTTTTTGTGCACCAGCGTTAAATTGCCGAGTGATTTTTTGCACTGTGGTCCGTCTATCCGCTGTTACAATGCGAGCTAGCCGACGATGACCCCGTCATCCACACGCTGTTGTCCACGGCCGTAGGCCCTTGCAGGGATAGTTTTACCGGATTCGATATAATCACGGTGCACCCATGACACAGTGGCTCGTGAAAATTCCAGTGCCTGCACGAATTCCGAGATGGAGTGGCCCATTCGTCGGGCCTCGACAATTTGCCCACGATCAAATGCGCTTAGATCCCTCGTCTAACCCATATTGCGTCCGACTCTTACTGATTCCCGTCGCATCACTCCTTATATTGTCGGATCGCTGCATACGTCATGTCGTTTCCGTTTACAGGGCCGCCCATAGCGCCACATTTGCATAACGCCAGCTGTCTCTAATTCAATTGGTATTCAGTGTACACTCACACAAATTTAGTAGCCAGTTTATAAGGCTAATCCGTTTTATTTGGCCTTAAAAACAAGGGCAATATGCCTTTTTATCGATTCGACAAAGGTTTGTTAATGATTCGATGAAATACCGACTCACGCGCGCCCAACTGTTTTAACGCACATTGTATGGCGTGGATCCAGACATCTTAGGTGCCATTCAGCTTCATGCTACAAACCCGCCATGAGTTGCGGTCTGGAGATTGAAGTGGCTATTATAGCAGAGAAAAGTCAACATCAAGTTCCTTAAACTTCTCCAAGAGAATGTGAACATTATAACATGGTGCCTTGTCCTCCTTCAAGTAGCCAACACCGTGTAGGTAGTGAGTGACCTATTGTTGATCGCACTTGATCATCTTGGTACTTAATCACGCTTAGGCTAAATTCCAGTCAATTTTGGGTAATAAAGCTTTCCATAAAAATGCGTTGCAGCACTACACTGCCTCCGTTAGCCTGGGGACAACACAAGATCGATCCAGGTGTTCAATGTGTTTTCTGCAAATTTTCATTCCCCCATCGAGATGGTGCAGCTCAAGACAGGTTTCGTGAAATTACTTGATCCTTTTCTAACCAATTACGGAAACCGTATGCTCTTCTGAGCATTCTGAAGGCGTTTCGTATGGTTCACTGCTCACAGCAGTGGGCACGAACAGGTTTTCTGCTCTTGCAACACAGATGGTGCAATGCACAGTGGATAGCGCAATGCGATGTTTGACGATGTCCTTGATTCAGATTCTGTTTTACTCCCTGTTTTAAGTTTGTTGGTCAGTTTTTGTTTTCTTTGATTGGTATTTTTTTTATTGGAGGTTTAATGACCGCCGTGAGCTGTTTAATGTGCTATAAGCAGTCGTCCGTCTCTAATTTAGGGCGACTGTTTCCAGGAAGGAGACAGCCAGTGTCGTAAGACAAACACAACATTAATGCCTCACCGAGATTTGAACTCGGACCCATCAGAGACGAATGCTTACAACCAGCGCTTAGACCACTGCGCCACCGGGGCGACGGTTGTTTGTTTGCAAAAATGTGGTCCTCTTCTTTGACCTTGGACCGACTAACGTATTACTACTCAGAGTTGATGCGCTCAATCAACTCTACTCAGAGTTGATTGCTCAATACCGTTAATTTACTGTATTAACCACACTCTCCTTACTGCTGGTGCTCTTCTGCATTCTACAATACAATTGCACTAGTTTTGCTGATACTCGGAATACGCCTACGAGTAATTACATTCATCCCACGCCCAAAGCACGTTTGAACACGTGGCGCCGCCCCGGTGGCGCAGTGGTCTAAGGCGTTGGCCTCTGATCATTCGTCCGTAAGGGGTCCGGGTTCGAATCCCGGTGAGGCATGGATGTTGTGTTTGTCTTACGGCACTGGCTCTCTCCCTTCCCTGGAACCAGTGACCCTAAATTAGGGACGGGCGATTGCTTATAGCCCATTGAGTTGCTCACGGTGGTCGTTAAACCTCCAATCAAAAAAAAAAAAAAAAAAAAACACGTGGCTTTGCTTTTAGACCTTTAGTAACGTAATCCGAATTAATACAGGAATCGTTTCTTTTGAAGTGACCATACAGTATGTCCATGATGAGGTGAAGACAGCGGATGACGTATCAGTTAATTTTCGTAAAATGTTCTACTGATCTTAATAAATTAGACACTGATTTTATGCACATATTTATGCTTAGGAAATCTTGCATGAGTTATATATTTCTCTAACTTTTGCCTTTCATTTCTGAAAAGGATATTACTAAAATGAGTACTCTTGTAATATCCTGGTTTTTATAACTGATTCCTTAACGTGAATTTTTTCAATTAGGGATATTACCCGTAAATTACAGAATTATGTATTTTTACAGAGAAGGAAAGAAAGAATTGCTACTCTTAACTGAATTCCGTGATTCCAATTGAATAGCTGAAATCTTCTTTTTCAGAACATTAAATATTCTTGTTATGAGTATTATATATGCCTTTATCAAGAATATGACTTTACCATTCATCAAGAGTTTTACGTAAATTAAGTGCGAATGCCTTCAATTCATATCCAGCAAGAATGTGTTTGAAAGGATAAAAATCATCAAAATCGAATTTTGAAAGTACGGAAAATAGATTAAAAACACAAAACAAACAATAAATAGCATGCCATAAAAATCTGGCAGACCTGTGCAAACCCGGCCAGCGCTGTCCTTCAAGCCGAAACATGCATTTTCAGCTAAACCCGGGCATTGCCGTGCCTTGTGCTAGTTAAAAATAACACAAACAAGAAAGACGACACCAAATTTAAAGGTGTAATGAGCACTTCTTTTGAATCCGTACTGACGCGAATTAAATTTATCAAAGTTATTCAAAGTCGATGGAAACGGTATGGAAAGCAGTAGTATTTTACTGAAGAAAGAAGTATTTCAACCGGGTTTTTAAACCCACAGACATTGCTGTAAACGGAATCTTAATCTTACGCCCTCTGCTTGCAGGTTTGTGCATTAAGAAAAATTTGAAATTATATGAGATATATTTCGCACGGGAAACGCTCTCCAACATAGAAAGAATTTTTCAAATAGGACTCTCAGAAGCAAAGATATAGGCAAAAAATATATACATCTACGACACGTGGCGGAGAAACCATTTATTATTTTAAGAAGAAAATATTCCCAAAAGGTTTATCGACGAGAGTAATTGCGGTCCACAAAGAAATTTATTTCAATCGAGATTTCAGAGCTCAGACTTTGCTGGAAATACACCAGATGCGGAAATTAGGGCTTACGCCCCTGATGGCCAAACCATTTTTTTCCAACATTCAGAATTTATATGCAAAACATATCCCATCAACAGCTGTATCCGGTGCAGAAAGAAATTTTCAAATCAGAGTTTTAGGAGCAGAGATATCGCAGGAAACGCAATTTACCATTACGCTTCCTAGTGGAAAGTCTATTAATTGTTTAACATTTTGAAATTATATGGAACACATGTCGAACCACAAACTCTATCCAATGAAGAAGGAATTTTTCAAATCGGACTCTTAGAAGCAGAGATATTGAAAAAAATAGGATATTAATTTACGCTCCTGGCGGAGAAACTCATGCAATATTTTAATAAGAAAATATTCCAAAAAGGTTTGTTGATGTGAATGGCATTGGTGCACGAACGAATTTCTTCAATGCATATTTGAGAAGATCAGATTTTACTGTAAATACACTATATTGACAAAAGTCACCGGACACCAAGAAGGGAAACACAACATAGCATTTATTGACATACATTAATACAGTGTCGGTCCACCTTTGGCCTTAATGCATGCACTGACCCTTCGAGACATGCTTTCGACAAGGTTTTGGAACACAGCGATAGGTATGCGCTTCCATTCAGTACATAATGCTGCCGCTAACTGTTGCTTAGTAGATGGCCTTGGTTCCAAACTTCTTATGCGGCGCTCTAATTCATTCCATAGGTGCTCTATGGGATTAATATTAGGGATCTGTGCTGTCCAGTGCACACACGATAAGGAAATATCGTCAAACCACGTCGTAACAGTCCTTGCTTTATGGCTCGGCGCATTATCCTGCTGGTACCAACAAGGCCCGGTTCCATAGTATTGCCACAGAGTTGGTAGGGCATAATTGTTCAGAATATCAAAGTAGACGTGCGGGTTAACAGGTTTATCCACGATAACCAATGACTGGGGACCATACCACGAAAAACACCCACACACAAGTACACTGCCAGCTCCAAACTTTATCGTAGGAACAGTACACAGTGGTAAATAGAGTTCTCTCGACTGGCGCCATACCCACACATGGCCATCAGACTGATGGATCGTGTATCTGGATCCACCAGATCGTACTATTCCATTGATCTACGGTCCACGATAAATGTTCTTTACACAACGCTAAACGACGAGTAGCATTCCGAGTGGAGATGAAAGGCTTATGAGCAGCCGCACGACCACAGTGACCCATGGAATGAAGTTCTCTGCGAATGGTACGTGTACCTACCGATGTTCCAGCATTTTTACTCACCTGTACACTGAGGCCTTGTGCAGTACTCCGTCGATTAGCTGTAACGACTCTCCTGAGGCTTCGACGTCGTCTATCACTGATGTTTTTTAGTCTGCCGGTACGTTTTGCTACTTCAGGCACTCCATGTGTCTTCCACTAATTCAGTACATCCAAAACAGTTGACTTGGGTATGTTTAAATGCCTCTCGCTTTCTATGATGGACAACCCACTAATATAACACCCAAAAATCTTTCCTTTTTCAAAGTCAGTTTCTCTTCCGCCGCGACATTTTCACTCAACCTCACAGTGCGATATGATCACGGTCAGCAGCAGTCTTGTTTGTATACCTTTGGCAGCTGTACCGCGTATCTTAACAATGCACTGGATCCGTTCATTTGCTTTTGAAGTGTGTTTCTGGTGACCTTCATCAATATAGTATACATCAGAAGCAAAAATTAACACTTAAGCCACCTGGTGGCCAAACCATTCCTTACCAAAAATTAGCAATTATGTGCAAAAGGTTTACCACAAGGAGCTGTATCAACTAAAGACAAAACGTTTTCAGATCGGAGCTATAGAAATAGAAATATCGGGGAAAACGCAATTTAATTTTACGCCTCTCAGCGGGAAATCTATGCGTAACTTGAAAAAGTGAATATACCTAAAATACTCTTCGACATAAATGGAATCGAAAGGTAAAATATTTCTGTCAATCGGATGATTAGAAACAAATATATCGAATAAAATGTATTTTGAATTCTATATCAACTGCATTTACGCCCTCTAGCGGCGAAATTGTACATCCTAAAAAATAAACGAAATGAAGGATCGTCATTTGCGTATTTCAAGCTTCCTAATGCAAAAAAAAAATTCAAATCGGACTAATAGTTGCAGATATATCGTGTCTAGAGACGGACGGACAAACCAGTAACATAAACACGATCTTTTTCTACAAAAGACGTGCTAAGAATGAAACATGATTGACACGCAAAGCAAAAACATGGCGAACCGTACGTCTAACAATAAACTGTGTTTCTGAGTCTACTGTAAATAATGAAAATAATGAGGGTACTATTAAATTTTAATTCTGCACAGCTGAATTGGAGCCCGTGAGCAACCGTTTCAATTCTGTACAAAAGTTGTGTCTCATCATTATAAAGGAAGGGCCGAATTCCCCAATACGCCAACATAAGCACATGCCAAGGGCGGCAAAATCATTGAGAAAGAAATTTTTTGTTGGACGACATTTTTTTTCTCGAAAAAACGTACCTTTAAATTTAACATGTTAGAAACTTTTTTTAAGATATTTTTTTAAATATGAAATGTTTTTTACTATAAGTATTGAAGCAAAGACGCCAATTCTATCGTCTTGGGTGGAGTTCGGTGACACTGTTGGCGGGAGAGCGAAGAATACGTCCCTTCGACTTTCTAGTATTTTCGCGAAGAAGACAGCTGCTTGTGATGACGTCATATCCATTTACAACCTGCACCAATGAAAAGGAAACTGGTAGCGCCACCCATTTCGTCACTAGCTTTCGGAGAGTGCGGACTCGTTCTGTTGACCGGAAAAGCTGTCGGTGTGTGCGATCGGTGTCGGTTTTTTGAGTTGTAAAAATGAGCGACGGACCTAAATGTCTGAGTGGTAGTCAGTACAAGAAAATTAGATAAGAGAAGGGATGCAAGGACGAAATTGTCAGTACCAAAAGCAGTAAAATATATTGAGTTTTTTTAAGCAGTAAAAGCAGTAAATATATATGGTTTTTTTTTCAAACGCAGATATTGTCAAATGCTTCACTTTCAACCAATCTTCCTATATCGTGATCATTAGCATGAAGTAGGAAATCAACATCTTGTCAGATTTCGTCTGAACACGTGCTCAGAAATTTTCAGGAAACTGATCAAACTGCAATTATCGAGTCAATAGATACCAACGAGACTGCACTGAGTCGGTTTACTCTGGTTGGTCAAAATATCGGGCCAGCCTGTCACAACTGATCCTGTGCGTTGGCTAGTAAATGACAATGCTACAGACTGTATATATACACGGGTTTCACCTAGATGAAAACAGTTATTTTAAGAAATCCAGTCTCCAGTACAGCGATAAGACGATTAGATATCATATCATTTGTAGATGATTTTAGGAAGGAGTGTCTGACCCCAGGTCTTAAACAACAGGCTAGGAGATTCGGGCTAGAGTGCCCGATAGGAAAGTGACATGGAAACGAGGTAGAAAGGGGTAAGAAGACGCCCTTATTTATTAGGGAAGGGGGGAGTACCCGGGGTCCAACGGCATAACGTGCCCATCTGATGCTTGGCGGATATTTAGTGGCTCGAGCCTGTCTGGGATCGAACCTGAGATTCGTCCGTGGCAGTCACGAACGTTGACCACTAAGCCATCCGCGGCCCACAATTACATATCTCACAGAGGCGTTTTTTATAGAACATTATTAAATGGTGAAGCACGGGCTAAGTGTTGGATTGTGCATTCTGAAAGCACAGGTTCGGTTTACTCTGGAATTTTTAAGAAATTTAAAACCGAAACCACTCCCGTCTCGCAGCTTGTACACAACGGTTTGAGAGCGTGATTTTCTTATAGTCTAATCAAATATTGAAGTGACACTGGAGTGTTTATTAGCATACCAATAGGGAACTGCTCAACAGAGCGGTCATTTTCTTGCCGAAGGAGAATAAAGAAATACTTGAGGTTGTCAGCAAGAGAACAAAAATTGCCTGTGCTTGTTCTGTTGCGCATTGAATCAGAAAGTTTGATGAAAATGAACTGTGATGAAATCATCAACGCTTTTGCTCGCAGCATGTATTGACGCAAGTGTTTGTATTTGTAATAAAACTGATCGGCGTGCAGTCAAATGTTTTTTCTCTTTCTCTTGTGAATGCAATGACGCTTGTCGTACAACATTGTATTCTGGGTATAACACAATGTTCATTTTCTTCGTCGAAAAGAAAGGTACTCGTACTATACACTGTATTATAGTACGAGTACCTAACTTTTGACGTAGGAAGACTTCGTCTAACTCCGCGGGTCACGTGGGGCGACCTACGGCCAACACCTGTGACAAAAATAGGTCCCAATTGATATCGTTATAGCGTTCAAAATACGGGCCACACACTAATCGTGTTAGCATATTCGTAAACAGCATGGAGTCCAATTCGCGTACTGCGCAACACATCGTGCGCGCGACGCTCCCCTCACTCCCTGTGCGCAGGGGAAATGATGCAATGTTTCAGGGTGTGCCTCGGCGTTTGACTCAGTCTATCTCGGCAACCGTGAGCGTAACATGACTGTGCCTGGTATCGTTTTAAAGCTACCAATGAGATCTATACAAATATACACTGAGTGACCACTTTATTATGACCACCAGATAGTTTTAAGCTAATGAGCAATGGCTGCGCACTGTTTCCGCCAGAGGGCGAGGCTAGTATAAAAAGGGAAAGCTTAGTGCTTGCGACGGTAGCAGTAGTGATTTTTGCGTGACGTGACGGGTAAAAAATGCGATTTGACGGACTTTCAACGTGGGATGATTGCAACAGCTCGGAGTCATGGAGCGAGTATCACCGAAACCGCCGCATTCGTGAAATTTTCCAGAGCAGCTGTTGTTAAAGTGTTTAAAGACTGGACCGTCAGCCAAAAAAACTGGGTCTCTACGTGCAACGTGTGGTCGTCATCGACTAGCGACTGCTCGGGCGGAACGGAGAGTGTCCAGACTAGTAACAGACAACAGAAGGGAAACAGTGCAGCAAATTACAGACCATCTTAATCCAGGATTCCCTCAAATGATCTCTGCACGCACTGTTCGCCGTACACTGCATCGGATGGGATATAGCAGCCGAAGGCCTGTTCGAACACCTTTGCTGTCTGCAGTTAACAAGAGAAAGCGTCTCCAGTTCGCACAGGAGCACAAGAATTGGACAGTCGATAATTGAAAACAAATTATGTGGTCCGATGAATCACGTTTTCAGTTACACCATTCCAATGGCCAAGTGAAAATTTGGCAGGAACAGCACGAAAGCATGTACCTCCAATGCATTGCTACAACCCTTCAAGCTTGTGAAAGCAACGTTATGGTTTGAGGAATGTTTCCCTGGCGTGCTTTGGGCCCTTTAATTCGTGTTGATCAACGTCTGACTGCCACATCATATCTAAACATCGTTGCGGACCAAGTGCACCCTGTCATGTGGATGGTTTATCCCAATGGCGTTGCGTCCTGCCATAGTGCTCGAATTGTACAGGATTGGTTTCAGGAACATGCCGGTGAGTTTACTTTGCTTAGGTGACCCCACAATTTCCAGATGTCAACCCTATTGGGAATTTGTGGGATGACGTTCAACGAGCTATACAGCTGGATCTACAACCCTGCAATCTCAGACTCTTTGAAAGTGCTATTCATCAAGCATGGTCTCAGATTCCACAAACCACCTATCAACATCTCGTGGAGTCCATGCCACGAAGAATCGACGCAGTATTAAAGGCGAAAGGTGGTCCAACGAAGTACTGAGGGAGTGGTCATAATAAAGTGGCCACTCAGTGTATAAACAAAATTATGCAGTTGTTTCAACTGGACATTTCAAAATTTGTTTTCTTGTGACCGGTGAACTCTCTTGAAAATATCGCGGTTTATCTGGACAGCCGTGAGTGCAAAACGACCGTGCGTGGTATCGTTTGAAAACTCTCGACAAGATATATTCAAATAGATAAAGAACATATCGCAGTGGTTTAAACTAACATTTTTAAAAATTGCTTTCGTGTGAACGGAATATCATTTTTTACAATGCCTCGGAATTCGGAGAATGAACGTAAGCAAAAGTGGAGAAAATCAAAACGAAAGGCAGGAGGAAGTGATGAGGAATGTAAAAAGCCCAAGAAGACAGAGTACCACGTTGGGGAATTCGTGTATCTATCTGCTTTGTGTTCACAATGTATCCAGCATTATTTGTAAAAATTATGTAAGCTACTTTTCATATCAATAGACCTGTGTTGGCTATAACAAATTAAATAAGCACTTTGAAACCTTATTCGACTAGCTGATTTGAACTCTCCGATCTGCAAGTCTTAGTCCTACTTTTCAAACTGACGGCTCAATCAGAACTGAGCCTACCTGTATTTTTTTTTACGGTGAGCTTGGTATTAAGGCATGTATGGGAGTGGCAGATGGGAGGACTTACTTGATCTTAGTGACTAATAAATCCAAAGGTTGATGCGGAGGCGGCATTCAGAAAAATGCCTGGGGAGGAAAACGTGTAAGTTCGGCGCTGTATAAAGGGCTTAAATAATGTGACGTTTACCTCTATTAAACCATCAGAAAAGCAGGAATAACAGTAACAGAGCTGAGTATCAGGCACTACTTAAACCGTTTCATGACTTACACACACGCTGTTGTTTACCTGCAGTTGCTTCGACTTGCATAATAGAGTGGGCCAAAAAAACTTTTTTTTTAATTTGCATATCGCCTAGTGCAGAAAAGTTACCATCTGGGTCAACAAGAATAACAAACAAATTTTTTTTTGAAATCGACAAATATCTTACGTCTCCGCACGGCACACTAAATCCGCGATTTTTCGACCACATTGGGCCGTAAGCAAAAACTGATGGATTGATGGAATTTTTTTTTGTAATTGAAATCGAGTAACTCGTAGTGCGGAAAAGTGTCCTTTCGTGTTCCCAACAACAGTGTATAAAAAATGTTTTGAAGTTGATCAATATGCTATGTCTCCGCACTGCACCCGAAGTTCACCATTTTCTTCCCACATTTGGCACGCAGGCCTAGGTCAGGTATAGGCATCCTAGCATGTAGGGCATCGGAAAAATCCGTAGGAAATTGCACTGTTCTGACTGCACCATGTAATATTCATTAGCATCCAAATTGATGAGCATCCAATGTGTGCATGTGTAGTAACACCCAGTTTGCTTTGCAATGTGTAGCGTGCAGCCCTTCGCTTGCTTTCAATGTCACATATGAAACAACTCAGAACTCACCACGAGAAGGTGGTTACACTCAGAGTTCCGCCCGCCCTCCCTCCAGCTCAAAATTTTATTTCTACGTGGTATACCTTGTTAGGTAATCCGCTTTACCCGAAAAATGGGGCATTAATTGCCATGAGCAATTGTTGCTCTTGTAAACGAATCTCTAGCTTCAAATCCACACACTGAGGCAGCTGCTTCGGTCACCATATCCACGCAACGTTCCACAGCTAGCGTGTGGCAGGGAAACTTGGTTATTTCTTCACCAGCTGCGGCAGAAATTGTGATTAGTCGATCCAGATCTTGATCTGAGATGTGTTTTGTCAGGGATGGTTTGGTAAGATGTGTTTTAGTCCAAGCGATCATCTCATAATATTCATTAGCATCCAAATTGAATTGCGGCACTTCGAATTCTCTTAGGACATCATTCATTTGTTGTTGTCTAGCTTTCTTTATTCTTCTCCATCCAAAAGCTCCAACGTGAGTGCGTTCGTCCACAATCATACTTAGCAATATATTATCTGGGTGACTAAAGAACGTCTTTCTCTTTATCACTGCATCAATGATTACTTTGCACTTCAAATCCATGAAGCGCGATAAGTTGATCAGTTTCCAAAAGTGTTTGGCCCCTTCTGTGCACGAAGGTTTCGTATTTACTAAAAAACAGACCGGGGCATTTTCCTTCATTTTGTAGTTGGCAACACAGATCAAAGTTTGCGATGGGTTTTGAGTGGCAACATAGAGGCGAATGGCTCTGTTAGCTGTAGTCAGCCACCGCGAATATGACAGTGGTCCTGGATTTCTTCTAGAAATCACAGTCTCTCTGTGACACGGCGTAACAGATTTCCAGTAAATACTGCAGGTCGGTATTCAGTTCACGTGTATCCTGCAATTATTTCTTGTGTTCTATCCATTCTACATGAATAGCTGCAAAGTCAACTGCTGGAAGGTTTTCACAGCCGTCGAGAGCCGCCCCAATCTCTCCTGAACGAGTTGTAGGACCTGTTGATTTACCATCGAGTTCATCAAACAAATGGCGAAATGGAAGCTCATTGAAATGGAACAAGCACACCAGCCACTGCAAAGAACGTTGCAACTGAAGTTCCATTTGAAGTATAGCACCGTTTTTCCTGTCGGTATTTATGACAGTTCCACCGCATTCTAAAGCAATCAGAAAACTTGAGTCAATGTAACTTCTAAAACATTAGTGATGCTGTTTGCGATGCTTCTGCTATGACCAGAAGTGGGGGTCACATGGCCGAGGTACTTTGATCCAGGCTCTTCCAAGAGAGTAATGTGCTCTTCTTTCTTTTCAGAACGATAATATTTATCGTCTTTCTTATCTAGGAACAGAGTTGAGTCATTCCTTCCATCAAAGCAGAGTCCTCGAACAAGTTTTCTGCCTGGGCTTTTTCCTGTATATCCTTCAATAGGTTTATTGTTTCACGGATGATTTTGTTTTTATAAATGACCTTCTTGAGACTATCGACTGTAATGATGCCCAGTAGAGATTCGTTCATAAGAGCAACAATTGCATCATGGCAATTTATGCCCCATTTTTCGAGTAAAGCGAATTACCGAACAAGATATACCACGTAGAAATACAATTCTGAGCTGGAGGGAGGGTGGGAGGCACTCGAAGTGCAGCCACCTCTTCGTGGTGAGTTCTGAGATGTTTCCATATGTGACATTGGAAGCAAGCAAAGAGCTACACGCTGCACATTGCTAAGCAAACTGAGTGTACTACACATGCACACGCATGGTGCCCTCAGAACAGTGCAATTTCCTACGGATTTTTCCGATGCCCTACATGCCAGGATGCTTTTACTTAGCCTAGGTCTAAGGGCCAAATGTGGGAAGAAAATGGTGAACTTCGCGTGCAGTGCGGAGACATAGCATATTGATCAACTTCAAAACCTTTTTTCATATTAATTGGGAACACTAAAGGACACTTTTCCACAATAATGGTTACTCGATTTCAATTACAAAAATTTCATCCGTTTTTGCTTACGACCCAATGTGGTCGAAAAAACGCGAATTTAGTGTGCCGTGTGGTGACGTAAGATATTAGTTGATTTCAAAATAGTTTCTTCTGTTATTCTTGTTGACCCAAATGGCAACTTTTCCGCACTAGGCGATATGCAAATTAAAAAAGGATTTTTCGGCCCACCCTATTGCTGTTCACGATGTTTTGGTTCTTTGGCGCATGTGCAAACACGCCGTCGAGCTGGCAAATTGAAAACTATCTCTTTTTGCTCAAAATATTCTTCTGAGAAAATAAGTAATAACTCGTGATATTATAATAAAGCAAGTTTTTATTGATTCCTCTTTTCATCTGAGGGGGAGGGGGGCTGACTCAAGATATAGTTTTCTAGTTGGTTCTTTTGAACAATGGTGACCTATGAAGACCCTGAACTCCGAACTAGATATATAACCAAAAGGAATTAACATGAAACGAAAAATTGCAGCAAGAAGAATTTCCCGGGATTAAGCCTTGATTTTTTATTTAAAATTACTACATTGCTTTCACTGTATCATATAAGGATGAGACCATAGCGTTTCATATGATATTATCTCCAAACGTTCATCATTCAGAAATTTTATTTTGAAATATTAATGTTTTGAGATAATAGCATACACTGAGAAATATCAAATACCAATATTAAATTTTAACACCTACCTAAAATGCAGTGTCTTTCTTTCACACCAGCATGTTTTTCAAAACAGCAGTATGTAATATATTTTTTAACTTTTTTTCTAACCACCGCAGAAAATATATGATGATTTAGTTTAAACTGTTGTAAATTTAGTTGAAGTTGCTGTAACTCTAAATTATTCCTATATCTACGTGTCTCAGCAAATGCTCGTGATGAACTCCGCGAACATATGTCGCACTTTGTCGAAATTATAAACAAGCGACCAGCGAAAGAATCAACATGCTAACTTAAGAACAGTTTTCTTTCATCCACCACTGAAAAGTCAGATTACTGATTCACGGAATATATCAATGATTGTATTCGTTCGTCGATCACATCGATTTAAATGACAACGCTGAATAATACACTCTCGAACATAAATCTAGTCACACATAAACCTCTGTAACTCTTTCGTACATAAATCTCTCGACAACTGCACGTCAACTATATCGCATCAACTCTATGTTGCATTCCACGTCGACATTGCATGCTTCTCTGACTCTCTGACTGTGTTGCCAAATTTTAAAAGCTTTACGGGGAAGAAATGTGCAGTTCAGTGAGAACACGTATAATGGAATAAAACGGTTATAAATATAAAATATATATATATATATATATATATATATATATATATATATATATATATGTATAACGGTTATTATGTTCAAGAATCACTGCAAGGTTCTCTGGGTTCCTAATAGCATACTTGATTTTTTAAAGCACTTCTTGTTGCGTACAGGGTTTGTTCTTTTCATATTTAACAAACCTTTTAGTGATTCTTGAGCAGAATAACCTTGTAGGTTGAATGTGGATAAAATTAGGAAAAAGTTTGGAATTTTGTTACTCAAAAAATGGTATTTGATATTAAACTCTGTCGAGAAATTTATGTTATTTTTAAATAAGGGTATATAAATATCAATTAAAATTAAAGTTTTTATTATTTATTTACATTTCTTTGTAATTTTAGAAATTGTGTTAAAATGTTATAAAAAATAAAAGATCCTTAACGAATCTCTGTCAAATCCTTCCTATAGCTAGGCATGAGATATAAAATAAAAGTACAGAACCCATGTGTACGTACGTTTCTTTTAGAGCAGAATACGCAAATCAGGATCGAGTTATAAACGCGATTGGTTGGCAGGCTTTTCATCGCACTTCGTACTCTTTCTCCAAATATACTGGACAGCAGTGAGCTGTTAGATTGACTTGAAGTTGTCTCGAAGACAGCATTTAGATGATTCACAGCGGTGGGGAGTGATCAATGGGTTGGAAACAGGTCAATCCCTGTCGAAGGTTCCCAAAGCGTTAAATATACCACAAAATATCATCTCAAAACTATGGAGGCAGTTTCTTAATACAGGAGAGGTTTGTCGTCGACAAGGACAATGCCGTCGCAGAGCTAACCCTGCTGCTGAAGGCTGCTATATTACTCTTACAGCCAGAAGACATCGGCAGATAACAGGAAAGCAACTGACTCTGGAGCTCATAGCAGCCATTGGCACTTGAATAACTCAATTTACACTTAAAATATTGTAAGTATACTAGTAATCCAAATTTTTGGCGTAAAATAGAAATCAAGGTTTCCAAGCTTTCGCACATCAACCAGATGGGTTTTTCAAGGAAGGTTTGCAGTTTGAGACATCTGGCTGATGTGCAAAAGTTTGGAAACTTTGATTTCTAGTTTACGCCAATAAATTCAGGCTACTAGCATAGTTATGCCATTTTAAGTGTAGTTGGCAAACAGTTCCTCCTTATTAATTCGATTTACACTTTACGGTAGGTTGCATGAGAGAGAGAGAGATATGCAATGAGACCTATGATTTGTGTCTCGCTAACCCCCTTAGCCGCTCCGGGGGCGCAGTGATCCAAGCGATGGCTACTGACCATTCGTCCGAGATGGGTGTGGGTTCAAATCCCGGTAAGGCAAGGATGCTGGGTTTGTCTAACGGCACTAGCTCTCTCCCTTCTCCGGAACGAGTGGCCCTAAATTAAGGATGGGCGACTGCTTGTAGCTCATCGAGTTGCTTATGGTAGTAGTGAAACCACACAAAAAAAATAACCGGCCTTAAGATGGAGTTGCCAACATTGCCTCTGAAGCCCAGACAACTGGGCACGTGTGCTTTCATGGATGAGTCACGAGACAGTTTAAACACTGGCCGACGCACTTTTACCTAGCGATAACCAAGGACTCACGACAGCTCCTCAAATGTCCACGAAAGGTCCACTTTTGGTAGCGGACGTTTTCTTTTCTTTTCTGGGAAGGCATCATTACAAGCGATAGCACCGATATGCACATATTTCAGATTGGCTCGAGGAACGGCCAGAGTTGAGATTGTGTACTCCTATCTTAGAGACTCCTCAGGAGTGTCCTCTGCTCAGATTTCCTCCTGATAGACGATTCCGAGCTGAAATGTTGGGTGAGTATCTGGATACAGAAGATCTCGCAGAAATAGATTGTCCAGCATATTCGCCGGACATTAATCCCATTAAGCATGCCTGAAAAACCTTGGAAAGGCGAGTTGCAAAAAGCCAGCCCTCACCTAGGACCCTCCAGAAAACTCCGAGTAGCCCTTTCTGAGGAGTGGCGGTTAATTCCACAAGCCATAGTGGACAGTCTCGTTCACAGTACGGCGTGCGGTTACGAGTGCTGTATGTCTGTTAGAGGCAATCATATATCTTACCGACTGCTCCAGACAATGACCACGAATACCTGTTTTGCTCTTTCTTTTTCCATGTGCATATTTTCTGTTTATTGCTTAATTCCAAAGTCCTGCTATATGTAAATCTTGTAATACGTCACAATCTTGTTAAATTTCATTCCATTTCCATTCGCATCGCAAGTAATGTAGGAATTTTTGTAAATTATCTTTAAATTTTGAACACCAGTGAACATAAGAGAACAAAAATTCAAAAGGAAAGTTTATAATTACATGTTGCCGCACCGGTGGCTCAGTGGTCTAAGCGATGGTTCCTGATCATTCGTTCGAGATGGGTCCGAGTTCGAATCCCGGTAAGGCATAGATGTGTTTGTCTTACGGAGCTAGCTCTCTCCCTTCCCTGGAACCAGTGTCCCTAAGGACGGGCGACTGCTTATAGCCCACTGAGTTGCTCACGGTGGTAAACCCCAATAAAAAAAACAGTATATGTTACATCATCCACGTAAGCATTTAAACTTACAGTACATTAAACTCATGTTACAGCAATTCGAACTATTAAAGATAATTTTTTTTATTGGAGGTTTAACGACCACCGTGAGCAACTCAATGGGCTATAAGCAGTCGCCCGTCCCTAATTTAAAGTCACTGGTTCCAGGGAAGGGAGAGGGCCAGTGCCGTAAGACAAACACAACATCCATGCCTTACCGGGATTCGAACCCGGACCCCGTTCGGACGAATGATCAGAGGCCATCGCTTAGACCACTGCGCCACTGGAGCGGCATAAATTTTGAACACCAGTGTACATAAGAGAACAGAAATTCAAAAGGAATGTTTAGAATTACATGTTGACGCCCCTGTGGCGCAGTGGTCTAAGCGATAGCTTCTGATCATTCGTCCGAGTTGGGTCCGCGTTCGAATCCCGATGAGGCATGGATGTTGTGATTGTCTTACGGCGCTGTCTCTCTCCTTTCCCTGGAATCAATGGCCCTAAATCAAGGATGGGCGACTGCTTATAGCCCACTGAGTTGCTCACGGTGGTCGTTAAACCCCCAATAAAAAAATAGTATATGTTACATCATCCACGTAGGCATTTAAACTTACAGCACATTAAGCTCATGTTACAGAAATTCGAACTTAGTCAATACTAATATTATAGTTTCGGAACTGGAAAAAAATTACATCTCGACCAGCAGCTGTTTATATCACTCATATTTTTTGTCTCGTTGACGTAAAACTTCCATTTTTGGTAAGAATTAATGTACCAAATGTCGAAGCTTTTGAAAGCAAAACATGTGTGACGTATATGATTTTATTTAAATTAAAACAGAATTTTACAGGAGACTGAAGAAATATTTTTCTCACTGAAACAGGAATACATTTTCAAAAGAGAAAATACGGTTTCTTTCTTTTACTTAAGTGTGGGAAACAACTGAGGAAAGCATTTATTCTTTAGGCTTTAAAGGTGTTTTGTTCAAAAAAGGGAAGGTTTCGCATGCTGAATTTATAGAATCCAATCAAATTTGATGTTCAGGAAAAAAGATATCTTTGCATGTACAGAGAAATGTATTCAAAGCGTACTCCTTTTTATAACGTTACATACAGGGTAGTAAATTCTACGCGTTAAGAATTAGTACCCGACGCATAATTCAAAATTTATTCTTCTCCATATTTTTAAATTATTTCCTCATTTACTGACGTTATTTCTTTTCTTAACTTTAACATAGTTATTCTCAATTTTGTTCCATGCGGAATTAATCACTAAGATCTTTGTTCTAGATTTATTTTTTCTTACCTTTGTGCTACTTCAAATAATTAGCTGCAACTGATGCTACTGCATTTTTAAAGTATTTCTAATTTGCTTGGTTGACATTCTATACTTTTTTTAATCAAACTGCTTTACTTTTACAACTTTATCACTAATTGCTCCTCCGTTTCATTATTCCTTGAGAAATCGTTTACTTAATTTCTTCATTTTTTTAGCATATCGTTTTTGATAGCAATCTCATCATTATACTCAATACGTTTCAATTTCCCATATTATTTATCTCATTGCATTATCAGCTGATTCTTTCTTTATTCTCCAAATTATTAGTAGATAAATCTAGAAAACCTCTTTTTATCGCTGAATTCATCTTTCATTTGAAATTAATTTGTCATACAATCCAAAACATCTGCCTCTAGAAACAATTACAGCCAGAAGTCTGCATAGATATCCAACGATTCGCATATTGGGTTTCGGAGGAGACTTCCAAGGTAAAAGGCAATGAAGAAATTAAAAATATGAAAAATCATTAAAAAGCAAACATCATTAAAGCCTTGCACATATTTCAGGTAGAATAAAAAAAAACAATGTTTATTCAGAATTAAATGTTTATTTGACTATAGCTTCGCAGAGCATTGGGCTCGGCATCATCAGGAGGAATGTCTCCATTCGTACTGATGATGCCGAGCCAAACACTCTGAGAAACCATAGTTGATGTTAAATAAACATTTAATTATGAATAAACGTTGCTCATTTTATTCCATGTCAACATCACAAGTTTTCTAGTTATAAATTATATGCAATCCTAATACAGACATGAATGATAAAGCTGTATCATTAATGAAAGTGTGCGAAATAACAGAGAAATTATCAACACATTAAATGTAATTTCTTATTACTTTTATTTGATTTCTATTATAACCGCTGCAAAGAAGATATTCATTATTATTATTAAAATAAAAAATCTTATTTTAATATAATTTACGATTAGACATAGTTTTTATTTCTAAATCTCACAAATCTACGCATGAAATGCACATATCCAGAATTACGTAAAAGTAGTTTTATATTTTAGATATTTTTGTGAAAAAATATTCATTTACCTATGGCACAAGGTTAATGTTCCCGATCATCAAAACTGATTGTAAATATTCATCATTAAAAAAATCGCGAATGGTTAGATGTCGGCTATTTACATTTCGAAAATATTTTTATATGCGCACGCAAGTAGTGCTACACAGAGAAATAAAAAAAACATGAAAGATGACACCGAATTTTCGGGTGTAATAAGCACGCCTTTTGAATCCGTTATGACGCAAATTAAATTTATGAAAGCTATTCAATGTCAATGGAACCGGTATGGAAAAGAATAATATCTGACGAAAGAAAGACGTTCTTCAATCGGGATTTTAATCCCTCAAATATTGCTGTAGACGTAATAGGGAGCTTACACCCTCTGGTTGAAGACTTGTGCATTAAGAAAAACATGAATTTATATGAGAAACATTTCGCACCGGAAACGCTCTCCAACACATAAAGAATTTTTCAAATCAAACTCTTAGAAACAGAGATATCGACAAAAATAAGATGTGACTGTACGTCCCCTGGTGGTAAAACCGTGCATTATTTTAGGAAGAAAGTAGTCTCAAAAGTTTTTCCATAAGAGCGGTATCGGTCCAAGAAAAAAAAAATTTAGTCGAGTTTTCAGAAGCCCAGATTCTGCTACAAATACATCAGAAGCGGCATGTAAGGTCAGGTGATGCGCAATATCACAGCCTCACCTTGACAAATGTCAACCCCGCCTTCTCATGGGGCATCGTGTTCCCACTAAAGTGGCTCTGACGACCGCCAATAGCGGTATAACTATACCATCGGCATTAAAGGAAATGCTATCCCACACTCACCAACCCGCTTGGACAGCGTGGTGAGTTATGGCCAACCCCTCCAAAATGACTCCACAACTTAAATCTTGGCCCTCAGTCTCCTGCAGCTGGAATGTACCTGGCCAAGGCAGCGGCCAGTGCGACATGAAGGCAGAGGGTGCTAAGAATCACCGGAGGACCGAACTAGGCTGCCATCTGATGCTGACCTTGGCTACGTATAACGGACGCTCCCTATCTTCTGATTCAAGGCTTCTTGAATTGGAAGAGGAACTACAAAGGATCAAGTGGGACATCCTCGGGCTAAGTGAGGTAAGGAGAAAAGGAGAAGATCTCATTGAACTGAAAAGTGGACATCTCTTCTACTATCGTGGGACAGATACTGGCAGAACTAGTGGTGTTGGATTTATAATAAACAAGAAACTGAAGGATAAAGTTGTAGAAGTTGAAAGTTCCCCTGACAAGGCTGCACGACTCGTTATCCAACTCTCGAGAAGATACAAGGCTCAGATTATTCAAACTTGTGTACCCACCACAAGTCATTCTGAAGAAGAAACTGAATAATTTTATGAGGAAATTCGTCATCGAAATAAAAAAGGTAAGCAGCACTTGAAGATCATTATGAAAGATTTCAATGCAAAAGTAGGGCAACGGCAACAGAATGAAACTTCAGTAGGCAAATTCGTTCACAGCAACAGAAAGCAGCGTGGAAATACTCTCGTAGAGTTTGCAGAGGCAGAAGGGTTTTCATTTTGAACTCCTTTTTCAGGAAAAAGCGACAGCGGGAATGGACATGGAGACATCCAAATGTGACGACAATTGAAATTGATTTTATTATATGTCACAAAATATTCGTCATAGAAGACTGCAGTGTGCTAAACAAGTTCAACACAGGTAGTGACCATAGATTGGTGAGATGTAACATGCACCTCAACACTAAACTCGAACGTGGCAAGCTCATAAGACAAACAAAAGGTATTGACATAACCAACCTTAAAAAACACCATAATACCTTCAAGTTGGAACTGAAGAACAGATGCTCTGCCTTAGAAGGCCTAACATCGGAAAAAGTGGATATTTCTGAAGTAAACAGAAAAGTAACCAAATCTCTTATGCAAACAGCAACAAAATTAGCTGATTCTAAGAACAAGTTGCATGTGAACAAATTATCAGGAAAAACCAAAATGTTAATGCAAAAAAGAAGAGAGATGAGGACAACTAAAGAAGATGTCACTTCCAAAGTGGAATATATAGAGCTATGCAAGACAGTACGAAAAAGTATCACTGAAGACGTAAGGAAATTCAACTGCAAACTAGTGAGGAAAGCAATTGAAAACAACCAAAGCCTAATGATAGCAAAGGGACATCTCAGTAAGGGACGAAAACAGATTATGGCACTGAGAAAAGAAGATGGTTCTGTAACAAGAAATAGAGACGAAATTTTGACAAGAGTGAAAGGTTTCTACTCCAAATTCTACGAAAGCGATGATACATGTACTCCAGACATCATGAAAGGTACCAGTACCAGAGTTCTTCCAGTCCTTCCAGCAGAAGTTGCACATGCAATCAAGAACATGAAGCGGGGAAAAGCTCCAGGAGAAGATGAAATTACTGTAGACATAATGCAAGAAGCAAGTGGAGAAATCAAAACAGTACTCGCCCAAATTTTCACTCGCTGCCTTAATGCAGGGAGGTTTCCTGAGGATTGGAACAACGCTACAATGATCCTGTTACATAAAAAAGGTGGCATTGAGGATCTCAGGAACTACAGACCTATCAGCGGTTTATAAAATCTTCACTAAAGTTCTTTCACACCGCTTGAAGGTAACAATGGACATGGCTCAACAGAGAGAACAAGCTGGATTCAGGAATGGCTACAGCACAATATATCATATCCACGTACTGAGAGAACTAAATGAAAGAGCGAGGGAATATGAACTTCTATTGTGCATGGCTTGTATCGATTATGAAAAAGCCTTTGAGTCGGTGAAACCATCAGCAGTTACAGTGGCTTTGAAATCCTGCGGTATTGAAGATGCATACATTACTATTATTAATAACATCTATGAAAATGCAAGTGCAAAGATTTGGCTGTTTGAAAATACAACACACATAAAAATTGGAAAAGGAGAGAGACATGGTGACACCATATCTCCGAAGTTCTTTAATGCCACATTGGAAAATGTCTTTCAATCACTGAACTGGGAAAACAAAGGGATAAAGATTAATGGAGATTATCTAACCCACCTTCGTTTTGCTGATGATGTAGTGATTTTTGCAACTACCCCATCAGAGCTGCAGAATATGATCCAGGAACTGGCTGCAAGAGTAAAGAAGTGTGATTAAAAATGAACTTTCAGAAGACAAAAGTGATGTTCAATGCTTTTACAAGAAATGAAGATTTATCGATTAATGGAGAAAACCTGGAGATAACAGACACGTACGTTTATCTTGGATAGCAGATATCAAGTGAGGGCCACATTGATGAAGAAATTTATCGGCGTATAAAACTTGCCTGGAGAGCTTTCGGAAGAAACAGCATAATTTTCAAGAGCAATATGCCATTATGTGTTAAAAGAAAAGTGTTTGACCAATGCATCCTTCCAGTGCTTACGTATGGTGCAGAGACGTGGACCTGAACTAAAAGAGAGACGCAAGGGCTGCAGACAACTCAAAGAGGCATGGAGAGTTGCATGCTTGATGTAACCAGGAGAGATAAGAAGAGGAACTCGTAGATCCGCAAAAAGGCAAGAGTGGAAGACATCATGATCAGAGTTAAATCCCTGAAATGGCAATGGGCTGGACATACTGCCAGAAGGACAGACCATCGATGGACAGCCGAAATTTTAGATTGGATTCCAAGCGACAAGAAAAAACCCAGAAGAAAACCACATGGGAGATGGGTGGATGAAATTCGAAAGTATGCGGGGGTGACATGGAGGAGACTGGCACAAGACAGACCGTTGCGGAAGAAACTTGGCGAGACCTTCGTCCAGCAGTGGATTGATAATGGTTGACAATGATGATGACATCAGAAGCAGAAATTAACACTTATGCCCCCTGGTGGCCAAACCATTCTTTACCGAACATTAGAAATTATGTGAAAAATATTATCCATTAGGTCTTGTATGCGATACAGAAAGAATTTTTAAATTGGAGATTTAGAAGCAGAGACATACGGCGGAAAGCAATTTACCTTTACGCCCCCAGCGTAAAGCCTATAAATTACTTGAAAATTTTAAAATTATATGAGAAACATGTCACACTGGAAACACTATCCAACAAAGAAGGAATTTTTCAAATCGGACTCCTAGAAGTAGATATATTAACAAAAGTAAGATATACATCTACGGCCCCTGGCGGAGGAACTGTGGAATATTTTAAGAAGAAATTATTCCAAAAATGTTTATCGATGTGAGTGGCATCAGTCCACGAAAGAATATTTTCAATCGAGATTTTAGAATCACAGATTTTGTGGCGAATACATCAGAAGCAAAAATTAACACTTACGCCCCCTGGTGGCCAAAGTGCATTTTACCAAAATTTTGAATTTATATGCAAAAGATTTTCCATCGGAAGATGTATCCGCTGAAGAAAAAACTTTTTCAAATCGGTGTTTTAGAAGAAGAGTTATCGGGGAAAATATAATTTACTTTTACGCCCCTAGCGGAAAATCTATGCTTAATTTGAAAAAGTAACTATATCTAAAATACTCTTCGACATAAATGGAATCGAAAGATAAAATATTTTTTTCAGTCGGATGTTTAGAAGCAAATATGTGGAATAAAACGTATTTTTGAATTCGACATCATCTGCATTTACGCCCTCTAGCGTCGAACTTTTACATCGTAAAAAAAAAAAACGAATCATCATTCGCATGTTTCAAGTTTCCCACTGCAAAATTAATTTTTCGAATCGGACTAATAGGTGCAGAGATATATTTGGTACAGGCGGACGGCCGGACGGACAAACCGGTAACATAAGCACGATCTTTTTTTACAAAAGACGTGCTAAAAATAGATTGCTAATGTTCACCAAACAAAATCTTTGTGGGTTAGATGTGGAATATTTAGTCTGATTCATCAAAGATACTGAAATAGAATGAAAAAGAAAACGCATTAAATAATTACCACTCAGGGATGTTTGACTAGAGTATTTTTTTTTTACTAAAGGTTTAACGACAACCATGAGCAACTCGACGGACTATGAGCAGTCGCCGGCCCTAATTTAGGGCCACTGATTCTAAGGAATAGAGGGAACCATGGCCGTAAGACAAACACAACATCCATGCCTCACCGGTATTCGAAACCGGACCCTTCTCCAACGAACGGTCATGAGCCCGCGCTTAGACCACTGCGGCGGCTTAGGGCATTGCTCGACTGTATTATGTTTTGTCGAATTAATTGCAATTCAGAAAAAGGAAGCGAGATTTGTCGAATTCATTTTAATATTTTCAGCTTCCGTTTAATTAAATTCAAAATTTCGTTTTGGCTTTCAGTTTAGTTAAGATCGAACTAACGAAAATCTGGCTAAAAATTTCTTGCTTCCTTTTTAACTTCTAATACTGTTAAAAAAATCTACTTAAAAATGAGAACCTGAACCTACTCGGGTTTTTTTAAATTCAATCATATCGTAAACGAGTGCGTGAGATGCTCACATATAAGTAACTGTACGTACTTACAAATAACTGCGGAAATAAATATAAATATAATCTCGTATTACTTCTGTAAGAACGGACATATTAATTATGTTAAAATATAATGAAATGAACATCATGCTACTTTTTCACAAAGAAAAGTAAGACGGTACAATGCCTCAGAAGGAAATAGAAGGTTCGAGAACATTTTTTTCGAGGTCGAGGGCGTCAGACAAAGAACCTCGGTTTTCTCACGCCCTAGAAAGGGGCAGGCCTTTCTTACGAACTGATACCATCTTCAAGGATACCGCGTCTTTTGCTGTACATTGTCAGCGTAGCACAGACGCCTAAAATATGTAAATCTTTGTATAATCTGTAACAATGTAATTTTGCAATGCAAGTTTCCAAATAATTGTAATGTAATTTATTTTTCCTATGAAAAGAGGGACTACATGCGTTATCATGAATTTTATGTTTTACGTTCGAGCATAAGAAAAGAAGATATTTGAAGTTCGAAAGAGTTGCATATCTTTATAAGTTCCCTGTTTTCTGAAAACTAAATTTCAATAAAAATAACGAGTGAACTACAGCATTGATGAACGTATGCAAAGTTCGAATGTAAGCGAAAAAACTGTCTACTTCGTGATGGTAAAGAGAGAATTTGAAGAAAGAGAACAGCAGTATGAGTAAAGAGAACGTTCAATAAAAAGGATTGCAGAGAAAGAAAAGGATCTTGTTCTTGGGTAATCTTCCGGCATTTACGGAGGAAGTTCCACATTTTATTTTACTTTTATCTTTTTCTGAAATAAAAGAAAATTCGTCAGTGGGCGCTACAAGTGTTTGGTTACTATAGAAGGAAAACAACGGCACCAGATACGCAAGACAAAACACAGTAGGCGTGTTCCATGGGATCACCACAGAGCCCTCAAAGTAGGAAATAAAAGTCGCTGTTTATTCTGACCTAGGACAAGAAGGAGGACTCGTCGAAGTTTAATTTAAAGCTGTCGGTTCCCATGATGAGAAAAAAACTGCTACAGTGTAAGAAACCACAACTAGCTGACACTCTTAAGGAAAAATTATTTTGTAAACTCCGAAGCTTGAACATTTCCATATTTTTCTATCCTCACTTTATGATGTGCTGTCTCCTTGTGGACCATCATACATGTGGGCACGCAATCTGAGAACCCTTCATTCGTTCTACCAAAACTGTGTAGAAAATACGAGGCCATGGCGATAGAGAAATGAGTTCCTTCTGTTTGTGACGTCACTCTCATGTTATACGGCCTGATACGTCGGTCTCGTGTCTGACGTCATACACAACAGCGTTGGAAACCAACTGGAAGCCTTGGTTTCCTCGTGACGTCACCAAAAATGAAGGAACTCAGGTCATGGTCTTGTACTTTCTAGATGGCACTGGTTGTATCCTCGCGTTTATGGAATTGAGGACTAATCTCTGAAAAGGAACAGCATCATAAACGATGTATCTTAAAATATTGAACCAGACAACCTTTGGTCCAATGTGAAAAATTAATTTAGCATTGGGAAGCCAGAAGTGTGAGATTAAAAATATGTTTTATTTTATACAATCGCTCCTAAATATCCTATTGAGAAAATTATTTGTTCCCATCGATACCATTTATGATGATAACTATTTTGGGTACAGCACGTTTTTCAAGTAATTTATAGTTTTTCTGCTAGGAGGCGTAGGGAACAATTGTTGTTTCCCCGATATCTCTGCTTCTAAAAGTCCGATTTGAAAAATTATTTTTCCATCTGATAGAGTTCTTAGTGAAAAATGTTAATCATATAATTTTTGACTTTTGATAAAGAATGGTTTGCCGCTATGCCGTAAGTTTATATTTCTGTTTCTGATCTGCACTTCTGCAAACTCGATTGAAAAAATTGTTTTGTGATCAGATACCGTATAACAAGACAAGCCTTTTGAGAATATTTTCTGTTTAAAATAATATATAGTTTTACTTTCAGGGGCGTAGATGTATGTATTTTTCTCGATATCACTAGTTCCTACAGTCCAGTTTGAAAAGTTCTTTCTTTATCGGAGAGAGTTTCTAGTGCAAAATGTGCTACCTATAATTTTACAGTTTTTAATGCACAAGTTTTCCACTTGAGCAGTATTAGGTCACGTTCCCTTTTACAACAATATATGCACGTCTAAAAACCCGATTGAAAAAAATCCTTTTTCTATCAGATATTACTAAATGTGAAAACATTTCATGTGCCTTTCCTTCCGGAAATAATGCAAACAAATATTTAATCTTTTTTTCCTTAATTTTGTCTAGGATATTTATATAAGTATTTATTTTGAGTTTCGCGATTTTTCCTAAATATTTAATCTGTTTTTTCTGCTCCTAAAAGTCGCATTTAAAAATTATTTTTATATCGGATAAAATTCAGCTTCTGGAACACTTTGCATGTACTCCTAGTATTTTTGTAGTTCACAGTTTTGGCACTAGGTGGTATTAATGTGTACTTCTGTTTGCAACTGTATCTCCACTTCTAAAAATCCTATTCAAAATTTTTTTTTGTTTACTCTATGTCATTCGCTATATTAAATTATCCTCTTCAAAATGCAGACTGTATGCCATTCGTTATATACTAAATTATCCTCTTCAATTAATGCACCCTTTTCCCGCTTGGGGGCGTAAATGTCAAAACCCTTTCTTTGCTATTTCTGCTACCAGATGACTTATTTGAAAAATCATTTTTCCGTAGCACATATTTTGCTATGAAGAATACATTTTGCATATTTTCTAGTTTTCGTTTTTTAAAATTCCTCCGCCAGGGAGCGTCAGCGCATATTTCTATTTGAAAGAGTTAATTCGATTCTAAAGGTCCGTTAGAAAATTCCCTTTATGGTAAGACAATGAAGAGTGTTTTACAACCATTTTCTTCCTTAAGTAACACACATCTTTGTCGCTAGGAAACGTAAAGGTATAACATACTTTCCTCGATATCTCTTCTAAATGTTCCATTTGAAAATCCCATTGTCTCTGATATCTTTCTTCAACTGTGAGAAAACTTTTGTGTAGGATATGGAATTTTCTCAACATAGTTTTTAGCAGCTATGGGAGTAAGTAGCTATTTCTGCTTGTGGATGTCTTATCGATTGTAGAAATCCTGTTGTATATACATTGACTATGAATAACCTTGCTCGCCCTGCGTATCATTAATCATGCCTAGTTTTTTCTAAACGTGGAAGTGTATTCTCTTTTATGCTGAATTTTAAGACTTTCCGAAAATAAGCTTTGAAATGTGTATCTTCTTGTTCGAAAGGATTCAAAGAAATGCTCACAACAACCGAAAATTCGGTGTCTGCATTTTTGCTTGATTTAAGTCCGGAATTAAATGTCTGTACATAGTTTTTACCAAAGCGTAAGTCTCTGGAAATCATTAAGCTGCCTTTGAGAAAAAACTTTAAATTGTATGTTTCATCTAGTACACTAGAACTCTATATCTTCATTATCACTGCTTCGTCTCGCAGGGATTACAGGACCGTGTTGAAAGGTTTCAAGGGATATTTACATATGGTCCATGAACAGCATGTCGTATAGGAGGTAGAATGTTTGGATATGAAATGTCTTTCTTACCTTTATTATCGCATCCTTGTTTACTGCTGCCCCGGTAGCGCAGTGGTCTGAACACTGGCTTCTGGCCATTTGTCTGAGATGAGTCCGGGTTTGAATCCTAGTGAAGCATGGATGTTGTGTTTCTTTTACGGCACTGGCTCTCTTCCGTTCCCGAAATCAGTGGCCCTAAATTATAGACGGGCGACTGCTTTTACCTCACTGAATTGCTCACGGTGGTCGTTAACTCTTTGAGTGACCTATGTACCTGTACCAAATAGTGCCAAAAGTTTTCTCCGCTCCCCAAAAAAGAATGTTCACATAGTGGCCGGAGTATTACAAACGCTACAGCAAAGCAACCCCCCCCCCCGCCATCTTAGCTGTACCGACCATAAATCTGTTATTGGTGGTAAGTGCTCGCTTCTAATACTTTATTTTACGTTTCATGATTCGAAGCCTTATGCGGGAAAGGAGAATCCCCCTGACACGGACATCATGCCATTGAGTAGAGACAAGTGACTCGAACAACTGTCTCCTGTATTAGGTTCGTAGCTCTTTTAGCAAGTATTCAGTCAAATAAGATTTGTGTAAATTATCCCCCTAATGAGCACTTTTTATAACAAAGCTAACAACAAACGCTTCCTGATCTATCCCCTAAATGACCGCTTAGGGTAGCAAACGCTTTCTGATATGCAGGCTGTCGTTCCGACCTTTGGCCCACTTCTTAGACAGCGAACATATTCGTTTGAGTTGATTTCATCTTAATTTGCTAACCCCGAGTTAATCCGTTTGAGCCGGTTAAAGGGTTAAACCATCAAACGAACAAAAAGTCTTTGTTCATTACAAGAAGAAAATAAACTGGGAGTCATTACTCTGATTATTTTTTGGCTCCCTCCGAATCACTGGCACACCAAAACGAATGGTTTTTTCTTGCCTTTCATCAACTGCATCCGTTTTTCCACAGAAACAGCGCAGACCTCGTGTGGGCCCATTATTTGTCCTGGTACCTGAATTCCCCACTAAAGTATACATAATAAGTTCTTTTTTTTTTTAAAGTGCACTCCTCTGTTGATCTTTAATTATGACAAACTTCCTACAAATGTAGTAAAAACTGTTTGGACACTTAACACACCTTCTTTTACCACACATTGTTCCACAAAAATTATTATTCACTTAGTAAAACCAAACATATATAAATACAATAGAAATTTGTTCAGTGAAAAGACACAACTCCAAACGATAGCAATTAGAATTATAAAAAATTGAAGATGAGCGGAAGTTCAGACATGGTTCAATCTTGTTGCCACATGTTTCCTTTCCATGTAACCCCCACCTCCCTCGGCATTACCTTTTCCCCTCTCTAAGTGTTGCCAGATTCATGTTCAGATTTGTTATACAACAAGTGGCAACATTATTTTTCAGGCGATGGAGCAGAATCGCTGACTTACAGAACCTCAATTTTTGTTTAATCCGATGACTAAAAAATTTTCTTTTGTGTAAATTCCGTGTACAATAGACAAATTTTGGCATGAGTTTTGAAATTAACACATCAAATTTAAAACGAAAGAGGTAAAAGGTCTTCAATAAAAATTTTGCAAACTTGCGTTTTTTGATACAGTATGCGTCCACTTCACACAAAGACGAACAAAATATTGTTTCTTAATCTTCACATGAGGCCAGAGGTAACACACTTCAATATTTCAAGTAGTACGTACTGTAACGTACCACTGACACAAGAGTCAAAACTGCAAATTGCAGCGATAAACTAAGGCCGGTGTAGTTCTGTCCGGAGAATAACCAGTTCCGGAGCGAAGGGTCGTAGATTCAAATCCCACCACCGGCAAATAGGCTTGCCTTTACAGTACTTTAATATGTATATAAAACGTGATATTTTACACAATAACCTCTAAGGTTAATAGCCACATCCTGTAATGGTCATAGTATAACCACTGGTGGACAATATAGTCAAGATGAATTGCATTTGAAATAACATGAATCTTCATTTAATTAATATTGATGTTAAATAGTCAAATAATCATTGTTTACTCACCTTCACGGAAACTTCTTTGCCGTCATCTTCCCATTTTGTGCTCTCCATTCTTTCCTTAAAATATAAATCAGAAAGATTCTATGAAGCTAGTAATTCATTCTCTGTCTTCATTTTGTAGCATTTCCTGGTCTGCTATTCGGATTTTCTTATTCAGTAAGATAGTTATCTATCGTTGTAATCCACTCTATGATAGTTTTAGTGACACTCAGGATTTACATGTACAGGATGTTTCACGAAGAGTGTCCGAAAGAAGTAGAAAAGTAACCGTTGGTCGTAGCAGTAAAATTAAATGTGCAAAATACGTAGCAAACAGAGAATAATTCAGTTATGATAGTTACACTTCCCGGAATAGATAAATATTCTTTTAAAGCGTCCGGGTAAATTTATTTTCTCCTAATTTGACGTGGCACGCTATTAAGTAAATGACTTTGGTTTCTGGAATGGGGGTTATAAATATCTAATTTCCGTATTTTAAAGAAATTATCCATTCCAGGGGGTGCATTTATAATAGCTGAATTGTTCTCTATTTGCTACATATTTTGCATTTTTCACTTTACTGCCACGACCATCTGTAACTTTTTTATTCTTTTCCTACACTTTTCATGAAACATCCAGTAGATTGTAGAGAAAAAATGTACTACAGACTACGGGCTAATATGCACGATGCAGCACTCTCTCTCTCTCTCTCTCTCTCTCTCTCTCTCTCTCTCTCTCTCTCTCTCTCTCTCTATCTTTCATTCTCCCTCTCTCTATCTTTCATTCTCCCTCTATTTTTCATTCTCTCACCTCTCTCTCTCTCTCTCTCTATTTTTCATTATTCCTCTCTCCTTCTCTCTATCTTTCATTCTCCCTCTATCTTTCATTCTCTCACCTCTCTCTCTCTCTCTCTATTTTTCATTATTCCTCTCTCCTTCTCTCTATCTGTCATTCTCACACCTCTCGCTCTATCTTTTATTCTCCCTCTCTCTATCTTTCATTCTCTCACCTCTCTATCTTTCATTCTCTCACCTCTCTATCTTTCATTCTCTCACCTCTCTCTCTATCTTTCATTCTCTCACCTCTCTCTCTATCTTTTATTCTCACTCTCTCCCACTCTGCATCTGTCATTTTCGTTCTCTCTCTTTCATTCTCTCACCTCTCTATCTTTCATTCTCCTTCTCTCCCTCTCTCTTTCTTTCATTCTCTCACCTCTGTCTCTCTCTCTAGCTTTCATTTTCCCTCTATCCTTCTCTCTAGCTTTCATTATCCCTTTATCCTTCTCTGTAACTTTCATTCTCCCTCTATCCTTCTCTGTATCTTTCATTCTCTCACCTCTCTCCCACTCTCTGTTTTTCATTCTCTCACGTCTCTTTCTCTGTCTTTCATTCTCCCTCTAACCCTCCCTATATCTTCCATTCTCACACCTCTCTCTCTCTCTCTCTCTTTTATTCTACCTCTCTATATCTTTCATTCTCCCTCTCTGCCTATCTATATCTTTCATTCTTCCTGTCTATGTCTTTCATTCTCTCACCTCTCTCTCTCTCTCTCTCTCTCTCTCTCTCTCTCTCTCTCTCTCTCTCTCTCTCTCTCTCTCTCTCTCTCTCTCTCTCTCTCTATTCTACCTCTCTATATCTTTCATTCTCTCTCTCTATGTCTTTCATTCTATCACCTCTCTCTTTTTTATTCTACCTCTCTATAATTTTCATTCTACCTCTCTATATCGTTCATTCCACCTCTCTATATCTTTCATTCTACCTCTCTATGTCATTCATTCTATCACCTCTCTCTTTTTTATTCTACCTCTCTATATCTTTCATTCTACCTCTCTATATCATTCATTCCACCTCTCTATATCTTTCATTCTACCTCTCTATGTCTTTCATTCTTTCACCTCTCTCTCTCTCTCTCTTTTATTCTACCTCTCTATATCTTTCATTCTCCCTCGCTATGTCTTTCATTCTCTCACCTCTCTCTCTCTCTTTAGCTTTTTATCGTTTGTGATGTGCTTAATAATTATAATTTTACTTTCTTTTTGAGTTTCTATGTTTCCTCATATAAAATGTGTTACATTTTTTCCTTACACGATGTGGTCACTAAGAAAATTTCTATTAAAAAACTATGATAAATAGAACTAAGCAGCTTATGGCATGATACACGTAAACTAATAGTGTTTTGTTCTTCTACATTGTCAGCACATTTTCACATGAGCGCCGTACGTGGCCCGGAGTACATATTGTCGGTATTCAGTTGTTCGCCACATTTTGCAGAATATCTCTTTGGAGACTCTGGGAAAAGCATATGTTATTCACATCCGCAGAGCTTCAATATCAGACTCTAGTGCTGAAAAGATTTTTTCCTTGACATAACCCCACCACAGCAAAACGTTCAGGGGTGTTAGGACGGGAGATCGTGGTGGCCATGATGTTGGGCCGTTCCTCCCAATCCATCTGTTCGGAAATGTGGTATTGAGAAATTTTCGAACAATTAATACCCAACGTCGTGGTGCTCCACCCGGCTGGAAAATTACCCATGGTTGACATTCGTCCAACTGAGATGCAACAATAAGCTTGACCAGGTACACATTAGCCATTGTGCGTTCAAAGAAAAAGGAAGGTCCGATGCCTCTGTTTTGCATGTAACCTCACCAAACATTAACTTTTGGGCTGCCCCGCTGTTTTTTAATGACAGCATGGAGATTTCCCGAACCCCATATACACCCATTGTGTCTGTTTACTTCACCAGATGCGAGAAAAGTAGCCTCATCTAAAACCCACACACGTTGCAAGTAGTTGTTGTTGTCATCAATATGTTGTCAAATTTCAGCGGAAAAAGCAGCACGAAGTGGATGTCTTCACCTGCTCTTTACATGCATATAAACGAATTATTTTGTGTAAAGTCTTCTTCAGTGTAGTGCAGAATATTCTGAGTTCAGACAAAACTCGGCAAGGGGTTTGCGAGGGACTTTGTACGAAAGGTATCCGCACTGCATCAACAGTTTCTCCACTAACCCCTGCTCGGCCCGTTCACTTTCGATCATTCTATCTCCTTAAAATTTGCATTTCAGGCTGTTATGCTTTAATGATCAGATGGTGAACGTCCGTGCTATCTTCTGAAATTACGCTGAACAGTTGTCGGTGATTTGGTCTCGTGGCACAACATAATACATCGCGCCTTTTCCTGAAAAGACGTCATTTTGATTTCTTGCGCTAACTGCGCCACCTAGTTATTACTCAGCATACAAATATAACAACAAGAAAACTCTATTGAAAAATTAGTTTACATTCATCATGCCACAAACCACTTGTTTCTAACTGTCATAGTTTTTTAAATAATTTTTTTAATGAGGAAAAGACTTCATGTCCAACCTTTATTTCTGTGTTTCGTTATTTAAATTCTGTTACTTCTTTTTCTTACTGAACGGCACATTACTTCCCCGAAAAGCGTGTACGTGTTTACAACGGTGACGGTGAGTCAGAATAAAATAAATAAGTCTAAATAGAGTACGTCGAGTGTGATAGGGCTGGAATGGAGTAGTGATGTAACGAAGAGATGAAAAGCTTGTTGTAGATGAATAACGTATTATAACTGTATGACTGGATGATAGAGATTTCTCGTATGTGTATATATGCACTATATTGACAAAAGTCACCGGACACCTATAAGAGAAAGACAACAGAGCATTTATTAACATACATTAGTACGGTGTCGGTCCACCTTTGGCCTTAATGCATGCACTGACCCTTCGAAACAGGCTTTCCACAAGGTTTTAAAACAAACACAGAGATATGTATGCGCTTCCATTCAGTCCATAATGCTGCCGCCTCTAATAGTTGCTTAGTAGTAGGCCTTGGTTCCAAACTTCTTACACGGCGCTCTAATTCATCCCATAGATGCTCTATGAGATTAAGATCAGGGCTCTGTGCTGGCTAGTCCACGCACGATACGGAATTATCTTCAAACCACGCCGTAACAGTCCTTGCTTTATGTCTCGGTGCATTACCCTGTTGATACCAACTAGACTCGGTTCCATAGCATTGCCACAGAGTTGGAAGGGCATAATTGTCGAGAACATCGAGCTATACGTGCTGGTTAAGATGTTTGTCCAAGATAACCAATGGAACTGGATCATACAACGAAAAACAACCCCACACGAGTACACTGCCAGCTCCAAACTTGACCGTTGGAACAGTACACTGTAGTAAATAGCGTTCTCCCTGCTGCCGCCATACCCACACAAGGCCATCAGACTGATGGATCGTGTATCTAGATTCATCAGTCCGTAGAAATCATTTCTATCGATCTACGGTCCACGATGTGTTCTTTTCACCACGCTAAGCGACGAGTAGCATTCCGAGGGGAGATGAAATGTTATGATCAGCCGCACGACCACGATGACTAATTGAATGAAGTTATCTGCGAATGGTGCGTGTACAAACTGAGGTTCCAGCATTTTTACTCACCTGTATACTGAGGTCTTGTACTCCGTCGATTAGCTGTAACGACTCTCCTGAGACTTCGATGTCCTCTGTCACTGATTTTCTTTAGTCTGCCGGTACGTTTTGCTGTTTCAGACACGCCATGTGTCTTCCACTTATTCAGTACATCGACAACAGTTGACTTGGGTATGTTTAAAAACCTCTCGGTTTCTCTAATGAACAACCCACTAATATAACACCCAGCAATCTTTCCTTTCTCAAAGTCAGTTCTCTCCCGTCGCGACGTTTTCGTTCAACCTCACAGTGCGATATGATCGCGGTCATCTGCAGGCTTGTTTTTATACTATTTGCAACCATACCACGCATCTTAACAATGCAGTGGATTCGTTCATTTGCTTTTGAAGGGGTCTCCGGTGACTCTTGTCAATATAGTGAATATACGATTGGTTATAAGAGCCATTTTGATGAATTACGACCTGAGATGGTAGAATGAAGTATACACTCTATAACGAAGTAAATTTCTCCGTCATTTTTGGTCTACGCCGGGATTCGAACCCGAGGCCGCTTATTCCGGAACAAGTCGCTCTACCAACTGAGCTACGCAGACATTTGTTCTGATTCCTATCTGCCTTTATGTCGTGTGCGTCCTGCTGGCAGGTACGTCACATCTCCTGGTACGTTACATCATCTCCCCCTTATTTTTTTTTTCGAAGTGCTGGAGAGGGGATTCTCTTATTTTTCCTATCTCGCGGTGTGGAAATAACATCACACCATTGCGAGATTTTGAACGGTCGGGTCATTCGGATAGTTCGGGCGCCATTATAACGAAGTAAATTTCTCCGTCATTTTTGGTCTACGCCGGGATTCGAACCCGAGGCCGCTTATTCCGGAACAAGTCGCTCTATCAACTGAGCTACGCAGACATTTGTTCTGATTCCTATCTGCCTTTATGTCGTGTGCGTCCTGCTGGTAGGTACGTCACATCTCCTGGTACGTTACAACTCGTAGTATGCTAAAACATCCCCTCGCGGAAAATAAGTAACCAGTTTATACTGTATAACATAAGTTTGCTGATTCCTTTCTTCCTGGTTGTTTATTCACTTAGCAACACTATGGAAACAAAAGTGATTGCACACTGTAAATAAAGAGAAAATCAGTATATGATTTACATCACTAGCAGGTAGGTTCCCCATCCATTTTCAGACATTACATCAGCCACCTGTCACGGTAAACTGTCCGCAAATCCATGGAGTAGGGTGTGTGGAATGTTCCTTCATCCCACCTTGAGTATATTGACCAACACTGTCAATGAAGAAAGTCGTGTTTGTCTAGACCTCATCCGTCGTTCAAGGACATTTCATAGGTGTCCAATGGGATTGAGCTACGGGCTCGGAGTAGGCCAGTCCATCGGCGAGAACTGATTTTCCTCACACCACTCCATTGTAGCCATAGAAACATGGAAAGTGGCATTGTCGTCCTAGAAGAACAATCGTCGTGTTGGTAGAGCTGGCACAACGTTGGGAGCATTGATTTATCCAAGATATTTTTACACAGCACAGAGTTCATGTTGCCATGGAAAAGAACCAGTGGACTTGCACCGAACCAGCTGAAACAGCCCCACACCATAACTCCACCGCCTCCGTGCTTCACGGTAGGCACTCTGCACTCTGGAACTAGACGTTCTCAGGATAACCGTCAAAGACAGACACGCCCATCCGACAAGAATAATGTGTAGCAGAATTCGTCGCTCTATATCACCTGACGCCATTGCTCCAATGTCCAGCTTTTGTGCTGTCAACACCATCGTAGCCGAGTGGCATTACTGGTCTTTGTGATGAGTGGTTTATGGGCGGCTGGTTGGCCATGATACCAGAGTGCATTGGCCTTTCTTCGAAGTGTCTTTGTAGAGACCATAACATCTGTGGCCATCTTGAACTCATGTGCTATGGCGTGCGTTGGTCGGGACCTGATTTTCCGGATCTTCCTCTGCAGCACCCTCCTCTTCCTGGGTCATCAGCAAACCCTCCTGTTCCTGGGTCATCATCATTCCTCTGCAGCACCCTCCTGTTCCTGGGTCATCATCATTCCTCTGCAGCACCCTCCTGTTCCTGGGTCGCAGTTTCGTGGGTCTCCCAGGACGAAGTGAATTCCTGCAGTGATCCGTAGCACCCTGCTGTTCCTGGGTCATCTGCAGCACCCTCCTGTTCCTGTTCCTGGGTCATCAGCAAACCCTCCTGTTCCTGGGTCATCAGCAAACCCTCCTGTTCCTGGGTCATCATCATTCCTCTGCAGCACCCTCCTGTCCCTGGGTCGCAGTTTCGTGGGTCACCCAGGACGATGTGAATTCCTGCAGTGTCCCGTAGCACCCTCTTGTTCCTGGGTCATCAGCAAACCTTCCTGTTCCTGGGTCATCTGCAGCCCCCTCCTGTTCCTGGGTCCCAGTTTCGTGGGTCTCCCAGGACGAGGTGAATTCCTGCGGTGACCTGTCCTCTTCCACTTGTTGAATACAAAGGCCACAGTCGATTTACAGACCAGTCTGACATCAGTAATGCTTGTTGTGCTGCTACCTCCAATTCAGCAACCTATTATATCGCCCTTTTAAAACTACAAGGGCCCTCTACTGCTGCTGAGAACATCAGCAATTGATCTGAGCGTACTCCCGTTGCCGTTGTTATAACGTATCGACCACGTATCTGCTGCGGAAGCACACCATTGCGTCTGAGCTGGAGTGTTCAATCACTTTTGTCTACATTATGTATTTCCAGTGTGTTTTATTTTCAACAAGTTTAGTAAAGGCAACAACTCACTCTTAAAACATCACAAGTAACTAGAAACAGTACATATTCTTTAATCTTTTAAACTTGATTATACTTCCCAGAAAATGGAATGTCAGTTTATCATTATACTCTCTTCATGATTGTATTGTTCCTACTTTCCTATTTCTCTCTCAGATAAAACTTCTGAATGATTTCTTTCTCTGAAATTTAGGTATCTGTACGATGTAAATTTGCCAGTTAATTTTATTGTTGGTGTTTTGGTAATCACTCGTTAGTTTTATCTATGAAACAGCAGGAATATTGAATAATAGTTTATATCTTTGTATAACAAGTGTTTTAAAGTTCTCACTCTTTTCTGAAATGTTTCTTCAGTTAAATTGAGTTATTTGCACATCAGTTGTAGAACTTATTTTCATTACATTAAGAGGATGGCGTTTTGCACGATGAAGGCACTTTCCCATAATATCCACCCATTAAAATCATTATTTCAGCGTTCTTATATGATATATCGGTGCTGTGAATCAAAGCGCAGAACAATGAGGTACTATTGTAAATAATTGGTTTCAACTAAAATTAGGAAAAAAAAAATGAAGCTGATAAATTTAATTTTTCTACTTTGAAATCCCCAACCATCTGAAAATCCCGGACACTGCTTGGCATAAGATGATAAAGCGACTGAACTTATAGTGAATTTTGAAGTTCTTCGATGAAATAGAACGACAAGTTCAAAGGGTATGCGTCATCAGAATATCTGTGTTATTGTTCGCTTCGGAAAGGCCCATCGTTCCTCTCGTATACGGCTGAGGAAAGCGATACTTCCTCATTCTCCAGACATTACTCTGAGGCGGTGAGAGGAGTGAAGATGGATATATTTCTCAGAAAGCATTTAGCGGGCCGGCGCATATCTCATATACACGAAAAATCCATTGGCTTTTTCCAGGATACGCGCTCTGTAGACATGTGAGTGAAATAATCGCCATCCAAATAGTCGCAGACCAAGCTTGATAATATTTCTTCACTTAAAATTATTGACAACCAGCCAGAAAGCATTTTGCTCCGTTTTACACAGTCTGGTATATACACTATCTACCAACAAGTAATTGGATACCTGTGATAGCAAAGGAAAACGAAGTTTATTCATCTTCAATAGTTGGTGGAGCCTCCACGAGCGGCGATTACAGCTGCGACCCACCGTGGCATACTCTCAACCAGGCGTTGTGCGACGGCTAGCGGTATTTTCATCCACTCGGCTTGGAGAAGACAGGTCAGTTCCTTCACCGATTTCGGACGGTGGGGGCACCCCTTAAGTCAACGCTCCAACTCGTCCCATAGGTGCTCGATAGGGTTAAGGTCCGGGCTCTGCGCAGACCAGTCCATTCGATTAACCCCATTGTCACCATACCAAGCCATGGTGGACCTCGCAACATGACAGGTGGCATTGTTATCCTGAAAGTAACATGGGTCCACCCCGTAAAACTGCCACAACGTAGGAAGCGCGTGGTTATCCAAAATGGAGCAGTAGGTCTCGGCGTTGAGTATACCAGAAATTGTGACCAAGGGTCCCGTGGCATACCAGGAGAAACACCCCAATAGCATAATTCCACCGCCGCCGAACTTCACAGATGGCGCAATACATTCCGGCAGGAGGCGTTCTACAGGCAGATGCCAAACTCAGACCCTGCCATCCGAACGGTAGAGGGTGAATCTTGATTCGTCGCTCCAGAGAACCAGTTTCCACTGTTCAACGGTCCGCTGTCGACGTTCTTTGCACCACGTTAGCCGAGCAGCGCTATTGGACTTGGTGATTAAAGGCTTGTGGGCGGCAGCACGTCCATGATAACCGAGCAGATGGGTTTCCTTACGGATGGTATTCATCGAATGAACACTCCCGGATGCCTGTTTAAACTCCTTACGGATGTGGCCCATCGAATTGGTGCGGTTCTTCCGAATTTCTGTGACCAGCACCCGTCGGTCTCTAACTCCCAGTTTTGTGGGTCTTCAGGGTCGGGGCACATTCCGACAGTCTCCTCTCATATTCCAAGGGCCAATCACGTAGGCCACTGTCGATTTTGGGTACTTTAACTTGCTGGATATGTCACGTATGGAGCGGCCATTTCTGTGATATCCGTCGATTTTACCTTTTTCGAAAACAGAGAGCTCCGAACTGCGTAGCATCTTGCATGCGACTGGTTGCGTTGTTGTTTCCCACACGATATTTAACGGCGGCGGCCGTGACGTGTATCAGGACCGCAGATATCGTCGATTGCAGGGGTGTCCAATTACTTGTTGGTAGATACTGTACTTGCCAACACCGAAAAGAATAACGTAGAAGATCAAAACGTGATCGTTCTGTATGCAGGAGGTAGTGTCCTCGAGTAATAGAGAGCCGGAGATCGAATCTGCACATGATGTATTTTTAGCACGCATTTTTAATAGCTCTCACGCTTGAAGTACCATGTGCCCGTCTGTTGGTCCATACGTACCTTGTCACTACACCTCTCAGTCCGATTTAAAAAAATTATTCGTGCGTTGGGAAGCTTGAAATGTGATAACTATGATCGCTGCATTTTGGGGTTTTCCCGACGCACAACGGCTCCTCTAGGGAGCGCAAATGCATATTCTATTGAATTCTGAAATGTATTTTTTGTTCATGGCATTGCTTTTTAGGAACCTGTTTCGAAAAACTCGTTTAACTTTCAGCAGTTTTAATCACGAAGAATATTTTGCTCACGCTATCTTTTTTAAATGATACACAGTTTTCTCTATGGACGGCGCAAACACGTATTGCATTATTGCAGAGGTTATTGCTTCGAAAACTCTGATTCAGAAAGTTCTTTTTGCGTCGGATAGATTCCATAGTGAAGAACATTTTGGATACAGTTTCTAATTTTTCATAATGCACAATTTTGTCACTTGGGCGTATATCTGCTTATATCGAATCTGATTTGTCGGCATATGGAATCTATATATTTTTACTGCTTCCCATGGAGCCGTTCTCCAGAAAATTTGAAAATTGCGTCTCCTTGAAAGAGGAATTGAACCCGGATCTTCCGCGTTATGATAGAGCATGCTACCGTTACACCATCCAAGCCAAAGATGTTAGGTCGACCCGGTGGCGCAGTGGTCTTAGCGCTGGCTTCTGACCATTCTTCCTAAATTGGTTCCGGGTTTGTACATCGCTGAAGCGCGGATTGTGTGTTTTTCTTATGGCACTGGCTCTCTCCCTTCTCTGGACTTAGTGGCCCTAAATTAGGTACGGGCGACTTCTTTATGCACATCGGGCTGCCCACGCCGGTTGTTAAACCCCACCAAAAAAAAAAAAAAAAAAAAAAAAAGTTATTCGGATTCCGAAGTGGCACCTACTTAGCTTCAGTTGTTTGGAACTTTGTTGTCTGGGCTGGGCTAAAGGTAGCATGCTCGGACGTAAATTGGGAGATGCTGGTTCGATTCCATTTCCAGGACGATGTAACTTTGTTGTCTGGGGTGGCGTAAAGGTAGCATTCTCGGACGTAAATTGGGAGATGCTGGTTCGATTCCGTTTCCAGGACGAAAAATACAGTTGCCATTAACACAAATACAGTGGCCCTAAATTAGGTACGGGCGACTTCTTTATGCACATCGGGCAGGCCACGCTGGTTGTTAAACCCCAAAAACAAAACAAACAAACAAAAAACAAAAGAAAGGAAGTTATTCGGATTCCTAAGTAGCACCTACTGAGCTTCAGTTGTTTGGAACTTTGTTGTCTGGGGTGGCGTAAAGGTAGCATGCTCGGACGTAAATTGGGAGATGCTGGTTCGATTCCGTTTCCAGGACGATGTAATTTTCACGTTTTCTAAAGGATGGCTTCTTGCAGAGAGTAAAAATGTACGGCATCTATATGGTGACTAATAAAATTCCCTACACAGTAGCCTCCCCCCCCCCTATCCGCGGTCTCGCTTTTTTTTTTTTTTTTTTTTTGAGGTTTAACGACCACCGTGAGCAACTCAATGGGCTATAAACAGTCGCCCGTCCCTAATTTAGGGTCACTGGTTCCAGGGAAGGGAGAGAGCCAGTGCCGTAAGACAAACACAACATCCATGCCTGACCGGGATTCGAACCCGGACCCCTTACGGACGAATGATCAGAGGCCAGCGCCTTAGACCACTGCGCCACCGGGGCGGCGCGGTCTCGCTTTGCCCGGTTTCACTTACACGCAGTCCACCGCGGTCTGAAAATATTAAATGAAAAACTCCAGAAAACGACAACTCATAAGTTTTAAATTGTACGCCCTTCTGAGCAGCGTGATGAAATCTTGCGGCGTCTTGCTCTGTCCTACTCGGGGCGTACATCATCCCTTTGTCCGACACATCGACGCTGTATTCGCTACCCACCCGTTAGTCACGTAGTAGCCGTCTCATTTATCAGATTGACTGTAGCTGTATCGCAGCGCTTGCGTTAAAGTAACCCTTATGTTACTTAATAATGGTCCCAAAGCTCAAGAGTAGTGATACTGGCAATTTGGATATGCCAAAGAGAAGCCCTAAAGTGAAATTAAGTGAAATGGTGAAAGTTCTCGACTTAACAAAAAAAACGAAAGAAACCGTATGTTGAGGTCGCGAAGATCTACGGTAAGAACGAATCTCCTATCCGTGAAATCCTGAAGAAAGAAAACAAAATTTCTGCTAATTTCACATAACCTTTATTAAAATACACTGGCGGAAAGTGAAAAAAGAACACCAAGAAGGAAATGGCGGACGATCATGAAATTTCCATATGTTAATAGGGTCGAGTTTACGTAGGTGTGATGTTAATTTCGGGACCAACCGGTGAGCGCTTACACCACAGCACGGCATAATATGAAAATTATCGTCGGTGGTATTTAAGGAGTACGGCGAAATGAATGTAATCAGTCGTCGGCGTAAGGACACGTGCGAAGACCCTGAAGAAGCCGCAATGCCTGGTCATGGAAGACGTGTACGATTTCAGCAGTTATCGTACTTTAAGCGAGGTCGTCTAGTCAGACTCCATGAGGCCGGGTGGTCGTATCGTCGTATTGCTAAGCGAATTGGACGGAACGTATCGGTGGTGGCAGGATGGTGGCGTAGATGGTCCAAGGAACATTCCCACACGAGAAGACGTGAAACCGGGAGTCACAGACGGACTGATGACCGGACCGATCGAGGCATAAGAAGAGCGGCGTTGTCCAGCAGAACATCCACTGCGACGCAAATCCGAGCTGCCGTTGCACCTGAGGTGACTGTGCGAACAATCCGCAACCGTCTACTGGATGCAAGACTACGTGCACGTGTGCTTCTGGCATGTGTACCTCTGACTCCAGCCCACCATCAGGAACGGCTGCAGTGGTGTCGCCAACGTCTGCACTGGAGAACGCAATGGCGATCTGTCGTGTTCAGCGATGAAAGCAGATTCTGCTTGGGAGCCTCCGATGGCCGTATGCCTGTTCGCAGACGCACAGGGAAGCGTTTCCATCCTTCTTGCATCCGTCAGCGACACACAGGGCCTACAGCTGGTCTCCTGGTGAGGGGAGCGATCAGCTATCACTCCCGTACACAACTAGTGCTTGTACCGGGTACGTTAAACAGCACCTCCTACGTCAACAACATCCTTCAGCCCGTTGTTGTGCCATTTGTAAGGTCGGTACATCGTGGTGTTTTCCAGCAAGATAACGAACCCCCACACACGGCACGTGCAAAGCAACATGCACTTCAGGGTGTGAGATAACTTCCATGGCCTGCACGTTCACCGGATTTGTCCCCCATTGAGCACGTGTGGGATTTTATGGGACAACGACTTATCCGGTCTCCACGGCCAGTCACAACCATCCCCGATTTACGCGTCCAGGTTGAGGATGCTTGGAACTCAATACCCCAAACTTACATGGAACATCTGTACGACAGAGTCCACGCCAGAATTGCACAGTGTGACGCAGTTCATGGCGTTTCAACATCGTACTAACCATGTTACATGGAAATGTTATTTCTCCGTTTACCAGCAAATACAGCTGTATTTTGCCATGATGTTTTGACCACGTTATCCTCTGCATTCCCTTATTATGCTGTATAAATTTCGTTGGTATCAGACGTCTCCTTCTTGGTGTTCTTTTTTCACTTTCCGCCAGTGTACATTGTTACAATTGTTTTCTTTTATTATTATTAATTATTGTTGTTTATCTCTTACTGTGCACAATTTATGAATTAAATTTTAGCATAGATGTGTTCATAAAGGAAAAACCATAGTATATATATGGTTTGGTACGATTCGCAGTTTCAGGCATCCACTGGAAGTCTCGAAACGTATCCCCTGCGGATAATGGGGAAACAACTGCATATGTGCCTTTCATGTACTTGTGAAGAATTATTTCTTCCGGGAATCCGTTTCCCATTGTTTCTAGATGCATACAGTTGTCTGCAATGCATCTGCAGTCGTATCTACGCTTCTAAAAAAACCGTTTTCGGGCAGATACCACCAGCCACCTGGAATATTTAACGCATATCTCCCCCTCCAAACCATATAGCGCTTTTCCTCGACATGGCATAAATGTACATTGCATTTTCCTCGATATTTTTGCGTCGGATACCAATCCCTATGAGGAACATTTACCCCTATATCTTTCAATTAGTTTGACGCAAAGTTCTGAAGTTAGGTGGATGTGTGGATTTCATTTTGCAACCGTTTCTCTGCTTCTAAAAACCGCAGTAGAAGAATTGTTTTGTTGCTGAACGCAATTTTCTGCAGTAAATATTGTGAACGTTACCCACCTCCTACAATGCACTATTTCTTCGCTAGTGACGCATATATACGAGACGTATTCGGAAAGTAAGTACCGTTTGCGAATATTTTTGGTGCAATGCTGCGGTCCTGATATCGCACATACTACACTGCCGGAAAGTAAAAAAAGAACACCAAGGAGGAATTGGCGGACGATCATGAAATTTACATATGTTAATGGGGTTGAGTTTACGTAGGTGTGATGTTAATTTGAGGACCAAACGTTGAGCGCTTGTGCCACAGCACGGCATAATATGCAAATTATCGTCGGTGGTATTGAAGGATTGAAGGAGTACGGCGAAGTGAATGTAATCAGTCGTCGGCTTACGGACACGTGCGAAGACCCTGAAGAAGCTGCAATGCCTAGAATGGAAGATGTGTACGATTTCAGAAGTTATCGGACTTTGAGCGAGATTGTCTAGTCGGACTCCGCGAAGCCGGATGGTCGTATCTTCGTATTGCGGAGCGAATTGGACGGGAAGTATCGGTGGTGGTACGATGGTGGCGTAGATGGTCCGAGGAACATTCCCACAAGAGAAGACGTGGAACCGGGAGTCACAGACGGACTGATGAGCGGACAGATTGACGCATAAGAAGAGTGGCGTTGTGAAGCAGAACACCCACTGCGACGCAAATCCTAGCTGCTGTTGCACCTGAGGTGACTGTGGGAACAATCCACAACAGTCTACTGGATGCTGGACTACGTGCACGTGTGCCTCTGGCATGCGTACCTCTGACTCCAGCCCACTGTCAGAAACGGCTGCAGTGGTGTCGCCAACGTCTACACTGGAGAACGCAATGGCGATCTGTCGTGTTCAGCAATGAAAGCAAATTCTGCTTGGGAGCCTCCGATGGTCATATGCGTGTTCGCAGACGCACAAGGGAGCGTCTCCATCCTTCTTGCATCCGCCAGCGACACACAGGGCCTACAGCTGGTCTCCGGGTGTGGGGAGCGATCAGCTATCACTATCGTACACAACTAGTGTTTGTACCGGGTACGTTAAACAGCACCTCCTACATCAACAACATCATTCAGCCTGTTGTTGTGCTATTTGTATGGTCGGTCCATCGTGGAGTTTTCGAGCAAGATAACACAGGCCCACACACGGCACGTGCAACGCAACCTGCACTTCAGAGTGTGAGATAACTTCCATGGCCTGCACGTTCACCGGATTTGTCCCCCATTGAGAACGTGTCGAATTTTATGGGACAACGAGTTATCCGGTCTCCACGGTCAGCCACGACCATCCACGATTTACGCGTTTAGGTTGAGGATGCTTGGAATTCAATACCCCAAACTTACATCCAACATCTGTACGACAGAGTCCATGCCAGAATTGCACAGTGTGACGCAGTTCATGGCGGTTCAGCCTCGTACTAACTATGTTACATGGAAATGTTATTTTTAGTTTACCAGCAAATACAGCTGTATTTTGCCATAATGGTTTGATCACGTTATCCTCTGTATTCCGTTATTATGCTGTATAAATTTCGTTGGTATCAGACGTCTCCTTCTTGGTATTCTTTTTTCACTTTCCGCCAGTGTAATTGACTTCCCACATATTTGGGCAAGCCACAGACGCTATTATGAGAACATCAGATCGTGTTTGCGAGTGGTTCTGTGTGTTTATCATGTTTAAGAAGATCGAGCGGTCCACCGACTGTGAGATGAAGTCGGTAGTTTGAGTTTTTAATACATAAATGTGATACTGGCTGGCATTCATCGTAAGATTTGTGAGGTCCACGGCCAAATGTTTTCACATTTCCTTTATTTCTTCAGTTTTTTCATCATTTCTGCGCAGTCTGGCGCACTCATGATGTCATTTGGCTGGAAACAAATGGAATACCTCCTCTCCTACAGCCCAGACCTAGAGCTAAGTGTACTGTATATCACCTGTTCTTGCATCTGAAGAAATTCCTTGGTGTTTCTTCGACGATAATGAAGCCCAAGGGTCAGTGCTAAAGTTACTGTCGTCACAGGTGGCCTCGTTCTACCACAAACGAATACAAACACTGGTGCCAAGTTAGGATAAATGCTTCAATAATGGCGGAAACCACGTAGAAAAGCCGTTTAGGGTATGGCGAATCAAATAAAAATAACATTACCTCCAAATACATTTTTCATTTAATTTTAATAGCCTAACAGTTCTTACTTTCTAAATATGCCTCATATAAATCGTTTTTTTGCTGTCGTATTTGAAAACATCCACAGCAAAAATTTCTCGCTGAAGAATATTTTGCGTATATTTCGTAGTTTTTTATAATTCAGTTCTTCTGCTAGGAAGTTCACTTGTGATTAAATCTTCCTGGAAGCGATTCGTTGATTTCGTTCATATGGAGAAGCTGCTGTTATGACGTCTCTCATTCAAAGCATTTTCACATGGTGTCAGAGTTGCGTTACGTCACAAGATCAAAGTAGTTCCTACAACAATTTTGAAGCACGAAAGACATTCCGGCACGAACATTCGTTCTACGCATTTTGTCGCTCATAAACGACCTCTTAGGAACAAATGCATGAAGTTATAAGCAGATTAAGCAACGAACAGTATTTCCTTTTACTTCTTTTGTAGCTTCATACGAGGGAGAGGGAGGGTGTAAAAATAAGCTGAATATAGATCCACGCAAGCTTTTAGTAACGTTATTTTGGAACTTCAACACACTCAACGACAGCGGAACGAAATACTTAAAAATGATTTCACGCAATGGTTGTCCATGTTTTCCTGAATTTATTTATTTATGCCTGTATTATTTCAGTATGGATACACTTATTTATTAGTACACAAGTTTCTTTTAATTGAATTACAACCACGGATAGTAATAACGCGAAACGTAACAGCTAACTTTCTTATACATCTGTTACATCACTCGTTTTCATTGTTTCGTCAGAAAAACAATTTCCAGTCCCTAAACACTTCCCGAAAACATTAACATCTAAGCGTGACGTCACAAATGTTTATCCTTATGCTGCCGTGAATAGTGATGACTGGGATTGCACAACATGAACAGCGCACATTTATTAGAAATGTAATTATTTCAAATTTGTTTAATTTTATTCTGTTTTATACCCGTCACTTTTGACTAGTTGTGGTTAGCAATCTACGAGTATTATATGCAAAAGGAAATATCCTTTTAACTGAAACGGAAGTTATAAATATGCGTTTACATAGAATTAAAGGTATAACAAGTTAGTAAAATCATGCAATGCATTGATTATAATACGCTTTCCAACATAGCAAAAATCATTACTAAAGTTATCACTCAAGTTATGAGAATAATGGCTGTGGAATAAATATCGGTCCTGTGCCCTGACCCTTGATTCCATTTCGATGATATTCAACAGAACCGGTTCGGTATATCTCCGAAATAACATGATAAAGTTTTGACGCAATCAAAGCATTTTTACGTAAGTTATGATGCATAAGGGCTATGGATTAGAACCCGCTCCTGTGTCCTAACCTTTGACCCCATTTCGCCTATTTTCAATAGAAATCGTCTCCAGGCAAGACCCTACAACATACTAACATTTCATCCAAATCGAAGCATTTTTACGTAAGTTATGACGCATAATGGCAATGGAAGTGATTCGGCTTCTATGTTCTGACCTTTGACTCCATTTCGCCCATTTTCATTAGGGTTTGCCGCCAGGTGGTCCCATACCACATACTAAACTTTCATCGAAATCGAACCTTTTTTACGTTAGTTATGACGCATAACAGTAGTGGAATGGATCCTGCTCCTATGTACTGACCTTTGACACCATTTCGTTCACTTTAAATAGGGTTCCTTCCCAGGTGATCCCCTACCAGACACTAAAATTTCATCGAAATCGAACAATTGTTACGCGAGTTATCGTGCGGACGGAGATACGCACACAACCCGTGACGTAATGAGGCAGATGGGAATCGCGACCATCTGCTCGCCGCAAGAGTGTGACGTCATTAAACTTTAATAGGATCCACACACAACGCGTGACGTAATGAGACAGATGGCGTGACCGTGCACCAACAGTCTCACACGCGAGATTGTGACGTCATAAGATTTTTAAGCATTGGTAACATTAATGGAACAACGCCATCACTAAAAACGTTATAATTCAGGGTGGTTATTTAACCCACTAAACGAATTCTCCTAAAGTCAAGATCAAGATAAATCGATTTCTAGCACCAGAAAACGGTAGGTTAACGACTTTCATCAAAATTCTTAGAGCCGTTTTCAAAATAAAATGTACGTACATACATACAAGAATTGCTACTTTAAGGTGGACGTCAAGTAATTTTGCTTCCTATACTTCCAATGGAAAAATTTCTGTACACATTTTCTTCATAATTAATGCGTTCCCAAGGGTGAAAATTTGAACATCGATTAAAATACCTTCATTTCATAACTTGGAATACTTAATAGTTTCTAAACCATAACCGTAATTATGCAATCCAACATTTTTGTGTCCACTGACGTCATCAAAGTACAGGTCGCGCCATCTTTTCTCTGGTTTCAACACCACCAAAGGGAAAGTTTTTGATTTTTAATATAATTATGGTTATGTTTTAGAAAATATTAAGTTTTCCAAGTTATAATATAAAGTTATTTTAATCGAAGTTCAAATTTTCATCCTTGGGAACACATTAATTGTGAAGGAAATGGGTACAAAAGTTTTTCCATTCGAAGTATAGGAAGCAAAATTACTTGACGTCCACCTAAATAATATGAGATAAGGGAAATGGAATGAATCGCAATCCTATGTCCAGACCTTTGACCACATTTCGTCCATTTTCATTAAGGTTCGTCCCCAGGTGGTCCCCTACTACATACTGAAATTTCATCGAAATCGAACCATTTTTACGCACGTTATAACGCATAAGGGCAATGGAATGCATCACGATTTTATGTCCTGACCTTTGACCCCACTTCAGCCAATTTTAATAGGGTTCGTTCCCAGGCGGTCTCCTACCAGATAGTAAACTTTCATTGAAATCGAACCATATTTACGCACGTTATGACGCATTAGGGCAATGAAATGATCCCGCTCCTACGTCGTGACCTTTGACCCCATTTGTCCCATTTTGAATAGGGTTCGTCCCCACGTTGTCCCCTACCACATAGTAAAGTTTCATCGAAATCGAACCATTTTTACGCCAGTTATCGTGCGGACGGCGGACGGACAAAGCTGGAACATATACGCTTCTTCAACCTACGGTTGGAAAGCGTAAAAAAGAGATAAAATATGCGATACCAAAGTGACCACCCTCGATATCCCAATAGGTGTTTTAGACGGAAGTGACGGAAATACTGATTTTCAGACTTTCAAAAATAGCAGCAAACGTTCCTATTCACCAGTTGTTTCAATACATTATTTATGTATATATCGACAAAACATATGAGCTAGATTACAGATGCTGTATTTATTCTTCATTGACTGTAATTAAATTTTGTTTCGCCAAATTACTACAACAAAGAATGTGAATGAAAGAGAAATTAATTTTCTCTCCTTCGTTTTGGCCATCTCCTTTGATTATGAGTGCATGCATGTATATTTGCATTAAATGCGACCCCATTTCAGTACTGAAAATTAAATTTTTCAAGATTTCGGATATTATCTGACTTACCATCCTTGTCACATTTACGCCAAAAATCGGATTGTCATCTTCAAAATTAGAATTACTTTATATTCATCAGTTCAGAAAGTTCTAGATTATCTTTGAATAGATGGTAGAACAAGAATGAAAATTATTATTATTAATGCTTTTTTCTGTCAAAGACAACTTCCCATATCTTGATTATAAGCTCTGTTTTCTTCCACCACGCGGCAAGGAGTTCCCAAAATCAGTGACATCACAATTGGCTGTCTAGAAGCATCGTTTTAATTGTTTTGTATCGGAGATTTGTTTTGACGAGAAACAAAGCAGGATAAATAAGGAAGTTCAGAATAACTCATCTTTTTGAATGTGTTAAGCCATGTGATCGGTAAAATTTTCTGAATTATTTTAGCATCTTTTATCTTTTGCAGTTTGATGGAGCTGTTTCAGTAATAATACAGTTACGCAGTCATTATTGTTTTCTTTTTCTTTTCGTGCAAGCTGCTGAAAGTTAACCATTGTTGAACGGTTTCTGACATTTCCACTAGAGAAAACACTGCAGTAACTACGTTTTTCCGTCGCAATCGTACGAAAGTCTGAAATTCGACTAATATTCACTGAAAAAATTAGTTAACGGTATCGTCCTTAAATTTGATGATCTTGAACGTCAAACACTCGACACTCTCTGTAATCGAAAAATACTCACTAGGACAAGCCGCCAACGGTAACCGATAACTCGGGTACAGTTGGCAAATTTTAAGCGAAGCTATTGCAAAGTCTAAGCTCATTAAGGCATCTATTATTACAAATTCTAAAAAACGAACGCGTAAAATTTATGACTTCCAGAACAAAAGTAAACAACATTCAAAAAATTAAATGCCTAAAATTTATCATGAAATACTTCCCTTCACGCCTTCACTTTGGTTGCGATCAGGTTGCATGTAAACAAAGCAGAAAGACACACTCATATCGGGAAACACGTTTTTCATCAAGACTCACCGAACTGACAAGCGACGTCATTGACGCCATATTGCTGGCCTCGACTGCAACTTCTGCAGTTACAGTTAGAAAAGAAACAAAAGTAAAAAAAAAAAAAAAAAAAGGCTTACCGGTGCCAATTCTAACATTTTTCTTGTGTTCACAATATGCTCCGCTTCCTTTTTTATCAGTTTGAACCAAAATAATTTCAAATTGACCGTAAAAGAACTAAAAAACTCGAGCAAATTGCGTCGGAAAAAATTGTGACTACCGAATGTAAACAAATGTAATGGAATGTTCGAGCGATTTTTTTTAATTGAAAAAAAAACAGTGATTAGTGGTGATTGGTCGTGCCCTATAGGAATAATGACCATTAAAAAACGGACAAATTTTAATAATTTTAATTGAAATTCCTGAGTGATGTGTCATCGGAAATTGTCAAAACCTGGCCATGAACGATGTCCAATCGCATGCCGAAAATCACGGTGATCAGATGTGTCAGGTCGTAGCTATGCCCGAACAACTAATTGTCCCGAGTCTCGTATAGAGAGCAGATCTTTTAAATTATAATTAAAATTCGTCAGGTTTTTAATGGTCATTATTTTTATACGGCACTACCAATCACTACGATACCAACCCCATGTCACTCGCCATGTCCTTCCCTTTCTCTGAAGCAAGTGTCACCGCGATAGGCTGAAGACCTTTGGAAGAGATAGGTTACAAACGACCCCTTTCTCAAAATACGGAAACCCCCATAAAAATGCAAGTTTTTGGGCGATTATTCCTCAATGACACGGAATTTCGGGAATCAGAAGGCGTCAAAACCTGGCATTGGACGATGTCCAATCGCATGCAAGACATCACGGTATTCTGATGTGTCATCTCGTACCTATGCCCGAACTACTAACTGTCCCGTGTCTTGCAAAGAGAGCTCCGCTCTGCCTTCGGCCTCTCTTCGCTCAATTCAAATTGGGCAGTTTTTTAACGGTCATTATTTTTATACAGCACGACCAATCACCATGATACCAACCCCATGTCACTCACCATGTCATTCTCTTTCTCTGTGGCAAGTGTCACCGCGATCGGCTGAAGATCTTTGGAGGAGATAGGTAACAAACGACCCCTTCTCAAAACCCGGAAACCACCCTAAAAATGAAAGTTTTTGGACGATTATTCCTCAATGTCATGGAATTTCGGGAATCAGAAGGCGTCAAAACCTGGCCATGGACGATGTCCAATGGCATGCAAAAAGTCGCGGTGATCGGATGTGCTATCTCGTACCTATGCCCGAACATCTAATTATCTCGAGTCTCGTAAAGAGAGTTCCGATAAGCCTTCAGCCTAGCTTCTCTCAATGCTATACTAAAATTATTAGAAACATCTATTTAATAACATGCTGGGCCGCCTTTGGCCTATAAAATAGCCTCGACTGGATGTGGCATTTTTTGAATGAAGTTCTCAAACCGTTCTACAGGCATGTTGAGCGAAGGGAATGTGATGGCGTCCGACAATTGCCAAAGGATTAGTGGAGGACAATCTCTGTTACAAATGGCTCTCTCAAATTCATCCCATACGCGTTCAGTTGGGTTAAGTTCTAGACACTGTGGGGGTTTTGATTGGTTTAAGTTTCAGGGACTGTGTCTTTGAAGTTATTATTGCGTTGGAATCGCTGTGACGATCCGAGGAATCGCTGTGACGATCCGAGCCACGTGGCATGGCTCTTTATAAAGCCATCTGAACGACATAGTTGTGTAAGTAAGTGAATACGGCAAGCATGCATTCTTTATCATCTGCTAGAAATATTATGGAAATTCCTTTTCCTCCTTCATAAAATTCTGGTATTAAGACGGCGAGTTTCAAACATCAAACTGGAGACACTTTTTCACCCAAATTATTGAAAAATCTGCTGTAAAAATGGCAGTTTGATTGTGTGAGAACCGATGATTACGGTGGGTGTAGAGCATTTCTTCAAGTATGAACCCCAATTCTGGCAGCCTCAATCATAGACGCATGCGTACTTGGATGAGTGGACGCACGCCCAGGTATAACTGGAGATAGAACCCGGCACTCTCTGACCATGAAATCCCTCATTGGCCGGTTTAGCATCGTTTACATTTTATTCCGACGCTTCAGCCAAAGACGGGTGTCACGTGACTCCGATCAACCAATTATTGATTTTTTGAGACATAAAAATTAAGGAAATTAGTCCATATGATAAAACTTTCGCTCTTGATTGCAGTAATTATTCGATATTATAGAGCTTTTGTTGAGGGGTTTGAACAAGAGATGGCACTGTGCAGAATATGTTACAAATATAGCAACGACAACGACACTGCTGTTACTTCTCGTGTCACTGAGTGTTACAGCATTTGGTTGTGTTCCAATTGAAGTACTAATGTATAGTTATTGTTCTTACGGAAATATGTTATGCGGCTACGAATTAGAACTGAATAATTAGAATCTCACTGACACTTTCATTATGATGACAAAGAAAGCCTTCTTGAAAAGGGGTACCCGATTTGGAAATACACTTATTTCTACTGCTGATTTTCTTCGTAGACGAATCAATCACAACATTTAAAGAATTACACCACACATACAAAACGTGTGGAACAGTATTAGATTAAGCAAGATACAACGATTACCGCTCCTAAGATACACGTTTGTTACTAATAGGTTTATGTCTTATGAGAGGTTAAAACATAAAAGTGGTGGATATTTTTAAAACCTCCACATGCACTACGCTACAATTAATATTCAGACATCGCTCTATTGATAGTGAACGCCAATACGCAAATACTGCGTCACATACCCAAATGTAAATATGCTTGTAGGACTATGACAATATCACGACCGTGAATGTAAGTTGGGTCGATCGACAGAGTTAACTGATTTCTAGCATGGACTGATGTTAAGGTGCCACAAAAGCAATCCCTCCGTACGTGAGTTTCATCTAGATTGAAAGTCCCTGGGTCGACGATTGGTGATGTGATATTCAAATAGAAAAGGACTGGGGGGGGGGGGGGTTGAATCCGCCAAGAATCAGCATGGTAAGCCTCCGAAGCTAACAGAACTTGGCAGGAGAGCTCTGTGAATAACTGTCCACTAATAACACAAATGAACATCATCTTAATCATGCAAAACATATTTTAAACGGTGTGGACTTATGTTATCACCAGTACAGTGCACAGTATGCTGCACGGCAAGGGTTGTCACGGTCGAGTAGACATTCAAAAGATGCTAATCACATCGTCTGATGCCACATGCCATTTAGGGTGCTACAAAGAACGTCAATCTTGAACTCTACACCAATGGAACTTGTACGCATGAGTCAATGTAGATAGCCGGTCTACCATTCCGACACTCGTTTCTACAGTGGTGAGCAAAAGTATAGCATCATCTGCAAAAACCGTGAATTTTTAAGTTTAAGTCTTTTGTTAAGTAACAAATTTTCACACATATATATGCAGTATATTAGTGTATGAATTAATAAAACCGACCAGTAACAAATGCTTGCACGTAATATTAGATGTATTTATTGCTTAAATGAATTTAAATGCGCATGCCTATCTCTACTAGAAAATAAAATAAATGGATTGGAGGTTTAACGACCACCGTGAGCAACTCAAAGGGCTATAAGCAGTCGCCCGTCCCTAATTTAGGATCACTGGTTCCAGGGAAGGGGAGAGCCAGTGCCGTAAGACAAACACAACATCCATTCCTCACCGGGATTCGAACCTGGAACCCGTTCGGACGAATGATCAAAGGCCATCGCTTAGACCACTGCGCCACCGGGGCGACTAAAATAAATGGACATGCCATCTACAAATTTTAAAATTTTATGTATTGGCGATTCTGACGTGAATTTCTTTAAGATTTTGTACCTCACTTTAGCATTAAAAATATTTTCATAAGCCTCTCAGGATTCTGCTCTTCCTTCCATCAGGCCGCGTTTGGCCTAGTGGCCGACGTTCGTGACTGCTACGGAGAAATCTCAGGTTTGGTCCCAGGCAGGTACGAACGTTCGAGCTACTAAATATCCGCCATGCTTCTGATGTGCACGTTAAGCCTTCGGACCGAGGGTACTGCGCCCCCGGGTAAAAATCAGGGCGTCTTCCTCCCCCTTTCTATCTCGCTTCCGTGTGACTTTCCTGTCGGGCACTCCAGACCGAATCGCCTAGATTCCTATTTCTAAGGTTTTTCTAAGACTTGCGGTAAGACTCTGCCAAAAATCATCTACATAAATATCTTCGTTCTATCGTTTTTCTAAGAATTTGAAGAGGTTATTGTACCTCCTTTACCGTATGTTTTCCAGTAATACTTTTAATTTTTTTCTCCGTAACTTTTGTTTCTTCTGCTGTTTCCCGAATTTCTTCAACAAATTAATCTTTTATATCAAAATACGTTTATGCGTCACTGTCTATATAAATGAAATGTTCAAAGAACTGATCAAAATTACCTTTCTTTTTCTTTCTACGTACGTCTACCTAACATTATAGTCACTTCTTTTGTAAAATCACGGACGCAATTCGAAAAACAAATGTTTGTCACATTCTTTCAAGAATTGGAAATCTTAGAAACCCTGTCCAATAAAGAGATATCTTCGGCAATTCCTAATGCACGGCCTGCGTAAATGCCATCCAAAATATTTTTCTCTTGTTCTCCGGGTAAAGCTTTCTAAAAGTTTTGACTATCTCTGTATATAGAGTCTGGATTACCGAAGTTGTTCTTGGAGTAAAGAAAACAAATTTTGTGTTTGTTAAGTATTCTGAGATAGTCTAGAAAACAGCATAACACCAACACAATATTTTCTTTCGGTAAACCCATATCCCGTTTCAAAAGATTAGCATTCATGTGCAGATATTCTGCCCTTGAAAGGTTGTCAATTGCATTCAGCGTATCCTAAATCACACAGAAGCGCCAAAAATACTGTGGACAAAACGTCTTTGTGTAAATCGAAGCAATTGCAGGTAAAACACGGACAATGCGTGTGAAGATAATGAAACGGTGTAAAAAACACCTGATTCTGAGCTCTAATAATCAGTGTCATTTTCGTTCTTTCCCAGTAAAAACACAAGTGCTAGGACACTGCTGGCCACCAGCTGGCTGTGATGGGTCACTGCTGGCTGAAATCTGCTGCTCACGGCCCGATAGCTGCCCGTTGGTGTCAGCACTATCAGTTCGCGAGCCATTGATGGCCCTGCAGCATCGCCGTGAATTGTGGGCCTCCAAGCAAGTGCCACTAGTGGTCCGTTGCTGGCAACCAATACAACCCTAACAGCCGGTGGAAGCAACGGGACTGCGCATGCACAGAAGAAACACTTGCTGTGTCTCTCACGGTACCAGTTAGTTGAAGACGACGTTATCGCCATCGTATTAATTTAGTGGATGTTAAGAAAAAAATCCATATGTAGAGAGGCGAATTAATTTCCTAATGAAATTTTACGTCAACGAAGATATCAGATTAAGCCATGAAATACTAGATTACAGCCATGGAATACACCCACTCCATTCTCATGAATAAAAATTCATGGAATGGAGTGGGTGTATAACAAGAAAAAATTTAAACCGCTTGAAACAAATGTCCTGGAAAAACATTAAAAAAACGTTTGTTGGAAAAAAAGAATTATACATGTACAAAATTTATTAATTATTAAAAAAAAGCAACGCTATGTGGATATAATGTACTCATCCATGAGTTGAATACACAAGACTGGGAGGAATTCGCTTCTAAAAATAACGAGAAGTAAAATAAAATATCTTTCCTCTTTAAAACAAATGTAGCTTCGGACAACGGAAAGGAAAGATACAACGTTGAAAATGTAACAGAATGTGACATGAACCCGGGTAAATATATATAAATTCAACAATCTCCTTTCAAGACGACAAGGACAGTACAAAACTTTGGAAATAGGCTCTAAGTAGGTACACTCCTTGAAAATGAGTGAAGTTCTCTTAAGGTAAAAAAAAACAGCTATCGTTACGTTGAAAAAATTAATTTATCAATTATATGGAACTGCATTTTAAGAAAAATACCTCGCAATATTGTAAAATGAAAGAGGGAACCAATCGATTACATATTCCGCACAAAACAGACAGCTTCAAGCAGACGTGCGTGCGTGTCGAATTAGTCCGGTCGGTAGAGAGCTTAGTTCCCACACTAACAGTCCAGGTTCGTATCCACCCAGATCTAAACGGGCGTTTTTCCGGTCTGTCGAAAAAATTTCCCCAGCGCAGTGCTATAATTCATGCCAGCAATGGCCCAGTGCATGCCCAGCAAGACTATGTTTGCTGGGATAGATGGCAAAGGCAGCGGACTTAACAAGTTTCACGAAGGCAAGATTTTAATTGCCAGAGAACTGGGTCAGAGCATTTCCGAGACGGCAAGGCTAGTGGGATGCTCACGGACAGCCGGGTTAGCACATTAAAAAAGTTGTCCGAGAACGGAGAAACCACGAACCGCCTGTAAGATGTGGACTGATCACCACTCATCGACGCTAGAAGTAAGCAAAAGCTATCCCCTATGGTACAAGACAACAAAAAGCATACTGTGGCGTAAGTTGCCAGTAATTTGAATTCTGGTGACAGGAGTAATGTGTCACAACACACAGTACATCGAAACCTAGAGAAAATAGTGCTCCGTAGTCGCTGGCCGAGTGCCAATGCCAACGTCGGCTCACCTTCGAAAGCACTCACAACGGGCACGCGAGCTATAAACCCGACTTTGAATTATTGGAAAAAGATCTTCTGGTTCAATGAACTTCGTGTCCGCTTGCAGCATCTGGACGGCCTGGAACTTGTGCGTCGTTTACCTGGGGAAGTATTGACTCCAGGATACAACATGGGATAAAACATGTCGGTGAAGGAATTGTAAAGCGCAATGTTCTGCTGAAAAATCTTGGATCCAGTCATTCATGTGCAGGAAGTCGCTCATCCCGCAAGTGGGAAAGACTTTTGAAAAGGAATTCTGGTCTCATCAGTTGCACTCAGACGTGCCAGTTTTGCTGACTTCTGGCCTGGATCTCTTTTCAAGGGGAAAACATATTTGGTAGAAGAAAGCACACGTCTCGATTCTTATTACTGCAAAATTTGGTTAGAACCCTATGTAACGGGCTGGAGTTTCTTGGAACTGCAGCATTCTTGTTATTGTAATGGAGGCATGTTCGGAAGGAGATGTGGAGGTGAGGATTGTATTCCTCCTGAAACACGATACAGTCTTCATATCTTCTGAAGTGCTCGCTACATGCATAAAGTAAATGAAGTAAAGTCGAACGTAGATATAACGAGCTTGCATAATATGAAATTCCGTAAGCCGAAGTTTTTGTAGAACCCTTGAACTTTGTAATATTTTTTTAATCATAACTCATGTATCGAAGTTCAGCAGCGTTATCAGCAAGCAAAATAAGTGCCATTAATTAAGTTTTTAGCTTTTTCTGTTTAACCGCAAGACTGGAAAATACTTGCTAGCGATAACAGCTTGTGGTCACTCTTACAAACACCAGTTCGCACGAAGACAAAATGTTTCAGTTCTTTTTGTACTTCCTTCTTCTCCTACACATCCACACATCTCCCAGAATCAGACGATAGACGATAAAATGAGCAGAAAAAAGTGGTAAATTCTCTTTATTACAAAGCGACGTTGTTTTAAAAACAACTGCTCATCGTCTTCCTGCTCACAAGTGCCGGGTACTTCACCTTTAAAACCACATACAACCGCTCCAGCTGTTCAGAGTAGAGGCCGGCATTGATGGTCCGACCGTCTGGAACAAATTTGTAATCGGTTATCCTCTCCAAATTCCCACAGACGCAGCTCAACATGTCTTGCTCGTAGCGCTCACGTTTGCCAACAGGTTAAGGAAGCTGCCCGGGTTCAACCACTGCCGTTGTGTGTTAGGATTACGGAAATAGACCCACTTTTCATCGCACGTAACTATTCTCTTGATGAAACGTACATCGCGAGGGTTTTCTAGGGGTTTCATGCACACTTCCACTCGACGGTTTGTTTCAGATGGCGTCAGTTCGTGAGGGACAATGTGGTAGCACCTGTAGACCTTGCCGAAGTCCTGAAGGTGACGAACCACGGTGATCTGGGTTATTATGCCCAGCTAGCCTGATAATCTTCGAGTGCTGGTTGTCGGATTTGCCTCTACATCCTGGCGCACGGCCTCCGAATAAATGGTTCGCGGCCTAGCTTACCTTGGCTGATCGTAGAGGTCTCTGTCACCTGAGCGAAATTTCTTGAACCATCTGGTTGCAATGCTGTGTTCCACAGAACCTTCGCCTTTCGCATTACGAATGTTTCGTGTTGCTCGAGCAGCGTTATGGCCGAGTTCAAACTCGTAAAGCAAAAGTTCCCTAATTAGCCGGTTGTGGCTGTTCACCTTTTAGGCGTCCCAACCACAGACAGAACGACGACATGCAATGCTGTTGACAGCAACGACTACCACTTTATATCCCTTTCGACTGCCTGCAGTGCGCGACTTGAACTAGTTTCAACACGTGACATACCAGCCTCAGCACATGCGTTTATGCAAATATTGCAAAACTTTCAACTCACCCTCTGTACATCCGTATTTAGTGACTGTATCGAGAGCTCCTCACAAATGTTCAAGATTAAGTGAGCATTGATGAGAAGCTCTTGGCAGGGTAACTAAATACAGATGGGGGTATATAGTAGAGATCATTCCGGACAATAATGATAGTCAGTCAAGCGATTTAGAAGAAATAACTGTGAGGAACGTTTGTTGTCAACACAAGCAACAATTGACTCATATTTTCGTGTTAACACTTAATCAAATGTTACAGACAAATTTAAAATTATTTGCAGTTACTTAAATTTTTACATTAATTAAAAGCTTTGCCTGATGCAGATCGCATTCATACACTGACGGAAAAAAATCTCAACGCCCCAAAAAAATAGTTGTAGAGGAATGAAATGGCGGCAATACATTTGTATAGGTAACATATTTAATCGATTGAGGTTTCAAGATCACAGCTTAATGTAAGCGCGAGAACAGCCATTTTAAATGTGAAATGCTGGTACATTAATAACCGGTGTAACCGCCAGAATGTTGAATGCAAGCACGCAAACATTCATGCATTGTGTCGTACTGGCGCTGGATGTCAGTTTGTGGGATGGAGTTCCATGCCTGTTGCACTTGGTCGATCAATACAGTGACGGTTAATGCTGGTTGGGGGTGACGCTGGAGTTGTCGTCCAATGATGTATCATACGTGCTCGATTGGTGAAATATCTGGTGATCTAGCAGGCCACGACAACATGTCGACACTCTGTAGAGCATGTTGGGCTACAACAGCGGTATGCGGGCGAGCGTTATCCTGTTGGAAAACACCCCTGCAATGCTGTTCATGAATGGCAGCACAACAGGTTGAATCACCAGACCGACGTACAACTGTGCCGTCAGGCTGCGTGGGATAACCACGAGAGTGCTCCTGCTGTCATAGGAAATTGCTCCCCAGACCATAACTCCAGGAGTAGGTCCAGTGTGTCTCGGCCGCAGACAGGTTGGTTGCAGGCGCTCACCTGGCCTCCTTCTAACCAACACACGGCCATCACTGGCACTAAGGCAGAACCGGCTTTCATCAGAAAACACAACAGATCTCCACTCCGTCCTCCAATGAGCTCTAGCTCGACACCACTGACGTCGCAAACGGCAGTGGTTTGGAGTAAGTGGAATGCACGCTACAGGGCGTCTGGCTCGAAGCTGTCCTTCAAGTAACCGATTTGTAACAGTTTGTTGTGTCACTGTGGTGGCAACTGCAGCTCGAATTGCTGCCGCAGACGCAGTACGATGCGCCACGGCAATACGCCGTACACGGCGGTCTTCCCTCTCAGTAGTGCCACGTGGCCGGCCGGAGCCCGGTCTTCTTGAGGCAGTACCTTCCCTTGACCACCGCTGCCAACAATCATGCACAGTGGCTACATTCCTGCCAAGTCGTTCTGCAATATTGCGGAAAGAAAATCCACCTTCTCGTAGCCCTATCACACGACCTCGTTCAAACTCCGTGAGCTGTTGATAATGGCTTCTTCGTCTTCTTAAAGGCATTCTTGACTAACATCACCACACTACGTCGAATCTCAACGATAACTAACGCTCACAAACGTTACAGCGCGTATTTAAAGCAAACCTGCTTTGCATGTTCCGAGGAGCGCTACTAGCGCCACACGTATGTGCCGAGCGCAAAATTTGCGTAGACGTCATCTTACAGATGTACTATCACCGCCTACCAACTGTCGTTTATCAAACACAACCCATTCTTGGTGTTGGGTTTTTTTCCGTCAGTGTATTTTTATTGCTAATCATGGGTTTTAATTACTAAACATAATTTATCTTCGATTAGTTGATAAACGGTTTAGGATTCAAACGTTTTAACCTGGCATATATACACTGAAGTATCAAGTCTTCGACGCACGCCATGATTTTTATCAGTTGCGACGTGTAATCTCGTGAGTCAGGTTAAACAACCGCCAGGGGGATTATGGTAAGCCGACGTGAAGTTCGAACGAGGTATGGTTGTCAGAGCCAAACGGATGGGACATTCAATTTCCGAAATTGTGCGAACATTCAACATTTTTCGATCCACAGTGTCACGTGTGTGCCGAGAATACCTCTTGGAAGACTCCAACTACCGTGGAGAGCGCAGTGGCCAACCACGGGTGCTGAATGACCGTGGCGAGCGGCGTCTGACGAGAATTTTCCATGCTAACAGAGAAGCGACACCGGCCTAAATAACATCACATTTAATGCAGGAGGTACCAGACACATATCTATCAGGTCAGGGCAAATGTCCGTGGGGGATGGGATTCGAAGACCCATCAGAGTGCCTTTGTGAACACCATGGCATCGGTCACAACGCCTACCTCGGCTTGTGAACACGATAATTGGACCCAGGAAGACTGGAAACATGTGATGTGGTCCGATGAGTCACGCTACGAGTTGTTACGAGCTGATGGTAGGGTTCGAGTGTTCCGCAGACCCCATGAGACCATGGACCCAAGCTGCCAACAAGGCATTGTGCAAGCTGGTTGTTGTTCCATATATGTGTGGGGTGTCTTTACGTCGCACGGTTTGGGTCCTCTGGTCCTCGCAAACACGTCTTTAACTGATAATCGCCTTGTTGCTCTGCTGGGTGTTCATTTCCGTTCATGGACATCATTGTACCCTAACAACGAAGGTATTTTCCAGGCGGACAATGCACCATGTCACCGGGCTCAAGCTGTCCAAAATTGGTCCGATCAGCATTCTGGACAGTTCCGACTGATGGTGTGGCCAACACGTTGGCCTGACATGAACCCTATAGGTCACTTCTGGGACGTGGTGGAAATATCCATTGACATCCAAGATCCTGCACCTACAAATACCAGGGAACTGTGGGCTGCTGTTGAGACAGGATGGCTCAACATCTCTCCAGAAGTCTTCCGGCCACTTGCGGAATCGATGCGACGTCGAGTTGCTGCACTTCGCCGGGATAAAAGAGATCCCACATGATACTAGGTATATATCCCATGTTTTATGCCACTTGAGTGTAATATAATATGCAAAAAATAGCCCTTTTTTGACTGTTCGGTTATTATAATGAAGTTCTCATGTATCGAATGTTTTCAGCTGTTTCTCTCATTTTTCTTGTGTATGGATTCGAAAGTACTAACCAGGACATTAATGAAGAGAGCTAAATTATCAAATGCTGCCAGAACTTTCTTAGACCAGCTGTTTTCTTTCACTCAGTCTTCTTTTTTTAATAAAATTCAAGGTAAATGTTTTTTTTAATTTAAGTTTTTACCATCTGTAGCACATGAAATATTAGCTATTCTGAAAATATGTGGTTGCAGCATGTACGTACTCCGCACGATGCTTTAATCCGCTCAGGAAATAATATCTAAATTTCTTCTATGCACTGGTATTTCGTGAAGAAGCATTATCCCAAATTCATCGAAAGCTGAATATTATTTTACAGTTTTTACTGAATCCGGGAAAATATGGTTGAATCCAAAGCTTACTTATAAAACCTTGCCTTGGAAAGATATATTGAGTTTCTTGCAGTGTTGAAAACTCAATTTGGCTTAAAAAAACTGGACGTACCACAGAAAGTTGCTTTGATGAAGCGATTTGATCTATAGCTGAAAACAGATATGGAATTATTTATGATGGATGCGGGAACTCTTGTTATATTGAGAGAAAACGTATGAGAATTCATTTTGGCGGTACCGCTCGTTGCAACGATATTTCGTCGCTCAAAATGTTGGTTTATAACCGAAGAAAGCTCTGAGATAGACCTGACTATGGACACGATGCTACGTTATACTTTCTGATTGATCAGAAGAATTCCGAATACTTCAGTGTGATCTCATTACACATTTATGTCCAATAAATATACATATATGATAGAAAGAGAAGAGACAGACGGTGAGAGTGAGAGAGAGAGAGGGGGACGGGAAGGCAGAGAATGCCGTAAAAACTTTTTTTCTTGCTTACATTTTCTTTTTTTCGTTTCCAATGATCTTTCAAATATTGAAGATGTTCACTCTGTTTTTCCGCGAACCGGATCATTTGTTATACGTTGCCAACCCACGTCATAAATTATTAAAATGTTACTTGTTAAAGAAATTCATCAGATCAGCTAAAGTCATGCTCGTTGACAACTTACTTTAAGCAAAATTTATTAGGAAAAGACCAACACTGAATATCCTGCGCTTGTAGAGATTCCGGAGGTTAGAAAATTCCAAATGAATCTCTGAATGGGCTATCAGCTTTTAAAAGATTTTTTTAGAAACGGGGTCCAAGGGTATCATTTTTTTTTACAGTCATCAAACTCTTCCGTTTGTGACATACTATGCGCCGCAGTGTATTAAAATGGACGAGTTCTTTGTATCTCAGATTCCTTTCGTGAAGTCAAGAGAACTGCCATTCTTTCGAAAGATACTAGACAGGAACCGTATTGTTACAGTGCGTAGTAATATCAGTGGTGGGAGTGAACTTCCGAGATCTGTAATTAATCGTGTAAAAAATATTTTGGCTCTCACTCGTGATATTTTAGCAAATACTTGAACTGTGATAGAGTAGTTTTGCGCAGACTCAGCGGAGTCAGATTTTTCCAGAAAGAACATTAGATTAGAGAAGTTTCTATTAAGACTAACAAACATAGGTTACTTAGCTTAAAACTTTAGTATTAAATCTAACAAACACATGTTACTTAGATGTGCTAGAGTAACTTTGCGCTGACTCAGGGAGTCAGATTTTTCCAGGAAGAACATTAGATTACAGAAGTTTCTATTAAGACTATCAAACATAGGTTACTTAGCTTAAAACTTTGGTATTAAATCTAACAAACACATGTTACTTAGATGTGCTAGAGTAGCTTTGCGCAGACTCAGTGGAGCCAGATTTTTCCAGAAAAAACATTAGATTAGAAAAGTTTCTATTAAGACTAACAAACATAAGATACTTAGCTTAAAACGTTAGTATTAAGTCTAACAAACACATGTTACTTAGATTAAAGTTACTATAAAATCTAGCAAAAATAGGTTATTTAGATTAAAATGTTAATATTAAGTCAAGTTTTTTAGATTACAAAACTTAATATTAAGTCTAACAAACATTGGTTTCTTAGCTTAAAAATTTAATGTTAAATCTAAAAAACATAGATAACTTAGCTTAAAAAGTTAATATTAAGTATAAGAACCATAGGTTACTTAGCTTAAATGTTAATATTAAGTCTAAAAAACATAGGTTACTTAGATTAAAAAGTTAATATTAAGTCTAACAAACATGGATCTCTTAACTTAAAAAGTTAATGTGAGGTCTAAAAAACATAGGTTACTTAGCTTAAGTTATTAAGTCTAAAAAACATAGGTTACTTAGATTAAAAAGTGAATATTAAGTCGTTAGACTTAATATTACCTTAAAATTGTTTTAATTAACATTAGGTCTAACGACTTATGAAGTTTTTATACTTAATTTTAACTAAAACATAGGCTATTTAGATTTAAAAAGTTTATATTAAGTCTAAAAAACATGGGTTACTTGGATTAAAAAGTTAATATTATGTCTACCAAACATAGGTTCCTAAGATTAAAAAGTTAGTATTAAGTCTAACAACTTTTTAAGCTGAATAGCCTATGTTTGTTAGACTTAATACTGTATTACTTAGCTTAAAAAGTTAAAAGTTAATATTAAGTCTAACAAACATAGGTTACTTAGAGCGCTGTCTCCCGCAATATGTGTTAAATTGGTGTCCACCTTTCTTGAACAAGCAATCTGATTAACGTGCGAACGCTTAGAAACTCTGATTCCTGTTTTACGCCAATAAATTCGAATTACTAGTATAGTTATATTACGAGTATTTTAAATATATTAGGTTGTTGTAGGTGAAATGTCCCGATATTAATCGACATATGAGGACTCCAAGATTGCGCATTTCTCAATGGTTTACTGAGACGAAATACGTAGTTATCTTCCAGAATAGTCAGACACCTATACATTTGAGCAATAGCTTGGTTATGTTAACTGAGAGTGATGGAATTTACTGCCAAGTTCTGACGAAAGTGTCGTGTTCTTAACATTTTCTTAAAGAATTACATTAATGTATGTCACGACATACAAGTGAGAGTGATTTACATTTCCTAGAGAGAAAATTGACGGACTTTGTCGCAGGCATAAATTTCAAATGTGGTTTGGAATATCTAACAACAAAACGGACTCGGTTTAGATAGTAACGGCAAAAATTAAAAGCTGTCGGGAACGGAATGTTTTTAGATGTTCTCTAAAAACAGTGTCAACAACGTTTGGAATGTGCGTTTTTTTAGTTTCGAAAATGTCTCCATCTTTTATGTAAATCCTCTTTACGCAAATATAGCATAAGACAGCAAAAATTCGCAATCCCCACTGTGGTTCTAAATTAAATGTCCTGTGAAAAAAAAGTTGACCTGTTGAACATTTCATTTCAGTGATATGTGCAATATTTGAACAAAGATATTGCGCGTACGATCTGATTTTACTGAATGATTTTGTAAATCGTGATCATAAGAACAAAACAAATTATAACAAAAAGGTAGAGAGAATATATTTTTAGTTCCAGAAAATTTATGTGGGGGATGGAATACTATGCAGAACGTAGACTCCGTTTAGCACAACTTAAACAATTATATTTTTTTATATAAAAACACAAAAACAAACAACTCAATTGTCTTACTATTGAAGTTCATCTAGTACCAACGCTGTGACCATTTACTCAAAATCGTTAGCGCACCCAAAAATTTCCCAAGGGGGGGGGGTCACACATAATTTTTCCAAGATGGGGTGATGAACCCCCTAAATTTACCGGGGAAACTATAGTCAGGTGCCGTAGGAATTACGAAAGAGGTTAACTTTTGTACAGTAACTAGTAATGTTGCAGTACAAGAAAATTAAATATTTAGAAGAAGCAGTAGATAAAATTATTTTCTTGGTTAGGTTTTTCTAAATTTATTTAACAGAACGACTCTCTTATAATTATTGTATGTTATAATTATACAGTACATGATTAAGAAGTATATGTAGATCGCATATCGAGACTTTTTGTTTCAAACTTTGACGTAATAATTTTCCGCTCTGTCAGCCCAAGGGGGGGATCTGCTACCTCCGTGGGTGCTCCACTGCTCAAAATTACATGTGACCTCAAAGTGGTTAGGGCGAAAGGTAGCCTCCGTATTTGAAGTGTTTGCACGCTTTTCCGTGAATGCTCACATGTGTCAGAAAAATATTTCTAACGAATATCATCTGGGCAACAATTTATGATCTTCTTACTTCATATATCCAAATTTTTTTCCCGCTTGGCTATATGATAGACTGTGAAAACTGCCTTTTGATCTTACTAAATACAACACGACACAACTAGTAGTGTTTTAGACCGTAATGTATTCGTTCTCATCACGTGCAAAATGAGGACAATTTTAACGTGGTTCCATTTGGAAAACAGTGTGTGACCACTGAGTTCCATTTGGCAAACGGCTGCCGGAATGCCGGTACCAGAGCACTAAACTGACAACAGACTCAAGTGTGAGCGACATACCATCATTTGTTAAAGTGAATGTCATTACCTGGCAGTTGTAACGTCTTCAAATAACGAAAACAAATAGGAAGGCTGGAAATAACTGTAATTCAACCTTGCATATATTTTTTATCTGCACATACATTGCAGTAGGAACGATGGTTTGTGGTGATTGTCAGAGAATGACAGAGCACTGTGAGTTTATAACTAATAAATTATATATCTATCAGCACGGCGAGCACATTGCCGTGATTCTTGTGACGTATAATCTAATTTAACCTTCCATTTCGGTTCATGCCTTCTTATGTAAATTTGGTCTATTCTCATTAAAGATTTTTAGACTGAACGTCACATATTCTTTCTCGATGAATTTATGTTTGGCAACCCTTACAACAGGTCAAGATGTAATTACGTAAAAAAACAGCTAGAGATAAGAACGAATGCGTTCAGTCAGCGAGAGGCAATATTACTTTAGTTATCGGAAAGCAATCTTTAGACACGATGTTTGTTATCAACCAAAGCTGAGAATGTTCTCTTCACGCACTTTTATTGAAGTCACGTTGATGATATGATGTTAAAACGAACTTTCGTTAGTAATCTGTGTTAGTCTACATTTATATATATGATATCAGCGAGGAAAAGTGTCTGTTCTAAAACTGTTCAGAGTAATAATGTTCTTAAACTTCGAACAAACCTCGTATCATAGTAGAGTTGAATTAACGCCAAACTGTGTGCTGTATAAAGTACGTGCTTGGTGACGTGCCACTGAAATAAGGAATTGGAATAATAACGTAAGTTATTATTTTCCTTGCTGACTTTGTATCATACACTGAAGTTGATTATATGTTTAGTTAAGAACTTTTCAGCTATTAAATGTTAAGCTACCCGGGCTAACAAAAGCACAGTGCAGTAAGCCTAACGAGATCTAGTCCTGTTGGTTCCACAGTAAAGCTAACCTAAAAATAACCTACTTTTGAAGTTAAAGTTTACATAACAGTTTAAGGCATTGTGCAATTCAAGAAAATATCTAGATATAATAGTTACAGCGACTGTCAGTGGTTTAACATAAAATACACTGCTGGCCACCCAAAATGCAGCACCAAGAAGGAAGCATTCGATTGGCCTGAAATTCGTAGCATGCGTCGCCCGCGAGAGGACATGCAAACGATTAGCATTGCAGGGCATATGCAAATCATGTGAGCCCGGCACGCCACTAAGAAGCATAACAAGAAGGGTGCACAGAAAGCGGTGTGTAAGAAGTAGAAGTGTGTTTGTGCTGCCGGACCTGTGCGTAGGAAGTTTCTTGATGCCTCGTCGCTGAATACGGCAGTCATTCCAGCACGTTTCGGAGTTCAACAGTGGACGAATAGTGGCTTATCGCGACAACAGTTTATCGTACCGAGACTTCGGCGCCCGTGTGAGACGACATCCAGCCACATTGAGGCGAGTATGGATTCGGTGGGTGCCGGAGGGACGGACGGACTGGCGTCAGGGATTGCCGCGGCCGTGGCACACCACCGAACGAGAGGACCGGCATGTTGTGCGGCGGGCATTGACGGCTCGCACCGCCACATCACGAACGTTAGCGCAGGAATTAGGGTGTGTTGCGTAACAACCTGTTACAGCACGTACCGTTCAACGTCATCTGCAGGAGCGGGGACTTATCGCACGGCGCCCATTGCTCCGATTACGATTGACGTTGCAGCACCGGTGAGTGCGGCGGCAGTGGGCTGTTGAAAGCCGCAACTGGACTACGGAATGGCAAGACATTGTTTTCTCTGACGAATCCCGCTTCTGCCTTCAAAACCACAATGGTCGGATCGGCGTGTGGCGGCACCGCGGCGAGAGACTGTATGACGCCGGCATTATGCATCGCCATACCGGTCCGTCGCCTGGCGGTATGGTTTCGGGCAAAATTGTATATTACACCCGCACCCCTCTGGTACGCATCGCCGGTACACTCAACAGCCACCGCACTATCTCCGACGTTTTGGAGCCTGCAGTCCTCCCTTACTTGCAGGACCCGCCAGCGGCCACGCTTCAGCAGGACAATGCGCTCCCGCACGTGGCACGCCTCGTGCAACAATTCTTCACGGCCCACCAGGTGTCACTGCTGCCGTGGCCCACCTGTTCTCTCGATATGTCGCCCATCGCACACGTCTGGTCGCTGATTGGCAACCGAGGGGCCAGGCAAGCACCACTCGCGAGGCTACGCCTGATGAACTGTGGCAAGGTGTGGAAGCAGCCTGGACCATTATACACCAAGCCAACATCCAAAGCCTCTTTCGTTCGATGCCGCGGCGTGTAGCGGCCGTTATTGTCAACCTAGGGGGCCACAGGAACTATTGATGCCTGCGTTTTCCGCAAGTCGCACGGGCCTGTAAGCTCAATCGTTTCGTCTTTGTATCTGTTGTTATGTGTCCGCAGTAAATCTGGCTTTGCTGTCTCGTGTCCTTCTTGGTGTTGCATTTTGGGTGGCCAGCAGTGCACAATATGGTCAACAATCAGTTGAGCAGGCTAATTAGAGAAATAACTGTTTTCTATTTATAATCAACTGATGAACACAAATGACAGCTAATTGGCAAGAAATGGCAGCTAAATGACTAGATATGGTAGCTAAATGACTGGAAATGGCAGCTAAATGACTAGAAATGGCAGCTAAATGATTAGAAATGGCAGCTAAATGACTTCGAACAGCATACCAAATGAAATGCTGTAATGGCTTCCATATTAATGATGAACGGCTCTTCAAGTGAAAGCGCTGAAGCTCAGCCTGATTCAGGTGTTACGATGTACCCCTAAATCGAACGATTTGTTCAAGCGTTTAGAATATCACAATCCACAAAAACCTGTGAGAGTAATAATCGTCGTCAATCATGCGAAAGATTTCGCTAGTTATCCACTGCGGTACCTTCAGTGGCGTTTCAGGAAAGAACCTTCTAAAGAAATTGCAAAAAAAACAACAACATCTGACTAAGAATATTCAAATGATCATTAATCCTTTTTTAGGGAAATAATGTAAGGAACTGCTTCACATGAATAATATCTGTCACCGTTCAACAAGGTATGGTCTTGCGGAAAGACGTTGCAAAGGTAATTAGGATGAAGAACTTGTATCCCTGAAGGAGACGGAAAAATATTTTATGTAGAAACACACAGAACCCAAGCGCACAATGTCTTGCGAAGTAACCAGCAGCTTTTACAGGATTAACGGTAAACTGTCATGGCTAATGCCATTATGTCAGCAGAGGAAGACATCTTAAACGGTCTCTGACACTTTATTCTTAGTTCCCTTTTTTTTTTACCTACACTTCTCCTTCTGCTGCCAAGTTCTGCAATCGCGCTGCTTATTCTTTCGTTGATAAAGGGAGGAGTACATGGTGTTACGTCATTACTGTCAATTCTTCTCTTTCTTGAGAGGAGTGGAAGTCATTCTCAGTCTTAGCTTCCGTGCGACAGATTCTTTTTCTAGAAATCCGTCATCAAAGTCCATACTCAGACATTTCTCAAAAAGAGAAGCGACAAACAAACTGCAATTTAATATCTCGTTCCATTATTAAAGGGACTAGATACGTACACTAACGGTTATAAGCTGAATAACATAACACCAGCCGCATTTTGTATATTTTATAATGGAATTAGAATTTACAAAAGCTGACTTTCTTAGCAATGTCTCAATATATCAAAGGGAATAAATGGCAGTATTAACTCTTTAAGTGCCTGGAACGAATGTTAATTCGTTCCAGGCAGTTAAAATGTTAGCAAAATGAGCTGAAATCAGCTCGAACGAATATATTCGCTGTCTAAGAAGTGGGAAGAACGCGGCTGGGAAGCACGAACCTCCTTATCCGAAAACATTGCTCCCGCTTTAGCTTTTTTAATCAAAGTGGTCATTTAGGGGGAAGACTGGCACCTACCTTTTCTGACTTAAGACCAGTTAAAAGTGTCATAACAATCGCGGCGAACCTAAGAAAGTAGAGAGAAGATATCTGAGTCACTTGTTTCAACACAGTGACACGTCCGATATCCCTGTATGGGAGACTGGCCCTTCGCTGTCATGCCTTGGGTCAAGGGGCGAAGAATTAAAAAATAGAAGAAAGCGCTTAGCACCAGTGATAGATGTATGGTCAGTACTGCTGAACTGAGTGAGGGAAAGAAATTGTTTCGACGTAAGTTTCGTAACATCTGGCCTTCTTTGGACGCCGGGTTAAGTTTTTGGCAACATTTGTTTCCAGCAAATCGGCAGCTAGAAGGGTTAAAATCTGTTCCATGGAAAAGCAATCAATTCTCTGAATGGAATGCATAGACCTTCTTCGACTGTCTAATTTCATTGAAAACTTTGGTAAACACATTTGGCTCTTTCTAATGAGACAAAGGCATAACTACAAAAGAGTAGTCACTCTGCACTGGAGACGAGCAATATATTGTAGGTAGTCATGCTGTCGGAAATGAAGAAGCAGATAGAATTACAAAAGAAGTCAGAAAGAAGTCAAATGCGTTCTTATTTATGTTAAAAGGCCACTTGCGACTATTATGAATCTTGTCGGAAATGAAACCTGATAGGAACAGACAGACGGATGAAATGAGGAAACGTTTAATCAACCAAACATTTGAATGGAATAAAAGATTGCCGTCTCATGCACGATTAAAATAACTATAAAAGTTAAAAAAGAAGAATCGATGTTCCTGTACACACCAATAGTGGTGAAAATAATCTAAATGACTGATTAAAACAACATAAGATATTTCGATCTCTCCTGGGATCATCCTCAGATATGCTCGTGAAATTGGTGATTCAGACCTTCAAATAACAGATAGGCAGAGTGTCGGGATTCAACCTGGGCGTTCACCGCTCATGCCTGGGCTATTCACGGGAAGACTCGGGTCGCCAAGTGGGTGGCTATGTAATCTGGCATTAAGGCATTCTCAAGGTATTGTCATTCTGGGTATTATTTGGTTCCTTTGGCAGGATATTTTTCCAAGGATTGGGGATATTCATTAGTAGATAGTCATTGCAACATTGATTACCCTTAACGAATATCATCAAATTTTCAGTAAAATGCAACGAGGTTTTGTTCCATGATGTTGTAACGATGGAAGCTTCCTGCCAAGGTGGAAAATAAGAACCTATGTTGGTAAGGCGTGATAATGCAGTCTTATTGTTTCGAGTCTTAGTGTCATATATATGTTCTTTCACTCTGATATCCAAAATCCTCTGGGTGGATCCTTTGTAATTTAGAGCTGGGTCGTCCGGCTCAACACGGTAAAGAGGTATGCTACATACTCCGAATGGGATCCGTGTTTGATATTGTCACGATCGTTGCGAATAATGGAATATATATTTGATTTTCTGAGACCAAAATCTATTTTATGACGGTGACACAAGTTTTTCATAGTTCGAGTAACGTGTGGGTCATAGCACATGGACCCAACAAATTTTTAGTCCTAATTTCTCTCTCGAGGGTAGACATGGTTGAGTTTCTGAGTCTTTTATAAACCGAATCCACCAACTGATCTTCATATCCATGGTTCCTGGCGATTTCTTTAATTTTTGCAATCTGTTGTGCTTTCAGTTGGTTACTGGAGGAGTGTGTGATGGCTCGTTCTATCATGAATCTAAGGGTTGCAAGTTAATGAATTAAAGGGTGCATAGCGTTGTAAGGAATGATGCTAGGGACAGACATGGGCTTCTTGTAAACTGAGGTTTGAATAGTATGATTTGTACTGTTTCTGGTTAGTAAGATGTCCAAAAGTGGCAGGACTCCTTCAGATTCCAGTTCCAACGTAAAATTCACTGATGGATTTAGTGAAGACATGAAATACGAAAAGTTAAGTAATTTTTCCTCACTGCTCTACCAAAAAAAAATTATGTCATCGGCATACCTCAAATATAGACCCAGGTCTTCAGGTAAAGGTTTCAATGCCAAGTGCTTTAAATGTTGCATAAATATCTTCGCTAAAAGTGTTGATAATGGGGAACTCATTCGGACCCCCTATCTTTGCCTGTAAATGTTGTTGTGGAAGCAGAAGTACGAACGATTTTGAATAAGCCTTAGGGCACCAAGGATTGCTATGATCTCAAAAAGAGACATGTCTAATTCTTTCAGTTTGTCTTCAATTAAAGAGTGAATTAGTGGTACAGACACACTAAGGTATAGGGCAGCAACGTCCAGTGAGGCCATAATTAAGGAGGCCCCTTGAATACAGAAGGTTAGAATCCTCGATAAGGCTTCCTTCGAGCTGGAAACAGAATGACCCTGAGTTAGGGTAAGTGGTTTGAGAAATGAGGACAAGGCTCTTTCAAGGGGGTGGGTAGGATTAGAATGACCGATACCAGTGGTCTCATGGGTTGGTTATCTTCATGTCTTTAAGGTTCCGAATAATTCACGAACTCTATGCCGATTTGGTGGATGCATGTGAAAGGAGATGGTGGAGGGAGAGTTCCAGAATTTTTTGAGTCTGCTAAGTATTGTTACCGTGGCATTTTTGGGTCAGGTGCGACAATATCATTTGGGATTTCCTGAACAGCAGTCTCCATTTTTTGGATGTACGTAGGCTTGTCCAGAATGACTGCCTGGCCTGTTTTATCGGTTGAAATTACGGCCAGGTTCTAATCCCTGCGTAATTTCCTCAACAGAGCACGTTCAACTTTAAGCGACGAATCATCCGATTGTCTGCGCCTCCACAATGCCTTAATAATCTCAAATCTAGCCTCATCTTGATGAGTTGCAGGTAGGGGGCGAATGATATCATCGGCCTGTGGGATGAAAGTCCTTCTTAAACAGACGCTCATACTATGCCTTCCTCTCGTTGGTCAGGACTGCACCCAGTTGTTTACTTTACCATTGCCTTGTTGTGCTTCATTCAAGTCTTCTGAAAGAAGCCAAGCAACTTCAGATTACTCACATTCACAAACTTCGGAATCTAGTGGTGGATAAGACAAATCAAGCCCCTATCCAAAGCCGGCCTAAACAACATCCAGTCACCACTCCGCCATCTTTCATCAATTTAAGCAGCGTTCAGCTTAGTCAAATTCAACAACTTGCCTTGAACAGGGGGCTGAAGTTTTCATATCCACCTATTCCATCCTCCCACCCCGCTGACTTTCATCCCATAAGCCGAGAATATCATTCACCACCTCCCTGCAACTAATCAAGATGAGGATAGATTTGACAATGACATTTTGGTGTTTTGGTTTGGCATGAAAAACAAAATTACTGAACTTTAAGGATTTCATGTCTTTACTAAATCCATCAGTGAAGTTTACGTTGGAACTGGAATCTAGAGGAGTCTTACTATTTTTTGGACATCTTACTAACCAGAAACAGTACAAATCATACTATTCAAACCTCAGTTTACAAGAAGCCCATGTCTGTCCCTAGCATCATTCCTTACAACCCTATGCCCCCTTTAAGTCATAAACTTGCGGCCATTCGATTCATGATACAACGAGTCATCACACACTCCTCCAGTAACCAATTGAAAAACAAGATATTGCAAAAATCAAAGAAACTATCAGAAACCATGGATATGAAGATCATTTGGTAGATTCGGTTTATAAAAGACTTAGAGACACAGCCATGTGTACCCTTGAGACAGAAATTAGGACAAAGAAATTTGTTGAATCCATGTGCTATGACCCACACGTTACTCGAACTATGAAAAACTTGTGTCACCGTCATAAAATCGTTATTCGCCTCAGAACGTCAAATATCTATTCCATTATTCGCAACAACCGTGACAAATTAAACAGTGATCCCGCCATGGAGTATATAGCATACCTTTTTACAGTGTTGAGCCGGAGGACCCACTTCCAATTACATAGAATCCACCCAGAGGACTTTAGATATCAGAGTGAAAGAACATATACAGGATACCAAGACTCGAAACAATAAGACTGCATTATCACGTCTTACCAACAAAGGTTCTTATTATGCACCTTGGAAGGAAGCTTCCATCGTTACACCACCATGGAACAAAACCTCGTTGCCTTTTACTGAAAATTTGATTATATTCGTTAAGGGTAATCAATGTTGCAATGACTATCTACTAATGAATATCCCTAATCCTTGGAAAAATATCCTGCCAAAGGAACCAAATAATGCTCAGAATGACAATACCTTGAGAATTTCTTAATGTCAGATTACATAACCACTCACTCGGCGACTCGAGTCTCCCCGTGAATAGCCCGGGCATGCGCAGTGAACGCACAGATTGAATCCTGACACTGTTATTTAAAGGTCTGAATCACCAATTACACGGGCACATCTGAGGATGAACCCATGAGAGATCGAAAGATCTTATGTTGTTTTAATCAGTCATTTAGGTTATTTTCCCTATTATTGGTGTGTACAGTTCTTTTTTAACTTTTATAGTTATTTTGGTCTTGCATGAGACAGCAATCTCTTATTCCATGACTTACTGAGCACGGACTGTAATCAATTTTAACAAACGTTTGAATTTCTACTAAAATTACTGGCTGCCGTTTTTTAAAGCACGCCAAGCTTTATGAAAAATTGCTTTTTCATTACTGCTTATTCAAAAATCTTCAAAGTGTAAGAGATCGATGCTGCTGATTTCTTTCACCAAACGCAAGGCAATGTCATCTTGATTACGCACAGTTATAACTCGAAACACTTACAAATATTAGTAATGACAGATTAAAGAATTTTTTAAATACAAGATCAAATACTGTACAATATAATCACGAACTTCATTAACGACTTGAAATTGAAACCGTATAACGTGCGCAATACGTATATTTTTAGCACGTCTTTCGACCTGTAGTGTTACTTTGACCAACTGTCAATGGATACTATATCACTGTAACTCTTGGTCTTATCAGAAAAATGCTTTTATCATTAAGAAGCCCGAAATGTGAGACGATGATTCTTGACTTTGGATCTTTTTCCGATGCATAACTTCTGCTCAAGAGGGCGTAAATCCAAATGCTATCGAATTCAAAATACATTTTATTTTATGCCATTGCTTCTAAATATCTGATTGAAAAAATTATTTTTTTCCTTCGATACCATTTATAACGAAGATTATTTTGGGTAGATTTGTATTTTCAAGTAATTCACAATTTCTCCTCCAAGGGGCGTAAAGGTAAATTACGATTTCGCGGTATCTCTGCTCTAAAAGTTAATTTGAAGAACCATTTTTTCATCAGATAAATTTTCTGGGAAGAAATGTTTTACATCTATTTTTTTTTATAGAGACCTATTTTGCCACTTGGAATTGTAAGGGCATGTTTCTATTTCCGATGTATTTGTATATATTATGTGTGTGCAAATGTTCTACACGTTTTTACATGATGCAAATTCCAAGTAAAAAAATTAAATCGCAAGTGCGGTAATAGGTGACGCGTGTGATGGCCAGAATGTTTTGATACAAAAATGGTATCAAGTATGCAGGTGCATTTCTAGTCGAAACAACTAAGCGACAGGTGAAATAATTAGAGAAGTGCCAATATCGATGTCAACTACAGAAATTTCCGAGCACCTCATCTCAGCTAATGTGCAAGTCTCATACATTGAAAGATTATACTGGTATAACAGTGATAGACCAAGAACAATTATGACTTTTCACACTTATGAAAAATAAATTCCAAATCATATTATCATCAATTATGAAAAGCTTCAAATTGAAATTTTCTCTGAGATAAAATAATATTAAACAGAAACATATACCCTTACTACAGGCAATTGTCGCCTGTGAAAATAAAAATTAATTAAAAGAGTACAAATGAATAAATCAAATCTGAATAAACTAGAAATCAATAATTCAATTAATTGAACAAATTAAATATGACCAAAGATAATGAATAAACCATTTAAATGAGTAAATCAAAATGAATAAATTGAATGAATTAAATATAAGAGATCAGAAATGAATAAATTGAATGAATTAAGTATAAGAGATCAAAAATGAATAAATTGAATGAATTAAATATAAGAGATCAAAAATGAATAAATTGAATGAATTAAATATAAGAATGAATAAATCAATTAACTAACTAAATTAAAAATTAAAATGACTAAGTCAATTAACTGAATAAATTAAAAATCAAAATGACTAAGTCAATTAACTAAATAAATAAAAAATTAAAATGACTAAGTCAATTAACTGAATAAATTAATTCAATATAAATATCAACATGTATAACCCTCTAGGTGTTCCTTTAACCTCCAAAAATAAGTCAAATATGATAAATAGTCAATGCAATATGAGTATTTCAGCTGACACATTATTCAAACAACTATTGCAGGATGACATACAACAAACAATAATTATCCCCTGAACCAATTATGATCTATGACGAACATTTATAAAGTGGTAAGTCACATAAATCCATACTTGCTTCCTCCAATGAATTTAAAAAAATTACAAATTGCCGCCCAACTCATCACCACGGTCAGAAACAAACCAAAAAGCAGAGCAGTGGCACTTAATTGAAATGAAATTGCTCCGTTTGCTTCATTAGTTAGCATTCAGCATATACTCTCATTCTTCTCTTCACCTTCTTTGCTTTCTGATCTTTCTTGTGGGGCTCCTGCTCCTTCCTATTTTCAAAGACGGCTGACCTAAGGCGTCACGTCTTTTCCCGACTGATAAAGCTGTCTACAGCCCTCATGTATTCAACTAAATCTATGTTAGGGGCAAGGTACGTCAACCGTTTGCTAGGTTCTGAACGATTCGGGGTTGCCCCAATGTTGAAACCTCGGTTCGTGTTCTTGGGTATCGATTCTGGCAGGTGCATCTCATTCGTAAACAAGTCACACAAGGGTTAACATGTCAAGCAATAAGAATCGCATTAGGCATAGAATGAAATCAATGAATGAAATACGGGATTACACCATTGTACAATACAAATGTGGAAGATGTGAAATATGACATGGATGTTAAGTCAGATAATATCTGAAAACTTGAAAATGTCGTCGTCCTAGAGCGGTAATCGAACCCGCATCTCCCGGATAGCGCCCGAGACGCGGGTTCGATTTCTGCTACAAGACGACGAATGCCAAGTTTTTGGATATTATCTGACTAAACTGACGTGTCATATTTACACCGATAAACGGATTCACATCTTCTAACTTTGAATTGCACATTTGGCATTGTTTGATTTATTTGTTCGACAAAGGCAACAATTCAGCTGAAGTCTAACACAATATTTGTAAGGTGTATGGCGAGGATGCTCTAGACGAAAGCCCACTTCACCGTTGGTTCCCGAAATTCCGTGAAGGAGACAGAAACTTCAAAAATCATCCACCTCCTGGACGTCTACCAGAGGTTCCTGAAGACGATCTCAACCAAGTCACATCAAATGACCAATATCTAACCGTTGAAGAGCTATCGAAAGGTTTTCTGTACACAGAACAACAGTAGAAAGAGATATGTATGAGCTTCAGTTTATAACAAAGTTCACCCAATGGTATCACATGGCCTATCCGCAGGGAATCTATCGGACAGAATGACCACCTGTGTTTCTTTGCTTGTGCGTCACAGAAATGAACCTTTCTTGGAAAGATTAGTTACCAGTGATGAAAAGTATATCATTCACAGAAATATAAAGCGTCAAAGGACTATATGACGAGTTGGAGAGTCTAGCCTACTACATCGACTTCAAGAGGAGGACTGCATTCGAGAAAGGTCTTGTTAAGTGTATGATGGGATGTCAAAGGGCTAATCCACTGGAAGCTGCTTGCACCTCACCAAACCATAAATTCTGACCTGTACTGCCAACAGTTGGAATGGCTGAAAGAAAATTTAAAATCTAAGCGTACAGCACTGGTTAACTGCAAATGCATCATCTTGCAGCATGGCAACGCATGATCCAAAAAAGTTTTAGCCATTCAGAGAAAATGACTGAACGTTGGATGGGAAGTGTTACCTCCGTCCCCGTATTCCCCAGACCTTGCACGTACGGACTATCACCTTTTTCGATCTCTTCAGAACAACTTAACTTCAAAAGCCGTCTATAAAGTTGAAGATGTTGTGACGTGCCTGCCCCGCAGGACGCACACGACATAAAGGCAGATAGCAGCGAGACGAACGTCTGCGTAGATCAGTTGGTAGAGCGACTTGTTGCGGAGTAAGAGGACTCGGTTCGATTCCCGGCGTGGACCAAAATGACGGAGAAATTTACTTCGTTATAATGGCGCCCGAACTTCCCGGATGACCCGGCCGTTAAAGTTCTCGCAATGGTGTGATGTTCTTTCCACACCGCGAGACAGGGAAAAAAAGGGAACCTCTTCTTGAGCGCTTCGAAAAATAAATGTGTGTGATGTTGCATTACACACACCAGATTCACTGAGAGTTCTGAATTTCACGTTCTACAGCGGATTGCTGCCTACAGCGATACATGGTCTCGGCTGACCCGTGGGCTCATGCCCCGGCCCTCTTTCTGGGGGCGGGGGCAGCTGCAACAGTTTTGATGAGAGCAATGTGTCACAGCACACAGTTCATCGCAGCCTTCTGCGCATGGGCCTACGTAGCCGAAGACCTAGCCTGGTTCCCATGCCCACTGCACGTCATCGCCAACAACGCATGAAATGGGCCCAAGATCATCGAGATCAGACTGCGAATGATTGGGAGTTGGTGACCTTGTTTGACGAATCAAGATTCCTTGTGCATCACGCAGACGGCCGATTGCGGATACGCCGATTACCAACGGAGGCTATGGCACATGGATTCACTGTTGGGCTTAAACAGGCTGGTGGCGGCGATGTTATGCTATGAGCGATATTTTCTTGGGAAACTTTATGCCCCATTATCCTAATAATACAATCCCACCAAGCTGTCAACATCGTTGCGTACCAAGTGCACGCATTCGTGGCAACTGTGTTCCCTGCTGGTGATGGTTATTACCAACAGGATAATGCGTCATGCCACACGTGCCAGAATCGTTAAGGAGTGGTTCGAGGAACATGCTGGTGACTTTCTGTTGATGCCCTGGCCTCTAAATTTACCTGACAGGAACCCAATGGAACATTTGATATTCGACTTGAAAAAGCGGGTTCGCGCCAAATCAGTAGCAACCCAAAATGTACGGGAACTGGTGGAACTGTTCTTGGCATTATGGTACCAGATATACCGTTGAATACATATTGCCGTCTGATCGAAACGATGCCTAGCCAAGTGGCCGCTGTTTTGCGGGCCAAATGGAAGGTGGGGGGGGGGTCCTACAGCTTATTTCTACGTAGGTGGTCATAATGTAACGGCTCATTGGTGTATACTCTAATTTAACTCTCACTTTTAGTTACTATTTTCATGAAAAATTTGAGTTCTTTCTTCTTAGCGTTTTACAAACTTTATATTTTGTCTCTCGCAAGAGTACGGTTGGCAACACCTCGAGGTCCGAAGTGTGACGTGTGTATGGTCCTATAAGAACTACAAGATATATCATGTTGGAGCAGCAGCAAAAGCGGTAGATGGTGGTGTCGTAATCGAGAAAGCTGCATCACGCTAGAGTTTTTTACACAAGATTCCTGCTTAGTAACTAATGTTAATCAGCTTTAAGATACTAGTGATGTAATGAATTAGTTATCCACGAGTGTTAGAATATCCAAGTGAAGTGCTTACGAAATAAAAGCAATAGCTGTAAGTAACTATTTCTTGAACTTTATTTGAATAACTCCTGATTTACTTAAAAATGAAGTTATTGAGAACTGATTCATGCAGTGTTGAGTCTGCTCTATATACGCTATGACGAAGTAAATTTCTCCATCTTTTTTATGCTAGGGGCGGGATTCGAACCCACAACTCTCGGCTCTGAAGCTCCGAGTGCAATCCACTATACTACACTGGCATGTGCTCTCACTGCTATCTGTCTTTATCTCATGTGCGTCCTCTAGGATTCGAACCCACAACTCTCGGCTCCGGAGCTCCGAATGCTATCCACTATACAACACTGGCACGTGCTTTCACTGCTATTTGCCTTTATCTCATGTGCGTCCTCTAAGATTCGAACCCACAACTCTCCGCTGCGGAGCTCCGAGTGCTATCCACTATACTAAACTGGCATGAGCTCTCACTGTTATTTGCCTTTATTTCATGTGCGCCCTCTAGGATTCGAACGCCCAACTCTCAGCTCCGGAGCTCCGAGTGCTGTCCACTATACTACACTGGCATGAGCTCTCACTGTTATTTGCCTTTATTTCATGTGCGTCCTCTAGGATTCGAACGCCCAAATCTCGGCTCCGGAGCTCCGAGTGCTGTCCACTATACTACACTGGCATGAGCTCTTAATGCTATCTGCCTTTATCTCATGTACGTCCTCTAGGATTCGAACGCCCAACTCTCGGCTCCGGAGCTCCGATTGCTATCCACTATACTACACTGGCATGAGCTCTCACTGCTATCTGCCTTTATTTCATGTGCACCCTCTAGGATTCGAACGCCAACTCTCAACTCCGGAGCTCCGAGTGCTATCCACTATACAACACTGGCATGTGCCTCACTGCTATCTGCCTTTATCTCATGTACGTCCTCTAGGATTCGAACGCCCAACTCTCGGCTCCGGAGCTCCGAGTGCTATCCACTATACTACACTGGCATGTGCGTCCGGCGGATCAAGCTCGTCACGTGCCCCCCCCCCACCGGCGGAGAGAGTGCCGGGAGAATGTCCCGCGGGTCATCCGGGACCATGTGTCGCTGTAGGCAGTCATCTCATGAAGAACGTGCATTTGAGAAATCCCAGACAATTTGTTGTGTGGAACGTAACTTCACACTGATTTATTTCTTTTGAAACTCTGAAGAAGAGATTGTCATTTTTCCTGTCTCGCCGTGTGGAAAGAACATCACATCATTGCGAGAAATTTAACAGCAGAGGCATCCTGGAAGTCCGGGCGACAATATAACGCACTATTTTATTCGTGCCGGTCATCGAATCCGGGTCCCCTTCACTCCGGAGTAAGTCGCTCTCCCAACTGAGCTACGCGGACAGAATATCTCGCTGCCGATTTCTCGTCTTAGCACATGTTTTCACCTCTGTAGTACGTTACAGTACGAACATTACACAGTATATTTACAGCAATATCTGCGTGTCTGAAACCTCGAATGAAAAAAGTCTTGTCTCTGTCAGACTATTAACTACAAAATCATTTTGTGCGTATTCTCTGCCCTAAGTAAAGCAGTCTCGACGCTAGGGCATAATTGTTTAATTTGAGGAAGAAAGGTGACATCATGATTTCTTATATTCTTTTCTAATTGCTCGATTTAAAAAATCCCTTGTGCCTTCTTGAGCTGTGAGAAATATTTTGCGCACAATTTGTGAAATTTCATAATACATTTTTCAGCGAGAGTAAGCGGATCTTTCAATTTGTGGATGATTTATGGATTCTAGAAATCTAGTTGATTTTTTGTACCCAGTAACATAAATAATTCCCCGTATATTGCCTGTTTAAAAGTTAAGTGCAGTTATCCTAGATGACGTAAATGTACACTAAAGTGCCAGAAAAACTGGTACACCAGTCTAATGCTTGGTAGGTCCGCCATGGGAGCGCGGGACTGCAGAAATACGACGGGGCATGGACTCCACTAGCTTCTGGAAATATGCTGTAGGCAATGCACACCATACTTCTTGCAGAGCGTTCCACAATTCGGGTGTATTCCGAGGTCTCGGATTCCTGTGTTTGATAGCGCGTTGCATGACATCCCAGATGTGTTCTATCACGTTCAGATCTGAGGACTTGGGTGTAAATGGCAACACCCCAAACTCTGATGAATGCTTCTCTAACCCTAATGTGGCATCCCGACACTTGTGTGGAGGTGCATTGTCTTGTTGGAAGAGGCCCAACACATCAGCATGAATGTAGGACATGAACGGGTGTACCTCGTCAGAAAGGTTGCGCACATAGCGTTGGCAGGTCACAGACGTTTGTAGACGTACCAGGAGTCCCATGGAAGTCAAGCTAAATACACCTCATACCATCATGGACCCCCCACAAGCCGGTACAGTTCCCTGTTGACAAGCGGGATCTATAGCTTCATGGGGTTTGCGCCACAAACGGATCCTTCCATCTGTGCGATACAGTTGGAATCGGGACTCGTCAGACCAGGCTACTTGTTTCCAGTCATCAAGTGTCCCGTGTCGGTATTGCCGTGCTCAAGCGAGGCACATAGCTCTGTGTCGTGCACCCATCAAGGGATCTCGGGTCGGGCGTCGGCTCCCAAAGCTCATATCGTGCAGGGTACGTTGCACAGTACGGAAGCTGATGCTTGTTGAGGCTCCAGCATTGAATTCCGTTGATACCTGCGAGAGTGTTGCACGCCTATCGCGTGAAACGATTCTTGACAGCCGACGTTGGTTACGTTCACCCAATGTCTTTTTACGGCCACACTGGTATCGCAGGTTGGAGGTTTTGCCGGGATTCTTGTAGTCACGGTACACCCTTACAATGGTCGTCCGTGAAAATCCGAACTTCGTTTCTACCTCGGAAATACTATGGCCCATCTCAAGAGCGTAAGCTATGACACCGCGTTGAAAATCGCCTAAATCGATATTAGTTGTCATTCTCATGCCAAAAACAGCTCTGACAGCTGCCAAGCATGTCTATTGCTTTATATACGCACTGGCGGACGCAACCGAATAAGCTCGTCTGTACCAGTTTTCCTGGCATTTCAATGTATTCTCGTTTTGCTGATTTTTTTAAATTTTCTTAAAATTTGAAATATTTTCATCATATCCGAAAGGATTCAAAAGACGTACTACTCAATTTAAAATGGGTGTCATCTTCCTACTTTTTTCATGTGTTTAATATGCACGGCCAGGGTAAAACAAAATACAACCCAGCGATAATTCAGTTTCTGCTAGATACCATCCATCATTTTTTTCCCACTTGCAACATAGCTTCTAATTCCAGTTTAATAAGTTAGTTCTCGTAATACTACAAATATATAATATTCTATTTATCGATTTCATTTGCAGATTATTGTATGACACTACCCAACATTTACGGTTCCCAGTAATTGCCTTAGTTTAGCTAATGACTGTATTGTGCGAATGCTCTTCCGTTATTATTCATTAGCTGATTTTGAAATGCAATGAATCAGTTCACAAGAAAAGTTTAACTTGACCTGGAAGATGTTCTTCGAAAGAGGCTTCACGAAATGTATAGAATAAAAAAACTGCACTTAAGAATCTGTTGAAAACTTAATTTCCGTTTCCAGGGATAGTGCTCTCATCTTCTCGTAAGTAATTTACGGAACGTGGAATAATGAAATCAAAATTAAACAACTACGCCGTATGGCTCATTTTTTCATTCTACGAAAAGCCTTGATGGAAAAAAAAATCACTTCTCTATTGACGCACCACCCGCCTTCTCGATTTCAGGTCAGAAAGTGGGGAAGGGGGGCCAAAAAGTGATTTTAAAGAAAAAAAGAGGAAAACGGAAGAGCACAAAGGGGGGGGTGAAAAGGAAAAAGGGTAAAGAAATAAGATAAAGAACTGAAGAGAGAATGTCATAAGCACGTGGCTCCATTAGGAAACATAGTCGAGACCTCAATACGAATTCCACTCGAGCTTTCGGAGGCCAACAATGAAGAATGCTCTGAAAATAACTTTTTTTCCAGGAGAAATGGAAGCACATTAACAAACATATTTTCCCCACTGATATCGATCCTTTCTCATATCCTTTTCATCATCTGTCTTCCATCTGCTGTAGTTGATATTTAAGGGATTTCTTTTTTCAGTGTAAGAGGATGATTAAAGATAGCGACTTTAAATGCGGTCCGCTATTCAAGCGAACGCATGTTTAGATCCACTTAGGTAGGGACGCTGAAATTACCTTTCGTTCGAGACAGGCAACCTTTCGTACAATAACCTCTTGCCATGTTTCTCGGAAAATTGTTGGAAACAAAGGGTAAACTGTTTTATTCCTGGACATGAAGTTTAAACCATATTAGACGCAACATTATTCTGCCGACGTTGTTATAACTGTCTTGCAAATTCTGTCAAGGCATAAATAACTAGATTTTGTACTTAATTCATGTGAAGGAAACAGCTGCATATATAGGCAGAACTGTAAAACTACTCCTATGAGAAAGTACACTGCTTACAAAAAGTTAGGGATATTGCATGAAGTGCAGAATGAATGTATCTGACTCAAGTAACACGCATTGAAATAACATCAGTGAAGCTACGTAACCCAAACAAAACCAATTTTAATATACACTATCTACCAACAAGTAAATGGACACCCCTGCAATCGATGATATCTACGGTCCTGATACACGTCACGGCCGCCGCCGTTAAATATTATGTGAGAAACAACAACGCAACCAGTCGCATGCAAGATGCCACGCAGTTCGGAGCTCTCTGATTTCGAGAAAGGTGCAATCGTCGGGTATCACAGAAATGGCCGATCCATATGTGACATATCCAGCGAGTTGAAGTACCCAAAATCGACAGTGGCCTACGTGATTGGTAAGTGGAAGATGAGTGGTGACTGTTGGAATGCGCCCCGACCCGGCAGACCCACAAAACTGGGAGTTAGAGACCGACGGGTGCTGGTCAGAGAAATTCGGAAGAACCGCACTAAATCGAGCGGCCACATCCACGAGGAGTTTCAACAGGCATCCGGGAGTGTCTTTTTGATGAATACCATCTGTAAGGAAGCCCATCTGCTGGGTCATCATGGACGTGCTGCCGCCCACAAGTCTTTGATCACCAAGTCCAATAGCGCTGCTCGGCTAACGTGGTGCAAAGAACGTCGACAGTGGACCGTTGAACAGTGGAAACAGGTTCTCTGGAGCGACGAATCAAGGTTCACCCTCTACCGTCCGGATGGTAGGGTCTGGGTTTGGCGTCTGCCTGGAGAACGCCTCCTGACAGAATGTATTGTGCCAACTGTGAAGTTCGGCGGCGGTGGAATTATGCTATCTGGGTGTTTCTCCTGGTATGGCACGGGACCCTTGGTCGCAATTCCTCGTGGACTCGACGCCGAGACCTACAGCACCATTTTGGATGACCATGCGCTTCCTACGCTGTGGCAGTTTTACGGGGTGGACCCATGTTACTTTCAGGATGACAATGCCACCTGTCATGTTGCGAGCTCCACCATGGCTTGGTATGGTGACAATGGCGTTAATCAAATGGACTGGCCTGCGCATAGCCCGGACCTTAACCCTATCGAGCACCTCAGGAACGAGTTGGAGGGTCGACTTAAGGGGTGCTCCCACTGTCCAAAATCGGTGAAGGAACTGACCTGTCTTTTCCAAGCAGAATGGAATAAAATACCGCTAGCCGTCGTACAACGCCTGGTTGAGAATATGCCTCGGAAGGTCGCAGCTGTAATCGCCTCTCGTGGATATTCTACCAACTATTGAAGGTGAATAAACTTCGTTTTCCTTTGCTAGCACAGGTGTCCAATTACTTAATTAATAATTAATACATAATTAATACTGCTTTGTGCGGGGCTCGAAGAAGCAACCTGCCAAATTGGCTTGGCAGTTAGCGTGTGTGAATCTGGAGGAATTCGAGGCCGCTGTGGTGTAGCGGAAGCATATCCGGCGCGTAACTGGAAGACCCTGGGTTCGACTTCCGGTGGCGGCCAATGAGAATTTTTCCGTGACTCACTTAGAAACGTGGAAAGGGCGAAGACCTTTGTTTGGTGTCCAATTACTTGTTGGTAGATAGTGTAGCACTGCAATATAAACAAAATAGTAAATCGGGGAGCGTCCATACTTCTGGATTTCAGTATCCGATAAAACCACCTCTGTGTTGAGGAACGTCTTACACCTACGAGACATACTTACAGTGACATTATTATTGGTGAGTGTCTGAGGCAGCTCATCTCATATTGCAGGCAACACGTTACGGAGGTCTGCCAGAGTACTGGCGTATGGAACATGGTTATGCAGATGACGCTGTACAGCGATCCAAATTTTCTCTAAAGGACTAAGGTATAGATCCCTCTTAGGTAACTGTAAAGATTTAATCCCACGATTTTCCAGCTTCTGAAGCTCTCTCCAAACACGGTGACTGGTTGCACTGCCATCGAGAAAATGGAGTGTTTATCCAATAGCAGCGTGAAACACTATCACAATGATCTCGATTCAATACACTGAGGCATTCATGTTGCCTTGACAAGCATACATGTACAAGGAGATACGGCCATTAGAGCACAATCCCGCTCAGACGAGAACTGACTGCCGCGGGTAAAGGTGGAAGGACTGCACATAGTGTGGTTGCATTCGTGTGCCGGTTCTCCTCCATACGTGTCCATGGGCAAAAGACCACAAACACTGGCGAACTGTCAGCACGGTAAGAAATGCATGTTCGGCTAGACAAATTCTGCGATGTCGAGGCTGTACTGCTACAGTTTAATGGGCGCCTCCTTAAAGCAAAAGATAAATTAATTTGTGTACTTGGAGCTGTAAAACATAATATCACAATTAGCTACAAATGAAGATGTACTTGAATAACTTTGAGCCAAAAGCATGTGGGTGAAAAATTGAAATCCTAATCATCATTTTTGAAAACAAAATATAAGTGTGCAAAGTCAGGTTTCTGTTTCACTAACTTAGAAAACAGCGAAGCGTTTGTCTGCATTGATTAAACATATGCGAAAGCATGAACAGGCAACAGTTTTCTTTAAATTCTATTGAACCCTTAAACCGGTCGATGTATCGGAACTAAAGGGTGTGCAACATTTTATGAGCTCCCCAAACAGAAATGTTCACATTACGGCCTGGTTTTTGGAAACCTACGGCAAAACAATTCGCCCTCCCATCTCAGCAGTACCGAACATAAACCAGGCACAGTGATATACGATCATTTTAGTACTTTATATCCTGCTCCATGACACAAGGCATGATGGGAAAGGTCTGTTACTCTGACATGAACGTCAAGCTACTGCGTTGATATACAAGATTTAATTATATTTTCTCTCCTTAGATTCGCCCCCATTTTTGCAAACCTTTCAGCAGATAATCAGTCATAAAGGATAGCTGTCAATCACTCTTAAATTGCCATTTTGAATAACAAACCTGGGGGTAGCAGCGCTTTCAAATGAGCAGATGTACTCTTCTCATCCGCGTTCGCCCCGCTTCTAGTTGGCAACTTCTAGTTTGGAATTCTAGTTCATGTTCCAGTTGCCCACTTCTAACACTTAACACTTCGATGTATATAACTCTGTGAGATTTATTCGTTAATCTCTTCAAGTAATTCTATTACGTGGTACATAGATTTTGAGCATTATGACATGAGTTGTCAAATTCTTTCTGTACATCAAATTTTATTAAATAAAACGTGATGAACAGAAAGAATTTGACAACTCCTGTCTTAACACTTCTAGTTAAACACTAAAACACATAGGTTTGTGTACAACAGTTCTAGTTGAACACTTGTCTATTCATATAGATTCATCACTTGATAATATATATATATATATATATATATATATATATATATATATATATATCATCATCATCATCATCATTGTCAACCATTATCAATCCACTGCTGGACGAAGGTCTCCCCAAGTTTCCTCCACAACGGTCTGTCTTGTGCCAGTCTCCTCCATGTCACCCCGGCATACTTTCGAAATTCATCAACCCACCTCCCATGTGGTCTTCTCCTGGGTCTTTTCCTGTCCCTTGGAATCCAATCTAAAATTTCGGCTGTCCATCGATAATCTGTCCTTCTGGCAGTATGTCCAGCCCATTGCCATTTCAGGGATTTAACTCTGATCATGATGTCTTCCACTCTTGTCATTTTTCGGATCCACGAGTTCCTCTTCTTATCTCTCCTGGTTACACCAAGCATGCACCTCTCCATGCTACTTTGAGTTGTCTGCAGCCTTTGTATGTCTCTTTTAGTTAAGGTCCACGTCTCTGCACCATACGTAAGCACTGGAAGGATGCATTGATCAAACACTTTTCTTTTAAGACATAATGGCATATTGCTCTTGAAAATTATGCTGTTTCTTCCAAAAGCTCTCCAGGCAAGTTTTGTACGCCGATTAATTTCTTCATCAATGTGACCCTCACTTGATATCTGCTGTCCAAGATAAACGTACGTGTCTGTTATCTCCAGCTTTTCTCCATCAATCGATAAATCTTCATTTCTTGTAAAAGCATTGAACATCACTTTTGTCTTCTGAAAGTTCATTTTTAATCCCACTTCTTTACTCTTGTCAGCAAGTTCCTGGATCATACTCTGCAGCTCTGATGGGGTAGTTGCAAAAATGACTACGTCATCAGCAAAACGAAGGTGGGTTAGATAATCTCCATTAATCTTTATCCCCTTGTTTTCCCAGCTCAGCGACTGAAAAACACCCTCCAATGTGGCATTAAAGAGCTTCGGAGATATGGTGTCACCTTGTCTCACTCCCTTTCCAATTTTTACGTGTGTTGTATTTTCAAACAGCCTAATCTTTGCACTTGCATTTTCATAGATGTTACTAATAATATTAATGTATGCATCTTCAATACCGCAGGTTTTCAGAGCCATTGTAACTGCTGATGGTTTCACCGAATCAAAGGCTTTTTCATAATCGATAAAAGCCATGCACAATGGAAGTTCATATTCCCTCGCTCTTTCAATTAGTTCTCTCAGCACGTGGATATGATCTATTGTGCTGTAGCCACTCCTGAATCCAGCTTGTTCTCTCGGTTGAGCCATGTCCAGTGTTACCTTCAAGCGGTGTGAAAGAACTTTAGTGAAGATTTTATAAACTACTGATAGGAGGCTGATAGGTCTGTAGTTTCCGAGATCCTCAATGTCACCTTTCTTATGTAGCAGGATCATTGTAGCGGTGTTCCAATCCTCAGGAATCTTTCCTTCATTAAGGCATCGAGTGAAAATTTGGGCGAGTACTGTTTCGATTTCTCCACTTGCTTCTTGTATGATGTCTACAGTAATTCCATCTTCTCCTGGAGCTTTTCCTCGCTTCATGTTCTTGATTGCATGTGCAACTTCTGCTGGAAGGACTGGAGGAACTCTGGTACTGGTATCTTTCATGATGTCTGGAGTGCATATATCATCCCTTTCATATAATTTGGAGTAGAAATCTTTCACTCTTGTCAAAATTTCGCCTCTATTTCTTGTTACAGAACCATCTTCTTTTCTCAGTGCCATAATCTGTTTTCTTCCCTTACTGAGATGTCCCTTTGCTATCTTTAGGCTTTGGTTGTTTTCAATTGCTTTCCTCACTAGTTCACAGTTGAATTTTCTTACGTCTTCAGTGATACTTTTTCTTACTGTCTTGCATAGCTCTATATATTCCACTTTGGAAGTCACATCTTCTTTAGTTGTCCTCATCTCTCTTCTTTTTTGCATCAACATTTTGGTTTTTCCTGATAATTTGTTCACATGCAACTTGTTCTTAGACCCAGCTAATTTTGTTGCTGTTTCCATAAGAGCTTTGGTTATTTTTCTGTTAACTTCAGAGATGTCCACTTCTTCCGATGTTAGGCCTTCTAAAGCAGAGAACCTGTTCTTCAGTTCTAACTTGAAGGTATTATGGTGTTTTTTAAGGTTGGTTATGTCAATAGATTTTGTTTGTCTTATGAGCTTGCCACGTTCAAGTTTAGTGTTGAGGTGCATCTTACATCTCACCAATCTATGGTCACTACCTGTGTTGAACTTGTTTAGCACACTGCAGTCTTCTATGACGAATTTTTTGTTACACATAATAAAATCAATTTCACTTGTCGTCCCATTTGGATGTCTCCATGTCCATTTCCTGTGTGGCTTTTTCTTGAAGAAGGAGTTCAAGATGAAAAACCCTTCTGCCTCTGCAAACTCAACGAGAGTATTTCCACGCTGGTTTCTGTTGCCGTGACCGAATTTACCTACTGAAGTTTCATTCTGTTGCCGTTGCCCTATTTTTGCATTGAAATCTGCCATAATTATTTTCAAGTGCTGCTTACCTTTATTATTTAGATGACAAATTTCCTCATAAAATTCTTCAATTTCTTCTTCAGGATGACTTGTGGTGGGTGCATAAGTTTGAATAATCTGAGCCTGGTATCTTTTCGAGAGTTGGATAACAAGTCGTGCAGCTCTGTCAGAGGAACTTTCAACTTCTACAACTTTATCCTTCAGTTTCTTGTTTATTATAAATCCAACACCACTAGTTCTGCCAGTATCTGTCCCACGATAGTAGAAGAGATGTCCACTTTTCAGTTCGATGAGATCTTCTCCTTTTCTCCTTACCTCACTTAGCCCCACGATGTCCCACTTGATCCTTTGTAGTTCCTCTTCCAATTCAAGAAGCCTTGAATCAGAAGATAGGGAGCGTCCATTGTAAGTAGCCAAGGTCAGCATCAGATGGCAGCCTAGTCCGGTCCTCCGGGGATTCTTAGCACCCTCTGCCTTCATGTCGCACTGGCCGCTGCCTTGGCCAGGTACATTCCAGCTGCCGGAGACTGAGGGCCAAGATTTAAGTTGTGGAATCATTTTGGAGGGGTTTGGCCATAACTCACCACGCTGGCCAAGTGGGTTGGTGAGTGTGGGATAGAATTTCCTCTTATCCCGATGGTATAGTTATACCGCTATGGGCGGTCGTCAGAGCCCCTTTAGTGGGAACAGGATGCACCACGAGAAGGCGGGGTTGACATTTGTCAAGGAGAGGCTGTGATGTTACGCATCACCTGACCTTACATCCCATATATATATTCAGTTTTGCTCTTAAGTATATATATATATATATATATATATACAGTATACGTATATATATATATATATATATATACGTATACTGTATATACACTGCTGGCCACCCAAAATGCAACACCCAGAAGGAAGCATCCTATTGGCCTGAAATTCGCAGCATACGTCGCTCGCAAGCGGATATGCAAACGATTAGCATTGCAGGGCATATGCAAATCATGTGCGCCCGGCACGCCACCGAGAAGCACTATAAGAAGGGCACACAGAAGGCGGGTTGTAAGTAGTGGAAGCGTGTTGTACTGCCAGACCAGTAGGTGGGAAGCTTCCTGATGCCTCGTCGCAAAATACGGCAGTCATTCCAGCACGTTTCGGAGTTCGACAGAGGACCAATGGTGGTTTATCCTGACAGCGGTTTATCGTACCAAGACATCGGCGACCGTGTGGGACAAGTATGGATTCGGTGGGTGCAGGAGGAACGGACGGACTGACGTGAGCGATTGCAGCAGCCGCGGCACACCACCGAACGAGAGGTCCGACATGTTGTGCGGCGGGCATTGACGGCTTGCACCACCACATTACGAACGTTAGCGCAGGAATTAGGGTGTGATGTGCAACAACCTAAGTCAGCACGTACCGTTCGACGTCATCTGCAGCAGCAGGGACTTGTCGCACGGCGCCCATTGCTCCGATTACCATTGTTACACCACCGGCAAGTGCGGCGGCATTGGGCTGTTGAACGCCGCACCTGGACTACGGAATGGCACGACATTGTCTTCTCCGACGAATCCCGCTTCTGCCTGCAACACCACGATGGTCGAATACGCGTTGGGTGGCACCGCGGCAAGAGACTGTATGACGCCTGCATTATGCATCGCCATACCGGTCTGTCACCTGGCGTTATGGTTTGGGGCGCAATTGGATATGACACCCGCACCCCTCTGGTACGCATCGCCGGTGCACTCAACAACCACCGCTACATCTCTGACGCTTTGGAGCCTGTAGTCCTCCTTTACCTGCAGGACCTGCCAGCGGCCACGTTTCAACAGGAAAATTGCGCGCCCGCATGCGGCACGCATCGTGCAACAATTCTTCACGGCCCACCAGGTATCACTGCTGCCGTGGCCTTCCTGTTCTCCCGATATGTCTCCCATCGAACAAGTCTTGTCGCTGATCGGCAACCGAGTGGCCTGGCAAGCACCACCCGCTGCTACGCCTGATGAACTGTGGCAACGTGTGGAAGCAGCCTGGACAGACATACCCCAAGCCCATATCCAAAGTCTCTTTGGTTCAATGCCGCGGCGTTTAGCGGTCGTTATTGCCAGCCATGGGGGCCACACGAACTATTGATGTCTGCTTGTTCCGCAAGTCGCACGGGCCTGTAAGCTCAATCGTTTCATCTTCGTATCTGTTGTTATGTGTCCAGTAAATCTGGCTTTGCTATCTCGTGTCCTTCTTGGTGTTGCATTTTGAGTGACCTGCAGTATAGATTCATCAAATATTAATTTGATGATTCATTGATTCATTAAATATTCATTTGATGATTCATAGATTCATCAAATACTCATTCAGGATTTTCTTAACACTTCTAGTTAAACACTTTAACACTTCTGGTTCGTGTTCTTCTATTTGCCTACTTCTAATTCGGCCCAATTCGTTTGGCACACTAGTATTTCTAATATACCGAGGTACTCGTTCGAGCTGATTTCAGCTCACCGCCACGGTGGTGCAGTGGTCTAAGCGCTCGCCTATGGCTATTTTTCCGTGAAGAGTCCAGGTTCGAATACCGGTGAGGCATGGATGTTGTGTTTTTCTCAAGGCACTGTCTCTTTCCCTTCCCTGGCGCATCCGCCCTAAATTAGGGATAGGCGACTGCTTATTTCCTATTGAGTTGTTCACGGTTGTCCAAAACAAAATCTGCCCATTTTACTAACCCCAAGCTAATTCGTTTCAGCCGAGTTACGGGTGATAAGTAGGAGTTCAGCACCCCGAAAATATTATCCCAAAAATATATGCTTTCACGTGTTTCTAATTTAATAATCTATGTACTAATATTAGCCCACTTCGTTGTTAGACTGAGTATTGCGAGCTAAACTTGTCTTTAGCGCACATATTTTTCGGGACAACTGCCATTTAAAATCTTTTACTGTATTGACTTGGAAAAAATTAAGCGTAAACAAGTGGTGTCTACTAAATTTAAGAGATGTCTTTGAAGCTCCTGGTGCCGCCCCGGCGGCGCAGTGGTCTAAGGCGTTGGCCTCTGATCATTCGTCCGTAAGGGGTCCGGGTTCGAATCCCGGTGAGGCATGGATGTTGTGTTTGTCTTACGGCACTGGCTCTCTCCCTTCCCTGGAACCAGTGACCCTAAATTAGGGACGGGCGACTACTTATAGCCCATTGAGTTGCTCACGGTGGTCGTTAAACCTCCAATAAAAAAAAAAAAAAAAAAAAGCTCCTGGTTCTTTTCCTTTCTGCACTTCAATTCGTTTCGCGAATAAGCTATCAACTTCTCAAATGAGGCAATCGAATTCCTCTTTCTGGTTCAAATTATGGAAGATGGTTACTATTGGTGATGCATTGCATTTCGTGAATAATTCCTTATTAAAAACAAAAACAGTCGCAAAATTACGAGCAAATGTAGCCTTTCGGAGACTTTGTTAGTTGTTCTTGACAGCCGTTTCAGGGCAGTGTTAATTTTAGAGAAGATAAACCGTTCCGTTATTTAAGGGTTAAACAGTCCGTGAATTGAGTTGTTGTGATGTACAAGAATTAATGGACTATTTTCTAGAGAGGCTCAGGCAAAATTAGCAGAACACTAAAACAGTTGGCCCAGAAGTTCTTTCCTGAATCACGCTTTTTTTTATTTGGCCTTCACGTTTCATTTGATTCAAAGAAGATAAGCTTGCTCTTTTTTTTTTTTTTTTTTGAGATTCACTTGTCTAAACTGCTTCCAAGAAAGGCACTTTCCTTTTTCAAGATTTTTACGAAATATCGTCGATTAGATGAAAGATAGAAAAAAAAACATCACGCGGTCTGCCACGAAGGATTCACTCCACTTTTGTCGAATGGGTAATGGAGGAGAAAGTGAAATAAATAAATGAAGTGATGAAATGAGCTGAAGTAGCGCTGATCATAAAGCAGATGTGTCTAAGCATTTATTCCCATCTGGACAGTTGGGCAGGACCGTTTCAACAATTCATCAGAAGAAACGATCTTTTACCAAGGATTATGGAGAGCACGTCCTTCTTTAGATGTTGATTAAAACTTCACGTTTTCCACTACTACGTGTTGAAAATTCCTAATACGTGTTTCAGTCTTTTGCCTAGTATGGAAAAAGAAATGAAATATTCTCATCGATGTTATTACTTCACCTGAGATTTAATATCTATTGATGCATAACAGTTCTGTTTCGGCAGTTTCGTCTGTGGAAGAGGAAAACGACACATAACAGAAAGAGCTGGGCTCAAGAATTTGAAAGGTGTTACGTACTGAATCCTTGTTCCCTTTTTTCTTTTACAAATCTTCTGTGCATGAACAGTGTTAAAATGGTGCAATAATTTTGGGAAGACGATAATACTCTGCTGAGGTTTTCGGTTATCGGCCTAAATGAGCTATGAAACAGTACTTTCTGTTTTTTTAACGCAAATCTCCGTCTCTGCGGTCTGTATATACTCTTACATCGGACATTACTTTTATTTTTGATCCTTAATGTTATTTTCTTTATGTCTTTTACGCTAGTGTTAAGTTTTCCTAAGTTTTTTTTCTTCCTACTCCATTTCCAAATATATGAAACTTCGGGCTCCTGCTAATTCTTTTTTCTCTACGTTCACTATCTGAACTCGCGATTTGAACTCGCTACACATATTTTGTTGGATTAAAATACGTTTCGCTTAGTTAAGATGAAGTATAGTGAAGATTAAATGTTTTCCCATACTGTTTAATGTACAGCAGTGTGTATAATACGCATTGCATGGTTTCAGTAGTCTGCTCGCATCTGTGTGTATGTGTGCGTGCGCAAAATGTAGCGTATACACGAGCAGGTATATTATATATCGCCTGGTACATTGAGGTGCCGAAAAATTGGGAAAGGCGCTACCATTTCTATTACATGCAACCACACCAATGCAGTAAATGGGCCGCAAACGACGTGCACTGAAGAGCAATTGAATTAGAGATAGCTGGCGTTTCGCAAATGTGGCGCTGTGGTCGGCCCTGCAAACGGAAACGACATGACGTATGCAGCGATCCGACAATATAAGGAGTGATGCGACGGGAATCAGTAAGAGTCGGACGCAGTATAGGTAAGACGAATGACCTAAGCGCATTTGATCGTGGGCAAACTGTCGGGGCCCGACGAATGTGTCACCCTATCTTGGAATTCGTGCAGGCTCTGGGATTTTCACGAGCCAGTGTGTCACGGGTGCACCGTGAGTACATCAAATCCGGTAAGACCATCCCTGCAAGGGCCAACTGCCGTGGACAACAGCGTGTGGATGAGCGGGGTCATCGTCTTTTAGCTTGCATTTTAACAGCGGATAAACGGGCCACAGTGCAAGAAATCACTCGACAATTTAACGCTTGTAAACAAAAACGTGTAAGCAACCATACCATCCAGAACCATCTCCTCGCTATGGGGTACAAAAGCCATCGTCCCTCGATGGTACCGCTACTGACCGCACATCACAAGGTGCAAAGATTAGCATGTGCGCGGGAACATCGCCACTGGCCGCTAGACATGTGGGAAAATGTTGCCTGGGTTGATGAGTCGAGATTCACGTTGGTACATGCGGATGGCAGGATACGAGTATGGCGCAAACCACATGAAGTGATAGATCATTCTTACCAGCAGGGTACTCTTCAAGCTGGTGGGGGTGGCATTCTCGTCTGGGGACTGTTTAAGTGGACTGAAATGGGACCCCTGGTACGCGTGACATCGTCCCTCACAGGTCAACGTCACCGGAATATCCTTAACGACCATTTTCTTCCGTTTGTGCGTCTTCAACATCCCACTGGGGACCTCTTCATGCAACAAGACAATGCACCGTGCCATCGCTCCCGAGTTGTATCCGAATGGTTGGATGAACACTCCACCGACGTGACCTCGCTTCCTTGGCCAGCTAGGTCACCTAATCTCAATCCCATCGAGCACATTTGGGATGCCATCGAGAGAGATGTTCGATGCTCTGACCACCCTGCATCAAATCTTCGTGAACTGTGGGAGCTGGTTCAGGAGTCGTGGATCCGTATGGCTTCCGAACGCTTCTGATGTCTTGTCGCGTCCATGCCTGAACGAATCGCCGCCGTCATCATAGCGAAAGGTGGTGCTACACGTTACTAGACAGGTATTCTAATTCAATTGCTCTTCAGAGTATATATATAGGCAGATATCTCCACAAGTGCAAGTAGTAACATTCGCAGTTCAGACGGAAGCTCATCAAGATTTAAGCGATCTCGACCGTGATATGATGTAAGTGATTGCGTTGCTTGTGAGATGAGTCCCTCCATCTAGGAAATTACCACAATATTTAGATTTACACGGTCAACAATTTCAAGGGTGTACCAGAACTACAGAAACTCAGGGGGAAATCCAGACTGTGAGACTGCTGTTTGCTTAGAAACGCCCTGGACGGTCGTGGACAGCGGAGTCCGGCACACATCGTAACATCCTCTCGGTGTGCAACATTACCGCAAATCACAGCCGAATTCAATGCTGGGGCCAGACGTAGCATCAGCGTTCGGAGAGTGCAACGTTCCCAGTGTTCTATGGGGTTCCGGAGCCGACGTCCCACCTTGGTGCTATTTGCTGACGCTGGGCGGCTCGCCTGGGTTCGGGATCATTTCCATTAAACGCAAGATGACTGGAAACGTGTAGTCTGGTCCGACGAATCACGGTACCAACTGTTTCGTGCAGATGTCACACTCCGGGTGTTGCTACAATCCCAAAATGCAATGGATCTTGCATGTCTACAAGAGTAAGTGAATGTCAAGAATGGCTGTGTTATGATGTGAGGGGGGTCAGCTGGCACGCATTAGGGCCTCTCGTTCATCCGCAGACAGCTCTTTCCGGTGGAGGCTAAGTAACCATTCTCCATTTACACTCATTCACGTCGTGCAACCACTCCACGGGTTCGACCTGTTTCAACACAACAATTCGCCACTGCACACGTCCTGACTCACACGAGTACTGCTGGAGAAACATTCCACGAAGTTTGGCATCCTGACTTGGACCCTCGTTTGCCGAATTTAAAAGGCCATCGAATACATTTGGAATGTTGTTTAACGTGCTTTCAACGCCAGGAATCCTCTGCCGGCGAATATTACAGAATTGTAGGGCGGTCTTCATGAAGCATGGAGTGCACTGTCTCCACAGTACTACAGAGTGCTCGTGGAGTCCGTGCACCGCTGCGTTGGTGGCGAACCCGAATATGAGGAGGGAGAACGTTGTATTAGAGAGGTATTCCAGTTTTTTGGCACTTCTGTGTATATCTATTTAGTTGATTATATTTGTAAATCTGAAATTTAAGGACGATAACATTTTCAAAAATAGTAGCTGCCTCGCCACGTAGCGGTCTAACCACTGACTTCTGAGTTGACCCAAGCTCGAGTCAGGATAACTCATAGGTGCTGTGCTTGCCTTACGGCGATAGCTCGTTAACCTCCCTGGAGCCAGTGACCCTAAGAAACGGATGAGAGACTGCTTACAGTCCTTAAAGTTGCTCGTTCTTTTTTAGTTTCTGGGTTTAACGCCAGAAACGGAGAAGAACGTAGCACTGTAATTTTGTTAGCCTTCTGAAACTTGGATGGAAAAATATAATGCTTCACTGTATATACAGGGCGATTGTAAACTCCTTGAAGAAAACAAGAAAGGTGATAGTACACATCCAGACAAACAAAATTTGCAATGGAACCTAGGGCTGCATTCCACCCCTAGTGCCAGAAAAGAGCAAGTTCGAAAAACGTCCATCAGGCACACGGAGTTCCAACCAGTGCATGAGAAGCACAAGATGAAAATCAGGTGCGCTGAACACGTGTGTAGACGATAAGGAGCAAACATTTAAAACCGCAGCCTAACCCATTCAGCGATATTACCGTGCGAACATCACATGAGAATTGACGTATACGTCTGAACGGCGCAGCGTACCGTGTGTTTCTGGAGCAAGTGCTTCCCGGCCTCTTGCAGGATGTTCGGCTCACCACACGGAGGAACATGTGTTTAATGCATGATGGGACCATAGCACACTTTGCCACTAAGGTCCGATGCTTCCTAAATGCGACCACATCCCAGGCGGTGGTTAGACGCGGTGGACCTGTAGCTTGGCCTTCACGCTCCCCGGACCTTAATCCACTGGACCTCTTCTTCTGGGGGCACATGAAAACATTGGTGTACGAGACACCTGTGGATTCTCTGGAAGATCTCGTCGCCCGAATCGCTTTTGCTGCGGACAAGATCAACACCACACCGGGAGTCTATGAGATGGTGCGACAGTCCTTCATTCGCCGATGTTGGTTGTGCAACGACGCCCTTGGACGTCAGTTTGAGCAGCTCCTTTGAGTCTTTCTCTGATGCGATTGGAATTGTGCAACTCATAAATTAGGTACGTCTCTTTGTTTTCAATGTTGAAGGCTCAACGTGGATATGTAACTTTAATCTTTCCTGACACTGGGAGTGGAATGCGGTCTTAGATTCGATTGAAAATATTGTTCGTCTGGATATGTACAAACACCCCTCTTGTTTTGTTGAAGGAGTTTACAATCACCCTGTATAATGTACAGCAGCACAAGTTTTAAAACAAAAAGTTCATGACGATTGAATGTCAGCCCTCTAAGACATCAAGAGAAGTGATTAAACAGATTTAGGTTTTCTTGAATCCCCAGAAAACCTGACTTAACTCTTTTATTTTCATAATTAAATCGGGACAATGGACAACACTGGCTGATGTAGTTTGAATGAGAACGGAACTATACATCAAAACCGAAGTTTGACATACACTGGTGTCTAAAATTAAAGTCTGGAAGGAGGGTAAATAATCTAAAGCACTCCATGTAATGTTACAATGTTCACAGGACAATAGAAACAAACGCCCGCAGTAAAATGTGCATATCAGTGAGAAAAATTCTGTGCGATATGTAAATTGAGTTACATACTTAGAGCCACGGGGAACGGCTGCGCCATTTCTCGTTAGTAGCGCGTGTAGGACATTTTCTGGTGGCTACAAATACTTTCATCATGTCTCGTACGCGTGTATCCGACAGTGTACGGCGGCGAGCAACAGGACGACTAGAAGCAGTTCAGTCTGAGTCTCTGAGTCCCATGTCACAAAGGACTTCAATATCCCCTTAGATTGGTGTCCCGCTTAGAGCAGCAATTCAACAACATCGGTGAGGTGTCATGAAAGCCTGGCGAAGGTCGTCTCGGTGTACGACCTCTCGTGAGGACTCTTATGTCATTTAACCGCAAGACGTCATAGGTCCCATACATGTCTCAATATGCCCTCAGATGACCACATTGAGTAACGAAGTTAAGGAGAAGGCAACACTTTCTGTTGTGCAGGTTCACTCGTTCCAGCCGAGTTCGGCCTACTTAATAAACAGAGAACATATTCGTTCGAGCAGATTTCAGCTCATTCTGCTAACCCAGATTTAATTCGTTCCAGCCGGAAAAGGCAGGATTCACACATTTAAGTAACTGGAGAGGGTATCTTTGCGGCTATCAATACTGGAAAGGATTTACCAACTTATTTGAAAAAGCCATTATTCTCTGAATCAAGATTTCGTCTTGAAGAAAACGTAATTGTTATCGAAAAGAGTGCCATCTAGATCATATGTTTCTGAAAACAGCTCGATATTGGGTTTTTATGGCCCTTCTGTTGGATGATAACGTCCGCGGAAATTTCAAGTTGGAGTCAATGTTAACGAACTATAAAATGAAACCTCTTCATTTTAAAATTAATGCTGAGTAACATTTTCAACCCAGTGCCAAGGCAGGTTAGGCAGTGGGAAGTATTTTCCGTTATTATACAACCTACGCCAAATAGGTTCCAGGACTAACCGCAAAACTGATGTCACACTAGCGGGATCAAATATCACGTGCATGCCAGAAGGCAGCGGTCTTTGGCCAATCAGAGAACAGCTGGAAACCAGTTTATACCGGTATCGACAGGCAGCAGCCGGGTGTTAATGGAGTCATATCAGATACTGAAACTTACAGAATTTTAAAAGAAGTGTGTGGAGACACAGTATTATTCCTCAGGAGAGTTTCGAATGGTGTGCAGGGATTCGTGAGAGACGGGAATCTTTTGATGATAATCCGATTTCTGGGCTGTCCTCCAGTGTGCGGACAGCGGGAAAAAAATTGAAGAGGTGCGTAATGAAGAACAACTTGATTCACTATAGTTGCATAAGTGAGAGAATTCTCTGGATTCGTTTGAAAAAGAAACTTCAGAGAATTGTAATTGTTGTAGTGTATGCTCCTTGTGACTCGGAACCTTCTGATAAGAAAGAAGATTTCTGGAATGAGCTAAAAGCTGTTTTGAGCCAGTTTGGTGCTAAAGAAAAAGTTATAATAGCAGGGGATTTCAATGCTAGAGTAGGTGTGCAGAATGCAATTTCTGACAATGTTCTGGGTAAGTTTAATGATCCTTGTGTGACAGATAATGGTGAAAGATTAATTGAACTCTGCATTGAGAATGATTTGTGTGTATCTAATACATTTTTCAACCACAAGTATATCCACACACATACTTGGGAAAATCGTACCCTTGGTCAAAAGAGTGTGATAGATTTTGTTGTTTACGATCAGCGTTTAAAACACTTAGTTGTTGACACCCGTGTGATGAGAGGTGCGGATGTTGGTTCTGATCATTACTTGGCAGTGTCACGAGTGAAACTTAATGTTGGTTGGAGGAAAAGGAATAGGAAGAGACCCAGGATAGAAGGAATAAAGGTTGATAGGCTCCTTGAAGATCATGAGCGGTATTCTGACTTACTCAGAGAACGACTGAAGGATCTGAAATCTTGTGAGAGTGATGTAGAAAAGAAGTGGGAATGTTTTAAGAACTGTGTTGTTACTGCTGCTAAAGAGGTCTGTGGCACCACAATAGTGGGTAACAATAAAGGTGATGCTTGGTGGAATAGTGAGATTGATGAGGCAGTAAAGAAAAAGAAGGAATCCTATTTGGGGATGTTGCAAGGTAGAGTCTCTGTGGATGAATATCGCTGTAAGAAGCGTGAAGCTGTTAAGCTGGTTCGCCACAGTAAGGCAAAAGATAGGAAAGAGAAAGTGGAAACGCATGAACTGGCTTTTTGGAAAGATAGAAAGTCCTTCTGGAAGTACATGAGACTCAGGAAAAATAGGGCAAACAAAGTTTTAAGTTGTGTGAAGAATAAGATTGGGGAAATGATATGGGAGCCAAATGAGTTAAGTGACAGATGGGGCGAATACTTCTGTGAGTTATTAGATCAGGAGAGCAAAAATGTTTCTGAGACAGATGCAGATGATGTCACAATGAGGGATGAAAGCACAGGAGGGATCTCAAGAGAAGAAGTGTGTAAAGCTGTAAAATCTCTTCAGAATGGTAAGGCTCCAGGAGTTGATGGCATAACTGCAGAGATGTTGAAGTATGGTGGTGACTCTATAATTGACTGGTTAACTGAAATTTGCCAGTTGTGCTGGGAGTTAGGAATGGTCCCTCGGTATTGGAAGGATGCTATCATTGTTCCCTTGTATAAGGGAAAAAGTGATCAGACTGAATGCAAGAACTATCGTGGTATTAGCCTACTGAGTGTGCCAGGGAAAGTGTTTGGTAAGGTTGTTATTGAAAAAGTACGTGGTCTTGCATCAGAGAAAGAGTGGGATGTTCAGAGTGGTTTTATGCCTGCTAAAGGCTGCACTAACCAGATTTTTGCATTACGCATGATGATTGAAAAGTATCTGGCTGTTGGAAAGAAAGTTTTTACTGCCTTCATAGATTTAGAGAAAGCTTACGACCGAGTGAATAGGACACTTTTGTGGAAGGTATTGAATGAATATGGTGTTACTGGGAATCTACGTAATAGTGTAAAAGCCATGTATGCTGGTAGTAGAGCTTGTGTACGAGTGAATGGTGTTTTATCAAAATGGTTTTCCATTGGTGCAGGAGTTAGACAAGGTTGTGTAATGTCACCATGGCTGTTTAATATATTTATGGATGCATGCATGCGTGAGGCCAAAATAGATAATAGTGGTTTATGTGTTGGTGATATTCGTGTGTGCAGATTGCTGTGTGCTGATGACACTGTCCTGTTGGCAGAGAGCAAAAGGGAGTTGCAGAGTATGTTGACTCGGATGCACGAAGTTTGCATGAAATTCAAACTGAGTATAAATAAGGGAAAAACCAACGTTATGGTGTTTGAGAGAGGAATGGGTAGCACTGAATGTAATGTAAGTATAAATGGCACTGTGATTGACCAGGTGAGTGAGTTTGTGTATTTAGGAAGCATGTTTGACAGAGAGAACAAGTTGGATGGTGAAATCAGTAGGCGCGTGAATTCTTCTTTGAAAGTCATAGCTGCTCTGGGAGGTTTTCACAGGAATGATGGGTTCTCTAGAGAGTCCCGCATGGCTGTGTATGAAACAGTAATTGTTCCTAATCTGATGTATGGCAGTGAAACCTGGGTACTGCAGAAGAAACATAGGAGTCGTTTGTGTGCTGGAGAAATGCGTTACTTACGTGGGGTTTGTGGCAAGACACGATCTGATTGTGTGAGAAATGAAGATTTATTGCAGTTGTGTGATGTAAAGCAAAATGTTGTTAGCTAGGTGGAGACCAATATGCTTCGGTGGTTTGGCCATGTTGAAAGAATAAGTGATGAAATGCTTACTAAGAAAATATGTTCAGCCCAAGTGGCAGGAAGGAAAGGCAGAGGAAGGCCAAGGAAGACATTGGTGGATCAGATTCAGGATTGTCTGCATGAGAAAAAGATTATGAGTATGAAATATAAAAGATCTTGTGTACGGCGTGTAATGGATATCAGTGAAGCACGAGTTGTATGTCAAGATCGCTATAAATGGCGAAGTTTGATACAACAAGAATAAGTAAAAATATCTGGAAGTTTGTATTTCTTTTTTAGAGCTAACCTCTGAATCTCAGAGAACAGCTTAGTGTTATGTATGTATGTATTATGTATGTAGTCAGTTAAAGGAAGATCGCCAAATTACACTGAGACTTTTGGCTGAGTCGTTGTGCATAAATAAGTCTGTCTGTCATTAGATTCTACTCGAGAATCTGGGAAAAAGGAAAACTCAATGCCAGATTGGTTCCCGCATTCTGAATGATGACCAAAATGAGGTTCGTTCATGTAAATGTTCCGATCTGCTGGGCACTGTAGCTGAGGATTCTGATTTTTTCTCCAGAATTATTGAAGCAGATGAAAGATGGTGCCTCATCCACAAACAAACCGATAAAGCTCTGAATAGAGAGGTACCAATTCGTCATCCACCAAGAAAGCCCTTATGCAACTAACAAAGACAAGGACGATGCTGAAAGCCTTTTTTCATTCGAAAGGTATAGTCCACAAGGAATTCGTGCGAGTGGATCAAACGGTAAATCAAGAATTCTACAACAAGTCTTACGACGTTTACGCAACAGTATTCGTCGCCGTCGTCCCGAGTTATTGGAATCCCGAAATTGGTTCTTATTCCATGATAACGCAAGACCACATACCGCGTTGTCAGTCCAACACTCCCTGCCTCACGATGAAATCACTGTGTTGCCACATGCACCGTACTTCCATGATTTATCGCCCTGTGACGTCTTCCTGTTCCCCAGGATAAAATGGGAACTAAAAGGACTGCATCATGCAGGCATTTCATCTATCCAAGTTTCCGTGATACAACAACTTGCAAGCATTCCGGAAAGTGCCTTCCAAAACTGTTTTCCGGGTCTTCAGAAACCCTGGAAACTGTGTGGATTCAGAAGCCGGTATTTTGAAAGTGATCACCATTAACTGTGAATATGGAAATTTTTTTATATCCTTTTTTTGCGCCAGTCCTGGAACATTTCGGACGTAGATTGTAGTATCATCACAAAGCCAGAAAATGAGACGAAAAAATTTTATACGAAGGCGAACTTTAAGATTTTCCGTCAGGTTCAAGAGTTAGAACTTCTGTTCCGTACGCGAAGAGAGCTTCTGTTTCACTTAAACATATATATGTGTTTTTTAAATATATCATCACATTAAAGGTAATGCAATAAACTAAATTGGAAGAGAGAAAAATATTATGCCAAATAATCAATCTAACAGCAGCTACACTTTAATGAATCTGTTATTCGGTGTATGAAATATTGCGTTTGTGCGAATGAAATGTCCGGTGCGAACAAGCAGTAGAGACAAGCCCCCACCACAGCGGAATGGAAACCCCCGCAGATGTTGCGCGTATTACGTCACATAGTTAATATAAATAGCTAGCACGTGTATGAAGAACAAGGTTCAGGCGTGGTTTGTTTGGATGTAACCTGGCTTTCAAAGGAAACATGCAGACGCCGGATTTGAGTGTCATCTTTCTGTAAGAATTTAAACTAGGCCATTCTTCAGGAATTGCCGCTTGAAACGCTAACAAAGAGTTTGGGGAGAATACAGCCAACGAACGAACCATTCGGCGATGGTTTGTGAAGTTTCGAAGCGGAGATACGGACCTGCAAAACGGAGCACGTGGTCACACGTGGTCACCAACCTGTTGCGGTTTCTGACGATGTTCTATTACGTATGATTGAAGCGGACCCCCGAAAAGTGTGTCGTGAGATAGTGGCAGACGTAGGGGTCCACCACACGACAGTTGTTCGGCGTCTGGCTGCGGTGGGTAACGTCAAAAAGCTGGACATGCGTTTGTGCGAATGAAATGTCCGGTGCGCATGAATTGACAACTGTCAAGATTAGGCGTTTAAAAGTCTGCACGTCGCTGATTTCCAGGAAGAAAGAGGAAACCTCTACTGCATCGAATCGTCACCTGCAAAGAGAACTGGGTGCTTTGTGATAATCGGAAACGCTCTGCACAATGGTTTAGCAAGGCACAGCCTGCTGGACGGCATCCTAAGCCACCCCATACACACCAAGAAGATAATGCTCCTTCTCTGGTGGTCCACAGCCGGTGTAATTCATCGGAGTTTCTTGGTAAGATGCCAAACCATCACTTCCGAACGTTATTGCGCTGAATTACACAAGATGCACCGGAAATTGCGGCAGAAACAACCGGCTTTGGACAACAGACATGGCGTTCCTCTTCTCCAGGACAACGCTCGCCCTCATGTCGCAGAACGAACAATGCAGACACTAAGTGCATTGGGCTATGACACACTTCCTCATCCTGCCTCTTCCGCGGACTTGTCTCCAACAGACTATCATCTGTTGTGTCCCCTGGATACCTTTCTGTCCAGGAAACAGTTCACGACAGACAACGAGAGGTTCAACATACAGGTGGTGACTTCTTCGTGTCCCAGCCACAAGACTTTTCTTTCGTTCCGGATCATGGAATTTCCGGACAGATGACAACTATGTCTCGATCCCGAGGGGGGGGGTCATTTTGCCTAGCTAAGTTGTTCGACTTTTCCGCTCTCGCCGTTCACGTGTTCTGGTCCTTTACCGGACATTTCATTCGCACCAACCCAAGATTTACACATTCAAGCTTTCACCTCCCACCGGGAGGTTTTTTTAGTCTACAACGCAGTTCAGTGCTACGTAAACTAAAATATTACAGTTTAAAAATAACATCCATTTAAAACATCACATGCAAAACATCGTTTTAAGTAGCCAACAATGTTAATGTGCTTCGCCTTGAAATCGTATGGCAGTACTGGAGATGCGATATAAACGTGCAAATTACGCCAAGCGTCTGACAGTTCTTGGGATCCGTTTTCATTATAGGCACTATGGGGGATACAATTTCCACAATTTCTCTACACGCGGTCAGTCTATACCCTGGGTAAAGTGCACTTTGCCTGATTTCTGTCGACTGTGGCATGACATCGTTATACACAATCGTATTAGAATAGTATGAGCCCCCGGAATACCAGTGTACCCGCCCAAGCGTATCATTGAGTGCACGTAAAAATGTCGACCACACGGAGATATGAGGTGCCGGCCAGGACAGATGAGCCATAGTGCGTTATGTGAGCTCAATGGGCAAAGGTAGTAATTTGACGGACATTCAAAAATGAATGATCGTCCGCTACATCGCCAAGGGTGGAAGCATCTCATTAACAGCTGACTTCGTGGGCTCTTCGCGAAGTGCTGTAGTAAGGGTGCACCAAGAATGGACTGCTGGAAAACCGAGTACCTCCCGACGTCATGACTGTGGAGCCCCAAAAGCCATCGACCCCAGAGGAGAACGTCGCCTCCGTCGACTGGTAAAGGGCAATCGACGGGCACCTGTGCAGCAATTGACCACTCAAATAAACGCTGGGGCACCCAGGTACGTGTCCCCGATAACAGTAGAAAGAACCCTGTTACGCATTCTGTTTCCGGAGTCGACGCTCCATCGGCAACGACACCTGCACTTCGCATGGGACCACCGTCATTGGACAATGCAAGAATGGGAAAAGGTTGCCTTCTCCGACGAATTGAGGTTTCTAATTCACAGAATTACGGGCGGTGGCGGATACGGCATCAGACACACGAGAACCAACATCCGGAGACGCTTGTCGGTCAAGTACAGGCCAGGGCGTGGGGTGGCAGTGCGCATGTCTGGGGGATGTTTTTCTGGTGTGACTTGGGACCGCTGGTATTACTTGATGGGTCCTTGAACGCCAATGGCTACCTGTCCGTTCTCGCTGACCACATGTATCCCTTCATGTTGGACATTCACCCTGGTGATGATGGTGTCTACCAACAGGACAATGCGCCCTGCCATGTCACTAAGGGGGTGCGTGACTAGTTCCAGGAACAACGTCGCGATGTCTCTGTTCTCCCTTAGCAGGCGAAATCACCCGACCTTTATCCCATAGAGCACTTGTGAAACTACAGGGTGTCCGAGAATTATTGGACACATTACAAAATTATATAAAACAAAACATTAAACAGGTAGAATGAAACTGACTGTACTAACTTACAATGTAACTACAGAAGTTAATAAATTTCAATGTGAGATCCCTTGGTTGCTCGTAATACGTCCAAGAGATACTAGATTTCATGCCATGTATTGGCAAACATCTGAAGAGTTATGGAATTAATAGCAGCTGTAATACGCTGCTTCAGTTCCAGCAAATCACTACAAGGCGTCTGATAGACACGATCCTTCACATAACCCCACATGAAATAATCCAATGGAGTTAGATCTATAGAGTGAGGAGACCACGGAATGGCACCATCACGCCCAATCCATCTGTTGGGGAAATGCTCATTTAGGCACTTACGTACACACGTTGACCAATGCGGAGGTGCGCCGTCTTGTTGGAAAACGACGTTGTCATATCTTTTGATCTGGGGTATAGCGACATTTTCTAGCATATCCAAGTAAATGTCACCATTTATGGTTTTTTCGCAGTAGAAGAAAGGGGCAATCACTTGTATTTTTGATAGGACGCACCACACATTAACTTTTGGAGAATCTCGTTCCAGTTCAATATCAGCATGAGGCGGTTCACTGCCCTATACAGTTGTGACGATTCACAATTGTACAAGAAGCTTGCTTTACGAACGGATTTCCTGGGGCTTCGTCGAAAACTTTCATTAACTTGGTCTACCGGCTCCTCCACGATGTTCCCCATTGCCAGTTTCTTTAAACTGTTTCATCCACCGCTTAATGGAATTCGTTGACAGAGGATTACAACCATACTCTAAATGGTACCGTATTTTAACTTTAATGACAGACTTTAATTCCGCAAGCCATAACACACACATCGCCTTCTGCTGTACGGATGACATGACTACTGATTGCGCATTTCTCATACATTCCTCATCAGGCCACACCTAGCGCCATCTATCGGATTCTGGCAATAACAATTCTGCAAAACAAAACTATAGAAACCGTGTCAGTAATACGGGACATAGGAAAACAGACAATGCTTATAGTTTTATGTTTTTTTTTTTGTACATAATATTGTAATGTGTCCAATAATTCTCGGACACACTGTATTTGGATCAGCAAGTTCGACGTACTGTCCAACAACTAGTTCATCTCCGGGACCACCGTGCTTAGCTGTAGTCCGAATGGGCGCGTGTGCCTCGGGGAAACTTCCAGGACCTCACTGCGTCCATGCGGCACCACATCGCCGCTGTCATCCGGGCTAAGTGTGATTATTCCCATTATTAGGTAGGTGGTCATATTATTCTGATACGAACGTGTATGCTATTATAAGCTATCTCTTTGTACCAGGCTGTGTTTTTTCAGACATCCTTGAGGTCTATTTTGTGTTCTTTGATTCTGTTTAATATTGATCTTTTTGTTATTCCTATATACGATTTCTTCATGTCGTTTGGATTCTTAATTAAAATTTCATGCATGCCCGTTTTGGTTTCTATATATATTTGGCGTTGATCCATGTTTCACGAAGGTGTCCGGTATCGATAAAGCTGATTTGTTTCCAATACCCAGTCCAAACTCTTTCATCAGCTTTCGCTATCACGGCTTTTAGGCTGTAGGATCAAGTGCAGGGAAGGAATATCTTACAAAAAATCAATAGTTTGGTTTGATCGATATCTGTGAAAGAGTTGGAGCGTGTTTTGTATGCATAAGTTCGTACGTGTGGGCGTGAATAATTCTTGTTAACCTTCAGAAACGAACGCTTTAAACTTTCTTTTTCTAAAACATCACGAAGAAATATGCTCATTACTCAATTAAGAAGAAATCAGAACTACGTTATGAGAAACTAATATTTTGTTGGATAGCTTTAAAACTCCGTATTTTTTGAAGCTCCTAAGGAAATAAATCAGTGCTGTGGCTGCAGAATTGCGCAGACTTACTTAGTCTTATGGTGAATAGCATATTGTCTTTACGTTATTAGAAATTAGAACCCAGCTTTATGCGACATGAAGGAAGAATTTTCTTTTACTGTGAAATTTCTTTCCAGATAAGTATTTTCGTTGCAATTTCACTTTTTCAATCGATAGAAACTGAAATCTCGTATTCTCGACAGTCCTTTTCTTTCTTTAAAATTTAGTGATGAAATTTCACTTGTGCAATGTGAAACAATACTGAAATGTTTTTTTGTTTTTTTTCGGTAGAAGCAGAGCCAATCGAAAAGATGAATCTTCTCTGAAGATAGCTGCTCGTGAGATACCGGAACCAAGAGAAATTATGATATTGTTGAAGGGATTTTTTCAGGGTTATTCTTTCGTTTGATAAATATTAAAAGCTTTTGAAAACGTTTTTGCGATTCCAGATTTTTCATTTATTCCATAAATTTATCTGTGAGCAAATTTGCCCCGCTCTTGAAAAAAATATTTAGTTAAATAGAATCGATTACTTATCGATGCCAAACAAAATTTCAGATAATTTATATTTATCGTATGCTTCTCGTTTTCCTCTAAAAGATCGAATTCTTGCGGAATTTTAAAAGATCTATGCAAAGATTGTACTGTGCAATATTAGCAACTCACTATTCCGTTGCATACTAAATTTTAATGTTCTTAATTCTTTTATGGAACTCATGCATCCGATATCGAACTTTAAAATTAGAATATATTGAAAGGCTTTATAAAAACGAACATCGAAAGAAAAAACAAATTGAATACAGATCTTCAGAGTTGCTTTACTTTTGTTTTTCCTTAACTGTGTACAAATCTACAGAGAACAGAATGAAGGACACTTTGCCTTATAACAAAACAACCACTTCACCCGCAAGGATTTGTTTTTTCTACTGCTAATTGGTAATAATCTATAATGTAGTGAACATACTTTCCATTGTCACTTTGAAAATCTCGCGCAAAAGCTTCTAAGAGGGAAAGACCTTTAAGAAGTAACTGAAAATGTGCATTCACATATTCTTTCTTAAATACCAGCTGTGTCCAGTTGCATTTTTCAGAGTCTAAATCTTATCTTCAGATTATACATCACACAACGAGTTGGATGATATCTTTTTTTATTGGTAGTTTGTGCCAGATTGAACATCATCATATACAGTAGTGTACGAATTAACTAGGACAAAAACAGATTCTTCAAATTTTTTCGTATCTTAAGGAACAGAATGTAATATAAAAAGCTTACGTAATATTAGGAAAATAGTACATCCCGGAAACACTCAATGGACAAAGCACAAGAGGTATATACCTAACAGCATGTTGGTCCTCATCCAGCGCGAATAACGTCATGCACTTTCCGAGGCTTCGACTCTACCAGATGACAGAGCGTTTCTGGAGGAATAGCCAGCCATGCCTGTCGCAGCACTGTCCATAACTTCGCCCGAGAGTTTGCTCCAGGATCCATAGATCTGATGTTCCACTCCATGGCTTCTCAGAAAGCTTCTACAGAGTTTGAATCCCGGGACTTTGGGAGCCACTGGATGGCCCTAAACTCAGATGAGCGTTCCTCAAGACATGCCTGGGTTGTTGTGTCCCAGTGTGGTGGTGCATTGTCCTTCTGAAACAAACCATGGGCTTCAGGATGCGTGAAGACCACGAAAGCGTGTAAGCCATTTGCCAGCACATGCTGGTAGAGGGCAGCGGTTGAGGACCTCTCCAGACACACTAAGGAAGCTAAAGTGTTCCATAAGAAGTCTACCAAATCATCAGTGAACCACCATCGCCTTGAACAGGAGCCAACATGGCACGACTGGGCCATGGCCTCATGCTGTCGATGCCACACCGCACTATCTCATCAGCTCGGTACAGCTCAAAACTGAACTACACTCACCGACAATGAAATTTGCGCACCAAGAAGGAAACATGGGATTGAACTGAAATTTCATGGACGTAATGATACAGATGAATGACACACATGATGGCAAAAACAGAGCTGCAGGACAATTACAGATGTAGCTCTGGCATGCAATCCGGTCACCTTCAATAGCGTGTCGCAACGCCTCGTGCGGCGATAATGCGGCAATACGGTCCGACATGGAGGCGAACAGATGCCTGACGCTGTCCGGCGGCAGACTGCCCCCAGACGTGTTGGACGGTGTGCTACAAATCCCGGGTGTTGCCACACGGAGGCAGCTGGCGTTCCAACTGTTCCCAAACATGCTTGATAGGAGACATGTCCGGTGTGAGGATCAGGCCATGGAACTGTCTAGACATGACGTAGGCAGTCCTGGCCAACCTGAGCCGTGTGCGGTCGGGCATTATCATACTGGTACAGCGCACCTGGAATCTCGTCCAAAAATGGGAGCACATGGAGCCATAGGATCTCATCCATATACCGCTGATCCGTTAATGATCTACGTACCACTACTATAGCTGATAAGCTATCGTAGGTAATGGCTCCCAGAACTAGTGCCTGCAGTGGGGAAGGTGTGGCGCTCGATAACGAAGTTCGGATTGTGCCGTTGCCCAGGGGACTTCTACACCCGGACACGATGATCATCTGTCCCCCAAACGAAGCGTCACTCATCGCTAAACACCACACGTCGCCAGTCTGTGGCGTTCCACGTCGCTCTGGCTTGGTACCACCGTACATGGAGCCGACGATGCTGTGGTGTTAATGGGCAGCACCCGTAAGTGGCGCTGGGATCGCGCCTTCGCATCCGCGAGGCGTCAGGGAATGGTTTGTGGGCTCGCAGGAGCCGCTACATCTGTTTGTTATAGTGGGTCGGGTTCGGCATCGGATCCGTTCGTGCTTGGCGCAGGATCCGTCTATCCTCTCTACCGGTGGCCCTCTTACTCCGCCCGGAGCCGCTCCGCCGTGTGGCAGTGCCGTCACGTGCCCACTGCTCCCAACACAGTCGGAAAGTATGTCATTGTCCGTGATGTTCCCGGCTTGCAAGGGTGGGCCAAATATTAGATGACGAAATGTCAACGGTGGCTCATAATTAGGGTGTCGGGTTCCGTAGCTCAGGGTGTGCCACGTGCGCTGCACTGTTCGCTCGCAGACGCCTGCTTCTGCATCCAACTTTTAACCTAGATGTTCTTTGCGCTGCTGCAGCTAAGCGGCCATTCCGTAAGAGGCTGGATAATCTACGTCGACTCTGGTCATCAGTGGCGTGTGGTTCGCCACATCTTGCACTCTATCACGTCCCTCGATGGTATACCCGCGATGAACCCTTAATGCGGTTGCCCTCGAGAAACCCGACTGTTCTTTCCCCTTGGACCATTAAAATGGCCCATCTCTCTCTCGCACTGACAATGCGTCCACGATCGAAATCCAAACTCGCCTCAGATCATCACGTTTACCCATGTTCCTCGATTGTGATACACAGTTGGGCGTTCGGTTTTGGGTCCGTTCCGGTCTACATGGCGGATGCCCATGTCAACTACCCATCGTGGTTATCTCTAATGGTTTGCCTGCTAAGTTTATTTGGTTAGTATTCGTAATTTATTAGCATATATGTGTGTGAAAGTGAAACTGTCCGAAACCGCTAGGTCACGTGAAACAACATGGGTCACTCTATACCCCTAGACTCAAGACAATAAAAGTTGTAAGTATCAAGAAATTCCAAAAGTCAATTATGTTGTAAACAGTACAAATGAAAACGAAAAAAACGAAAAAGGCCTTACCTTCGGTTAAACTATCCATACAACATAAAAATTCATACCAAAAAAATCCTGAACACAAACAATTCGGCGCCAAATGTCAAGTCCTAAAATGACAAACGCTCAAAAACAAGAGTCTCATCAAAGAATGTACAGTTCTCATGAGGGGAACTGTACATCAGGCAGCTTTTCAAATTTGACAGAGAAAGCCTTGCTTTAGCAGAAGAGGCCCGTTAATGTGTTCCCTAAGCCGCCAGGAAGTCAATGAATGAGTTCACAAGGAAGGGTTGCTTGATTGGCTGATAGTTATACATAAAGCCAATGAAATATTAAGTTTCCGGAAGAAGTAAACTACTTAATGAATTAAAACAAATCAACAAGTACGTCACAACTGAGGTATTAGGGTTGACAAATTGTGTTCTGGTTTTTAATCGTGACAGAATGTGAAAAGAGAGGGAAAGTTAAAGAGGTTGGCTACAAGTGTTCTGCCGAGTAGCTCTTGCCCACGTACCACAATTAATATTGTGAAATCAAGGGTTAGTAATGTTTGAAATGTTCAGCTGAGGTTGTGAGTTCTTTTCAGAATTTAACCCCAAAATTAATTGTCCAAGAAGGTTGCGTATTTCAATTGTCCACGAATGTTGTTATTCCGTTTCTAGGGTAATTTTTTGTGTGTAATAATTTTTGCAAGTAATTTAAGGGTGTTGGTTCCTAAACTACGGATTTCTTATATGTATACAGGTATATCATCATCATCATTGTCAAACATTATCAATCCACTGCTGGACGAAGGTCTCCCCAAGTTTCCTCCACAACGGTCTGTCTTGTGCCAGTCTCCTCCATGTCACCCCTGCATACTTTCGAATTTCATCCACCCATCTCCCATGTGGTCTTCTTCTGGGTCTTTTCCTGCCCCTTGGAATCCAATCTAAACTTTTGCCTGTCCATCGATGGTCTGTCCTTCTGGCAGTGTGTCCAGCCCATTGCCATTTCAGGGATTTAACTCTGATAATGATGTCTTCCACTCTTGTCATTTTTCGGATCCACGAGTTCCTCTTCTTATCTCTCCTGGTTACACCAAGTATGCACCTCTCCATGCTTCTTTGAGTTGTATGCAGCCTTCGTATGTCTCTTTTAGTTAAGGTCCACGTCTCTGCACCATACGTAAGCACTGGAAGGATGCATTGATCAAACACTTTTCTTTTAAGACATAATGGCACATTGCTCTTGAAAATTATGCTGTTTCTTCCAAAAGCTCTACAGGCAAGTTTTGTACGCCGATTAATTTCTTCATCAATGTGACCCTGACTTGATATCTGCTGTCCAAGATAAACGTACGTGTCTGTTATCTCCAGCTTTTTTCCATCAATCGATAAATCTTCAGTTCTTGTAAAAGCATTGAACATCACTTTTGTCTTCTGAAAGTTCATTTTTAATCCCACTTCTTTACTCTTGTCAGTAAGTTCCTGGATCATACTCTGCAGCTCTGATGGGGTAGTTGCAAAAATAACTACGTCATCAGCAAAACGAAGGTGGGTTAGATAATCTCCATTAATCTTTATCCCCTTGTTTTCCCAGCTCAGCGACTGAAAAACACCCTTCAATTTATATCATCATCATCATCATTGTCAACCATTATCAATCCACTGCTGGACGAAGGTCTCCCCAAGTTTGCTCCACAACGGTCTGTCTTGTGCCAGTCTCCTCCATGTCACTCCCGCATATTTACGAATTTCATCCACCCATCTCCCATGTGGTCTTTTTCTGGGTCTTTTCCTGTCCCTTGGAATCCAATCTAAAATTTCGGCTGTCCATCTATGGTCTGTCCTTCTGGCAGTATGTCCAGCCCATTGCCATTTCAGGGATTTAACTCTGATCATGATGTCTTCCACTCTCGTCATTTTTCGGATCCACGAGTTCCTCTTCTTATCTCTCCTGGTTATACCAAGCATGCACCTCTCCATGCATCTTTGAGTTGTCTGCAGCCTTTGTATGTCTCTTTTAGTTAAGGTCCACGTCTCTGCACCATACGTAAGCACTGGAAGGATGCATTGATCAAACACTTTTCTTTTAAGACATAATGGCATATTGCTCTTGAAAATTATGCTGTTTCTTCCAAAAGCTCTCCAGGCAAGTTTTGTACGCCGATTAATTTCTACATCAATGTGACCCTCACTTGATATCTGCTGTCCAAGATAAACATACGTATCTGTTATCTCCAGTTTTTCTCCATCAATCGATAAATCTTCATTTCTTGTAAAAGCATTGAACATCACTTTTGTCTTCTGAAAGTTCATTTTTAATCCCACTTCTTTACTCTTGTCAGCAAGTTCCTGGATCATACTCTGCAGCTCTGATGGGGTAGTTGCAAAAATGACTACGTCATCAGCAAAACGAAGGTGGGTTAGATAATCTCCATTAATCTTTATCCCTTTGTTTTCCCAGTTCAGTGATTGAAAGACATTTTCCAATGTGGCATTAAAGAGCTTCGGAGATATGGTGTCACCTTGTCTCACTCCCTTTCCAATTTTTATGTGTGTTGTATTTTCAAACAGCCGAATCTTTGCACTTGCATTTTCATAGATGTTATTAATAATATTAATGTATGCATCTTCAATACCGCAGGATTTCAGAGCCGTGGTAACTGCTGATGGTTTCACCGAATCAAAGGCTTTTTCATAATCGATAAAAGCCATGCACAATGGAAGTTCATATTCCCTCGCTCTTTCAATTAGTTCTCTCAGTACGTGGATATGATCTATTGTGCTGTAGCCACTCCTGAATCCAGCTTGTTCTCTCGGTTGAGCCATGTCCAGTGTTACCTTCAAGCGGTGTGAAAGAACTTTAGAGAAGATTTTATAAACCACTGATAGGAGGCTGATAGGTCTGTAGTTCCTGAGATCCTCAATGTCACCTTTTTTATGTAGCAGGATCATTGTAGCATTGTTCCAATCCTCAGGAATCTTCCCTTCATTAAGGCATCGAGTGAAAATTTGGGCGAGTACTGTTTCAATTTCTCCACTTGCTTCTTGTATGATGTCTATAGTAATTCCATCTTCTCCTGGAGCTTTCCCCCGCTTCATGTTCTTGATTGCATGAGCAACTTCTGCTGGGAGGACTGGAAGAACTCTGGTACCTTTCATGATGTCTGGAGTACATGTATCATCCCTTTCATATAGTTTGGAGTAGAAATCTTTCACTCTTGTCAAAATTTCGCCTCTATTTCTTGTTATAGAACCATCTTCTTTTCTCAGAGCCATAATCTGTTTTCTTCCCTTACTGAGATGTCCCTTTGCTATCTTTAGGCTTTGGTTGTTTTCAATTGCTTTCCTCACTAGCTCACAGTTGAATTTCCTTACGTCTTCAGTGATACTTTTTCGTGCTGTCTTGCATAGCTCTATATATTCCACTTTGGAAGTCACATCTTCTTTAGTTGTCCTCATCTCTCTTCTTTTTTGCATCAACATTTTGGTTTTTCCTGATAATTTGTTTACATGCAACTTGTTCTTAGACCCAGCTAATTTTGTTGCTGTTTCCATAAGAGCTTTGGTTACTTTTCTGTTAACTTCAGAAATATCCACTTCTTCCGATGTTAGGCCTTCTAAAGCAGAGAATCTGTTCTTCAGTTCCAACTTGAAAGTATTATGGTGTTTTTTAAGGTTGGTTATGTCAATACATTTTGTTTGTCTTATGAGCTTGCCACGTTCCAGTTTAGTGTTGAGGTGCATCTTACATCTCACCAATCTATGGTCACTACCTGTGTTGAACTTGTTTAGCACACTGCAGTCTTCGATGACGAATTTTTTGTTACACATAATAAAATCAATTTCACTTGTCGTCCCAATTGGATGTCTCCATGTCCATTTCCTGTGTGGCTTTTTCTTGAAAAAGGAATTCAAGATGAAAAATCCTTCTGCCTCTGCAAACTCAACGGGAGTATTTCCACGCTGGTTTCTGTTGCCGTGACCGAATTTACCTACTGAAGTTTCATTCTGTTGCCGTTGCCCTATTTTTGCATTGAAATCTCCCATAATTATCTTCAAGTGCTGCTTACCTTTATTATTTAGATGACGAATTTCCTCATAAAATTCTTCAATTTCTTCTTCAGGATGACTTGTGGTGGGTGCATAAGTTTGAATAATCTGAGCCTGGTATCTTCTCGATAGTTGGATAACGAGTCGTGCAGCTCTGTCAGAGGAACTTTCAACTTCTACCACTTTATCCTTCAGTTTCTTGTTTATTATAAATCCAACACCACTAGTTCTGCCAGTATCTGTCCCACGATAATAGAAGAGATGTCCACTTTTCAGTTCAATGAGATCTTCTCCTTTTCTCCTTACCTCACTCAGCCCGACGATGTCCCACTTGATCCTTTGTAGTTCCTCTTCCAATTCAAGAAGCCTTGAATCAGAAGATAGGGAGCGTCCGTTGTAGGTAGCCAAGGTCAGCATCAAATGGCAGCCTAGTCCGGTCCTCCGGGGATTCTTAGCACCCTCTGCCTTCATGTCGCACTGGCCGCTGCCTTGGCCAGGTACATTCCAGCTGCCGGAGACTGAGGGCCAAGATTTAAGTTGTAGAGTCATTTTGGAGGTGTTTGGCCATAACTCACCACGCTGGCCAAGCGGGTTGGTGAGTGTGGGATAGCATTTCCTCTGATCCCGATGGTATAGTTATACCGCTATTTGCGGTCGTCAGAGCCCCTTTAGTGGGAACAGGATGCACCACGAGAAGGCGGGGTTGACATTTGTCAAGGAGAGGCTGTGATGTTACGCATCACCTGACCTTACATCCCTCAATTTATATATATATATATATATATATATATATATATATATATATATATATATATAAATCATCCAAATGGGACGACAAGTGAAATTGATTTTATTATGTGTAACAAAAAATTCGTCATAGAAGACTGCAGTGTGCTAAACAAGTTCAACACAGGTAGTGACCATAGATTGGTGAGATGTAAGATGCACCTCAACACTAAACTTGAACGTGGCAAGCTCATAAGACAAACAAAATCTATTGACATAACCAACCTTAAAAAACACCATAATACCTTCAAGTTGGAACTGAAGAACAGGTTCGCTGCTTTAGAAGGCCTAACATCAGAAGAAGTGGACATCTCTGAAGTTAACAGAAAAGTAACCAAAGCTCTTATGGAAACAGCAACAAAATTAGCTGGGTCTAAGAACAAGTTGCATGTAAATAAATTATCAGGAAAAACGAAAATGTTGATGCAAAAAGAAGAGAGATGAGGACAACTAAAGAAGATGTGACTTCCAAAGTGGAATATATAGAGCTATGCAAGACAGTAAGAAAAAGTATCACTGAAGACGTAAGAAAATTCAACTGTGAACTAGTGAGGAAAGCAATTGAAAACAACCAAAGCCTAAAGATAGCAAAGGGACATCTCAGTAAGGGAAGAAAACAGATTATGGCACTGAGAAAAGAAGATGGTTCTGTAACAAGAAATAGAGGCGAAATTTTGACAAGAGTGAAAGATTTCTACTCCAAATTATATGAAAGGGATGATACATGCACTCCAGACATCAAAGATACCAGTACCAGAGTTCCTCCAGTCCTTCCAGCAGAAGTTGCACATGCAATCAAGAACATGAAGCGGGGAAAAGCTCCAGGAGAAGATGGAATTACTGTAGACATCATACAAGAAGCAAGTGGAGAAATCGAAACAGTACTCGCCCAAATTTTCACTCGATGCCTTAATGAAGGAAAGATTCCTGAGGATTGGAACACCGCTACAATGATCCTGCTACATAAGAAAGGTGACATTGAGGATCTTGGAAACTACAGACCTATCAGCCTCCTATCAGTAGTTTATAAAATCTTCACTAAAGTTCTTTCACACCGCTTGAAGGTAACACTGGACATGGCTCAACCGAGAGAACAGGCTGGATTCAGGAGTGGCTACAGCACAATAGATCATATCCACGTGCTGAGAGAACTAATTGAAAGAGCGAGGGAATATGAACTTCCATTGTGCATGGCTTTTATTGATTATGAAAAAGCCTTTGATTCGGTGAAACCATCAGCAGTTACAATGGCTCTGAAAACCTGCTGTATTGAAGATGCATACATTAATATTATTAATAACATCTATGAAAATGCAAGTGCAAAGATTAGGCTGTTTGAAAATACAACACACGTAAAAATTGGAAAGGGAGTGAGACAAGGTGACACCATATCTCCGAAGCTCTTTAATGCCACATTGGAGGGTGTTTTTCAGTCGCTGAGCTGGGAAAACAAGGGGATAAAGATTAATGGAGATTATCTAACCCACCTTCGTTTTGCTGATGACGTAGTCATTTTTGCAACTACCCCATCAGAGCTGCAGAGTATGATCCAGGAACTTGCTGACAAGAGTAAAGAAGTGGGATTAAAAATGAACTTTCAGAAGACAAAAGTGATGTTCAATGCTTTTACAAGAAATGAAGATTTATCGATTGATGGAGAAAAGCTGGAGATAACGGACACGTACGTTTATCTTGGACAGCAGATATCAAGTGAGGGTCACATTGATGAAGAAATTAATCGGCGTACAAAACTTGCCTGGAGAGCTTTTGGAAGAAACAGCATAATTTTCAAGAGCAATATGCCATTATGTCTTAAAAGAAAAGTGTTTGATCAATGCATCCTTCCAGTGCTTACGTATGGTGCAGAGACGTGGACCTTAACTAAAAGAGACATACAAAGGCTGCAGACAACTCAATGAAGCATGGAGAGGTGCATACTTGGTGTAACCAGGAGAGATAAGAAGAGGAACTCGTGGATCCGAAAAATGACAAGAGTGGAAGACATCATGATCAGAGTTAAATCCCTGAAATGGCAATGGGCTGGACATACTGCCAGAAGGACAGATCATCGATGGACAGCCGAAATTTTAGATTGGATTCCAAGGGACAGGAAAAGACCCAGAAGAAGACCACATGGGAGATGGGTGGATGAAATTCGAAAGTATGCAGGGGTGACATGGAGGAGACTGGCACAAGACAGACCGTTGTATAGGAAACTTGGGGAGACCTTCGTCCAGCAGTGGATTGATAATGGTTGACAATGATGATGATGATGATGATATATATATATATATATATATATATATATATATATATATATATATATATATATTTTTATATAACCATCATCATTGTCAACGATTATCAATCCACTGCTGGACGAAGGTCTCCTAATTTTTTTTAAAAAACGTTCTGTCTTGTGCCAGTCTCCTCCGTGTTACTCCCGCATCCTTTCGAATTTCATCCGCCCATCTCCCATGTGGTCTTGTTCTGGGTCTTTTCTAGTCCCACGGAATCCAGTCTAAAATTTTAGCTGCCCATCGACGGTCTGTCCTTCTGGCAGTATGTCCAGCCCATTGCCATTTCAGGGATTTTACTCTGATCATGATGCCTTCCACTCTTGTCATTTTTCTGATCCACGAGTACTCCTTCTTATCACTCTTGGGTCGATATACATAAGGTGTTTTCCAAAGTCGCGGCTCACTTCAATACCTCGAGAATGAATTGGAACAGAAAATAAGGTTAATAAGAGACGATATGATCTTTTTAGGGCACATGTGAATGACTCCCCAGCCCCTCTCCCCCTATCAGATGGCTCGGGGGCTATCTCTTAAACAAAGCAAGTTAGGAAACAATTTCCGAATACAAAGTTATACAGCTTTTCTACCTTAGTGTAAATCCGCAGAAAAAATTCTAATAGCTCTCCAGGTTCGGGTTGTGCTTCCTTGAGCTATTGCACATCTACAAGGAAAAGTTGTTTTCCTAGCAAATCTTGAAATGTTCTTGCCTTTTCCTGAGCTTCGTAAGAAAAGGCATCTGAGGTGATGATTTTTTTGTTGGCGAAACTAAGGATTCGAAAGACCCCCCCCCCTGACTTCTCTCGCTTTCCGCCAAGAAGCTGTAGAATCACCTAAACTTTGCGCAAAATGCCGCTGTGTAGTAAATTTAGGGTTTCAGTTTATGTATCTAGAACTTTAGAAGGAAATCTTGGAAATTATGGTCCTAATCTATCCCCGAATCTCCGAAATAAAGTATTGCCTATGGTAACTTTCCTTCAGGAGCTCAACAAATATAAAAATCAACAGATATTTCGGGGGAATAGCAACTCACAGTAACAGACCCTTGCAGTAGTGATTGATCTATCAGGACAAAACAAAGTAGATGATTTTTTTACCACCAACTTGATAGCTGAATTCAACCCAGCAGTTATTCTCACTTGTCGCAGTAGCTTGTAGTCGAAAATCACCCTGAACTGTATAAACTTGCCATTTTAATGTAATAACTCGTTCTAATAACAATACCATCAGTAATAGTGGGGAAAGATCACATGTAAATCATTCACAAAATTCAAAATGTTTACCATCAGCTACAACACATGTTTGAATTCTACGAAGTACAGTTTCTGGCTACTTACGCAGCTGACGCGAAGGAATACTCCTACAGGCATTAATAATTCATTGTTTCAAAACATTCCGATCATCGGATGGTGTTGCATAAACTTTTGATTTCAAATGGCCCCCAAAAATAAAAATCCATTGGTGTTAAGTCCGGTGACCTGGGTAGCCATTCTACGTTCCCGCCATATCTTATAATCCTCTCCTTGAAAGTTCGTTTGAGGAAATTTTGAACAGGCAATACTTTATGTGCTGGGGTTCTATCGTGTTGAAACCACATAAGAAGACGACTTTGAAGCGGAAGACCATCAAAAAATTCAGAAAGTACTTCCTTTATAAGGGCACTACAACGTCCTCCAGTATGCGAAAGACTCAGTATTTGTGTCGCCTTGAACAGCCGATCTACAGAACTGTGGGCTCGCATCATCAATGCCTTTGCTCACACTGATAGAGACATGCTAACTCGCGTGTGGGAGGAACTTGATTATAGAGTTGATGTTTGCAGAATCACTCAAGGGGCGCATATCCAGCACCTGTAATATGCCCCCCCCACCACCACCAAAAGAAAAAAAACTTTGTGTCTTGTTATATGTAATTGTAAAGTTTCGTGAACATATGTCAAATAATATACGTACAATAAAATCGAGAAATCGCTTCAATCATTTGTAGACACCATGTATACAGGGATACAAGGAAAGACCTTGATCAGGGCAATATCTCACGAACTATGGTAGTTAGCGATTTACTTCTTATGCAGTTGTATAAGAAACTCCTATGGCGCACAGAATAACACCACGAAGGATCCGCTCGCCCCTTTGCGGGGATTGAGGGGGCTATCGCGCCCACTTTGAAGATAGGGCAAAGAGGTCAATTACAAACTTGTTAATTAATACAGACATTTAACGTGGACCAGGAACATCAAACAAAGATCTTCGCTCAGTTCCACGTTTATAAGTTAGTCACGGAAAAATTCTCATTGGCCGCTACCGGGAGTAGAACCCAGAGTCTTCCAGTTACGTGCCGGATATGCTTCCGCTACACCCCATAGGCTTCGAATTCCTCCATACTCACACATGCTAACTTCCAAGCCAATTTGGCAGGTTGCTTCTTGGAGCCCCGCACGATGCTGGGGATTCACCAAAGATGGTAAGCAGCAACAGTAGAAATAATTAGAAGGCGAATGAATAATTAATACAGACATTTAACGTGGACCAGGAACATCTACAAAGATCTTCGCTCTTTGTTTGATGTTCCTGGTCCACGTTAAATGTGGTGTAGCGGAAGCATATCCGGCGCGTAACTGGAAGACCCTGGGTTCGACTCCCGGTGGCGGCCAATGAGAATTTTTCCGTGACTGATTTATAAACGTGGAAAGAGCGAAGATCTTTGTTTGATGTTCCAGGTCCACGACAAATGTCCGTATTAATTATTCTTTCGCCTTCTAATTATTTATTCAGTTGCTGCTTATCTTTGGTGAATCCCCAACATTGTGCGGGGGTCCAAGAAGCAACCTGCCAAATTGGCTTGACAGTTAGCGTTGTGTGAGTCTGGAGAAATTCGAGGCCGCTGTGGTGTAGCGGAAGCATATCCGGCGCGTAACGGGAAGACCCTGGGTTCGACTCCCGGTGGCGGCCAATGAGAATTTTTCCGTGACTCCCTTATAAACGTGGGATGAGCGAAGATCTTTGTTCGATGTCACAAACTTGTTCACCGAGGCAAAAATAGAACATAAATGTTTTTGCCCCATAACAAAAAATGTAAGGGGACCGGGAATGTGGCCCCAAGAAAATCACAACATCCGGAAGCTTATTACTTAGAACTTGTCAAAACTGGTAAGTTCTAAGTAAATTAAAGCATAAAGGAAAGGGTTCCCTACAAACCTTATTAACAGTTCTTTTTCTGAAATAAAACGCAGTTCCTTGGCATATTCAATATCAGACTTTGATGTCCAATACAGTAAAAAACACCGAGACAAGGAGAAATAGCATAAAGTGGCGAAACACTCATCCAATAGAAAACTGTATGTACATCTAATTGACTTGAGTACGTGGCAAAGCTTTCGACTTCCCTTTCCATGGACTATGTAAAATGCCAGGGGTATTTCAATGGGGGGCAACGGGCATTCCCCTTTATCCCCCTTAACTTACATTAGAAAAAGGTTCATTAATTTTTTTCTTGTATTTTTCATTAAATTTTATTTTATTCCGGTGGATTTCTAAACTTCCATTTTTTATCGAACCCCCTAAAAAGAATTCTATACACCTCTGTAATAAGGGTAACACAGTCCAAATGATTGCTTAAAACTACAAGCAGCTGGTATGGAGCTGTTTGTAGTTTTAGGCATTGGATAGACTAAATATCTGTTGATTTTTGTATTTGTTGAGCTCCTGAAGGGGGTTACGATAGGCAATAATTTATTTCCAGGATTCGGGGATAGATTAGGACCATGATTTCCAAGATTTCCTTCTAAAGTTCTAGATACATAAACTGAAACCCTAAATTTACTACACAGCGGCAATTTGCGCAAAGTTTAGGTGACTTTACAGCTTCTTGGCGAAAAGCGAGAGAAGTCAGGGGGGGGGATTTCGAACCCTAAGTTTCGCCAACTAAAAAATCATCCCTTCAGATGCCTTTTCTTACGAAGCTCAGGAAAAGGCAGAAACATTTCAAGCTTTACGGGGGAAACAACTTTTAATCAAGAGGGCACAGCCCGAGCCTGGAGAGCTATTAGAAATTTTTCTGAGGATATCATCATCATCATCATCATTGTCAACCATTATCAATCCACTGCTGGACGAAGGTCTCCCCAAGTTTCCTCCACAACGGTCTGTCTTGTGCCAGTCTCCTCCATGTCACCCCTGCATACTTTCGAATTTCATCCACCCATCTCCCATGTGGTCTTCTTCTGGGTCTTTTCCTGTCCCTTGGAATCCAATCTAAAATTTCGGCTGTCCATCGATGATCTGTCCTTCTGGCAGTATGTCCAGCCCATTGCCATTTCAGGGATTTAACTCTGATCATGATGTCTTCCACTCTTGTCATTTTTCGGATCCACGAGTTCCTCTTCTTATCTCTCCTGGTTACACCAAGTATGCACCTCTCCATGCTTCATTGAGTTGTCTGCAGCCTTTGTATGTCTCTTTTAGTTAAGGTCCACGTCTCTGCACCATACGTAAGCACTGGAAGGATGCATTGATCAAACACTTTTCTTTTAAGACATAATGGCATATTGCTCTTGAAAATTATGCTGTTTCTTCCAAAAGCTCTCCAGGCAAGTTTTGTACGCCGATTAATTTCTTCATCAATGTGACCCTCACTTGATATCTGCTGTCCAAGATAAACGTACGTGTCTGTTATCTCCAGCTTTTCTCCATCAATCGATAAACCTTCATTTCTTGTAAAAGCATTGAACATCACTTTTGTCTTCTGAAAGTTCATTTTTAATTCCACTTCTTTACTCTTGTCAGCAAGTTCCTGGATCATACTCTGCAGCTCTGATGGGGTAGTTGCAAAAATGACTACATCATCAGCAAAACGAAGGTGGGTTAGATAATCTCCATTAATCTTTATCCCCTTGTTTTCCCAGCTCAGCGACTGAAAAACACCATCCAATGTGGCATTAAAGAGCTTCGGAGATATGGTGTCACCTTGTCTCACTCCCTTTCCAATTTTTACGTGTGTTGTATTTTCAAACAGCCTAATCTTTGCACTTGCATTTTCATAGATGTTATTAATAATATTAATGTATGCATCTTCAATACCGCAGGTTTTCAGAGCCATTGTAACTGCTGATGGTTTCACCGAATCAAAGACTTTTTCATAATCGATCAAAGCCATGCACAATGGAAGTTCATATTCCCTCGCTCTTTCAATTAGTTCTCTCAGCTCGTGGATATGATCTATTGTGCTGTAGCCACTCCTGAATCCAGCTTGTTCTCTCGGTTGAGCCATGTCAAGTGTTACCTTCAAGCGGTGTGAAAGAACTTTAGTGAAGATTTTATAAACTACTGATAAAAGGCTGATAGGTCTGTAGTTTCCGAGATCCTCAATGTCACTTTTCTTATGTAGCAGGATCATTGTAGCGGTGTTCCAATCCTCAGGAATCTTTCCTTCATTAAGGCATCGAGTGAAAATTTGGGCGAGCACTGTTTCGATTTCTCCACTTGCTTCTTGTATGATGTCTGCAGTAATTCCATCTTCTCCTGGAGCTTTTCCCCGCTTCATGTTCTTGATTGCATGTGCAACTTCTGCTGGAAGGACTGGAGGAACTCTGGTACTGGCACCTTTCATGATGTCTGGAGTGCATGTATCATCCCTTTCATATAATTTGGAGTAGAAATATTTCACTCTTATCAAAATTTCGCCTCTATTTCTTGTTACAGAACCATCTTCTTTTCTCAGTGCCATAATCTGTTTTCTTCCCTTACTGAGATGTCCCTTTGCTATCTTTAGGCTTTGGTTGTTTTCAATTGCTTTCCTCACTAGTTCACAGTTGAATTTTCTTACGTCTTCAGTGATACTTTTTCTTACTGTCTTGCATAGCTCTATATATTCCACTTTGGAAGTCACATCTTCTTTAGTTGTCCTCATCTCTCTTCTTTTTTGCATCAACATTTTCGTTTTTCCTGATAATTTATTTACATGCAACTTGTTCTTAGACCCAGCTAATTTTGTTGCTGTTTCCATAAGAGCTTTGGTTACTTTTCTGTTAACTTCAGAGATGTCCACTTCTTCTGATGTTAGGCCTTCTAAAGCAGAGAACCTGTTCTTCAGTTCCAACTTGAAGGTATTATGGTGTTTTTTAAGGTTGGTTATGTCAATAGATTTTGTTTGTCTTATGAGCTTGCCACGTTCAAGTTTAGTGTTGAGGTGCATCTTACATCTCACCAATCTATGGTCACTACCTGTGTTGAACTTGTTTAGCACACTGCAGTCTTCTATGACGAATTTTTTGTTACACATAATAAAATCAATTTCACTTGTCGTCCCGTTTGGATGTCTCCATGTCCATTTCCTGTGTGACTTTTTCTTGAAGAAGGAGTTCAAGATGAAAAACCCTTCTGCCTCTGCAAACTCAACGAGAGTATTTCCACGCTGGTTTCTGTTGCCGTGACCGAATTTACCTACTGAAGTTTCATTCTGTTGCTGTTGCCCTATTTTTGCATTGAAATCTCCCATAATTATTTTCAAGTGCTGCTTACCTTTATTATTTAGATGACAAATTTCCTCATAAAATTCTTCAATTTCTTCTTCAGGATGACTTGTGGTGGGTGCATAAGTTTGAATAATCTGAGCCTGGTATCTTTTCGAGAGTTGGATAACAAGTCGTGCAGCTCTGTCAGAGGAACTTTCAACTTCTACAACTTTATCCTTCAGTTTCTTGTTTATTGTAAATCCAACACCACTAGTTCTGCCAGTATCTGTCCCACGATAGTAGAAGAGATGTCCACTTTTCAGTTCAATGAGGTCTTCTCCTTTTCTCCTTACCTCACTTAGCCCCACGATGTCCCACTTGATCCTTTGTAGTTCCTCTTCCAATTCAAGAAGCCTTGAATCAGAAGATAGGGAGCGTCCATTGTACGTAGCCAAGGTCAGCATCAGATGGCAGCCTAGTTCGGTCCTCCGGGGATTCTTAGCACCCTCTGCCTTCATGTCGCACTGGCCGCTGCCTTGGCCAGGTACATTCCAGCTGCCGGAGACTGAGGGCCAAGATTTAAGTTGTGGAATCATTTTGGAGGGGTTTGGCCATAACTCACCACGCTGGCCAAGCGGGTTGGTGAGTGTGGGATAGAATTTCCTCTAATCCCGATGGTATAGTTATACCGCTATTGGCATTCGTCAGAGCCCCTTTAGTGGGAACAGGATGCACCACGAGAAGGCGGGGTTGACATTTGTCAAGGAGAGGCTGTGATGTTACGCATCACCTGACCTTACATCCCTCTGAGGATATACACTAAGGTAAAAACGCTGTATAACTTTGCATTTCGAAATTTATTCTTAAATTGCTTTGTTTACGAGATAGCCCTTAGAACCCCTGATCAGGGGTAGGGGGCCTGGAGGGTCATTCAGATATCCCTTAAATAGATCATATCATCCCTTATTAATAACCGTTGACCCTGTGCTTCTGTTCCAATTCATTCTCGAGTTATAGAAGTGAGTCGTGACTTGGGGAAACACCCTATATATATATATGGGTAAAGTTTTGTTTGAGCCACCCTATATATACACTGAAGTGCCAGAAAAACTGGTACACCAGTCTAATACCTGGTAGGACCTTACGGGAGCGCAGGACTGCAGAAATACGACGAAGCATGGACTCCACTTGCTTCTGAAAATATGCTGTAGGCAATGCACACCATATTTCCTGCAGAGCGTTCCACAATTCGGGTGTATTCCGAGGTCTCGGATTCCCATGTTCGATAGCGCGTTGCATGGCATCCCTGTTGTGTTCTATCACGTTCAGATCTGAGGACTTGGGTGGAAATGGCAACACCCCAAACTCAGATGAATGATCCTCTAACCATAATGTGGCGTCCTGACACTTGTGTGGAGGTGCATTGTCTTGTTACAACAGGCCTAACCCATCAGCATGAATGCAGGACATGAACGGGTGTACCTCGTCCGAAAAGATGCACACATAGCGTTGGCAGGTCATAGACGTTTGTAGAAGGTACCAGGGGTCCCAGTGAAGTCCAGCTAAATACACCCCATACCATTACGGATACCCAACCAACCGGTACAGTTCCCTGTGGACAGGCGGGATCCATGGCTTCATGGGGTTTGCGCCACACACGAATCCTTCCTTCTGCCCGATACAGTTGGAAACGCGAATCGTCAAACCAGGCTACTGGTTTCCAGTCATCAAGTGTCCAGTGGCGGTGTTGCCGTGCCCAAGCGAGGCGCATAGTTCTGTGTCGTGCACCCATCAAGAGGACTCGAGTTGGGCGTCGGCTCCCAAAGCCCATATCGTGCAGGGAACGTTGATAGTCCGGACGCTGATGCTTGTTGGGGCCCCAGCATTGAATTTCGATGATATCTGCGAGAGTGTTGCACGCCTAACGCGTGAAACGATTCTTGACAGCCGACGATGGTCACGTTCACCCAATGTCTTTTTACGGCCACAATGGTATCGTAGGTTGGAGGTTTTGCCGTAATTCTTGTAGTCACGGTACACCCTTGCAATGGTCGTCCGTGAGAATCCGAACTTCGTTTCTACCTTCGAAATACTATGGCCCATCTCACGAGCGCCAATTATGACATCGCGTTGAAAATCACCTAAATCGTTATGAATTGTCATTTCCATGCCGAAAACAGCTTTGACAGCTGGCAAGGATGTCTATCGCTTTATATACGCACTGGCAGACGCAATCAAGTAGGCGCATAGGGGATAGGTGACGTCGCTATGTATTTTGCATAAGCTCGTCTGTACCAGTTTTTCTGGCACTTCAGTGCATATATATATATAAAAGTGATGTACAATGCTTTTACAAGAAATGAAGATTTATCGATTGATGGAGGAAAGCTGGAGATAACAGATACATACGTTTATCTTGGACAGCAGATATCAAGTGAGAGTCACATTGATGAAGAAATTAATTGGCGTATAAAATTTGCTTCGAGAGCTTTTGGAAGAAACTGCATAATTTTCAAGAGCAATATGCCATTATGTCTTAAAAGAAAAGTGTTTGATCAATGCATCCTTCCAGTGCTTACGTATGGTGCAGAGACGTGGACCTTTACTAAAAGAGACATACAAAGGCTACGGACAAGTCAAAGATCATGGAGAGGTGCATGCTAGGTGTAACCAGGAGAGATAAGAAGAGCAACTCGTGGATCCGAAAAATGACAAGAGTGGAAGACATCATGATCAGAGTAAAATCCCTGAAATGGCATGGGCTGGACATACTACCAGAAGGAAAGACCATGAATGGACAGCCGAAATTTTAGGTTGGATTCCAAGGGACAAGAAAAGACTCAGAAGAAGACCACATTGGAGATGGGTGGATGAAATTCGAAAGTATGCGGAAGTAACATGGAGGAGACTGGCACAAGACAGACCGTTGTGAAAGAAGCTTGGGGAGACCTTCGTCCAGCAGTGGATTGATAATTGTTGACAATGATGATGATGATGATGATGATTATATATATACAGCGTGGCCCAAACAAAACTATATGCATGTATATACACTGCTGGCCACCCAAAATGCAACACCAAGAAGGAAGCATCCGATTGGCCTGAAATTCGCAGCATGCGTCGCCCGCGAGAGGACATGCAAACGATTAGCATTGCAGTACATATGCATGTCATGTGCGCCCGGCTCGCCACCGAGAAGCACTATAAGAAGGGTGCACAAAAGGTGGAGTGTAAGTAGTGGAAGTGTGTTGTGCTGCCGGACCTGTGCGTGGGAAGCTTCCTGATGCCTCGTCGTAGAATACGGCAGTCTAACCAGCACGTTTCGGAGTTCGACAGAGGACGAATAGTGGCTTATCGCGACAGCGGTTTATCGTACCGAGAAATCGGCGCCCGTGTGGGACGACATCCAGCCACAGTGAGGCGAGTATGGATTCGGTGGGTGCAGGAGGGACGGACGGACCGACGTGAACGATTGCCGCAGCAGCGGCACACCACCGAACGAGAGGACCGGCATGTTGTGCGGCGGGTATTCACGGCTCGCACTGCCACATCACGAACGTTAGCGGAGGAATTAGGGTGTGTTGCGCAACAACCTGTGTCAGCATGTACCGTTCGACGTCGTCTGCAGGAGCGGGGACTTGTTGCACGGTGCACATTGCTCCGATGACCATTGACGTTACACCACCGGCGAGTGCGGCGGCAGTTGGCCGTTAAAGGCCGCATCTGGACTACGGAATGGCACGACACTGTCTTCTCCGACGAATCCCGCTTCTGCCTGCAACACCACGATGGTCGGATCCGCGAGTGGCGGCACCGCGGCAAGAGAATGTATGACGTCTGCATTATACATCGCCATACTGATCCGTCGCCTAGCGTTATGGTTTTGGGCGCAATTGGATATGACTCCCGAACCGCTCTGGTACGCATCGCCGGTACACGCAAGATCCAACGCTACATCTCCGACGTTTTGGAGCCTGTTGTCCTCCCTTACATGAAGGACCTGCCAGCCGCCACGTTTCAATAGGACAATGCGCGCCCGCACGTGGCACGCATCGTGCAACAATTCTTCACGGCCCACCAGGTGTCACTGCTGCCGTAACCCACCTGTTATCCCGATATGTCGCCCATCGGACACGTCTAGTCGCTGGTCTTCAACCCAGTGGACTGGCAAGCACCACTCACGGCTACGCCTGATGAACTGTGGCAACGTGTGGAAGCAGCCTGGACCTACATACCCCAAGCCCACATCCAAAGCCTCTTTCGTTTGATGCCGCGGCGTGTAGCTGCCGTTATTGCCAGCCATGGGGGCCACACGAACTATTGATGTCTGCGTGTTTCGCAAGTCGCACATACCTAAAAGCTCAATCGTTTTATCATTGTATCTGTTGTTATGTGTCCGGTAAATCTGGCTTTGCTATCTGGTGTCCTTCTTGGTGTTGCATTTTGGGTGGTCAGCAGTGTATATATATATATAGCAAATGCCAAACCCAAAGAGAAATTTAAAAAAGAAAAACAGGAATTCAAGACAGAAAATTCCGAGAACAAGAAGAAGAAAAAACACGCCAAGCCCCTACCTTCCGAAGCAAGCGAGCTCCGACCGAGTGATACCAAACAAACAGAAGAACGTAGGGAAGTAGATCAATGACTGATTCTCCAATGGCTTCGTTAAGGGCAAGCATAACGAAAATAACTCACTTATCTACTGACACCATGGAAGTTTGGGTTTCTGCTAAATTTGTTTGCTATAAGGACAAATTAAAGTTAAGGTTGAACTTGACAGATTTAAAAGGGATGCAACCCATACCCGTAAACTAAGCAACATTGCCCAACCTCACACAAATAACCAAGAGAATCTCTGCAAACAACTGTTATAGAAGGATGACGATCACCCCAAAATTATGCAATAATAATAAGTAAAAAGAATACTGAAAGAGTGCTAAAAGCCTAGCCAAAGAAAAGTTAAACCAAAAGAGTAACATTTATCCTGTCACATGAAAAATTGAAAGAAATAATAATAATAAGGTTAAATAATATACTTAAAAAAACTTTGGAATATTGAAAAATTGCAAATTTAAAACGGTATATTAAAGAAATATACTAGCAAATAGTACACTAATATAAAGGTACTGTTGTATTATGAGAGTTTGAATTCATAGAATCTAGTTGCAAGACTCAGAGAAGCTACAGATATGCCCAAGACACACATGAATGTTAATGAAAAAATAGCTAAGTTTAGTGCACGCCTATGATGAACGAATATTCACTCCATAACTAAAACCTTAACATAACCTAATATTAAAAAATAAAATATTAGATAATATGTAATGCAGTGTTTTGCTAGTACAAGGTAAATTATTTACAAAATATTTTTCCAATCATTGAAGCCACAGGAAATCCCTAAGCCTAAGAGTACACTCAAGTTACTCTTTAATAAATTTAAAATCTCTAGAATCATTTCGAAAAGTTCTTGGCATACACTTCTAAATTGCTGTATTAAAAATAATTTTCTCCTCTACAATAACAAGTTTTACAAACAGGTTAATGGCATCCTTATGGGGTGTTCACATTCCACGAGTGTATGCAACTTATTCTTGTTCCTTAAAGAATATCAGTTCATGAAGTCAAATTATTCCAATCAGGATAGTAACTCGCATACCTACAGATACATAGATGACATGCTTTGCATAAATAATTCAGGAAATATCGAAAAATACTTTGAAGCTATTTCTCCTAAATGCCTTAACCTAAATAAAACCAATGACAATAACCAAGTTCTTGAATTTTTGGATTTAGCTATAAATCTCAATGCAGGCAACCCTGTCGTTAGCCTTTATGATAAGAGAAATCAGTTTAAATTTAAAATAGTCAAATATGGTATGTGGTGAAGCAATATTTCCAATAAAGTAATAGGAAACTTATTTATTTCACAAGTACTAAGGCTTTCTAGAATATGTATCTTAAATTCTGAACTAGAGAAACACGTTATCGTTTTAATCAAACAGTTTCTTGATAACCAAGTGCCTAGAAACTTCTTAAAAGTTGCATTAAGAAAAATAGTTCTCACACGTAGAGTTAGGATGGAAGACTAAATTTAATTTAAATCTTGTTGACAGAATGAACTGTCTAAATTAAAGCTATTTAGAAAGGTTAAGATAATGATGTGCTCAACTAAGAAATTAGGAACTTATAATACACCATTTTCTCCCTTTCCTTTGACTGACAAAAAAAAAAGTTATAATTAAAAATATACAAAAAAAGCATAAAACTTTTAAGTAAAAATATTTAAATATATATATATATATATATATATATATATATATAGGGATGTAAGGTCAGGTGATGCGTAACATCACAGCCTCTCCTTGACAAATGTCAACCCCGCCTTCTCGTGGTGCATCCTGTTCCCACTAAAGGGGCTCTGACGACCGCCAATAGCGGTATAACTATACCATCGGGATTAGAGGAAATTCTATCCCACACTCACCAACCCGCTTGGCCAGCGTGGTGAGTTATGGCCAAACCCCTCCAAAATGATTCCACAACTTAAATCTTGGCCCTCAGTCTCCGGCAGCTGGAATGTACCTGGCCAAGGCAGCGGCCAGTGCGACATGAAGGCAGAGGGTGCTAAGAATCCCCGGAGGACCGGACTAGGCTGCCATCTGATGCTGACCTTGGCTACATACAATGGACGCTCCCTATCTTCTGATTCAAGGCTTCTTGAATTGGAAGAGGAACTACAAAGGATCAAGTGGGACATCGTGGGGCTAAGTGAGGTAAGGAGAAAAGGAGAAGATCTCATCGAACTGAAAAGTGGACATCTCTTCTACTATCGTGGGACAGATACTGGCAGAACTAGTGGTGTTGGATTTATAATAAACAAGAAACTGAAGGATAAAGTTGTAGAAGTTGAAAGTTCCTCTGACAGAGCTGCACGACTTGTTATCCAACTCTCGAAAAGATACCAGGCTCAGATAATTCAAACTTATGCACCCACCACAAGTCATCCTGAAGAAGAAATTGAAGAATTTTATGAGGAAATTTGTCATCTAAATAATAAAGGTAAGCAGCACTTGAAAATAATTATGGGAGATTTCAATGCAAAAATAGGGCAACGGCAACAGAATGAAACTTCAGTAGGTAAATTCGGTCACGGCAACAGAAACCAGCGTGGGAATACTCTCGTTGAGTTTGCAGAGGCAGAAGGGTTTTTCATCTTGAACTCCTTCTTCAAGAAAAAGCCACACAGGAAATGGACATGGAGACATCCAAATGGGACGACAAGTGAAATTGATTTTATTATGTGTAACAAAAAATTCGTCATAGAAGACTGCAGTGTGCTAAACAAGTTCAACACAGGTAGTGACCATAGATTGGTGAGATGTAAGATGCACCTCAACACTAAACTTGAACGTGGCAAGCTCATAAGACAAACAAAATGTATTGACATAACTAACCTTAAAAAACACCATAATACCTTCAAGTTGGAACTGAAGAACAGGTTCTCTGCTTTAGAAGGCCTAACATCGGAAGAAGTGGACATCTCTGAAGTTAACAGGAAAGTAACCAAAGCTCTTATGGAAACAGCAACAAAATTAGCTGGGTCTAAGAACAAGTTGCATGTAAATAAATTATCAGGAAAAACGAAAATGTTGATGCAAAAAAGAAGAGAGATGAGGACAACTAAAGAAGATGTGACTTCCAAAGTGGAATATATAGAGCTATGCAAGACAGTAAGAAAAAGTATCACTGAAGACGTAAGAAAATTCAACTGTGAACTAGTGAAGAAAGCAATTGAAAACAACCAAAGCCTAAAGATAGCAAAGGGACATCTCAGTAAGGGAAGAAAGCAGATTATGGCACTGAGAAAAGAAGATGGTTCTGTAACAAGAAATAGAGGCGAAATTTTGACAAGAGTGAAAGATTTCTACTCCAAATTATATGAAAGGGATGATACATGCACTCCAGACATCATGAAAGATACCAGTACCAGAGTCCCTCAGTCCTTCCAGCAGAAGTTGCACATGCGATCAAGAACATGAAGCGGGGAAAAGCTCCAGGAGAAGATGGAATTACTGTAGACATCATACAAGAAGCAAGTGGAGAAATCGAAACAGTACTCGCCCAAATTTTCACTCGATGCCTTAATGAAGGAAAGATTCCTGAGGATTGGAACACCGCTACAATGATCCTGCTACATAAGAAAGGTGACATTGAGGATCTCGGAAACTACAGACCTATCAGCCTCCTATCAGTAGTTTATAAAATCTTCACTAAAGTTCTTTCACACCGCTTGAAGGTGACACTGGACATGGCTCAACCGAGAGAACAAGCTGGATTCAGGAGTGGCTACAGCACAATAGATCATATCCACGTACTGAGAGAACTAATTGAAAGAGCGAGGGAATATGAACTTCCATTGTGCATGGCTTTTATCGATTATGAAAAAGCCTTTGATTCGGTGAAACCATCAGCAGTTGCAATGGCTCTGAAATCCTGCGGTATTGAAGATGCATACATTAATATTATTAATAACATCTATGAAAATGCAAGTGCAAAGATTCGGCTGTTTGAAAATACAACACACATAAAAATTGGAAAAGGAGTGAGACAAGGTGACACCATATCTCCGAAGCTCTTTAATGCCACATTGGAAAATGTCTTTCAATCACTGAACTGGGAAAACAAAGGGATAAAGATTAATGGAGATTATCTAACCCACCTTCGTTTTGCTGATGACATAGTCATTTTTGCAACTACCCCATCAGAGCTACAGAGTATGATCCAGGAACTTGCTGACAAGAGTAAAGAAGTGGGAATAAAAATGAACTTTCAGAAGACAAAAGTGATGTACAATGCTTTTACAAGAAATGAAGATTTATCGATTGATGGAGAAAAGCTGGAGATAACAGACACGTACGTTTATCTTGGACAGCAGATATCAAGTGAGGGTCACATTGGTGAAGAAATTAATCGGCGTACAAAACTTGCCTGGAGAGCTTTTGGAAGAAACAGCATAATTTTCAAGAGCAATATGCCATTATGTCATAAAAGAAAAGTGTTTGATCAATGCATCCTTCCAGTGCTTACGTATGGTGCAGAGACGTGGACCTTAGCTAAAATAGACATACAAAGGCTGCAGACAACTCAAAGAGCCAGGGAGAGGTGCATGCTTGGTGTAACCAGGAGAGATAAGAAGAGGAACACGTGGATCCGAAAAATGACAAGAGTGGAAGACATCATGATCAGAGTTAAATCCCTGAAATGGCAATGGGCTGGACATACTGCCAGAAGAACAGACCATCGATGGACAGCCGAAATTTTAGATTGGATTCCAAGGGACAGGAAAAGACCCAGAAGAAGACCACATGGAAGATGGGTGGATGAAATTCGAAAGTATGTGGGAGTGACATGGAGGAGACTGGCACAAGACAGACCGTTGTGGAGGAAACTTGGGGGAGACCTTCGTCCAGCAGTGGATTGATAATGGTTGACAATGATGATGATGATGATATATATATATAAATAAAAGCAAGAAAAAGTAGTAATACTAAATTATCAAAGGTTTGGGAAGGATATATATTGCTATTTGGGTTATTGTAATACTTTTAGAACTTATGGGAGCAGAGATATATGTCACTATTCTCCCAGGAAGGACTACTAGTATTCAGGTTTGCTCTGAAAATTCGTAGCGTTTTTTTTCAGAACATTAATTCTGGAGGATTGAGGATTCCACAGTGATGCATCCTTACATTTGCATCCCAGGAAGGTTCTAAAGTTTGCCGCTAGGCAGCGCTGCGACGGACGTGCCTCTTCGGCCAGTTCCGTGGGTCCCATTGAACAGGAGTGTTCCTACAACTACAATGGGCTGGTAAGTTTTAATTCTCTATTTCGTTTTATTTCTTTTATTTTTATTTTTATTTTCTTTTATTGAGTTATTCAACACTCTTTAGAGTTGTGTTTTAGTTTAAGCTGCGTTTGAAGTTTTTTCCGCGGGATTTTAGGGCAGCGTTTGGGTCCCTTTGTTGCCTGTAAAGGGACCCAAACGCTGCCCTAAAATCTTGGTTAGTTACAAGTTCAATATTCTTAGGCTTAGGACCTTCCTGTAGCTTCAATGATTTGAACAATATTTTGTAAATAATTAACCTTGTACTAGCAAAACACTGCATTACTTATTATCTAATTTTTAATTAATTGTCATGTGTGTCTTGGGCATGTCCGTTGCTTCTCTAAGTCTTGAAACTAGAATCTATGGATTCAATCTCTCATAATACAATAGTACTTTTACACTAGTGCACTATTTGCTAGTATATTTCTTTAATATATTGTTTTAAATTTGCAATTTTTCAATATTCCAAAGTTTCTCTAAGTATATTATTTAAATTTAATATTATTATTATTTTTTAATTTTTCATGTGACAGAATAAATGCTACTCTTTTGGTTTAACTTTTCTTTGGCTAGGCTTTTAGCACTCTTTCAGTGCTAATTTTTCTCTAGGATTGCATAATTTTGGGGTGATCGTCGTCCTTCTATAACAGTGTTTGCTGAGATTTTCTTGGTTATGCGTGTGAGGTCGGGCAATGTTGTTTACTTTGCTGGTTTGGATTGCAGTCCCTTTTAAATCTTTCAAGTTTAACCTTAAATTTAATTTGTTCTTATAGCAAACCAAATTCACAGAAACCCACACTTTCATGGTCTGAGTAGATAAGTGAGTTATGTTCTTTATGCTTGCCCTTGACGAAGCCATTGGAGAATCAGTCATTGATCTGCTTCTCTACGCTCTTCTGTTTGTTTGGTATCATTCGGTCGGAGCTCGCTTGCTTCGGTCGGTTGGGGTTTGGCGTGTTTTTTCTTCTGCTTGTTCTCAGAATTTTCTGTTTTGATTTCCTGTTTGTTTGTTTTTTTCTTTGGGTTTTGCATTTGTTGTATTGTGGTTTGATCTTTCCTTTATACAGTTTTAGGCGCTTTAGAATTTGAAAGTTGTTTTTTGATATATATATATACAGGGTGGCCCAAACAAAACCATACCCATAGTGGCCCAAACAAAACTAAACCAAATGAACAAATCAAATAAGCACGAGTTTTGTTTAATGTTATAGTGTCAAAGACAGTTCCTACAGGAGGTGTTGGAAATGAGAGCCCTCATTATTAAGGAACAGATCGGTTCTTCGCAGTGTGTTTTGGAACACAGTTTGAAGATTTTGTGACGTAATCTTAGCACTTTCACCGGAGATGTTAGTTTGCAGCTCTTCAAGAGTTCTAGGGTTATCGGAATACACCTGACCTTTTACTGCACCCCACAAGTAAAAGTCAAACACAGATAGATCAGGGGATCTAGCAGGTCAAAAGTCACGACTCACAACACTGTCTCCCTCAAACACCTGAAAAATCACATTCATTGAATGTAGCTCCATCTTGTTGAAAGTAACAATATGTCTTCTCCTCTTTGGTAAGCTGATTGACAAATGGGTTGCAAATGTATGTAATATATCGAGCTGAGTTTATGGTTTCGTGGGAAAAAAATGGTAATAATCCTACTTGCTGACACAGCACACCACACACCAAGATCCTGCGCATGTAGAGGGGTCTCCACAAATTGATGTGGGTTTTCTGTGCTCCAATATATGCCTCGACGATGAAAATTCTTCGCTGCAAAGTCAGGACCATCTTCTCTGCTGCTGGGAAACTCCTCACAAGTACACTGATATGTAGATCGATGGATTGTCACCACCTTTAACCAAAAAAAGTTATAAATAACAAGTATCATACTGTTCCGTTAATACTGTTGATTGTCACTACCTGTAACCAAATAAGTTATCATAAAATTGGGCTACCATGGGTATAGGTTTGTTTGGGCCACCCTGTATATACAGGGTGTTTACAAAGTCTCTTTACAAATTTTTACGTTTACTACGGACATCCTGTACTATGTAAGTTCATAGTATTTATTGTATAATATATTGTAGATATCAAAGTTTTAATTGACATTATCGTTTTTTGTAATAGGTCCCTCACTGACGTAGCAGGTGCTGTTCTATGAATATGTGATCCCCCACAAGAGAGAGCGCAGTGGGTTGCTCGGTTCATCGAAACAAAATCTAATACACAAACGCAACGACATTTCCGGACTAAGTATGGGACAACCCCGCCATCTCGTCCTAGTATCCGACGATGGCACAAAAAATTCATGGAGACTGGGTCCGTGTTGGATCAAAATCGTAGTGGCCGTCCACGAACATCCAACGAAGACATCGAGCGTGTTCGTGATTCATTTTCACGAAGCCCGAAGAAGTCCATTCGTTCCGCTGCCAGAGAAGTACAAATGCCCCGGTCCACGGTACACAGGGTGCTACATAGACATCTACGCTTATATGCAAACAAAGTGCAACTGTTACAAGCGCTTGAGGCGAACGATAGATCACGAGGAAAAGAATTCGCAGTAAAGATGCTGGATAGACTGAGTGAAGATTACGAGTTCCTCTCACACGTTTGTTTTACGGCTGAGGCAACTTTTCATGTCTCTGGGCAGTTAAAGAGACACAATGTCAGGATTTTGGGGGTCTGAAATTCTTCATGCGTTTATCGAACTTGCGAGAGACAGTCTTAAAATGAACGCGTAGTGCGGTGTTATTCATAACCGAATCCTTGGACCATTTTTCTTCAGTGAGAAAACACTGACGGCAGATGTTTACCTGGATGTTTTGCGTGAGAATGTTGTGCCACAGTTGAAGGACCTTCAACAAATCGTGACATTCCAACAGGTCGGTGCGCCACCACATTGGGGCGGCACGTTCCGGACTTTATAAACACAACATTCCCTGGAAGGTGTATTGAACGGGATGGTCCAATTGCATGGCCACCCCGTTCCCCCGACGTCACACCTCTACACTTTTCTGAATCGGGATATGGGAAGGATATCGTGTATAGGACAAAGGTGCAGAAAATCGATTACCTAAAATCGAGGATAAACAATGCCATTTCGACCATTGCTGTGGACATGCTGCAGCGCACTTTTTTGGAACTGGAGTTTCGGTTAGATGTTCTACGCGCAACAAATGGTGCGCATATTGAGCTTTTGCAATGAGGTAGAAAAAACTTTAATTTTCGCTGTTACTTATCACATTTGTTCATGTCATACATTTTTGCTGTTACCACATTTGTTCATCCCATGCAGTTTATCCGTAATAAATGTGCAAAGTTGTAAAAAGACTTTGTTGACGCCCTGGACACCCTATATATACAATATATACACTGAGTGGCCACTTTATTATGACTACCCCTTCAGTATTTCGTTGGGCCACCTTTTGCCTTTAATACTGCGTCGATTCTTCGTGGCATGGACTTCACGAGGTGTTGATAGGTGGTTTGTGGAATCTGAGACCGTGCTTGATGAAAAGCACTTTCCATGAGTGTGAGATTGAAGAGTTGTGGATCCAGCTGTCTGATGGCTCGTCAACTTCACCCCACAAATTCTCAATGGGGTTAAGATCTGGAGATTGTGTGGGCCACCTAAGCAAAGTGAACTCACCAGCATGTTCCTCAAACCCATCCTGTACAATACGAGCACTACGGCAGAACGCATTTTCTTGTTGAAAGTATCTATCACCATTGGGATAAACCATCCACATGACAGTATGCAATTGGTCCGCAACGATGTTTAGATATGATGTGCCAGTCAGACGTTGATCAACACTAATTAAAGGGCCCAAAGCATGCCAGGAATACATTCCCCAAACCATAACGTTGCCTCCACCAGCTTGAAGGGTTGTAGCAATGCAACTGAGGTCCATGCTTTCGCGCTGTTTCCACCAAATTCTCACTCGGCCATCGGCATGGTGCAACTGAAAAACGTGATTCATTATACCACATAATTTGTTTTCAATTATCGACTGTCCAATTCTTGTGCTCCTGTGCGAACTGGCGACGTCTTCTCTTGTTAACTGCAGACAGCAAAAGTGTTCGAACAGGCTTTCGGCTGCCATATCTCATCTGATGCAATGTACTGCGTACAGTGCGTGCAGAGATCATTTGAGGGGATCCTTGATTAAGATGGTCTGTAATTTCTGCACTGTTGCTCTTCTGTTATCTGTTACCAGTCCGGACACTCTCCGTTCCGCCCGAGCAGTCACTAGTCGATGACGACTACACGTTGCACGTAGAGACCCAGTTTCTTGGCTGGCACTCCAGTCTTTAAACACTTTACAAACAGCTGCTCTGGAACATTTCACGAATGCGTCGGTTTCGGTGACACTCGCTCCATGGCTCCGAGCTCCTACAATCATCCCACGTTGAAAGCCCGTCAAATCGCATTTTTTCCGCATCTCGTCACCCAAAAATCACTTCTACTACTGTCGTGAGCACTAAGATTTCCCTTTTTATACTAGCTTCGCCTTCTGGCGGCAACAGCGTGAAGCCATAAGCCATTTTCTGAAAACTGTCAGGTGGTCATAATAAAGTGGCCACTCAGTGTATATCATAATCATCATAATTGTCAACCATTATCAATCCACTGCTGGACGAAGGTCTCCCCAAGTTTCCGCCACAATGGCATGTCTTGTGCCAGTCTCCTCCATGTCACCCCTGCATACTTTCGAATTTCATCCACCCATTATCCATGTGGTCTTCTTCTGGGTCTTTTCCTGTCCCTTGGAATCCAATCTAAAATTTCGGCTGTCCATCGATGGTCTGTCCTTCTGGCAGAATGTCCAGCCCATTGCTATTTCAGGGATTTAACTCTGATCATGATGTCTTCCACTCTTGTCATTTTTCGGATCCACGAGTTCCTCTTCTTATCTCTCCTGGTTACACCAAGCATGCACCTCTCCATGCTTCATTGAGTTGTCAGCAGCCTTTGTATGTCTCTTTTAGTTAAGGTCCACGTCTCTGCACCATACGTAAGCACTGGAAGGAGGCATTGATCAAACACTTTTCTTTCAAGACATAATGGCATATTGCTATTGAAAATTATGCTGTTTCTTCCAAAAGCTCTCCAGGCAAGTTTTGTACGCAGATTAATTTCTTCATCAATGTGACCCTCACTTGATATCTTCTGTCCAAGATAAACGTACGTGTCTGTTATCTCCAGCTTTTCTCCATCAATCGATAAATCTTCATTTCTTGTAAAAGCATTGAACATCACTTTTGTCTTCTGAAAGTTCATTTTTAATCCCACTTCTTTACTCTTGTCAGCAAGTTCCTGGATCATACTCTGCAGCTCTGATGGGGTAGTTGCAAGAATGACTACGTCATCAGCAAAATGAAGGTGGGTTAGATAATCTCCATTAATCTTTATACCATTGTTTTCCCAGATCAGCGACTGAAAGACACATTCCAATGTGGCATTAAAGAGCTTCGGAGATATGGCGTCACCTTGTCTCACTCCCTTTCCAGTTTTTATGTGTGTTGTATTTTCAAACAGCCGAATCTTTGCACTTGCATTTTCATAGATGTTATTAATAATATTAATGTATGCATCTTCAATGCCGCAATATATCAGAGCCATTGTAACTGCTGATGGTTTCACCGAATCAAAGGCTTTTTCATAATCGATAAAAGCCATGCACCATGGAAGTTCATATTCCTTCGCTCTTTCAATTAGTTCTCTCAGTACGTGGATATGATCTATTGTGCTGTAGCCACTCCTGAATCCAGCTTGTTCTCTCGGTTGAGCCATGTCCAGTGTTACCTTCAAGCGGTGTGAAAGAACTTTAGTGAAGATTTTATAAACCACTGATAGGAGGCTGATAGGTCTGTAGTTCCTGAGATCCTCAATGTCACATTTTTTATGTAGCAGGATCATTGTAGCGGTGTTCCAATCTTCAGGAATCTTCCCTTCATTAAGGCATCGAGTGAAAATTTGGGCGAATACTGTTTCGATTTCTCCACTTGCTTCTTGTATGATGTCTACAGTAATTCCATCTTCTCCTGGAGCTTTACCCCGCTTCATGTTCTTGATTTCATGTGCAACTTCTGCTGGAAGGACTGGAGGAACTCTGGTACTGGCACCTTTAATGATGTCTAGAGTGCATGTATCATCCCTTTCATATAATTTGGAGTAGAAATCTTTCACTCTTATCAAAATTTCGCCTCTATTTCTTGTTACAGAACCATCTTCTTTTCTCAGTGCCATAATCTGTTTTCTTCCCTTACTGAGATGTCCCTTTGCTATCTTTAGGCTTTGGTTGTTTTCAATTGCTTTCCTCACTAGTTCACAGTTGAATTTCCTTACGTCGTCAGTGGTACTTTTTCTTACTGTCTTGCATAGCTCTATATATTCCACTTTGGAAGTCACATCTTCTTTAGTTGTCCTCATCTCTCTTCTTTTTTGCATCAACATTTTGGTTTTTCCTGATAATTTGTTCACATGCAACTTTTTCTTAGACCCAGCTAATTTTGTTGCTGTTTCCATAAGAGGTTTGGTTACTTTTCTGTTAACTTCGGAAATATCCACTTCTTCCAATGTTAGGTATTCTAAAGCAGAGAACCTGTTCTTCAGTTCCACCTTGAAATTATTATGGTGTTTTTTAAGGTTGGTTATGTCAATAGATTTTGTTTGTCTTACGAGCTTGCCACGTTCAAGTTTAGTGTTGAGGTGCATCTTACATCTTACTATTCCATGTATGGTCACTACCTGTGTTGAACTTTTTCAGCACACTGCTGTCTTCTATGACGAATTTTTTGTTACACAAAATAAAATCAATTTCACTTGTCGTCCCATTTGGATGTCTCCATGTCCATTTCCTGTGTGGCTTTTTCTTGAAAAAGGAGTTCAAGGTGAAAAATTCTTCTGCCTCTGCAAACTCTACGAGAGTATTTCCACGCTGGTTTCTGTTGCCGTGACCGAATTTACCTACTGAAGTTTCATTCTGTTGCCGTTGCCCTATTTTTGCATTGAAATCTCCCATAATTATTTTCAAGTGCTGCTTACCTTTATTATTTAGATGGTTTCTTCAATTTCTTCTTCAGGATGACTTGTGGTGGGTGCATAAGTTTGAATGATCTGAACCTGGAATATTTTCGAGAGTTGGATAACGAGTCGTGCAGCTCCATCAGAGGAACTTTCAACTTCTACAACTTTATCCTTCAGTTTCTTGTGTATTATAAATCCAACACCACTAGTTCTGCCAGTATCTGTCCCACGATAGTAGAAGAGATGTCCACTGTTCAGTTCAATGAGATCTTCTCCTTTTCTCCTTACCTCACTTAGCCCGAGGATGTCCCACTTGATCCTTTGTAGTTCCTCTTCCAATTCAAGAAGCCGTGAAATAGAAGATAGGGAGCGTCCTATATACGTAGCCAAGGTCAGCATCAGATGACAGCCTAGTCCGGTCCTCCGGGGATTCTTAGCACCCTCTGCCTTCATGTCGCACTGGCCGCTACCTCGGCCAGGTACATTCCAGCTGCCGGAGACTGAGGGCCAAGAATTAGGTTGTGGAATCATTTTGGAGGGGTTTGGCCATAACTCGCCACGCTGGCCAAGCGGGTTGGTGAGTGTGGGATAGCATTTCCTTTAATCCCGATGGTATAGTTATACCGCTATTGGCGGTCGTCAGAGCCCCTTTAGTGGGGACAGGATGCACCACGAGAAGGCGATGTTGACATTTGTCAAGGAGAGGCTGTGATGTTATGCATAGCCTGACCTTACATCCCCTCAGTGTATATATATATATATATATATCATCATCATCATCATCATTGTCAACCATTATCAATCCACTGCTGGACGAAGGTCTCCCCAAGTTTCCTCCACAACGGTCTGTCTTGTGCCAGTCTCCTCCATGTCACTCCCGCATATTTACGAATTTCATCCACCCATCTCCCATGTGGTCTTTTTCTGGGTCTTTTCCTGTCCCTTGGAATCCAATCTAAAATTTCGGCTGTCCATCTATGGTCTGTCCTTCTGGCAGTATGTCCAGCCCATTGCCATTTCAGTGATATAACTCTGATTATGATGTCTTCCACTCTCGTCATTTTTCGGATCCACGAGTTCCTCTTCTTATCTCTATTGGTTATACCAAGCATGCACCTCTCCATGCTTCTTTGAGTTGTCTGCAGCCTTTGTATGTCTCTTTTAGTTAAGGTCCACGTCTCTGCACCATACGTAAGCACTGGAAGGATGCATTGATCAAACACTTTTCTTTTAAGACATAATGGCATATTGCTCTTAAAAATTATGCTGTTTCTTCCAAAAGCTCTCCAGGCAAGTTTTGTACGCCGATTAATTTCTTCATCAATGTGACCCTCATTTGATATCTGCTGTCCAAGATAAACATACGTATCTGTTATCTCCAGTTTTTCTCCATCAATCGATAAATCTTCATTTCTTGTAAAAGCATTGAACATCACTTTTGTCTTCTGAAAGTTCATTTTTAATCCCACTTCTTTACTCTTGTCAGCAAGTTCCTGGATCATACTCTGCAGCTCTGATGGGCTAGTTGCAAAAATGACTACGTCATCAGCAAAACGAAGGTGGGTTAGATAATCTCCATTAATCTTTATCCCTTTGTTTTCCCAGTTCAGTGATTGAAAGACATTTTCCAATGTGGCATTAAAGAGCTTCGGAGATATGGTGTCACCTTGTCTCACTCCCTTTCCAATTTTTATGTGTGTTGTATTTTCAAACAGCCGAATCTTTGCACTTGCATTTTCATAGATGTTATTAATAATATTAATGTATGCATCTTCAATACCGCAGGATTTCAGAGCCGTGGTAACTGCTGATGGTTTCACCGAATCAAAGGCTTTTTCATAATCGATAAAAGCCATGCACAATGGAAGTTCATATTCCCTCGCTCTTTCAATTAGTTCTCTCAGTACGTGGATATGATCTATTGTGCTGTAGACACTCCTGAATCCAGCTTGTTCTCTCGGTTGAGCCATGTCCAGTGTTACCTTCAAGCGGTGTGAAAGAACTTTAGTGAAGATTTTATAAACCACTGATAGGAGGCTGATAGGTCTATAGTTCCTGAGATCCTCAATGTCACCTTTTTTATGTAGCAGGATCATTGTAGCATGGTTCCAATCCTCAGGAATCTTCCCTTCATTAAGGCATCGAGTGAAAATTTGGGCGAGTACTGTTTCAATTTCTCCACTTGCTTCTTGTATGATGTCTATAGTAATTCCATCTTCTCCTGGAGCTTTACCCCGCTTCATGTTCTTGATTGCATGAGCAACTTCTGCTGGGAGGACTGGAAGAACTCTGGTACCTTTCATGATGTCTGGAGTACATGTATCATCCCTTTCATATAATTTGGAGTAGAAATCTTTCACTCTTGTCAAAATTTCGCCTCTATTTCTTGTTATAGAACCATCTTCTTTTCTCAGAGCCATAATCTGTTTTCTTCCCTTACTGAGATGTCCCTTTGCTATCTTTAGGCTTTGGTTGTTTTCAATTGCTTTCCTCACTAGCTCACAGTTGAATTTCCTTACGTCTTCAGTGATACGTTTTCGTGTTGTCTTGCATAGCTCTATATATTCCACTTTGGAAGTCACATCTTCTTTAGTTGTCCTCATCTCTCTTCTTTTTTGCATCAACATTTTGGTTTTCCTGATAATTTGTTCACATGCAACTTGTTCTTAGACCCAGCTAATTTTGTTGCTGTTTCCATTAGAGCTTTGGTTACTTTTCTGTTAACTTCCGAAATATCCACTTCTTCCGATGTTAGGCCTTCTAAAGCAGAGAATCTGTTCTTCAGTTCCAACTTGAAAGTATTATGGTGTTTTTTAAGGTTGGTTATGTCAATACATTTTGTTTGTCTTATGAGCTTGCCACGTTCCAGTTTAGTGTTGAGGTGCATCTTACATCTCACCAATCTATGGTCACTACCTGTGTTGAACTTGTTCAGCACACTGCAGTCTTCGATGACGAATTTTTTGTTACACATAATAAAATCAATTTCACTTGTCGTCCCAATTGGATGTCTCCATGTCCATTTCCTGTGTGGCTTTTTCTTGAAAAAGGAGTTCAAGATGAAAAATCCTTCTGCCTCTGCAAACTCAACGAGAGTATTTCCACGCTGGTTTCTGTTGCCGTGACCGAATTTACCTACTGAAGTTTCATTCTGTTGCCGTTGCCCTATTTTTGCATTGAAATCTCCCATAATTATCTTCAAGTGCTGCTTACCTTTATTATTTAGATGACGAATTTCCTCATAAAATTCTTCAATTTCTTCTTCAGGATGACTTGTGGTGGGTGCATAAGTTTGAATAATCTGAGCCTGGTATCTTCTCGATAGTTGGATAACGAGTCGTGCAGCTCTGTCAGAGGAACTTTCAACTTCTACCACTTTATCCTTCAGTTTCTTGTTTATTATAAATCCAACACCACTAGTTCTGCCAGTATCTGTCCCACGATAATAGAAGAGATGTCCACTTTTCAGTTCAATGAGATCTTCTCCTTTTCTCCTTACCTCACTTAGCCCGACGATGTCCCACTTGATTCTTTGTAGTTCCTCTTCCAATTCAAGAAGCCTTGAATCAGAAGATAGGGAGCGTCCGTTATAGGTAGCCAAGGTCAGCATCAAATGGCAGCCTAGTCCGGTCCTCCGGGGATTCTTAGCACCCTCTGCCTTCATGTCGCACTGGCCGCTGCCTTGGCCAGGTACATTCCAGCTGCCGGAGACTGAGGGCCAAGATTTAAGTTGTAGAGTCATTTTGGAGGTGTTTGGCCATAACTCACCACGCTGGCCAAGCGGGTTGGTGAGTGTGGGATAGCATTTCCTCTGATCCCGATGGTATAGTTATACCGCTATTGGCGGTCGTCAGAGCCCCTTTAGTGGGAACAGGATGTACCACGAGAAGGCGATGTTGACATTTGTCAAGGAGAGGCTGTGATGTTACGCATCACCTGACCTTACATCCCTATATATATATATATATATATATATACGGGATGCAAGGTCAGGTGATGCGTAACATATCCCAGCCTCTCCTTGAGAAATGAAATGTCAACCCCGCCTTCACCTGGTGCCTCCTTAAAGGGGCTCTGACGACCGAAGAATAGGGGTATAACTATAACATCGTGATTAGAGGAAATGCTATCCCACACTCACCAACCCGCTTGGCCAGCGTGGGGAGTTATGGCCAACACTTAGTATGCTTACGCAATTTCAAACTTGGCTCTCAGTCTCCTGCAGCTGGAATGTGCCTGGCCATGGCAGCGGCCAGTGCGACATTAAGGCAGAGGGTGCTAAGAATCACCGGAAGAGGAACGGACTAGGCTGCCATTTGGTGCTGACCTTGGCTACGTTTAATGGACGCTCCCTATCTTTGATTCAAGACTCCTTGAATTGTAGGAGGAACTCGAAAAGATCAACTGGAACATTGTGGGACTAAGCGAGGTAAGAAGAGGAGGAAAAGATCTCATTGAACTGAACAGTGGACATCTCTTCTACTATCGTGGGACAGATACTGGCAGAACTAGTGGTGTTGGATTTATAATACACAAAAGACTGAAGGACAATATTCTGGAAGTTGAAAGTTCCTCGAACAGAGCTGCACAGGTCGTTATCCAACTCTAAAAAAGATACCAGGCTCAGATTATTCAAGCTTATGCACCCACCACAAGTCATTCTGAAGAAGACATTGAAGAATTTTACGAGGAAATTCGGAATTTAAATAACAAAGGCAAACAGCACTTGAATATCATTATGGGTGATTTCAATGCAAAAGTAGCGAAATAGCAACAGAGTGAAACATCGGTTGATAAATTCGGTTATGGGAACAGAAATCAACGTGGAAATACTCTCGTAGAGTTTGCAGAGGCAGAAAGTTTTTTCATCATGAACTCCTTTTTCAAGAAAACGTCACACAGGAAATGGACATGTAGACATCCAAATGGGATGACCAGTAAAATTGATTTTATTATATGTTAAACAAAATTCGTCATCGAAAACTGCAATGTGCTAACAAGTTCAACTTAGGTAGTTACCATAGATTGGTGAGATGTAGGATGCACCTCAACACTAAACTTGAACGTGGCAAGCTCATAAAACAAACAAATTGTATTGACATAACCAACCTTAAAAAACACCATAATACCTTCAAGTTGGAATTGAAGAACAGATTCTCTGCTTTAGAAGGCCTAACATCGGAAGAAGTGGATATTTCTGAAGTTAACAGAAAAGTAACCAAAGCTCTTATGGAAACAGCAAAACAAATAGGTGGTACTAAGAACAAGTTACGTGTGAAGAAATTTTCAGGAAAAACAAAAATACTGATGCAAAGGAGATGGCAGATGAGGACAAATAAAGATGTAACTTTGAAAGTGGAATATATAGAGCTATGCAAGACAGTGCGATAAGGTATCACTGAAGACATAAGGAAATTCAATTGTGAACTAGTGAGAAAAGCAATTGAAAACAACCAAAGCCTGAAGAGAGCAAAAGGACATCTCAGTAAGGGAAGAAAACAGATTATGGCTCCGAGAAAAGAAGATGGTACTGTAGTAAGAAGTAAAAGTGAAATATTGACAAAGGTGAAACATTTCTATTCAAAACTATATGAAATGGATGACACATCTAATCCAGACATTACAACAGGTACCAGCACCAAAATCCCTCCAATCCTCTCTGCAGAGCTTACATATGCAATTAAAAACATGAAACTGGGAAGAGCTCTATGAGAAGAAGGCATTCCGTGGACATTATACAAGAAGCAAGTGGAGAAATTAAAACTACACTCGCCCAAGTTTTCACCAGAGGTCTCAATGAAGGTAAGATTCCTGAGAACTGGAATAATGCTACAATGATCCTGCTACATAAAAAAGGTGACGTTAAAGATCTCAGGAACTACGGACCCATTAGTCTCCTTTTCGTAATTTGCAAAATCTTCACTAAGGTTCTTTCACATCGCTTGAAGGTAACACTAGGCATGGCTCAACCAAGACAGCAAGCTCTATTCAGGAGTGGTTACAGCACTGTAGATCTTATCCATGTACTGAGAGAACTAATTGAAAGAACAAGAGAATATCAACTACCATTATGCATGGCTTTTATTGATTATAAAAAGGCCTTCGTTACTGTGAAACCATTAGTAGTAACAGTGGATTTGAAATCCTGCTGCATTAAAGATGCATACATTAGCATTATCAATAACATCCATGAAAATGCAAGTGCAAAGGTTCGGATATTTGAGGATGCAGCACAAATAAGAATTGGAAAGGGAGTGAGACAAGATGACACCATATCTCCCAAGCTCTTTAATGCCACATCGCAAAATGTCTTTCAATTATTAAACTGGGAGAACAAAGGGATAAAGATTAATGGAGATTAATTAACTCTACTTCGTTTTGCTGATGACGTAGTAATCTTTGCAACTACCGCTCCAGAGCTGCAGAGTATGATCCAAGAACTTGTTGACAAGAGTAAAGAAGTGGGATTAAACATGAACTTTCAGAAGACAAAAGTGATGTACAATGCTTTTACAGGAAACGAAGATTTATCGATTGATTGAGAAAAGCTTGAGATAACCGATACCTACATTTATCTTCGACAGAAGATGTCAAATGAGGGTCACATTGATGAAGAAATTAATCAGCGTATAAAACTTGGATGAAGAGCTTTTGGAAGTAACAGTACAATTTTTAAGAGTAGTATGCTACTATGTATTTAAAGAAAAGTGTTTAATCAATGCACCCTGCCACTGCTTGCGTATGTAGCAGAGACATGGACCTTAACTAAAAAGACATACAAAGGCTGCAGACAACTCAAAGTAGCATGGAGAGGTGCATGCTTGGTGTAACCAGGAAATATAAGAAGAGGAACTTGTGAATAAGGGAAATGACAGGAGTGGACGACATCATGACCAGAGTGAAATCACTGAAATGGCAATGGTATTGGTAACTGTGGGTACCATAGTGGTACCCAGTTTAGTGCTATAACGAAATACAGACATAGGAGATTCATTAAAAGCTGTAGTACAGAAAACAACAGTGCCGAAAGTCAGTATATCCACGATGCAGCACAACATTACACATAAAGGAAATGAATATGCACACGAACAATGAATGGTCTAACGGCATGTCAAACACTGTAACACATGTGCACAAATGCATGAAATGTACTATGCTATGATAAATAAACCGAACGGAACTGAAATGTGGTTAAAGCGCAAAACAACATTGGGTACCTCAGCAACTTTATAAGAATGACAAAGGTAACAAACCTACCACTATAATAATCCGCGATAGAGGAAAGCACTAACACAGCAAACACTCACAATTATAGGTAATTTAAAAAACAGGCACAAATTCAGGAAACAACCGATAAGATAATGATACTGAGATAATGAGGATATCACACAAGTAACGAGACCGATTAGTTGTGAAAACACAGCAAAAACACGCAATTATCGCAACTTTAAAATAAAGCAAATTTTCAATACGTTAAATAAAGCAAATAAAGCAAATTTACACACAAATAAAGCAAATTTACAATACATTACTTGTGAATCACAATAAAAACACACAATGAAAACATCAAAACCAACATGCACTAAGTCTGCAAAACCAGGGCATCTGCGAACGGGTTCGCAAATCCTCTAGCATTAAGAGAACAAAAAGGAATCGATGTGAGGAAGAGAGCTAAAGGTCATCGGTAAAAGGATAGAAGGTATCACATATATGCTTCTCAACGAGCTCCTTCAAGGAGGCGAGACGGCGCGTGTAACATCTAAAAAAAGGCTGATACCGAGGATCGATGGCACACAGAGATTTAAAAAGTGACACATAAGCTTCGAATTGCGTTACCGCTGCATACAGGTCCAGATCAGGTGAGTGAAGGAATTCTTCAGAACCAACAATCGTACGTGCAGGTTGAAAAAGACGTAAAAGTTGCTGTCTGGACAGTGGTCCAGAAACTGGAGGAAACGTATCAACGGCCTGTAGAACCTTGGCATCTGAGAGAGAATTGACAGGACCTGAGCGGAGAAGCATACTGTTTGAAGAATCATCAGGTGGAGAAACACCGGAACCGGAAACCTCGGGAACACTAGATGAATCCTCAGAATGTGGCACAGAAAGTTGTTTTAACTTTTTATGTTTTACAGCGCCTTTGGAAGTTCCAATACGCTTCGAAGAAGAAACTGAGGCGGGTGTATCCATTAGTGGATAAGGCTCACCTCCCAAGTCTGAAGACGAGGAAACGACCGTCGCCGAAGAAGCAGTACGTAGCTAAGCTGCCTTAGTGGAGACTGGTACAACAGCCGAGGCTTCAGGAAGATGTTGCAACAAGGGTAAGGTAGACAAGGTTGTAAATGGAGATCCGATATCCGAGAGGCTAGGAGAAGAGCCAGACTGCCGATCTGCCAAACCACCACTCAACACACCCGGATCGGAACACTCCGCCTTAGACACATCTGTAGTCGAAGACAACTCTGTCAATCTTGAAGGTGGATGCCCAATCGTACGGGTCGGAAGAGGAGGAAAGGTAGCATTGTCCGTGACGGAAATGTTCGTCTGACGGAGAAACGAAGAATTCGCGTCAGGCAAACTACCGGTAGTGAGGATAGTAGAAAGACCAATGTGGTCAGCAGTGGGCTGCGAACTTGATGAACGTCCACGACGAACGCGGTCACAGGAGGCAGTGGTGTGATTCTGTGTTAAACAGTGTGTACAATAGTGAGCAGTGAAAATCTGGAAACTGTACGTTCGTGCGCCAATTTCAACAGTCGCTTCTGTAGGGCAATCCGCCAAGGCTTTCTCGGTGGGAAAGACGACCAATAACTGACGGCGAGGTCCGGTAGCATGTGCAAATCGAGTTCCGTGGGGAGCGTCAAAGAGGTGACGGACCTTGCCAACAATTTTACAAACATGACTGAGAAGGAGATTAAGTGCAGTATTAGGCACTTCCTGTGGAACAGGATAGAACGTGATGTTCACCGGTCGCTTGGAAAGAGGCGACGGGATGAGATGGTTTGTTCCAATCGAAAGTCCGTTTGCAAGAAAAAAATCAGCATCCTCCTTGTGATTGAACTGTACCGAAATACCCCGAGGAGTACGGGAAATTCTTGCAATGGACGCAGGCGACACATGTCCAGAGATGGCTTCCATGTAGCGTGGCAATGGAGTATTTGGTAAAGCATGAAAGAGCACACCTCTATCCAGGAGGTTATGGAACTCACGGCCAATCTGCGAATTGTCATCTATCGTTACCTTCACCTTGTGGTTGGATACCTGAATAATAGGTGTTGCTTGCAAAAGACCATCTGGTTGAGAGGAATCGGACGTAGAAGTAGCGCCTCGTTGCATTTTAGAGGCAAATGACATCCTCGGAAGAGAAGTCTGTTCGGATCCGGCTGGCACAGAAGGCTGTGAGGGAAGAGAAGCACAGGCCGAAGGCAAGGCAGTAGAATCAGTAGTACCCAGGGAGGGCACCGAGGCCTATGCAGGAGCTGAAGAAGAAAGCGCAGCCAAGTCCAGTGAAGGCACCGGTGCAGGAGTACTAGAAAGCTGGGAAGGCATTTGAGCAGACACATCTGAGGACGAGAGTATGTTAACTTCCATGGACGTGGGAAGTGTGACGTGACGTGCATCCGCCACGCCCATAGATGATAACGAAATACCGGAAGCCGCCATGTTGGCAGCTTCCAAACGTAAACAAACGAGCAAACGATAAGAAAACGGATGAATATGAACTAATATGAGGATGAGAACGCTAGAAAAGTAGCTCATAACGTACACAGTACCTTTAGACAGCCGGGCCACGCAACAGATGAGTGAGGGACGAGGTATTCCACCCTAAAATGCATAAAATATTGGAGCCACCAACACTACGTCTGTCACGAACGAGCAATGGGCTGGACATCTTGCCAGAAAAACGGATCACCGATGGACATTCGAAATTTTCGACTGGATTCCGAGGGACAGGAAAAGACCCAGAAGAAGACCCCATGGGAGATGGATGGATGAAATTCGAAAGTTTACGGGAGTGACATGGAGGAGACAGGCACAAGAGAGACAGTTGTGGAAGACCTTCATCCAGCAGTGGATTGATAATGGTTGGTTGTTATGATGATGATAATATACTGGCGGAAAGTGAAAAAAGAACACCAAGAAGGAATTGGCGGACGATCATGAAATTTACAAATGTTAATAGGGTCGAGTTTACGTAGGTGTGATGTTAATATCGGGACCAACCGGTGAGCGCTTACGCCACAGCACGGAACAATATGCAAATTATCGTCTGTGGTATTTAAGGAGTGCGGCGAAGTGAATGTAATCAGTCGTCGTCGTACGGACACGTGCGAAGACCCTGAAGAGCTGCAATGCCTGGACATGGAAGACGTGTACGATTTCAGCAGTTATTGGAATTTGAGCGATGTCGTCTAGTCGGACTCCGCGAGGCCGGGTGGTTGTATCGTCGTATTGCAGAGCGAAGTGGACGGGACGTATCGGTGGTGGTACGATGGTGGCGTAGATGGTCCGAGGAACATTCCGACACGAGAAGACGTGGAACCGAGAGTCACAGACGGACTGATGAGCGGACCAATCGACGCATAAGAAGAGCGGCGTTGTTAAGCAGAACATCCACTGCGACGCAAATCCGAGCTGCCGTTGCAACAGAGGTGACTGTGCGAACAATTGGTAACCGTCTACTGGATGCAGGACTACTTACACGTGTGCCACTGGCATGTGTATCTCTGACTCCAGCCCACCGTCATGAACGGCTGCAGTGGTGTCGCCATCGTCTGCACTGGAGAACGCAATGGCGATCTGTCGTGTTCAGCAATGAAAGCAGATTCTGCTTGAAAGCCTCCGAAAGCCGTATGCGTGTTCGCAGACGCACAGGGGAGCGTCACCACCCTTCTTGCATCCGCCAGCGACACACAGGGCCTACACCTGGTCTCCTGGTGTGGGGAGCGATCAGCAATCACTCACGTACACAACTAGTGTTTGTACCGGCTACGTTAAACAGCAGCTCCTACATCAACAACATCATTCAGCCCGTTGTTGTTCCATTTGTAAGGTCGGTCCATCGTGGTGTTTTCCAACAAGATAACGCACGCCCACACACGGCACGTGCAACGAAACATGCACTTTAGGGTGTGAGACAACTTCCATGGCCTGTACGTTCACCGGATTTGTCCCCCATTGAGCACGTGTGAGATTTTATGGGACAATGACTTATCCGATCTCCACGGCCAGGCACGACCATACCCGATTTACGCGTCCAAGTTGAGGATGCTTGGAACTCAATACCCCAAACTTACATCCAACATCTGTACGACAGACTCCATGCCAGAATTGCACAGTGTGACGCAGTTCATGGCGGTTCAACCTAGTACTAACCATGTTACATGGAAATGTTATTTTTCAGTTTACCAACAAATACAGCTGTATTTTGCCATAATGTTTTGATCACGTTATCCTCTGTATTCTGTTATGCTGTATAAATTTCGTTGGTATCAGACGTCTCCTTCTTGGTGTTCTTTTTTCACTTTCCGCCAGTGTGTATATATTTATATATCCTTCCAGTTCTTACGTATTGTGCAGAGGCGTGGACCTTAACTAAAAGAGACATACAGGGGCTGCAGACAACTCAAAGTAGCATGGAGAGGTGCATGCTTGGTGTAACCAGGAGAGATAAGAAGAGGAACTCGTGGATCCGAAAAATGACAAGAGTGGAAGACATCATGATCAGAGTAAAATCCCTGAAATGGCAATGGGCTGGAAGTACTGCCAGAAGGACAGATCATCGATGGACAGCCGAAATTTTAGATTGGATTCCAAGGGACAGGAAAAGACCCAGAAGCAGATCACGTGCGAGATCGGTGGATTAAATTCGAAAGTATGCGGAAGTAACATGGAGGAGACTGGCACAAGACAGACCTTTGTGGTAGAGGCTTGGAGAGACCTTCGTCCAGCAGTGGATTCATAATGGTTGACGATGATGATCATGATGATACAGTATATATATATATATATATATATATATATATATATATATATATCGAACGCAGCGGAATCCCGTTCCGGGAGCGATGTGACCCAAAAAGAATAATAATAATAATGGGGGGCACTTAATTTGAATAAAATATTTCGAAATGCATTATACATTTCTAGTAATGACACCATATAGTATGAATTGTCCTTCTCCTGTAATGAAGCTCTAATAAGGTGTTCAATGAGAGCGAAATTCATGACACGAGTTGATCGCTGATCGTCTGACGGAATTCCGCCGCGTATTTCTTCGCCATGGTGACTGCCATGTTGCTTAATCCTATGATGAGTGCGGCGAGATATTTGGTGAGAGCGAAGGTCACGAGAGAAGCTTATCGTCGATCTTGTAGACCCTTCACCGCACTATACATAAAATGACCTGGAACTGACAACGGGGCTTAACTACACATGTTGTCCTGTGTCCTTTACACTTCAGCACCGGCTGTCGTCGGGGTAAGACAACGCGACGTGCCAATTTTGCCTCGTATTCTAGTCGCTGTTTTAAGTTCCAATTTATTCTTGCGTGAGGAGTCTAACATAAAATAATGATAATATTCCTAACAGATTTCTTCGGGAAAAACTGTGAGTCAAAAGAAGAAAAAAAAAAAAGAAAGATGACACCGAATTTTCAAGTGAAATGAGCGCGTGTTTGATTTCGTTCTGACGCAAATTAAATTTATCAAAGCTATTCAAAGTCAATGGAAACGGTATGGAAAACAATAGTATCTGACGGAAGAGAGACGTTTTTCAATACAGAAGATATTACTGTAAACGGAATCGTGAGATTACGCCTTCTGGTTGTAGGCTTGTGCTTTAAGGAGAAATTAGCATACCAGCGGAACGAGCAGGCAGAACGGACCGAAAGACTACTCAGGAGATAGACTAGGGTCCGGTACGGCAGGGCATGTGCATATATACAGCATGACGTTGGGGGGGGAGTGTCGGAAGGGTATAAAGAACACGGGCGGTGTACGCTCAGCAATTCGGTGAAAGCTATTGCACGGTGTACATCGGTTTGAACGACGTCGAGTTGCTTCCACCGTGTGATATGGCCAACAGGCAATCCAGTAGACGACATCTGGATGACCGAGGTCACGTCATTGGGAAGTTGGAAGAAGGTCGAAGTGCGACTAGTGTGGCCAAGGAGTTTGGTATCGCGCACAGCATCATTTCACGAGCTTGGAGAGCATTTCAAACGACAGGAACAGCTGTCCGAGAGTTTAGCAGTGATCTTCCACGAGCAACCACGGCGGCGGACGACCGGTATATTGTCCTACAGGTGAGAAGAGACAGACGGCAGACAGAGGGAGAAATCGCAAGGCACATGCAACAGACGACTGGTCGTCCGTTATCGTGTATTACCGTGGTCAGGAGGCTGCACAAAGGTGGTCTATATGCACGACGACCAGTACGGTGTGTGCCATTACCGCCTGCTCATCGGAGACAGCAGTTTCTCTTGTGCCAGGAACACAAGAACTGGACACATCAGCAATGGGGTCGAGTTCTCTTTGCGGATGAGAGCCGATTTAGTCTGACGAGCGATTCTGGATGTATACACATCTGGAGAGAGCAGGGAACAAGCAATCATACCTCTAACATCATCGAAAGGGACCAGTTTGGAGGTGGCGGAATTCTCGTTTGGGCGGTATCATGCTTGGTAGCCATACTGACCTCCACATCTTCCAAGGAGGTTCAGTCACTGGTGTACGCTATTGTACCGAGGTTCTCCTGCCTCACGTGCGTCTCTTTAGAGAGGCTGTGGATCCTGAGTTCCTCTTCATGAACGACAACGCTACACCTCATCGTACACTGGCTGTCGCAGAGCTGTTGGAGAGTGAAGATATTCAGCGCATGGATTGGCCCGCAAGGTTCCCGGACCTAAATGCAATCGAACACGTGTGGGACCTTATCGGGAGACGCTTGGCAGCATTAAACCAGCCGCCAGCAACGATTCCGCAGCTGCGATTGGCGCTACAAGAGGAATGGGCCGCGATGCCTCAACAGCTCCTTGACAACCTCGTCCTCAGCATGGACAGACGTTGTAAAGCTTGCAACGCAGTCAGGGGTGATCATATCCCTACTAAAGACTGGATTTTTCTTGGCAGTCGCCTGTCACATGTACGTTTCTGTCTTCTGTCCAGTTGTGCTCGAAGCTATCTTTTCAATAAAGTGCCTTTGTATCCTTTGGATTCCTTGTTTGGACGGTTTTGCTCACTTGTCCCATATTGTTACATCTTGAGGATCTTATGGTATGATTTGAGTCGATGTGGAGCACTTCTGCATGACGTTACATTCGAAAAACCGTCTCGTCCTTAATTTTTGCACGCCATTGTATGAGGAGCATTCTCCAACAAAGAAAGAATTTTTCAAATTGGATTCTTCGAAGCAGAGATAGGACAAATATAAGATATGCATCTACGCCTCCTGTCGGGAAAACCATGCATTATTTTAGGAAGAAAGTATTCTCAAAAGGTTTTTCGATGTGAGCGGTATCAGTCCAAAAAAAAAAAACATTTAGTCGAGTTTTCAGGAGCTCACATTTTGCTGCAAATAGATCAGAAGCAGAAATTAACACTTATGAGTCCTGGTGGCCAAACCATTCTTTGCCAAATATTATTGCTCCGGATGAAAAATATTTTCATCATCGCATAGAGCTCCTGATGGAAAACACCAGGAGCTGCATGCGATGCAGAAAGAATTTTTCAAATCAGAGTTTTAGAAGCAGAAATAAAGCAGAAAACGCAATTTATGTTCGCGCTCCCTAGCGGAAAGTCTATGATTTAATTGAAAGTTTTGAATTCATATGAAAAGGTTTTCGCATCAGAAACACTATCCAACAAAGAATAAAATTTTCAAATCGGACTCCTAGAAGTACATATACTGACAAAAATAAGATATATATCTACGCCCCCTCGAGTAGAAACCATGGATTATTTTAAGACGAAAATATTCTTAAAAGGTTTGTCGACATGAGTAGTATTGGTTCACAGAAGAATTTTTTCAATCGAGATTTTAGAAGCTCAGATTTTCCTGCACATACATCAGAAGCGGAATTTAAGGCTTACGCCCCTTTGTGGCCAAACCATTTTTAACCAAAATTAGAAGTTATATGCAAAGGATTTCCCATCAGATACTGTATCCGCTGAAGAAAGATGTTTTTTAAATCGGAGTTTTAGAAGCAGAGATATCGGGGGAAATGCCATTTACCTTTACGTCTCCTAGCGCAAAATATATGAATTACTTGAAAATTTTGAAATTATTTCAGAAACATGCCACACCAGAAATTCTATTCAATATAGAATTTTTTTTTCAAATCGAACAATTTGAAGCAGAGACATTGACAAAAATAAGATATACATCTACGCCCCCTGGCGGAGAACCTATGCAATATTTTAAGAAGAAAATATTCCAAAAATATTTATCGACATGGGATTTTTCAATCGAGATTTTAGAAGCTCAAATATTATGGCAAATACAACAGAAGTAAAAATTAACACTTACGCCCCCTGGTGGTTGCTAAAGTATTCTTTACCAAAAATTTGGAATTACAGTGGTGGCAAAAAGTGTGGACACTTTTTTAAAGTTTTCATGTTTTGCAACTTTGCAGGCTTATAGGAAATGCTATTTTGCACAAAATGCAAATGTTTATATGTCAATTTAAAGATCATTTAATGCTGAGTTCAATACAAAAAAACTGAATGCAAATATATGCAGTAAAAATAAAATATGCCTACTTTAGTCTAAAAATGAAACACAAGTGCTATTCAATTAAGATGCGGGTTGTAAGTGCAAAGCCTACTGGCCAATCTCAGTCCTTGTTCTGGGGACCAATCAAATGGAAGTAGCTGGAATACATCTTGTGAGAAGTTGAAGAAAGTCAGTTTTGCTGTTTATTCTGTAAAGGAAGGGCTGTTAGCGGTGTAAGTGAAGCGTAATAGCAGATTGTGTTAATATTTTAGTATTTCTTTAAATTTAACGTGCAGATAATAAGGACAGTAATGGCACCAAAACAGAGAGTTGATTGGTCACCCACGAAAAGGACCAGGATTGCTTTTTTACGTGAATCAGTTCTTTCTTATGCTGAAATTGCAAGGCACGTAGGTGGGTTAGTGAGAACATCTGGTGTACGAAAGTGTTATTTACGTTATCAGGAAACAAAGTCACTAAAAAGCAAACCAGGAAAAGGCCAAAAAAAGTGCACAAAATCTGTTGATGACAGAAGAATAAAGAGACTGTCTGAAGGACAGAAAAATTTCATCTGACTCTATCAGAGCTGAACAGTGGTCAACTGGTGTTTCTGTCAGTTCAAGAACGATAAGGAGCAGACTATCAGATATGGGACTAAGAGGTAGGATTCCGAGAAAAAGGCAATATCTGAACCTACAGCACCGCAAGGAACGACTACAGTGGGAAAAAGAACACATTGGATGGACAGACGATCAGTGGAAACAAGCTATTTGGAAAGACGAAAGTAAGATATCTTTATCTGGCACTGATAGCTGGAAATACGTGAGACGTAGAGTAGGAGAAAAATAAGTCAATGTAAAGCCCCCAACAAGCGTTATGATTTGGGCATGTATGGCAGCAAATGGTGTTGGCCGCCTTCATGTAATTGACGGCACGCTGAACGCAAGGAAATACATTGACACTATACTGGAACCAAACCTACTACCTGTTGTAAACCACTGATTGCATATTTTTGCTTCCACACAGCAAAAATATGCAATCAGTGGTTTACAACAAAGTCCATTCCATTGTTGACTTGTCCAGGAAACAGTCCTAACCTGAACCTGATAGAAAATGTGTGGCACCGTTTGAAAAGCCTTGTACGAATGAGGCGTCCATCAAATAAAAGGCAATTAATTGAGGCTATAATTGCTTCCTGGCATCACGTAGTAGTGAAGGCAGAGTTTCAAATACTTGTTGGCTCAATGAGATGTCGCTATGATGCGCTTTTAAAGAATAAAGGCTACCCTACTAAATACTGATAGTACATTGAAATCGTAAGTGCATTAGAGCATATTTAGCATGATTGCAGTTTTCTCTATACAACTTTTTTTGTACTGCATATATTTCCAATCTGTTTTTTGTATTGAATTAAGCATTACGTTTTCTTTAAATTGACATATAAACATTTGCATTTGGTGCAAAATAACATTTCCAATAAGCCCGCAAATTCGCAAAACATGAACATTTCAAAAAGTGTCCACAATTTTTGGCACCACTGTATATGCAAAAGATTTTCCATCAGGATCTGTATCCGCTGAAGATAAAAATTTCCAATCGAAGTTTTAAAAGAAGAGATATCGGGGATAATGTAATTTACTTTTACGCCTCCTAGCGGAAAATCCGTGCGTAACTCGATAAAGTAACTCTACCTAAAATACTCTTCGCCATAAATGGAATCGAAAGGTAAAAGAATTTCTTCAATCGGATGTTTAGAAGCAAATGCATGGAACAAAATGTATTTTGAATTCGGCATCATCTTCATTTACGCCCTCTAGCGGCGAAATTGTACATAATGAAAAAAACGAAATGAAGGATCATCATTTGCATATTTCAAGCTTCTTAATGCAAAAAGAATTTTTCACATTGGACAAATAGTTGCACAGATATGGTGTGTACAGGCGGACGAACGACAAACCGATAACATAAACACGATCTTTCTTTACAAAAGAAGTACTAAAAACGACAGCTCGAAAATTTGGTGACTGCCCCATGCTCAAGCTCGAATTCGTGTGAAGTACCACCACCAAGATAATTGCCCAAAATGCAGCAGTCAAATGAAATTACTGCATCGGGAGGTTCGTTAGAAGAATCTGAATCACTTTCTGTAAACGTTTACTTAGGAAATGGTAAATCCCCCGTCTTGGACTGAGGATCAAAGTATTTTTGAAAGCGTCCTTTGGCTTTTTTTAAATAGGTGTTTAAGCTATGCCGTCTGCACCGTTGAGAATATTAACGTTTCAGAATTTTTAAGTGGTGCTAGGATTTCTAAGGAGTGGATAGATTGTCAATTTAGACCTACGGTTGACGATAAGAAGAAGCAAAATAGTGCTTATGAGGAAAAAAATGAAAGACCACAGAGAATGTCACGCTCGTAAAGAAGTTTTCAAAATGAAAAAAAAAAAAGACGGTCTGTCGACGTCTTGGAAAAATATTGTTGATAAAATAAATGAAAAATAAATGGTCAATACGTAAAAATATTTCAACGCAGCATATTACTTTGCGAAGAACAACAGACCTTTTGCTGATATTCCTAGTTTGATTGATTTTCAAAAGAAAAACGGTACTGAGATGGGTTTGGTATTGTAGTCTGAGAAGACATGTACACAGACGGATATTGGCGATTCTATAGGAAATGACATGCGTAAAAATCTCAGTGAAGAAAAGTTTTCCCAAAATATAAAATTCGTTATCTTGGTTAGTGAATGTATAACTGTAAGCCGACTCTCAGTACTTACAATATACCTCAGAACGTCTATAGATCCGGATGATGTAAATGCTCAAAACTGTATTCCTTGACTTGGCTGAATTACACGCTTTGAAATCAACAGCAGTAACCGAAGCGATCATGAACTGCCTGGTGAAATACTTTTCAATTGGGTTTATTAAAAGTAATATGATATCTTTCACTTCCGACGGCGCTGCAGCCTTAGCAGGTCTCATATATTACTACGCTCAAAAAGTTCCGGGACTTTTTAAATATTTGCCAAATGTCAGTGAATTACGTCATTCCCCGCTGAGCAAGCAAAGAGCATGATGTGAACAACCAGCCAGAACCGGTTTGATCCAGATCCAACACGTACAGCCTATGTGCGTAGTTCATGATTACAGGCATTCGAGGCTCTCCGTCGCGAGGACAACGATGTCGAATTTTAAACAGCGTTCAAGTGTAAAATTGTGTGTTCTGCTCAGAAAATCTTTCGCTGAGACTTTTCAAATGATTAATTCTGCTTACGGTGATAGTGCAATGAGTCGAACTAGAGTTTATGAGTGGCATCGACGATTCGAAAACGGACGACAGAGTATCGAGGATGATGGGAGGTCAGGACGACCTTAGACCTTTCCTTTGGAGGCTTACCGCTCCAAAGGAAAGATCTTGTTAACAGTTTTCTTCTATTGCAAGAGGGTCGTACACAAGGAATTCCTAAAACATGATGGCACAGTCACTAAAGAAGAATACGTCAACGTCCTGAAACGTCTCCGAGAATCAGTGAGACGCCAGCAACCCGATCTTTGGAAGACCAACTCGTGGGGGCTCCTTTACGATAATGCGCCGTCTCACCTACCCCTCCTGTTGTCCGATTACCTGTCTAAACATCACATTCCCGTTCTTCTACAACCAGCTTATTCCCCTGATCTCGCCCCGTGTGACTTTTTCCCTGGATGAAAAATGTCCTTTAGGGACGACGCTTCTCAAGTTCCGAAGAAGTGCAACGAGCTGCGACGGAGGCACTGAAGGATGTGGCAAAAGAAGGCTTGCAATCTGCATTTATATCTTTGTATGAGCGCTGGCAAAAATGTATTGTTGGATATGGTAACTACCTCTTAGAAAACACCAAATAAACAGGTATTATCTGTAATCATTACTTTTTAATATAAAAAGTTCCGGAACGTTTTGAACGTAGTAATATGGTATGTCTCAGCATCTTAAAAAAATTCCCGAACTTGGTGCATAGCACTGTGCAAATCATAAGCCTGAATTTGCTGTCGGTGACGTCATTAAAGATATTTCCCGCTTACAGTTATTAATGATTTTGCGAGAAATCATACGCTGCACCAAAGAACTCCCGCGAGTTACTTCACTGTGTAGAAGAAATTGCAGTTCAGTTTTCTCCAGTCGGGAGAGTTCTTGGAACAAGATGGGGCGCATCTAGTGAGCGAATCGTATCTGATGTTGGAATATGTTTCCAAACTTGACTTTGTATTTTAAAGATGCATCTTGTGATGCTTCAAGGGATAGTTAAGAGAGAAGCATGTGTTTTACGGGTTTACTGAAGAAACTTACGAGCACATGCTTCCTGGAAAATTTAGCACTAATGAAAACCGCCTTAAAGGAGTTTAGTTCACTGTCGCCGCGTTTTCAAGGAAACTGTATTATTAAATAATTCCCGAAGCACAGTCGTGTATTTCTCTTTCAGTGAAAGTTTGAAAAACTTTCCCTGATGGTGACGTTGGTGAGTTTTATTCAGTAGCATAAAATTCCGTAAAAAAATATGGTGTTCAAAGGGGTAGACGTACATTCAATGGGATATAAATCTCATGGGAAAATAAACCGTGTTCAGTTTTTTTCGGAGTGTTACCAACAATTTATCTGCCAGAGAGGAGATTGCAAAACAAGTTCAGGTTTCATATCCGTCTTTTTGGCCGACCGGCATAAATATATTATTTTATACGGAGAAAGAGATGTTTTAAGCGTATGCCAAGGATTCGGATTGGAGGAAAAAAAGAAAAATAATGCAATTTTTTTTCAGGAATTTTAATGAAGCCAAACAAGTTTCCAATGATTTAAATCTTATTAAAATCTGTGAAGCAGGTTTCAGTGCCATGAATTTGATAATAACTGATTTAAGAAACGCTTTAAACGTTACACACTTCAGCAACCTAATAATGTTCATAAAAATAAACTGACCCCCTTCGAAGATTTTCAGCCCCAAGCGTTATGTATGGTTGCGTGACGGAAGGAGAAATTCAGATTATTTGGCTTGCAGAGAACGTGAAGCAAAGATGCAAGAAGACTTGCCAAAACAAAAACTCTGGAAATTATTCTAGGAGATGATTTTCATGTTTTCAAGTCGAAAATATAATAGATATTTCAGTTTAAATAAATGGATATTTCAGACACAGCTGAGTTTCTTTATTGTGCCGCCCAAGACAATTGCCTGCTACATCCTCAAATGCGAGCTGACTTTATTTTTACTAATCTTTATTAATAGCGGACACTTTTAACTGCACCGGTATTCGAAAGATCCTTTCAATAAGAAACGTACCTCTGAATAAAGAACGCAGCTCTGATTTCAGCTAAATGTAAGCGTTTCATTTTAAAGTTTATTAACGGAATTTCCTTATATGGTTTTATACCTACTGTGAATAGGTTTGTGCATATGACATTTTTGTGATAGTGACTTGTACTTCGGGTTCCGGCAGCGAATGATTCCCATTTCCGCCACTGTATATATATATACTCGACAAAATACCATGCTCAGATTATCCAAAAAAATTGGAAAGGGAGTGAGACAAGGTGACACCATATCTCCGAAGCTCTTTAATGCCACATTGGAGGGTGTTTTTCAGTCGCTGAGCTGGGAAAACAAGGGGATAAAGATTAATGGAGATTATCTAACCCACCTTCGTTTTGCTGATGACGTAGTCATTTTTGCAACTACCCCATCAGAGCTGCAGAGTATGATCCAGGAACTTGCTGACAACAGTAAAGAAGTGGGATTAAAAATGAACTTTCAGAAGACAAAAGTGATGTTCAATGCTTTTACAAGAAATGAAGATTTATCGATTGATGGAGAAAAGCTGGAGATAACAGACACGTACGTTTATCTTGGACAGCAGATATCAAGTGAGGGTCACATTGATGAAGAAATTAATCGGCGTACAAAACTTGCCTGGAGAGCTTTTGGAAGAAACAGCATAATTTTCAAGAGCAATATGCCAGTATGTCTTAAAAGAAAAGTGTTTGATCAATGCATCCTTCCAGTGCTGACGTATGGTGCAGAGACGTGGACCTTAACTAAAAGGGACATACAAAGGCTGCAGACAACTCAAAGAGCCATGGAGAGGTGCATACTTGGTGTAACCAGGAGAGATAAGAAGAGGAACTCGTGGATCCGAAAAATGACAGGAGTGGAAGACATCATGATCAGAGTTAAATCCCTGAAATGGCAATGGGCTGGACATACTGCCAGAAGGACAGATCATCGATGGACAGCCGAAATTTTAGATTGGATTCCAAGGGACGGAAAAGACCCAGAAGAAGACCACATGGGAGATGGGTGGATGAAATTCGAAAGTATGCAGGGGTGACATGGAGGAGACTGGCACAAGACAGACCGTTGTGGAGGAATCTTGGGGAGACCTTCGTCCAGCAGTGGATTGATAATGGTTGACAATGATGATGATGATGATATATATATATACACTATCTACCAACAAGTAATTGGACATCCCTGCAATCGAAGATATCTGCGGTCCTGATAAAAGTCACAACCGCCGCCGTTCAATATCGTGTGGGAAACAACAACGCAACCAGTCGCATGCAAGATGCAACGCAGTTCGGAGCTCTCGGATTTCGAGAAAGGTGTAATCGTCGGGTATCACAGAAATGGCCAATGCATACGTGACATATGCAGCGAGTTGAAGTACCCAAATTCGACAGTGGTCTACGTGATTGGAAAGTGGAAGATGAGAGGTGACTGTCGGAATATGCCCCGATCCGGCAGACCCACAAAACTGGGAGTTAGAGACCGACTGGTGCTGGCCAGAGAAGTTCGGAAGAACCGCACCAAATCGATGAGCCACATCCGCGAGGAGTTTCAACAGGCATCGGGAAGAGTTCTTGCGATGCATACCATCCGTAAGGAAGCCCATCTGCTCGGTTATCATGGACGTGCTGCCGCCCACAAGCAATTGATCACCAAGTCCAAGAGCGCTGCTCGGCTAACGTGGTGCAAAGAACGTCGACAGTGGACCGTTGAACAGTGGAAAAAGGTTCTCTGGAGCGACGAATCAAGGTTCACCCTCTACCGTTCGGATGGCAGGGTCTGGGTTTGGCGTCTGCCTGGAGAACGCCTCCTGCCGAATGTATTGTGCCAACTGTTAAGTTCGGCGGCGGTGGAAGTATCCTTTGGGGGTGTTTCTCCTGGTATGAAACGGGACCTTCAGTCGCGATTCCTGGTAGACTCAATGCCGAGACCTACTGCACCATTTTGGATGACCATGCGCTTCCTACGTTGTGGCAGAGTTACGGGGTGGACCCATGTAAATTTCAGGATGACAATGCCACCTGTCATGTTGCGAGGTCCACCATGGCTTGGTACGGTGAGAATGGGGTTAATCGAATGGACTGGCCTGCGAACAGCCCGGACCTTAACCTTATCGATCACCTCTGGGACGAGTTGGAACGTCGACTTAAGGGGTGCCCCCACGCTTCATAAATCGGTGAAGGAACTAACCTGTCTTCTCCAAGCAGAATGGAAGAAAATACCGCTAGCCGTCGTACAACGCCTGGTTGAGAGTATGCCCCGGAGGGTCGCAGCTGTAATCGCCGCTCGTGGAGGCTTCACCAACTATTGAAGGTGAATAAATTTCGTTTTCCTTTGCTATCACAGGTGACAAATTATTTGTTGATATACAGTGTATACATAGAAGTAAGGCCAGGTGATGCGCAGCATCACAGCCTCTCCTTGACAAATATCAACCCCGCCTTCTCGTGGTGCATTATTTTCCCACTAAAGGGGCTCTTACGACATCTAATAGCGGCATAACTATACAATCGGGATTAGAGGAAATGCTGTCCCACACTCATCAACCCGCTTGACCAGCGTGGTGAGTTATAGCCAAACCCCTCCAAAATGACTCCGCGATTTAAATCTTGGCCCTCAGTCTCTGGAAGCAGGAATGTACCTGGCTATTGCAACGGCCAGTGCGACATGAGGCAGAGGGTGCTAAGAATCACCGGAGGACCGGACTAGGCTTCCCTTTGATGCTGACCTTGGCTACTTACAATGGAAGTTCCCCATCTTCTGATTCGAGACTTCTTGAATTGGAAGAGGAACTAGAATGGATCAAGTGGGACATCGTCGGGCTAAGTGAGGTAAGGGGAAAAGGAGACGATCTAATTGAACTTAAAAGTGGACATCTCTTCTACTATCGTGGGACAGATACTGGCAGACCTAGTAGTGGTGGGTTTATAATAAACAAAAAACTGAAGGATAAAGTTGTAGAAGTTGAAAGTTCCTCTGACAGAGCTGCACGACTCGTTATCCAACTCTCGAGAAAATACCATGCTCAGATTATCCAAATTTATGCACCCACCACAAGTCATCGTGAAGAAGAAATTGACGAATTTTATGAGGAAATTCATCATCTAAATAATAAAGGTAAGCAGCACTTGAAGATAATTATGGGAGATCTTAATGCAAAAATAGGGCAACGGCAACAGAATGAAACTTCAGTAGGTAAATTCGGTCACAACAATAGAAACCAGCGTAGAAAAACTCTCGCAGAGTTTGCAGGAGCAGAAGGGTTTTTTCATCATAGACTCCTTTTTCAAGAAAAAGCCGCAAAGGAAATGGACATAGAGGCATCCCAATGGATGGACATGTGAAATTGATTTTATTATGTGTAACAAAAAATTCGTCATGGAAGACTGCAGTGTGCTGAAAAAGTTCAACACAGGTAGTGACCATACATAGAATAGTAAGATGTAAGATGCACCTCAATGCTAAACTCGAGCGTGGCAAGCTCATAAAACAAACAACGTGTATTGACGTGACCAACCTTAAAAAGCATCAGAATACCTTCAAATTGGAACTGAGGAACAGATTATCTGCTCTAGAAGGTCTAACATCAGAAGAAGTGGACATCTCTGAAGTTAACAGAAAAGTAACCGAAGCTCTTATGGAAACAGCAACAAGAATAGCTGGGTCTCAGAACAAATTGCATGTGAACAAATTATCAGGAAAAACCAAAATGTTGATGCAAAAAAGAAGAGAGATCAGGACAACTAAAGAAGATGTGACTTACAAAGTGGAATATACACTGAAGAGCAATTGAATTCGAGATAACTGCCTAGTAAAGCGCAGCACCAGCTTTCGCCCTGATGACGGCGACGATTCGTCTCGGCATGCACTCGACAAGACACCGGAAGCGTTGGGAAGTCATACGGATCTACGACCCTGAACAAGCTCTCACAGTTCACGAAGATTTGATGGAGGGGGTCGGAGCCTCGAACATCTCTCTCGATAACATCCCAGGTGTACTCGATGGGGTTGAGGTCAGGTGACCTAGCTGGCCACGAATGCTAGGTCACGTCGGTGGAGTGTTCATCCAACCATTCGGATACAATTCGGTCGCGAGGCACGGTGCATTGTCTTGTTGCAGGATGAGGACCCCAGTGGGATGTTGAAGAGGTACAAACGGGAGCAAATGGTCGTCCAGAAAATCCCGGTAAGGTTGACCTGTGAGGGACGATGTCACACGTACCAGAGGTCCCATTTCAGCCTACGTAAACCGTCCACAGACGAGAATGCTACCCCCACCAGCTTGAAGAGTACCCTGCTGGCAAGAAGGATCGATAGCTTCATGTGCTCTGCGCCGTACTCGTATCCTGCCATCCGCATGTACCAACGTGAATCTCGACTCATTAGTCCAGGCAACATTTTCCCACATGTCTAGAGTCCAGTAGCAACGTTCTCGCGCCCATACTAATATTTGCACTCTGTGATGTGCGGTCAGCAGCGGTACCCTCTTGGGACGATGGCTTCTGTACCCCATAGCGAGGAGATGGTTCTGTTTGGTGTGGCTGCTTACATGTTTTTGTGCACCAACGTTAAATTGCAGAGTGATTTCTTGCACTGTGGCCCGTCTATCCGCTGTTACAATGTGAGCTAGCCGAGGATGACCCCGCTCATCCACACGTTGTTGTCCACGGCAGTTAGTTCTTGCAGGGATGGTTTTATTGGAATCGATGTACTCACAGTTCACCCGTGACACAGTGGCTCGTGAAAATCCCAGTGCCTGCACGACTTCCGAGATGGAGTGACCCATTCGTCGGGCCCCGTCAATTTGCCCACGATCAAATGTGCTTAGATCCTTCGTCTTACCCATACTGCATCCGACTCTTACTGATTCTCGTCGTATCACTCCTTATATTGTCGTATCGCTGTATACGTCATGCTGTTTCCGTTTACAGAGCCGCCCACAGCGCCACATTTGCATAACGCTAGCTGTCTCTAATTCAATTGCTCTTCAGTGTACAGAGGGAATAATATTATAACATACACTGAAGTGCCAGAAAAACTGGTACAGACGAGCTTATGCAAAATACATAGCAACATAGCAATACATAGCAAATACATAGCAGCTAATTCAATTGCTCTTCAGTGTATAGAGCTATGCAAGACAGTACGAAAAAGTATCACTGAAGACGTAAGGAAATTCAACTTTGAACTAGTGAGGAAAGCAATTGAAAACAACCAAAGCCAAAAAATAGTAAATGGACAGAAAAGAAGATGCTTCTATAACAACAAATAGAGGCGACATTTTGACAAGAGTGAAAGATTTCTACTCCACATTATATGAAAGGGATGATATATGTACTTCAGACATCATGAAAGGTACCAGTACCAGAGTTCTTCCAGTCCTCCCAGCAGAAGTTGCACATGCAATCAAGAACATGAAGCGGGGAAAAGCTCCAGGAGAAGATGGAATTACTGTAGACATCATAAAAGAAGCCAGTGGAAAAATTGAAACTGTACTCGCCCAAGTTTTCACTGGATTCCTTAGTGAAGGGAAGACTCCTGAGGATCGGAACAACGCTACAGTGATCCTGCTACATAAAAAGGTGAGATTGAGGATCTCAGGAGCTACAGACCTATCAGCTTCCTATCAGTGGTTTATAAAATATTCACTAAAGTTCTTTCACACCGCTTTAAGGTAACACTGGACATGGCTCAACCGAGAGAACAAGCTGGATTCAGGAGTGGCTACAGCACAATAGATCATATCCACGTACTGAGAGAACTAATTAAAAGAGCGAAGAAATAGGAACTTCCACTGTGCGTGGCTTTTATCGATTATTAAAAGGCCTTTGATTCAGCGAAACTATCAGCAGTTACAATGGTTTCAAATCCTGCGGTGTTGGAGATGCATACATAAATATTGTTAATAACATCTATGAAAATGCAAGTGCAAAGATTCGGCTGTTTGAGAATGCAGTACTCATAAAAATTGGAAAGGGAGTGAGACAAGGCGACACCATATCTCCCACGCTCTTTAATGCCACATTGGAAAATGTATTTCAATCACTGAACTGGGAAAACAAAGGGATAAAGTTTAATGGAGATTATCTAACTCACCTTTGTTTTGCTGATGACATAGTCATTTTTGCAACTACCCCATCAGAGCTGCAGAGTATGATCCAGGAACTTGCTGACAAGAGTAAAGAAGTGGGTTTAAAAATGATCTTTTAGAAAAGAAAAGTGATGTACAATGCTTTTAGAAGAAATGAAGATTTATTAATTGATGGGGAAAAGCTGGAGATAACCAATACCTACATTTAGCTTGGACAGCAGATATCAAGTGAGGATCACATTGATGAAGAAATTAGTCGGCGTATTAAACTTCCTTGGAGATCTTTTGGAAGAAGCAGCATAATTTTCAAGAGCAATATGCCTTTATGTCTTAAAAGAAAAGTGTTTGATCAATGCATCCTTCCAGTGCTTACGTATGATGCAGAGACGTGGACCTTAACTAAAAGAGACATACAAAGGCTGCAGACAACTCAAAGCAGCATGGAAAGGTGCATGCTTGGTGTAACTAGGAGAGATAAGAACAGGAACTCGTGGATTAGAAAAATGACAAGAGTGGAAGACATCGTGATCATAGTAAATCCCTGAAATGGAAATGGGCTGGATATACTGCCAGAAGGACAGACCAAAAAAGGAAAGTTCGTTTATAGCATATGGTTGTACCCCCTCTGTTGAATTGCATTACTAACAAGGTATATACGTACTGTGACATATATTCTAAATTAACTTTCCTTTTTAGTTTCTTTCCCTATGTAAATCTTGAGTTTATTCTCAGTTATTCTTCACTCTTAACTTAATGTCTTTTCTCTCAAACGAATACGTTTGGCAACACAAGTGAGGTTGAATGAACCTGACATATGCCTGAATTGATAAGAACGAGAGATATAAACGACGACTAATCTGTTGCTTAGGGAGCATTGGGTTGTAAACTGATTATTCAAAGGAGCGTTGCAAAAAAGAGAGCGTTGTGTAAAGAGTTGTGTGGTGTGTGGAGAGTTAATTGCAATATGCTATGTTACGATGTGTTTTCTACATGCTGAATAAAGCATTTTTTCCGTAAGTTTGACTTCTGTTGTTTACATGTTTCGTCTGGCCGTTAAGTTATCTATCATTTAGGAACTATTTCTTAGTTTGTTGCTGCTTTAAATTAATGTAGAAGTACGAAAAGACTTCTACGTTATAGTACATATATATATGTACGTATATACCCTGTTAGTAATGCAATTATACAGAGGGATACAACCGTATGCTCTAAACGATCTTTCTTTTCTTGTTTCTTCCTTTCTTTTTTTCTTTTTGATAGCATGGCAACAAAATAAGCAGGGTGAACTTTACTTTCTTCCATTACTAATATATTTTTTCTTTTTGATAGCATGGCAACAAAATAAGCAGGATGAACTTTACTTTCTTCCATTACTAATATATTTTTTTCTTTTTGATTGCATGGCAACAAAATAAGCAGCATGAACTTTACTTTCTTCCATTACTAATATATTTTTTTCTTTTTGATAGCATGGCAACAAAATAAGCAGGATGAACTTTACTTTCTTCCATTACTAATATATTTTTTTCTTTTTGATAGCATGGCAACAAAATAAGCAGGGTGAACTTTACTTTCTTCCATTACTAATATATTTTTTTCTTTTTGATAGCATGGCAACAAAATAAGCAGGATGAACTTTACTTTCTTCCATTACTAACATATTTTTTTCTTTTTGATAGCATGGCAACAAAATAAGCAGGATGAACTTTACTTTCTTCCATTACTAATATATATTTTTCTTTTTGATAGCATGGCAACAAAATAAGCAGGATGAACTTTACTTTCTTCCATTACTAATGTAGTTTTTCTTTTTGATAGCATGGCAACAAAATAAGCAGGATGAACTTTACTTTCTTCCATTACTAATATATTTTTTTCCTGAATTAGAAAGTTTCCCGATCTTCTCGTTGCGTGACTAGATTAGCCGGTAATTTTTTTGAGAGCTTAAATATTTGATGCATAAAGTGTTATTGAAAATACAATAGGCATTTCACGGCTTCAAGTACGAGTATAATTAGCCAAAAGTACGATCTCAAGCTTTGTAAGCTTATGTGATACACACAGAACTTTATTATACTAACTTATAAAAAAAGACACATTTAAAACAAACTTATAAAGATGACAAATTTAACAAGGTTCGTATTTTATGTCCATGGCTTAGCAATTTATGCCGTCGCGCAGGCCTATACTGAAAATAAACAATTCAGAGGCGAATTTGCTCTCCTTGAAAGAATCGGGAAAACGATGCTCCGAGCTTCTGATATTTCGTTTTTCACTTCGTGCATAGCAACATCAAATAAATTTATATAGAAGAGACTCAACGGAAATCGCGAAACAGGGAAATAAGACCTCGAATAAAAAGAGACAGGTGGGAGAAATATTCAGGAACGCATGAGTCTCTGGACCCCACATAAATTGCACGCTCACTGGAATCTTCAGCAGAAACCCATCTAGTTTTGCAAATAACCGTATCTAAAGCGTGTGCCATATCGGGATCAAGTTTATGAGAATTTCGTATGAGTTTCCAAGCATCGCTGTATAACTTCGTATATTCCTCTAAATATGTTTTATGTACTTCCTGGGCTTTCTGCACCGCTAAAGCGATTCGTACTTTATTTTTTTTACCGTATCTATTTGAATTGCAGGCAAGATGCAAGAAACCTTTTTGTAGATGAAGCGTTGCTGTACAGTTGTTTTCTGAATCAGAAAAAAAGGATAATATACTGACATTAGGAATACCACATACAAGTCATCCGTCTTCAGAGCAGAATTCAGTAATTCATAGCAATTCAATACCTGATGAATCAAGTGTATCTCTTATATAAGGAAGTATTGATTTCGAATCAAAATATAGAATGTGTGTGGCGTGCGTGTTATCTTAAGACATCAACCAATATAAAATGCTATCTGTCACGAATAACAGTTTGTGAAATATTACCAGCTCGAATAGCGTTTAATATGCGGTATATATATCATAAAACAATATTCAAACAGCAATACTAAGCACGTGACACATCGTGTAGTGTTTGATCAGAAAATTTCACCACTCCTCAACTGCAAATATTCACCAAATAGATTTTGAAAATTTTAAATAGTGCATGGAGCAAAACCCATTTTTGGTACATTTAAAATGTCCAATGCATCCAGAAAATGAATGGAACCATTTCTCTCCAATTTATTTATAAATTCAATATGCGGATCAAGTGAGTAACTGTCAATAATATCAATAAATTTTAAATAACGCAAAGAAAATATTCTCTTTGATGATGTAAATGCTACCCGAGTAATTCACAAAAGTTTGAAGGAGGTGAGGGTGAAAATATTTTCTACAAAATATTTCATACTAATTTCACAAAGGATAGGAAAGGTAGCGGGCTACCTTTCTACTACTAAACAGTAACTTTCATCTCTTTAATTTACCGCGGAAAACTATGTAATTTTAATAGAGCAGTCGTGGAAATAAAAGTGAACATTTTTAGTATCTTATTAAAACAATTGATGACCCACAAAACCGAAAATGATCTCATACCGAAATTACCCCACTCTCCCGCAATTTTTATAATTTAATTTACGTTCAAAATTTGGATGCTGCCCTAATTATTCAAAAGTTTTGTTTGTTTCGTATATTTTTTAATTTAGGATATGTGTTACCTTTAGACATTGAATTTATTCATCAAATATTGAAAAACAGGGATGTATCTATGTAGCGAAGAATGCCAAAATATATTCTTAAGATACAAAAATATAAAATCTTGAAGCAGTTTTGAACGATAAATTATATAATACACTGCATTAAATTACTCAGTACGTTCTGCACAGATGACTTGAGTGTTCATTTAACCAAAGGAGCTGAAGAAGAAATCTGTTTAACAGCAAAAGCTTTCATCATTTGGCATGACGTTTGGTAATTTCGGGCATTTTTAAGGGGCCGCGTGTCCAGCTACCACGTATGAGTTTGAATCGTTCAGTGTAGGAAATATATTGCAAACTGAAAAAGGTAGAATGGCATTTATCCTTTTTCTCACACCAGCCAGTTAAACTTTTCGAATCAACCTAAGCCTAAATTTTGTAATCCTTTAGATGAGAAATATGTGAAGATAGTAGTACAGCAGAATTTACAATATGAATACTGTTGTCTTCTAAACATACACTGAGTGGTCACTGAATTTTAACCACCCCTATCAAAACTGTATGCGGCCCACTGACCAAGTGATTTCCGAAAGGGCGCGATAAGTCGACTGACGTACCATATACACTGAGTGGTCACTGAATTTTAACCACCCCTATCAAAACTGTATGCAGCCCACTGACCAAGTGATTTCCGAAAGGGCGCGATAAGTCGACTGACGTACCATATACACTGAGTGGCAACTTTATAACGACCGCCTGACAGTTTTAAGCAAATGAACTATGGCTGCACGTTGTTGTCGCCAGAGGGCGAGGTTAGTATAGAAAGGGAAAGCTCAGTTCTTGCGACAGTAATAGCAGTGATTTTTGGGTGACGAGATGGGTAAAAAATGCGATTTGATGGACTTTCAACGTGGGATGATTGTATGAGCTTCGTGAAATGTTCCAGAGCAGCTGTTGTTAAAGTGTTTAAAGACTGGACTGTCAGCCAAAAAACTGGGTCTCTACGTGCAACGTGTGGTCGTCATCGACTAGTGACTGCTCGGGCGAAACGGAGAGTGTTCAGACTGGTAACAGAAACAGAAGGGCAACAGTGCAGCAAATAACAGACCATCTTAATCACGGATCCCCTCAAATGATCTCTGCACGCACTGTTTGCCGTACACTGCATCGGATGGGATATGGCAGCGAAGGCCTGTTCGAACACATTTGATGTCTGCAGTTAACAAGAGAAAGCGTCACCAGTTCGCACAGGAGCACAAGGATTGAACAGTCGATAATTGGAAGCAAATTATGTGGTCAGATGAATCACGTTTTCAGTTGCACCATGCCGATGGCCGGGTGAGCATTTGGCTGAAACAGCACGAAAACATGGACCCCAAATGCATTGCTACAACCCTTTAAGCTGGTGGAGGCAACGATATGGTTTGGGGAATGTTTTCCTGGCATGCATTAGGGCCCTTTTTCGTGTGTGACTGGCACATAATATCTAAACATCGTTGCGGACCAAGTGCATCCTGTCATGTGGATGGTTTATCCCAATGGCGATGGCTACTTTCAACAAGGTAATGCGTCCTGCCATAGTGTTGGTATTGTACAGGATTGGTTTCAGGAACATGCCGGTAAGATTCTTTGTTTAGGTGGCCCCCACAATCTCCAGATCTCAACCCCATTGGGAATTTGTGGGATGAAGTTGAACGAGCCATCATCAGACAGCTGGATCCACAACCCTGCAATCTCACACTCCTGGGAGTGCTATTCATCAGGAATGGTCTCAGATTCCACAAACCACATGTCAACATCTCGTGGAGTTCATGCCACGAAGAATCGACGCAGTATTAAAGGCAAAAGGTGGGCACAACGAAGTACTGAGGGTCTGGATCAGTGTATAAGGGGTGAGTGGAGCAATAGGTAGCATAATTCGGAGAGGTATGGGTAAACGGAAGGATTTATCAAACTTTCAGAAAAGATAGATTGTTGGAGCTCGGAAAACGAGTGCCTCGATTTCCCATACTGCTAAACTGGTGGGTTGTTCGCTAACCGACGTAATTAACGTGTATCAGGACTGGCGTGAAAATCGTCAAACAACGAACAGGGAAGCAAAATTGCACAGGACAACGTAATGTTGATGTGAAAGGTGAGCGCCGGGTCCGACAATTCGTACAGACTAACAGACGAAACACTGTTCAACAGTTGACTACCCAATACAACAGAGATCAACCCTAAACAGTATTTGTCATGGTCATGCGTTGTACGCTATAACAACAGACGACCGCGAAAACATTCTCTCCTAACAACGACTCATCGGCGCGAAAGACTTGCCTGGGGCAAAGATCATTCAACTTGGACGTCGAATGACTTAAAAAAAGTGTGTTAGTCTTACGAATCGCGTCGTTTACTCCAGTCCATGGATGGTTGTGTATGAATTTGGTGCAAACAACATAAGGCACTCAATCCATCGTGCATGATCACCACAGTACCAGTCGGTGGAGGCAGTTTTACACTGGTTGGCAAAAATTAGAGACGAAGAGGAGAAATTAGCATAACAGCGGAACGAGCAGGCAGAACGGACCGAAAGACCACTCAGGAGATAGACTGGGGTCTGGTACGGTAGGGCATGCGCATATATGCAGCATGACATAGGGGTGGGGGTGGGGGAGTGTCGGAAAGGTATAAAGCACGCGGACGGTGTACGCTCAGCAACTCGGTGAAAGCTATTGCACAGTGTACATCGGTTTGAACGACGTCGAGTTGCTGCCACCGTGTGATATGGCCAACAGGCAATCCAGTAGACGACATCTGGATGACCGTATCCGAAATCGCGTCATTGGGAAGTTGTAAGAAGGTCGAAGTGTGAATAGTGTGGCCGAGGAGTTCGAGATCGCTCACAGCATCATTTCATGAGCTTGGAGAACATTTCAAACGACAGGAACAGCTGTCCGAGAGTTTAGCAGTGGTCGTCCATGAGCAACCACGGCGGCGGACGACCGGTATATTGTCCTACAAGCGAGAAGAGACAGACGGCAGACAGCGGGAGAAATCGCAAGGCACATGCAGCAGACGACTGGTCGTCCGTTATCGTGTTTTACCGTGGCCAGGAGGCTGCACAAAGGTGGTCTATTTGCACGGCGACCAGTACGGTGTGTGCCATTAACGCCTGCTCATCGGAGATGGCGGTTTCTGCTGCGCCAGGAACACACGAACTGGGCACATCAGCAATGGGGTCTAGTTCTCTTTACGGATGAGAGCCGATTTAGTCTGACGAGCGATTCTGGATATATAGAGATCTGGAGATAGCAGGGAACAAGCAATCACACCTCCAACAGCATCGAAAGGGACCGGATTTGAGGTGGCGGAGCTCTCGTTTGGGGCGGTATCATGCTTGGTAGCCGTACTGACCTCCACATCTTCCAAGGAGGTTCAGTCACTGGTGTCTGCCATTCCACCGAGGTCCTCCTGCCTCACGTGCGTCTGTTTAGTAGTGCTGTGGGTCCTGAGTTCCTCTTCATGGACGACAACGCTACACCTCATCGTACAGTGGCTTTCGCAGAGCTGTTGGAGAGTGAAGATATTCAACGTATGGATTGGCCGGCAAGGTCCCTGGACCTAAATCCAATCGAACACGTGTGAGACCTTCTCGGGAGACGCTTGGCAACGGGTCATCAACCGCCAGCAACGATTAAGCAGCTGCGATTGGCGCTTCAAGAGAAATGGGCTGCGATGCCTCAACAGCTCCTTGACAACCTCGTCATCAGCATGGACAGACGTTGTAAATACTGCAACGCAGCAAGGGGTGATCATATCCCCTACTAAATATTGGATTTTTCTTGGCAGCCGCCTGTCACATGGACGTTTCTGTCTTCTGTCCAGTTGTGCTCGAAGCTACCTTTTCAATAAAGTGCCTTTGTATCCTTTGGATTCCTTGTTTGGACGGTTTTGCTCCCTTGTCCCATATTCTTACATGTTGGAGATCTTATGGTAGGATTTATGTTGATGTGGAGCACTTCTGGACGACGTTACAATCGAAAAACCCTCTGGTCCTTAATTTTGGCACACCAGTGTATCATGTAGGGCACGTTTACCTTGCAGAGACTTGGACCCCTCGTTCATGTGGAACAAAGCATGACTGGTGGCCACTGTCGTGAATTGCTTGCTGACTCTGTACACTCCGAAATGCGGCGCTTTTTCCTGAATGGCGACAGTATCTTCCATTACGATAATGCGCTGAACCACATGTTCAGTGTTGCGCAGGAATGGTTTGAAGAGCACAGTTCAGATTTCTAGCATGTCGATTAGCCTCCGAACTCGCCCGATACAATCCCATAGAGCGCTTTTGGGTCACTATGGAGCGTCATGCAAGGCATCTAGATACATCAATCACCTCCATACCTGCATTAAAGGCCGCGTTACATGCATACAGTTTCGTTGACCTCACCTACATACCGCTTCCGGCATCTTATTGAATTGATGCCACGCCGGACAGCTGCTAGACTAAGAGCGAAAGGAATACATACGAAGTATTAGGTTGGCTGTCATAATTCAGTGATCTCTCAGTGTACACCGAAAACCAAAACGTTATGATCACCTACCTAATATGATGGTGATCTTGTACGTGCTTTCAAAGCAGCATGAGAGAAGTTGAAAGGTAATTCAAAAAATCCTAATCAGTTTTTGTTTACGTAATTTAACGGAAGAGCTCATGGCTCAATGTGGTTGCAGTTCTTCCGTTAAGTTACGTAAACAGGAACTGTTTAGGATTTTTCAAATTACTTGTCCACATGGTTATCCTAATCATGTTGTCCTTTCCTTACTTAAAATGCAATATAGGAGACTTGCAACCACATTGAGCCATGATAGGACACACCATACGTTTATTGGCTCCATCGATTACCACCCTGAGCTTGTCAACCTACTTAAAGGATTTTACAGAGGTATTGACCTAAATTTTGGTGTCCGAACACTTAACCTATTCACTTTTTTTCACAAAGACAGTGATTGAATTCCTTTACAGTCACTTGTATGTGTATATACCATTCCTCTACGTCCTACTGTACCGGGAGTGAGGGAACTGATTTATGTGGGATCTGCCGCTAGGAATCTGCTTTTATGTGTACAGGAGCATGAATACTCAACTAGGAGCCATAATATTTTCACCTTATAAACAATAACTTTGAAATTGGGACAACATTTTCCGGACTGGGACTGCTCAACCATTCTGGCACCTTTAATATATCGTCAGACTTTATTATTTATGGAGTGATAGTGGATTAATTACTAAGGAGAAGGAATCTGTAACGAGGAAACAACTTTTTGTCTTCCCAATGTTTGGAAAAGATTTATCCGGATTTTACCAGCACCAGCCTAACCAGAGACCGGAGAAATATGCAGATTTGGGTGAATACACGCTACTTTGTAAACTGGCAAGTACCTTTCTTTTTTTTTTTTTTTTTTGATTGGAGGTTTAACGACCACCGTGAGCAACTCAATGGGCTATAAGCAGTCTCCAGTCCCTAATTTAGGGTCACTGGTTCCAGGGAAGGGAGAGAGCCAGTTCCGTAAGACAAACACAACATCCATGCCTCACCGGGATTCGAACCCGGACCCCTTACGGACGAATGATCAGAGGTCATCGCTTAGACCACTGCGCCACCGGGGTGGCAACTACCTTTCCTTTTGAACACTTTAATTGTGGGACTCTTGTACTCTTCACTGTGCAGACTCGAGGACGCGGCTACGAAACATCTTGTCTTTTAATTATAAATAAAGTTGTTTAAACATTTTTAACTTTTACGGCTTTTAAGAATCGTGTAAATATTGAGAATTTTACTTTTTTACTTCTGCTATCTATTCTCAAACAATCCTAGCAGTGTGAGATGGCGGACTATGCTGCTGAAAGAAATCCTTACTCGAGGGGAATTACGTTGCCATGAAAGGATATACCTGGTTTTGAATGATATTTTGTCAGGCGCTAGACGTCGCAGTTTCCTGCCCAAGAATGACTGGACTCAGGGATTCCCAGTAAAACATCAGCCGAAGCATTACGTCCTAGACAGACCGGCTTCTTTTCGTCCCACAATGCACCCTGGTGCCAACACTTTCCCAGTTTAATGATGTACACATGCCCGGCGAACCACATGGTGCAACAGGAAACGAGATTAATTGAATCAGACTACTTTCTTCTAATAATTAAAGTCCAGTCTTGATGCTCGCGTGTCCATTGTATACGCTTTCAACAATGAATTTAGGTTAGTGTGGGCACTCGGAACCGCCTGCGGCTTCTCAGATCCATTTTTTAGCAGGTGTCGGTGTACTGTGTGTTGTGACACATTACTCTTGTCACCAGTTTTCAAATTACCAGCGATTTGCACCGGAGTATCCTTTCTGTTGGCTAGTAGAATATGGGTATACCTTCTCACCTGTAGTATCGATAAGCCGGGGTAGGGCTAGACTTTGCCGGCGGTTCTAGGTTTTTCCACCTTTTACCACTTTTCAGATAGTATTAACCACTGCCGGCTGTGAGCACCCCAGAAGCTTTGCCGTCCAGGAATTGCTCTGACGCACTCGTCTGACTATTACAATTTGTCTTTTATTAAACTCGCGTACGTCCGCTGCCTTTCCCATCCGAAGAACAAGAATAACACTGATAACAGTACCAAGTGTTATTTATACGGTTTAATGACTTTCACGCGCGACTCGGTTTACTTGCAGTTGTTTTGGATTTCATACATACGCGCTTGTAATAATGTTTTGGCTCTTCGCTGTATGTCTTGAGTTTAATGCTGCATCAACAAATTCTTATTCTACTCCTGACAACCAATTCCTATTAGAATCTAAGTTGGAAGTTCAAACTCCATCTGGCAGAATATTCTCTTAACTATCGGACAATTTCCTGTCCTTAATAAAAGAGGATAACGAACATTTTTCTGAATAACAAGTAATTAACAGTGCTTAAACCTCAAGCTAAATTAAAAATATAGAGCAGCAGTTCCAGGCAAATCTAACTCATCCGTCATATGTCACATGTTGCATAACCTAGGTACTTCCGTAGCAAACTGTTTCAGAAGCACCTGTAAAGTCATTTCAGAGTTGTTTTTCCCCTTGATATTGCTAGATCACCAATAAAGAAAAACTATAGCAATGTTTGTATATGACCTATCTCCTTGATTATTTTACCCATGGGAAACTGGTTAAGCTGGTAGGTTAGTTATGCATTTTTCATCGTAATTCCACAGAAAAGTCCTCCCTTCTTTGAAGAAAGCATTTGCTATCTCCCGCATTCTATATTTTAAATAATACATTGCACTCTCATTGTGCTGCCTAGTAAGATATCAGTTAGTAAGATGTTAGTAGTAAGATAAACGCCAACACCGCTTACCCTGGTGGTGCAGTGGTCTAAACGTTGACCACACGCCCGAGATTTGTCCTGGCTTAAATCCTGTGAGGCATAGATGCAATATTTGTCTTACAGCACTGGCTCTCTCCTTCAGTCACGCAATTTTCAGCTGCTGAAAAAATTGAAGTTATTTTCTAGTTTACAGGGTTGTGCTTGTGTTTCAACTAAACTGGTTTTTGTGTTTGAAGCGTTCAACTAACCTCCGGTGTCGTACTTTCCTGTTTTTAAGCACTAATTTTGTTATTATACTCATTTAATCACTTCGCAATGCGTTTGTTTACGTTTTGCACTAATGCAAGTGAATGGCGGCTTCCGGTTACAGCAGCCCAGCTGCTTCAAAACAGGAAGTACCTCTTCTTCAAGTTACGTCATTAACAGCAGGTGCAATGGTTCGTCACCACTTCGACCGAAGCATGACAAAACAGCCGAAGATCACTTTCTTGAAAGAAATTTTAATCAAGCCTTTCCAGCAATGGATTGCCAATCCCCTAATATGCTGGCCACGAGAAAATCCCCTATTGCACTTACAAATGAAAAGGCAGCTAACATGAGAAAACCTTCAGGTCAACAAAATGTTGAAGAAATGCTACAAATACAATCTCCGCCCAAAGCTATACGTAGTTTTGCGCAAGCAGTAAATCCGGCAGTTGCATCATCACCCTCAACATTTTTCCCTGTCAGAGGTAAAAGTAAATGAGAAAGGAGTATCAATGGTCATTATGTCTGATTAGCCTGTGGGAAGGCAACATACGAGCTTATTAAATCGCACTGTGCTTTTTGAAGCATTACCTCAAAATCCCATCCCAAAGTACCTAGAAGCATTGGAAGGAGGTACATAGAAGCATATCCGAAGGAGGCGGTGGAGGGAGTAACGTGATGCACTCGAGGTATCTCAGTGCTCTTTACACAAGCATCGTCAGTTGAAAATGTTATGCAGCGTGGGATCACAATCAAATCCCGTACACTTTATTCCACTACCCTGACAAATCACCCAGTGTGGATCACGTTTTACCCAGTACCCCTTGAAGTACTGGATGAGGGATTACTACTTACAGTCAATAAATGATGCAAAGTCCTTGGCACAGTCCAACGAGTGTCCGACGCCCTAAAAGACTTGCCATACAAGCATGTTACAGGACTCAAAAGACAGGTCAGAGTGGTCTTCGCCTCTGAGGATGCCAAGACGGAATGCCCAACTCAAGGAACTGTGATACTGGGAACGAGATCTTACATGTTCCAAATTTACTCGGATAAATACTGCAATTATTGCCGTGCGGCTGGACACATAAGGCAACAATGCCCAACTTATCAAACAACAACTGAGCTCGTTCTTTCAACAGTTCCACAGAGAACGACAACCAAGCCAACGATAGCTTCAACGATCACAGCTATGACACCATATCAGTCAGCGGACAACGCTGGTGGAAATGAGGCTGAAGAGAACTCCAAATCTACTAAGCTTCCGGACGATCAGCCATTGCAGCCTGCAATACTACCTGCAATTCCAGGCGATATCATCAGAGAACAGCCACCTGTTACTGATAGTGAAGGTGGACGTTCCATGGACATTTGCATCGTAGAAGAGTCCACAGATATTAGTACTGGAGGAACCACTCGTGATGAAACACAGACTCATATTGAAGAGTTAGAGGAACAACCACTGAACACCTCGTTAGTTTCAGTACCAGAGACAGATGGAGAGATCCCCACGTCTGCGAAACTTAACCTTCCAGCTGATTCAAAGCCAATGGAGCGCACCACTACATATTGCCTCAGTATGTCAAAGCGTTGTGGCTCATCGCCTGATATAACTGAGCATAAGCATTCAAAATCAAGAAAACTAACAACCGCTCATTCCACTGAATCAGTGGATGGCGGAGTGAGAGGAGGACCATCCACTTCAGCAGCGGTTTCAAAGCGAGTTATCACCGGACTGACACGTAAAGTAAGTACAGCATCAGTGCCAATTCCAGCGTATCGTAATATGAATGATCTAGTGGACATGTGTCCACACGAGGCGGAGCCGTACTCAAAATACATCTAGAAAAACATTTTAACAGAGAAACAGGGGCGTCGGTGTTTCACCAAACAATTTCATCAAGAGCATCCGGTGGACTTTGAAGTCGGATATAAACAATTACAAGCATATTATGAGTATTTTACTAAAGTCACTCCACAGAAACATCGCTTTCGTTCGTATTTGCCACGTTACCAAGCTAAAATTTCATATTATTTATCAAACGCCGAGAATGTTAAATATTATTTAACATTCACCGAGTCAGCTGTGCGACTCGGTGAATGTCCAAACAATTTAACTTCACCTCCTTCAATTGCAGACGGGTCGCAAATTCTTTTGAGAACTCTCTTGCATATGAGGATCACTCCCCAACCCTGCCTGAAATCCAATATTTGCAGGAAACCAATTGTACTCCAGTGACCCCAATGCACCGTTGGAGGGTGTGGTCATACAAATCCTTTCACTGTCATGGGACTCGAACCGGATCAGGGATCGCCATCGCAGTGCATAATAAACTCTCATATACATTTGCTAACATCAGGGAGATCGTAGGATTTGAAGGCATCTTCTTGGCGCTTGTATCATTGTTGCAGGTTTAACTTTTCATCTTTTTAATATTCATATGCCAAATTCAAATGCAGAAGCACTTTCGCTCATCGAAACACTAATGGCGCTTTTCGAAACGATCCCATCCAAAGATGTCATTGTTTTGGGAGGCGATTTCAATTGTACCCTGCAGCCAGATCTAGATCGAAACCACTCGACTGAGTATAGGATGGCCTTAGTGTCAGCTCTAACAACATTAGTCAACTATGCTACGTTAAGCGATGTGCATCGTGAATACCATCCATCCACTCCGGCGTTTTCGTGGAGGTCACCGGTTGCCACATCACAGGCGGAGGCCGGCCTCGACAGATTCTACGTTTCTGAACATTTCTGTACAGCTGTCCAAAAGGCGGAATATCGCCCCACAATCTCTTCTGATCACTCCATATGTACAATCTCGTCAGATCACTCCGTACGTACAATCTCCTCAGATCTATCCATATGTACAATCCCCTTCATGTTGCCAACCACAAATATCCCGAAATATCATATTTGGTCTCTTCCGGATTACTTATTTCAAGATGTGGGGTTCAACAGTACAGTCATTCAGATTCTTCAAACAGCCAAAAATAATTTGAATACTGCTGACGACCCGATAACCCACTGGACTACAACAAAAAAACAGATTATGGCTTTTGCTCGACGTTTTTCAGGGAGTTATAATTTTGATCATTCCATGAAAATTGCACATTTGCGATCAACCCTTGATTGTCTGGAAGTAAAATCTGCCACCTACAGTTCAACAAAAGCAGCGTCAAGAAAACTTTTGGAACAGGACCCAAGCCAAGCACTGCGAAGACTCGAGTTCCACGAACTCACTGATGAGGTCCATGATGTGTGCGCACTCGCTGGGATTGAACAGTGTCTCCTTTCGAGGACCTCTCTCACCCATCTTGCTGTCCAATACGGAACCGTTACTAACGATCCTACTATCATGGGTCCCGTGAAAGTTTGAACTAATCCCTACCTTCCTATAATTCATTACCCCCCTGTTCGCCAACCTTCCCAATATTCCGTCTCATCTCTTTTCTCCCCTCATTTCCTTAATTTCTGACGTTGAGATTAAAAATGCTTTATCCACTTTCAATCAACATTCAGCTTCTGGCCTCGACGGTCTCTCTATCTTTTTCTATCGCGCTTTTGCTCCGTTACTTCTGCCACTTCTACAAGCTTGTTTTAATGCTCTTCTTACTGGTCACCCTATTCAGTCACCTTTCACCGTTGCCCACATCCGCTTTCTGCCAAAGAAAAAGGACTTGCTCAACCTGAACAACTGGCAACCCATTAGCATCCTAAACTCCGCCTATAAACTGTACACCAAAATTCTGGCACTCAGACTCAACTCAGTTTTACCACACGTAATACATGAAGATCAAGCTTATTCAATTCCATGAAGATCTATTTATGATTCAGTTCATTTAATTCAGAATATGGTCGTTCTTGCAGAGCAGCGGGTCGAACCCCTGGTGGTGTTTTTACTTGATCAATGCCAGGCGTTTGATCGCGTTGCGCATCCTTACCTCATTCAAACCTTACAGTCCTTTGAATTTCCAGACAGTTTGTTCAATTATCCTAAATCTCTACACTGATTCCGTTGTCCACGTTCGTACTGCAGCGCTACTGTCTGGGGGTATACCGTTTTCTGCTGGTATTGGGCAAGGAGGTCCCCTTTCAGGACAGCTGTTTTCGCTAGCCTTTCGCTAGCCTTTGAACCTTTTCTTCTCCTACTCCGTAATCGATGTACTCCATCCCCACTCTCATTAATCCCAGTGAGTCGTCATCATGCGGCCGCGCTTACGGCGCATGCTGATGATCTCACGGTCTTTACCCTCTCTGAATCTTTCTTTTTACAGCTATCTTCCTGTTATGCCGACTATGCAGGGGCGTCCGGGGCAGCGCTGATCACAGCCAAGTGCTGCGGGTTGTAGTGCGGGGCGTGGAGCTCCCGTACTGATGGGCAATGGGGCGCAAATTGGTCAAATATTGGTCAGCGCTTCCTGGGGTCTCGGTTGGCCGGTCTTCGCTCCGCACTAAAAACAACATTAATATATCTCTTCTTTCCACTTTTCAACGTTTACTGGCGCGATGGAAACGCGTCCGGAACTGCATGGCAGTGCGGGGACGGGCGCGAGTCGTCGTAACACACCTTGTCCTAGTCTTTCTATATACTTGGACGTCAGAGGTTGTTCCAACTGCGTTTCTTTCCACAATCTCTTCAGAAATATCCTTGTTCATATGGCACAGGAAACACTGGATAGCGCTGAGAGTCCTGTCGCAGCCGGTGCCATGGGGTGGAGTTAATCTACCAGATGTGGCACTGCTGTACAGGGCGACTCGGCTAGCACTTCTTCTCCGACAATACTCTTATCCACCCTCATCGGCTGTTCTCACTCTGGATGCAATTCTCGCTCCGCACAATATATATCTAACAGTTAAAGTGCTATTAAAGATGGATCGACTCACTCTACTTCCTCGACGCCTACCTGCAGTCGCAAAAGAAGCCATCAAATTCTGGAGGGAGTTCGCATTACAAAGGCTTCTACCCACCTGTCCCCAGGAACTACTGGAAGAGCCTTTGTTCTACTCCACGACAGTTTATCAACGATCATGTGATCCCTTTGTGTACCCAGAATGGATTAAGGCTGGAAGACTGACAGTTGCACAGCTGGTGGGACCTGATCTCCAATGGCTCTCACTTTCATTTGTCTCTGCACAGCTTTCAATTTCTTTAACGAATGTGGACAAATTGGCCTGTTTACATTCTGCTTTGAAACGTTTATTTCCTATTTTTGTTTCTTCATCAGGTATTATTCCTCAAGCGTCAGTTCCTTTATCCTTCGCATTTGCTTTATCCCACCCGTCTGGGCCAGTGTTACTTCACAACTTCCGGTCTAGTTTCATTTATAAACACTTGTTGTTGGGTTCGACTTCTCCAATTTCCATCCCTTCAATTCCCCCGGGGGTAGAACGGGCGGGGTGGGGTTCTCCGCACCGCACCGTCGGCCTCCCGGAGGAGCGTGACATACAGTGGAGATTTTGATGGACAGACTCCGAACACCAGAAAGGCTGATCAGATGGGGTCTCAGAAATTCCTCGGACTGCCATTTGCGGTGTTTTCGGGGACATTTTCCACATTTAACACTCATGCTGTGTATTAGAACCGTTATTCCAACTTCTAAACATCCTTGTAGGCAAAGTGTGTCCTCACATGCACTCTCGTCATGAGTTCAATTATTTAGTCTCTCGTGACAGGGTTACACAGCATCGACCGAACATCTGCTCGCATTTTTTTGTGTTAGCAAAATTTTCAATTCATGGATTTTGGCAATCATTAAGATACATTTCTCCTACCCCTGCCATTGCCGAAGCGGGTAACCTTTTGCAACTTCGTTTTCGAAATGCATTAACTACACGTCTGTCATCAGAAAATGCAACCCACTCTTGCAACTCTAGTCAAGGGATCTTTCATTCTGAATGGTCCCCGGGATCAACTTGGTATGAAGTACGTAACCGAATTGTTCATCTAACCGTGTAAAGTGGAGCAGACAGAGGTGATGCGTGTGGCTTTGTCAGCTGCCCGTGGGTCTTCAGCGTAGATCTGCTTGCATATAGCTGCTTCTCCGTTTAAATAATCTTTGTTATTCTTTTTTTGTGTCTAATGTCACCAGTTCATCTTTCTTTAATAGTGTATTAAGTATACGATATATTTCCTCACACTGAGGATTAAATGGAGTTCATTGCGACTTTAATTGGTCTTCCACCAAAAGTCTGTCTGCGGTATTTGCTAGGCGAAATGCTGTTGTGCGGACTTGCACATCCTGAGATCATTGTCATTCTTAACAATTAAACCTCAATCCTGTTTCATTACAAAATGTTTTCATGGAAAGGGTCACTTTGAGGAAGTGTCCCACATGTGCAGAGATACTGTCATCCACGAAGAATTTCAAGACGCAATTGTTTTTGTTTGGTTTTTCCGGTTTTTCCAATTAATAAATCCTTATCTTTCCTTGTAATTTATTCTATCTCCCTTACCCGGAGCTGTGGTTGTTTCCTTTAGAAACAACACACAGCTCCTACGCACTACAATATTACAGAACACGAAAACAACACCTAGCGATATTAAAGTCTTATTTCGAGGAGAGGGAAGATTTAGGAGATTCAAAAAACTGTTCGCTGTTGTTGACGGAATTCTTATCTGTAAACAACAAGAAGGATAACTTCCGATATTCTAATTTAGCCAACTGGTGAAATGTTGTGCCAATGTTTTCAACCACAGAGCCGAATAGGATGTATGCCTTGTGGACTGTCGGGAGAGCGTATGATTATAGGAGCACAATAAGCGTAGGATAGCATAAATATTTTCTAGAAATTGAAGTCAAAAGTGTTGCAAAACTTGATGACCTCACAAATCTTTTTCATGTGGTGTAGGATAACTTTTTTATAAATTTATAATGTTCTTCAGTGTTTAAAATCGAAATGTTTCTCACTTAAATGCAAAATGGCTTTTCACATTCTTGGAATACTCATTGATTATCTAAGAAAGTTTCTGGGTAGACAAAAGTTTGATTTTCCTGTTAATTTTCGAAATAATCTTACACAAAGACGTTAATTTAGTTAGTCAACTTAGGCACGAGGGGCCTTATCCCTTTCTCAGGTGTACAAGTCTAGCGACGATGTGATCGCCAGCCTTCTACACCTGAGAAGGGGGACAGATACACCGATCAGGCAGAACATTAAAACACCTACTTAATATGATGCATTTATGGGTCCACCACTCGGCGCCAAAAGAGTTCTCACCCAATGATATTCAATGAGATGTTAGTAGGTGCCCCTTGATATCTGATATCATGACTACAACAGAAGATCCCGCAGTTCCCGTAATTTATGTGGTTGGTGTGATGCTGCTCGTACCCGTTTCTCCACCTAAAAACACAAATGCTCGATAGGAATCAAGTTCGGCGAATTTGGGGGCCATGGCAATAAATGGAATTCCTCTTCATGTTCTTGGAACCATTCCTAAACCTTCTTCGCAATGAGGTATGGAGCATTGTCTTGTTGAAAGACGCCATCTCCCCGAGGGAATACAGTCTCCACAAAGGGGTGTACTTCGTCAGCCAAGATGTTCAGGTACGTGACAGCTGTCAAAGTTCGCTCTACATGGAAAATTGGTCCAAGTGTTCCCCCCCCCAAAAAAAATATTACACGGACCATCACACTTCCTCCAGTTGCCTGGATCCGTCCCACAGTGCATCCAGGTAAGAAGGCTTCCTTTGGTAAACGTCGGACACGAGCTCGTCCGTCGACATGGTGTAATAGAAAACCGGATTCGTCTGGCCATGAGACCCTCTTCCAGTCCTCTATGATGCAATGCCGATGATTACGTGCCCACTGCAAGCGTTGACGAATGTGAACGCCTATGAACATAGGCACACGAAAGGATCTGCGCTTGCGCATGCGCATATACAAGAGCGTACGATGATCTGTCTGTTCGGACACATTGGACTCTTCACTACAATTGAAATTATGGGTAATGTCAGCCGCAGTAGCCTTCCTGTTGCTGCGGACCAAACGAGATAGCCTGCGCTGTGCCTCTTGCATCAATTTTTTGTGGCCCGCCCACGCCTTGTAGATGGCTTAAAGTATCACCTGTTTCGAACCATCTTTGACTGGTATTAACTATTGCATTGCGTGAGCAGCCTACCAGCGTCACTGCTTCGGAGATGCTCTTACCATGGCATCACGCCATAACGACCTTTCTTTTGTCGAAATCAGATAGCCTTTGCTTTTCCCATGTTGAGACGAAAAGAAACTGGAAGAGCTACAACTCAGGTATTATGTACAGGGTTATTCATAAAGAAGTGTACAGTTTCAACGCACTGTAAAACAAGAACAATGTAAGATATTTTATGCTACCTGTAACAGAATTGTAGGGGAACGTTTCAAGTTCTTTTTAGAGACAGTCACAGGTGTTCTATGTGTGAACCCTTAGTCACACGACACACATCGAGCCGGTAATTCATTTTCGCTGAAACGCAAGGTAATATATCAGAATCAAGTGAAGTGATAGTGGCTGTGATAACGCTGTTTCAGTTCCACTAGATCAACAGGAAGGGGAGGGGCGAATGCCTTGTTCTTTACGTTCCCCCACAGGAAAAAGTCACAAGCTGTTAAATCAGGACTTCTGGGTGACCATTGGGTCAGTGGAATGTTGTAGTCCGCGGCTCGTCCAATCCAACGGTGAGGAAGATGTTCCTCAAGATAATCTCGCACGTCGCCTAACCAGTGCGGTGGTCCAATTGGAGAATGAAGTTTTCACTGTCGTCCTGCAACTGTGGTATCAACCAAAGACTTATCATATCCAGAAAAGAGCATCCCGTAATAGTTCTCTCGTGAAAAAAGAAGGGGCCGTACACTTTCTTTTTGGACACAGCACAGAACACATTTATCTTTGGGGAATCTCGCACGTGTTTCACTGTAAATCTGCGATTATCCGTTCCCCAGAAGTGAACATTGTGCTTGTTTACCTGACCACTCACGTGAAATTTAGCTTCATTGGTGAAAACTAAGTGATGAGCTAAATCGTCATTTTCAAAACGGTGCTGCATTTTGACATAAAATTCAAAGCGCTTTGTCTTTTCAAGGTCAGTGAGATTTACAACATCTGCACTTTGTATGGAATCATTTTCAGCTTCTTTCTCAAAATTCTCTAGACAGTAGGATGTGAAATCTTCACTTCAGGACTTACCCTCTGAGTTGATTTTCCCGGGCTTCGTTGAATGGCAGTGCAAACACTATCGACGACCTCTTCCGATACACGCGGTCGTCCAGGACTTTTAAATTTGCACAAACAGCCCGTAGTTTCAAATTTTTTATGCCAATCGTAGATGGATTTTCTGGTTGGAGGTTCTTTTCCGAATTGTGATCGAAAATGCCGTTCCACAACAGTTACAGATTTCTTTTGCTCAATCCAAGAACACAAAACGCCTGCCTTCACCACTGCAGACGCTGCCATTTTGACTGACTAGTGATGTGACGCGCGCACTATCGCCTACGTCACTTCCCTCAGTACGGAGACACAAACTTTATGAGTACATCTACCTAACGGTTTGCAGTTGTGGTCCGTGTCTTCAACTGTTGCTGTTTTACAGCATCTGAAAACTGTAGACTTCTTTATGAATCACCCCGTATAGCACTCGCGACTATAGCACGCCACGCTGATTGGCTGCACTTGCTCTTATTTGCAGGACGCAGAGGTGGTTTTAATATTTTGGCCGATTGGTGTATGTAGGTTGGTTTCAAAAGCAGATATGTACGCCTTTATATTCAACTCCTCCTTTACCTTTGAGAACAGATTGTGATAATAAGTTGGCGTTAAAGAAATTTGCGAACTACTGTAGCGTTCAGTTCCATCATAGTTAAATGTTTCCATTTATCCAGAAATACATTTTGGCCTCAATGAGAGAATTTTTTTAAAGTAATTTGTTGGGGAGCGAATAATCACTAACGCTCTTAATGTTATCAAACAACAGTGAATAAATACTCATGTGTTCAGCATTTATTGGACAAATCCCCTCCGTGCTCTAGAATCATCTTGTTAAGAATTTTCCCTTATTTTAAACTTCCATTAGCGAATATTTGACAACGACTGAAAATATATATACCAGCTACTTCGGAAGAATGTGCTTCGAGAGGAAATCCTAGCTCTGCGAATCTATTATTTTTGAGGTTCTTCTAATTCACCTTCCCTTTCGCTTTCCAGCGTTCATTTAACTGTGTTTTAATCCAAAGATTCCATCCTTCAATTCGGTCTTTTCTTCATTCCCTGCCTTTTGGAAAAGAGGAATCCTCTCGCATTCGTTGCCTGGAAACAAAGGGATGAAGGGAGGGAAGGAATGCGGGACTCGGGCTTCAGACAATAGACTTTAATTGTCAGCCTTCATTCCTTTGTGACTGTTGATAATTGTGCAATACCTTGAGAGAGTCGGAACACAATTTTGCGAGATATACAATGTCAGATCCTCGCACCTTTCCCAAGCTCCATCACGACCTTTCACTAACTCCTTGTTTGTAATCTGACAGTGGCATTCATTCGAGCGCATCTTGGCAACAACGGCTTTGCTGTCAACTTACCCTTGCTTCCCCTCCCCCTCCCAACCGCCATCCCTTGTTCCAACTTCTCCAATAACCTCGAAACGAGTATACACCGCTCAGACCAATCTTCATTTTACACCGCTACGATGCTCAGAGAGGGAGAGGGAGAGGGAGAGAGCGAGGGATCCCTCCCACGTATTACTCCTTTCACGAGTTTTAATCACCGTGTAAGCACTCTGTCACGGTAGAATATGAAAGTTCTCCTGCCACCTATGAACTTCTGACACCTCAGAAAGAGAGAGAAGACAGGAGAGGAGGAAAGAGAGGAGAGGGAGCAATATCCGATACACGATCCGTTGCTACGAGTTTAGTCAATGACCATGCGAGCATTCTTTGGATTCTCCAGAGAATGTGTTTGCTATGTGAGGTTCGCTAAAAGAGTAAATTGAACTGGGGAATATTGAATGTGCTCCTCGAATGTCACTACCACGATTTGGTGCAAACGCGAGTTCCGCCAGAACTGAAAATTTTCAGACGTCGCTGTGTAAGGAAAATGTCTCACATTCAAGGTAGCTGAATTAAGATACATCTCATATTATTTCGATCTATAGACTCTTCTCCGTTATAATTTGGTTTGTGTTATTTTCGAAGATCTTAACCAAATACATACTTTGCGATTTGCGGGTGTTAACTCACAGAAACCGCACGCACACGTATGAGAGACATCACAGTTCGAAAGAAAAAGTGAGATTAAAACATTACACAACGAAGTGTAGCATTTGTAACGCCAAAGAAAAGAAAGTAGAAAGCCTAAGCAACGAAAATTTGAGTCAAATAAAACCCATTTTTTATACAAAATTATTGTCCCAACAAGTGTTTTAGTTTTTAAAAATATCTATGGCGTTTTTAATTAATTTACTCGAAACACCAGTAGGCTTAAACCTAATTTATCTCTTCTTGTAGTTTAACTTAACTTATCACATAACATATTAAAACTATAATAGTAATTCGATTTATTATCGTAAAAATAGAAATAAAAGTTTCCAAACTTTCGCATATCAACCAGATGGCTTTTTTCACTATGGTAGGCAGGAAGCTCAGTGTTATTAATATTTTTCGTTTACCTTCATGGCAAAAGCTGTCTGGTTGATGAGCGGAAGCTTGGAAACGGTTCTTTTTAAACATATAAATCTTGCTAATAAAGTTTTATTATTTCATGTATAGTTGGTGTACAGTTCCTTGCTAATAATTAACTTATCACTTTAATAGTTTATCCTAGTGTTCCAAGTGTTCAAAGCAGTAGAACAATACTATACTGTGCAAATTAATTGGGACAAAGTAAAAAATCACACTTTATTCCAAACTATGCCTTTATATCATTCTATGCCTAGATCATCATCATCATCATCATTGTCAACCATTATCAATCCACTGCTGGACGAAGGTCTCCCCAAGTTTCCTCCACAACGGTCTGTCTTGTGCCAGTCTCCTCCATGTCACCCCTGCATACTTTCGAATTTCATCCACCCATCTCCCATGTGGTCTTCTTCTGGGTCTTTTCCTGTCCCTTGGAATCCAATCTAAAATTTCGGCTGTCCATCGATGATCTGTCCTTCTGGCAGTATGTCCAGCCCATTGCCATTTCAGGGATTTAACTCTGATCATGATGTCTTCCACTCTTGTCATTTTTCGGATCCACGTGTTCCTCTTCTTATCTCTCCTGGTTACACCAAGTATGCACCTCTCCATGCTTCTTTGAGTTGTCTGCAGCCTTTGTATGTCTCTTTTAGTTAAGGTCCACGTCTCTGCACCATACGTAAGCACTGGAAGGATGCATTGATCAAACACTTTTCTTTTAAGACATAATGGCATATTGCTCTTGAAAATTATGCCGTTTCTTCCAAAAGCTCTCCAGGCAAGTTTTGTACGCCGATTAATTTCTTCATCAATGTGACCCTCACTTGATATCTGCTGTCCAAGATAAACGTATGTGTCTGTTATCTCCAGCTTTTCTCCATCAATCGATAAATCTTCATTTCTTGCAAAAGCATTGAACATCACTTTTGTCTTCTGAAAGTTCATTTTTAATCCCACTTCTTTACTCTTGTCAGCAAGTTCCTGGATCATACTCTGCAGCTCTGATGGGCTAGTTGCAAAAATGACTACGTCATCAGCAAAACGAAGGTGGGTTAGATAATCTCCATTAATCTTTATCCCCTTGTTTTCCCAGCTCAGTGACTGAAAAACACCCTCCAATGTGGCATTAAAGAGCTTCGGAGATATGGTGTCACCTTGTCTCACTCCCTTTCCAATTTTTATGTGTGTTGTATTTTCAAACAGCCGAATCTTTGCACTTGCATTTTCATACATGTTATTAATAATATTAATGTATGCATCTTCAATACCGCAGGTTTTCAGAGCCATTGTAACTGCTGATGGTTTCACCGAATCAAAGGCTTTTTCATAATCGATAAAAGCCATGCACAATGGAAGTTCATATTCCCTCGCTCTTTCAATTAGTTCTCTCAGCACATGGATATGATCTATTGTGCTGTAGCCACTCCTGAATCCAGCTTGTTCTCTCGGTTGAACCATGTCCAGTGTTACCTTCAAGCGGTGTGAAAGAACTTTAGTGAAGATTTTATAAACTACTTGTAGGGCCAGACATATCAATTCTTAGATAATACTTTTTCTTTCCCGCCGTATAGCGAGCTACCGCCTCGCCTTTACTATACGATCTGGCTATCAAGGCGGCTGAAGGCGTCCTTGTGTAGAAGAATAATTACCTCGACAAACTCAGTCCAGTACACGGAAATAAAAACAACAACAAGACTTTATTATTCCGATAACATTTGCTTCACGGGTTTCCGATGGTTTTCCGCTCAGGTTCCCGTGCTGACCACGTGCTACCTTTCCACAATTCTTTCCGCGATACCCGGTGGACGAAGGAATCCTCCTTCCCGTTCACCACGCTGCACGTCTGCGATAACCGCAGTCCTTCCGTCAGAAACTGGTGTCCAAACCAGGACCCTCTCTCCTTGACGACCGAAGCTCAACTGTCTCACTTAATCCTCCTCGCCCTTTCTGTCCTCTATCACTCATGCGCAAGAAAAACTGGTTTTCCCGGTCAGCACGTGAAATACCTGTACTCAGGAATGTCGTCGGATACCCGCAGGGGATTACAACCTTGCACGTATACAAAAGCAGTATGACAACTTGTTTAACAAAAGCACTCGAGCAGCTGACTCTTCAAGGTCAGATGCCCCAGGTGTTCATGCACCATTCTCTTAATCCCCCATAGGATTAAAATCGTACCACTTGGGTGGTGAAGAATATCAGTTCTTATCTGAAACAACAAAATGGCGGAATGAAACGTCCGTCCGCACGTGTTCATCACAATATTAAAAGTACATAAATTCATATTTGACAGTTCGATTACGGGCGACCCTTACAGGCCCCCACCAAATGAACGAGAGATACGGTCTTTTGCCATATTCTCGAGTCAGTCTCTTCCTTGCCTGCAGATCTTGGGTGACACAACATAATACACTTTTTCACTTCTCGCACGTTATGGTAACATATACACTTGTACCACCCTGAGACCTTCTGTGGATCTCCACCTGTGCCGTGAAACATTCTCACCATGACGCTGCCCTACTCTTTAAAACTGAGTCTTGACAACGCATCGGCGTGAGGAATTAGTTTGCCCGCGACATGAGATATGGATAAATTAAATTGGGAAATAGCCAAACTCCAACGCTGTAATTTTGAACTTTGCGATGCGGAACGGGTGAGAAAAGTAAGGGGTTGTGATCGGACATAACTTCGACCCGGTTACCGAAAATCCACCCTTCAAACCTTTGCAAACCCCATACTATGGCGTACGCCTCCTGATGGCTGACCGCCCATCTGGCTTGCGTCCCATTTAATTTTTTGCTAGCATAGGCCACTGGCCTAATGTTGCCTTCCTCATCCCTCTGACTCAAACAACATGCCACCGCAAAGGAACTCGCATCCGTGTGTAAGATAAAATGCTTACTGAAATCCGGGGTGTTTAATACCGGTGCCTTACACAAATTTTCCTTCAGAGTCCTGAATGATTCCTCCAACTTTTCCGACCAAACTACCCTATCTGCCGCCCTTTTTCCTGTGCAATCTGTTAAAGGTTTAGCTATCTTTGCGAAGTTAGGTACGTAATCACGGTAATACCCACATAATCCCAAAAAGCTACGTATTTCCTTTTTTGTCTGAGGGGGCAAAAGGTCCCTGATGGCCTGCAATTTCTCGGGGTCCGGCCGGTGATGGCCCGAGCCGACCACGTGCCCTAAGTAATTCACCTCTGTACGGGCGAAACAGCATTTGTTCAAATTTCCCGTAAAGCCTGCCGCCTCCAAACTTTCAATTACTCCTTTCAAATGTTTCAAATGCTCCTCCCATGGGCCAGAAAAAATAGCCACGTCGTCCAGGTACGCTATCGCATAGTCTTGGTGCGGGGTCAAAACTTTATTCATGGCTCTCTGAAAACTAGCCGCCGCTCCTGATAACCCAAAGGGCATTACTTTCCATTGATAGAGCCCCTTATGCGTTGCAAAAGTGGTATACTTTCTACTGTCGGGGTCCATTGGGATTTGATAGTACCCCTTTAACATATCAAGCGTAGTAATATACCCCACCTTCGCTAACAAATCTGGGATATGAGACATCGGAAATGCGTCCGGAACAGTGTGAGAATTTAACATTCCGTAATCTACACACATCCGAACCTCTCCATTTTTCTTAGCCACGCATACTACCGGATGACTATACTCTTCTTTTGATTCTTCAATCATCCCACGATCCCACAACTCCTGGATCTGGCTCTCCACTGCTCTCTGCATCGGTTGTGGCACCTTGTATCTGTGCTGGGTACGAAGTACGCTTTCCGGCTGGAGTGTAATTGTGTGCTTCCCAATTGACGTCTCTCCCACTTCTCCCGAAAAGAACTTCTTCGAGCTGTTCACCAGCTCCTGTAACTCCCTAAGTTGCTCCCGAGTTATCCTTTCCCTATCTATCCTGATTTCCTCAGGTTCTTTTGCTTCCTCCGTTTTCCTCACCGGAGCCTCCTTAATTTTGCCGAACTCCTCATCTGTCTCAAAAATCACTCCGACTACACTGATCCGGGGCTTAAACTCTCTTAGCTTCCCCACGTGTACATGCCGAAGCTGCCCGTTTCCTAGTTCAACTACATAGCTATTGGACCCCCGTTTCTCAGTTATGTGCACTGGGCCGGTCCACCTAGCATACACCTTGTTCTTGGAGTCCGGGATCAGGGCTATCACCTGGTCTACCACTTGAAAGGACCTCTGTCGCAGCCGACGGTTATAATACGACGTATACCGTCGCTGCTGTTTCACCGCCACCTCCTCCACTTGCTGAGCCGCCTTCTCCATGCGCTCCTTCATTTGCTGCAGGTACTGCTCCGCTGATACTGATATGCCAACGGGCAGCCTACATTCCCCCGCCCAATTTTTCTTCAGAATGGCCAGCGGACCAATGGGCTCTCGCCCGTATAGCAACTGAAACGGGGCCGCGCCCGTGGTAACATTGGGAACCTCTCTATAGGCCCATAATAAATATGGCAAAGCCTTATGCCACTGCCGAGGCTCCTCCCTTATCACATAATGCAGCATTCCTTTCAAAACTCTGTTGAATCGCTCGACAAGACCGTTCGAGGCGGGATTTCCCGGGACGGAGAACCTAGGAGTCGACCCTAGACGCCTTAGGATCTCTTGTGTCAACCCCGACACAAAATTTGTGCCCCGGTCCATCGCTACTACCTCCGGAATCCCTGTGCGCTGAAAAATTTCCAGTAGTGCGTCGCACGTGCTCCGGGCATTCAATGAAGTCAGACATACGGCTTCCGGCCACCTAGTATGCTGATCTACCATCACTAATATCCACCGGTGACCCTTGCTCGACGGTGGTTCAATCGGTCCGATTAAGTCCACATTAACAACCTGAAATGGTCTGGGGGGTCTCCTAACTGCCTCAATCGGAACCCTGTCTGCCCTCGTGATGGGACGTCTCAACTGACACACTTCGCATACATCACAATATCTACGCACATCTTTCTTCAAGGTAGGCCAGTAGAAAGAATATCTAATCCGCTCTAGGGTCTTCTTGTGGTATAAATGCGCGCCAAAAACCGAATCGTGTGCCAGCTTTAACACTTACGCCCTCCGCTCTTCAGGAACTACCAACTGTAGCGTAACCTGTCCCAACACTGGCTCCCGATGATACAACATTCCATCCGTATAGAGATAACCACCTCTCCCATTTTCCGCCTCAATCCTACCGACTGCGCCACTTTATCTGGCTGTAGGGCCAGACATATCAATTCTTAGATAATACTTTTTCTTTCCCGCCGTATAGCGAGCTACCGCCTCGCCTTTACTATACGATCTGGCTATCAAGGCGGCTGAAGGCGTCCTTGGGTAGAAGAATAATTACCTCGACAAACTCAGTCCAGTACACGGAAATAAAAACAACAACAAGACTTTATTATTCCGATAACATTTGCTTCACGGGTTTCCGATGGTTTTCCGCTCAGGTTACCGTGCTGCCCACGTGCTACCTTTCCACAATTCTTTCCGCGATACCCGGTGGACGAAGGAATCCTCCTTCCCGTTCACCACGCTGCACGTCTGCGATAACCGCAGTCCTTCCGTCAGAAACTGGTGTCCAAACCAGGACCCTCTCTCCTTGACGACCGAAGCTCAACTGTCTCACTTAATCCTCCTCGCCCTTTCTGTCCTCTATCACGCATGCGCAAGAAAAACTGGTTTTCCCGGTCAGCACGTGAAATACCTGTACTCAGGAATGTCGTCGGATACCCGCAGGGGATTACAACCTTGCACGTATACAAAAGCAGTATGACAACTTGTTTAACAGAAGCACTCGAGCAGTTGACTCTTCAAGGTCAGATGCCCCAGGTGTTCATGCACCCCTCTCTTAATCCCCCATAGGATTAAAAATCGTACCACGTGGGTGGTGAAGAATATCAGTTCTTATCTGAAACAACAAAATGGCGGAATGAAACGTCCGTCCGCACGTGTTCATCACAATATTAAAAGTACATAAATTCATATTTGACAGTTCGATTACGGGCGACCCTTACACTACTGATAGGAGGCTGATAGGTCTGTAGTTTCTGAGATCCTCAATGTCACCTTTCTTATGTAGCAGGATCATTGTAGCGGTGTTCCAATCCTCAGGAATCTTTCCTTCATTAAGGCATCGAGTGAAAATTTGGGCGAGTACTGTTTCGATTTCTCCACTTGCTTCTTGTATGATGTCTACAGTAATTCCATCTTCTCCTGGAGCTTTTCCCCGCTTCATGTTCTTGATTGCATGTGCAACTTCTGCTGGAAGGACTGGAGGAACTCTGGTACTGGTATCTTTCATGATGTCTGGAGTGCACGTATCATCCCTTTCATATAATTTGGAGTAGAAATCTTTCACTCTTGTCAAAATTTCGCCTCTATTTCTTGTTACAGAACCATCTTCTTTTCTCAGTGCCATAATCTGTTTTCTTCCCTTACTGAGATGTCCCTTTGCTATCTTTAGGCTTTGGTTGTTTTCAATTGCTTTCCTCACTAGTTCACAGTTGAATTTTCTTACGTCTTCAGTGATACTTTTTCGTACTGTCTTGCATAGCTCTATATATTCCACTTTGGAAGTCACATCTTCTTTAGTTGTCCTCATCTCTCTTCTTCTTTGCATCAACATTTTCGTTTTTCCTGATAATTTATTTACATGCAACTTGTTCTTAGACCCAGCTAATTTTGTTGCTGTTTTTATAAGAGCTTTGGTTACTTTTCTGTTAACTTCAGAGATGTCCACTTCTTCCGATGTTAGGCCTTCTAAAGCAGAGAACCTGTTCTTCAGTTCCAACTTGAAGGTATTATGGTGTCTTTTAAGGTTGGTTATATCAATAGATTTTGTTTGTCTTATGAGCTTGCCACGTTCAAGTTTAGTGTTGAGGTGCATCTTACATCTCACCAATCTATGGTCACTACCTGTGTTGAACTTGTTTAGCACACTGCAGTCTTCTATGACGAATTTTTTGTTACACATAATAAAATAAATTTCACTTGTCGTCCCATTTGGATGTCTCCATGTCCATTTCCTGTGTGGCTTTTTCTTGAAGAAGGAGTTCAAGATGAAAAACCCTTCTGCCTCTGCAAACTCAACAAGAGTATATCCACGCTGGTTTCTGTTGCCGTGACCGAATTTACCTACTGAAGTTTCATTCTGTTGCCGTTGCCCTATTTTTGCATTGAAATCTCCCATAATTATTTTCAAGTGCTGCTTACTTTTATTATTTAGATGACAAATTTCCTCATAAAATTCTTCAATTTCTTCTTCAGGATGACTTGTGGTGGGTGCATAAGTTTGAATAATCTGAGCCTGGTATCTTCTCGATAGTTGGATAACGAGTCGTGCAGCTCTGTCAGAGGAACTTTCAACTTCTACCACTTTATCCTTCAGTTTCTTGTTTATTATAAATCCAACACCACTAGTTCTGCCAGTATCTGTCCCACGATAGCAGAAGAGATGTCCACTTTTCAGTTCGATGAGATCTTCTCCTTTTCTCCTTACCTCACTTAGCCCCACGATGTCCCACTTGATCCTTTGTAGTTCCTCTTCCAATTCAAGAAGCCTTGAATCAGAAGATAGGGAGCGTCCATTGTACGTTGCCAAGGTCAGCATCAGATGGCAGCCTAGTCCGGTCCTCCGGGGATTCTTAGCACCCTCTGCCTTCATGTCGCACTGGCCGCTGCCTTCGCCAGGTACATTCCAGCTGCCGGAGACTGAGGGCCAAGATTTACGTTGTGGAGTCATTTTGGAGGGGTTTGGCCATAACTCACCACGCTGGCCAAGCGGGTTGGTGAATGTGGGATAGAATTTCCTCTAATCCCGATGGTATAGTTATACCGCTATTGGCGGTCGTCAGAGCCCCTTTAGTGGGAACAGGATGCACCACGAGAAGGCGGGGTTGACATTTGTCAAGGAGAGGCTGTGATGTTACGCATCACCTGACCTTACATCCCTATGCCTAGATATACACTGCTAAATACCTGTATTAGCATGAAGTATGTCCTCCTTTAGCATAAATGACCTCTTGAATTCGTTTTGGCATTGGCTCCACTAATTGAGTGCACATATTTTTGCCTTCATAATCGTAGAACCACATTTTTATAGCATTCGTTATCATGCGTTCTTTGGTTGTACAGTCCATTTTACCTAAACGTCTCTTCAAAATATTCCACAAGTTTTCTATGGGATTTAAGTCTGGTGAATTTCCAGGCCAATGAAGCAAATGAATTTGATTTTCCAGCATGGAATTCTTGACCAATTTCGAATTGTGACATGGGGTAAAGTCATGTTGAAATGTGCCGTCAAAAGTTTGCAAGAATGGAACAATCCTACGTTGTAATATTTCTACGTACTTGGCTGAATATCATACCTTGAACAGGAACTAAGCTTCCAGTGCCATTTGATGTGAAAAAACCCCAAAACATCTGTTTCAGAGGGTGTTTTACAGTTTGTTTGACATGCTTAGGTCTTAAGGGTTCACAGTTGCTTCGTCTAACGACATTTGCATGGTAACCCTGCACAAATAAATGAGTTTCATCACTGAAAATTACCTTTTTACAATCGTCAGCAGTCCATGATTTATATTTTTGGCCCATGCTAAACGTTTTATCTTCATTTTCGCATTCAAGTATTGTTTTTTTCGTTGGTCTTCTTGCCTTCCAGCCAACTTCCAGAATCATGTGGCGTACAGTTGCATCACTAACATCACAACCACTAGCCAATAAATCTCTTTGAAGGTCGGTGCTTGTTTTTTCTTTTATTCATTTTACTATTTCTGATTAGATATTTATCGGTTCGTGGAGTTGTTTTTCGTTTTCTTACACATTTACCTCTCCTTTTCGGAGACGATGATCCAGATGCATTGTATCGCGTAAGCAGTCTTGATACACTTGATTTGCCTACACCAACTGCAGAGGCGATATCTCTCACTGTCATAGAAGAGTGATCCTTCAGAGCAATTATTTTTGCACGCTTCCTCGGGGAAATATCCATTTTTCAATACACGAAAGCAACACTTACTCATAGAGAGCAAAAACGAACATCCACCTGTCACACACGAAAGCTCACAAATGAAGCTGAAGTGCCTATTTCCTGTTTAAAACCGGTCAAACCACATTCTTACTACCAAGTTCTAACAGTCACACCACCTCACAGCTGATAAAACCGGTTTACGTGGGTTTCCGACATCAACTGGCGATTACATTACAATTCTGAGAATAACATAGCTTGTCCCAATTCATTTTGTGACGTACCTGCCAGCAGGACGCACACGACATAAAGGCAGATAGGAATCAGAATAAAAATCCGCGTAGCTTAGTTGGTAGAGCAACTTATTCCGGAATGAGTGGACCCGGGTTCGAACCCCGGCGCGGATAAAAATGACGGAGAAATTTACTTCGTTATAATGGCGCCCGAACTATCCGGATGACCCGGCCGTTCAAAATCTCGCATTGGTGTGATGTTATTTCCACACCGCGAGACAGGAAAAATCAGAGAATTCCTTCTCCAGGGCTTCGACAAATAAAAATGTGTGATGTTGCATTCCACACAGCAGATTGACTGGGAGTTCTCAAGTGCACGTTCTACAGTAGATGGCTGCCTGCAAAGATTCATGGTCACTGCTGACCCGTGGGCCATGCCCCCGGCCCTCTTTCGGGGGGGGAGATGTGACGTACCTGCCAGCAGGACGCACACGACATAAAGGCAGATAGGAATCAGAATAATCGTCCGCGTAGCTTAATTGGTAGAGCAACTTATTCCGGAATGAGTGGAACCGGGTTCGAACCCCGGCGCGGATAAAAATGACGGAGAAATTTACTTCGTTATAATTTGCACGGTATAGTATAAGTGAACTTAAAACTTTATCTCAGATAATTGACATTTATTCTGCTTACTGTGCTTATGACATATTTATACTAGACGCGATGACTTGCACTGACTAAAAATTAACACCACAATAAAAACTTTACAATACTAACGTTAATTACTAGCATGTGCTAATAGGGAGAAGGTAATAACATCGAACAAGCATGTAAAGTTTTTTCTGAGAATATCTTGTCACCGAAACGTAGAAATCCCGACAAACTGTGGCAACACGTCTGCAGCACATAGGGCTATATTCCAATAGGCCTGTAATCTGTGTTCTAAAGTCAGAGCTCAACGTAGCATACGGTTTCAGTGGTGTCATATCCACAGAAATTAGACACGTAATCAATGGGCCAATGTATTCTTCAAAGATGAGAGTCTTTCAAGTCCGTCCTTGGATTCTAGAAGTCGGGTGATCTGGCGTAAAAGTGGAACTGTGTCCCGGCGAGAGAATGCGCAGGAAAGGGACAGACACGGCAGTGCCATGGTTAATGGAAGCACCGAGATACAGATTCTGGAAAATGGGACTATGATGGGGGAACGATATCGCAACGAATTTCTTCTCCGTTATGTTCAATTATTCCGTGTTGCTGTTGGCGAAAACTTTCTTTTCATGGATGACAACGCGACACTTCATCGTATGAGAGCAGTGCAGTCACTTCTAGATACCGAGGGTATCCATCGCGCCGACTAGCCAGGACACTCCCCAGACCTCAACCCCATCGAACACATCTGACACGCAATGAGAAGACGCATTGGTGCTGGAAACTACCCCTCCAGAAAACAAGCAGTATCACGTCCGTGCCCTGCGGTGGAGTGGGCCAATTTGCCTCAGAAACTCTTGGATCACTAAAGTGCTCAATATGCGACGATGTTGTGAGAGCTGCATCACAGTTCGGGTGCACATATCCCATACTGACATGTCTCTCCGCCTGGTCATCGTTAAGCACTGTACATCCATTCCCCAAGTATGCCCTTCGGAAATTGGTAACTTTTGCATAAACACTGATTACAATGTAATTTGTGCATCATTTATAGCGATTTTTTCCCTGTTAATGAGTTCGTATGCTACTAATATAATTATTGCCCCATTTAGGTGCAATCATGTATTATTTTTCTTGTACAGGTTAAAATGTAGTCTGTCCTTAGGTTTTGGACACCACTGTATATTCCAATATTATATAATCTATAACATAATCTATATTATAATATTACTAGCGACCCCCGGCTTTGCACTGTAGCAATTTAAAATTTATGGTGAATCTAAAGAGAGACGATTATTACGTTCAACAGGCGACTGTTTTTCTCTTTGTAAAGTCATTCTTTGTCTGTCATTTGCCAATCGAAATTCTGTTTCTTGGAAAGTTTCATTATGACTGGATAAACAAATTCTTTTAGCGTCCGATGTACTACGACCTATATTCGATTTTCGTCGCGGCATAATGTTAATACAATATTTAAATTTTAATTTAAAAAGCTATTCGTAAAAGTGGAACTGTGTCCCGGCGAGAGAATGCGCAGGAAAGGGACAGACACGGCAGTGCCATGGTTAATGGAAGCACCGAGTGTTGACGAAAACAACAACGCATTTAGTCTGGGCAAGCGCCGATAAACCAATTCTCTTTCAGCATCCGATGTAACTACGCACTTAGTCTGTGCGGGAGCCGATAAACCAATTCTCTTTCAGCATCCGATGTAACTACGCACTTAGTCTGTGCGAGCGCCGATAAACAAATTCTTTCAGCGTCCGATGTAACTACACATTTAGTCAGTGGCTTTACATGCTGTCAGAACGGCCACCGCGCTTGCGCCTCGCATCTTTTTCCCAATGAGGCAAAAAGTTTCGTAAACCGTTCGACGCGCATCGTTGTTTAGGCAGCAGAAGCCACGAAAAACTGCGCACGGTGGTTTTTTCTTTGACTTGTCACTACAATCCTTACTGCTCGGCTCCCTTTTGTCATAGATTAATGTTTCATACACCTAAACCTTCCTCTACAAATGCTCTATGTAATAATGAAAATCGCATCAAAATCCGTCCAGCAATTCTCGAGATTAGCCCAAACAAACAGACAGACGCTTACCGGAGACTTTATTTTATACTATGTATAGATACAAACAAAAAATAAGTTGTTTCATAATCAGGGATTTGTTTCATCTTTAGAGAAGCAATAATTTCAGAGCACATGTTTGTTTATTTGAGATTTCTTGAGTAATGGTCCAAAGTAGCGAAATAGCTCTCACATGTATATAAAGAAAAAGAAAAGTTGCTCGAGACATGGAAAAAGAAGTTTAGAATAATTTAAAATCTGCAATTAAGAACTGCTTTCCAGACAGTCGAACCATGTAGTCTAGGTTATATAGTACCTAAATTCGTGTTAGCTTCATTATCATTTACACATGTTTGCATTTGGAAGAAATCTTCCATATTGCTTTCCCTATAAATTTCGTAAAAGACGAAGAGGAATAAATCTTCCAAAGCAGATGATAAGATAAAGGGACACCATTTCGTGCCCTTTATCTTATCATCTTATCATGAAATGGCTGCATTGAATGCCAGGCATGTCTTAGAAAGAAAACGAGAAATTTGCATCTTTCCGGAGGAAAATCAAACCGTGTAATGATTGCCCATCATACACATGTGTATTTTTAATCTTCTTATTCCTATGCCTCAGCAAATAACTTATTATGTTTCTTTAGGAAGATTGTACTTAATGTGAATACTTTGTAAAAAAGAAATGCACATATACGTATCAAAATTATTTGTTAATTTTCTGCAAATGTTTAACCATGCTCGGACTTCAGGTTGTTTTTTATTGAAAAGGTCAGATTTTGTCAGACAACTAATGTCGGCACAGATTTTCAACTGAAATTTTAACGCATTATAAAAAGACGTTTCTGAACAAAGAAAAACCTCCTCAAACAAAAGGTAATAAAAATGTCGTATTGCTAAATAAGAATGAATTTCGAATTTCAGAAAAACAAAAGAAAAAATTTACTAAAATCTTGTCAAAAGGTTGGAATTCGAGTTTAGAAGGGGATTTTTTTTTCAGCTACAGCAGAAAAAATTTAAAGAAGGAAAAACTAAATATTTTCGGCATGTTTGATTTTGTCGCATAAAAATATTTTCCAAATACCGAAATCATCGCCAATACTGTACTTAAATGTTGCTGTAAATTTCTGAATCAGAAAAATACACAACGCTGATCATGCGTACTGCTATTAGATCCACAACGATTATACATTGTGGTTGTAAACTCCTTCAACAAAACGAGAGGGGTGATAGTACGCATCATGACGAATAATATTTGCAATGGAACCTAGAGCCGCATTCCACTCCTATTGCAAGAGCGCGTTCGAAAAACGTCCAGCAGGCACACAGAGTTCCAACCAGTGCATGTGAAGCACAAGATGCAAATCAGATGCGCTGAACACGGTGCGTAGACGATGAGGGACAAACATTTAAAAACGCATCCAACCCCGTTCAGCGATATTACCGTGTGAAACACTACATGTGAATTGGCGTATTCGTGAAGGGCAGACCTCTTGCCAGAACGTCTGATCGACGCAGCGTACCGCGTGTTCTTGGACAAGTGCTTCCCGGTCTGTTGCAGGATGTTCCGCTCAACACACGGAGGGTCGTGTTGTTTATACGTGATGGGCCCGCAGACCACTTTGACACCGAGACCCTATACTTCCTAAATGCGACATATCCTGGGGGATGCGGTGTACCTATGGCTTGGCCTCCACGCTCACCGGACCTGAATCAACTGGACTTCTTCTAATGGGAGTACATGAAAACATTTGTGTACGAGACACCTGTAGACTTCCTGGAACATCGCGTCGCGCGAATCGCGGTTGCTGTGGACAAGATAAATACCACACCGGGAGTCTACGAGAGGGTGCCACAGTCCTTCATTAGCCAGTGTGGGCTGTGCAACGACGCCCTTTGAAGCCAGTTGGAGCAGCTCCGTTGAGTCTTTCTCTGATGCGATTGGAATTGGGCAACTCATAAATTAGGTATGTCTCTTTGTTTTCACTGTTGAAGGCCCAACGTGGATATGCAACTTTACTCTTTTCTGGCACTAGGAGTGGAATGCGGCCCTAGGTTCCATTGCAAATATTGTTCGTCTTGATGTGTTCTATCACCCCTCTTGTTTTGTTGAAGGAGTTTTCAATCACCCTGATAGAAACTGAGATGTATTTAGAAATCCAATTGCATTTCTACTTTAAACAATGGTAGATTGTACACAAGGGAGAGCCGCAATTATTCGAATATGCTATTGGGTTGTCGGAAAAGTCATGATGCATTTTGGCACCCGATGGCGGTTGGGTGGTTTTAGAAGTACTAGAGGCTTGCGCAGCTCTGTTATCGCTATGGCAGTCAACAGGTGCCAATTCTAGCTGCAGTCTAAAAGGAATAATGAGCGATGTGGTTGATTTGCGGAGATTTGACATCAAGTTGAAAATGAAAAACCAAACTGTGCATTTTTGCCATATTTTACTGTCTTACTTTCGTAAAAGGAAGAACGCGTGTCAAGCATGTGAAAAGTTGCGTAAAGTGTACGGTGATAATGCTCTACAAGAACGTCAGTGCCAACTGTGGTTCGCAAAATTCCGTGCTGGTGACCTCAACGATGCTCCTCGGTCCGGGAGGCCAACCGAGGTTGATGACGACCAAATCAAGGCATTGATCGAGTCAAACCCACGTTACACGATACGAGAGATTGCAGACACATTGCAAATCCATCATTCAAGCGTTCAAGATCACCTGAAGAAGATGGGATACCTAAGCAAGCTCGATGTGTGGGTTCCTCATGAACTCAAAGAAGCTCAATGGACGGCACGTATAAACATCTGCGAAATGCTCATTAAAAGTGAGGAAAACGATCTTTTTTGAAGCGACTGATAACTGGTGACGAAAGGTGGATTGTGTACAACAATGTGCTGCGCAAACCGTCTTGGTCCCGACGTGATGCTTCGCCTCAAACGACATCCAAAGAAGCCATTCATCAGCGGAAGGTTCTGGTCTCAATGTGGTGCGTTTTTAAAGGTGTCGTGTTTTTCGAACTCCTACCACGGAACCAAACAATCAATTCGAATGTGTACTATCGGCAGTTGGACAGTTTGAACGAATTCATCATCCAGAAACGTCCATAGCTCGTTCATCGTGAAGGTGTTGTGTTCCATCACGACAAGGCGAGACCACACACAAGTTTGATCACCCACCAAAAATTATTAGAGCTTGGGTGGGATGTGTTGCTAGACCCAGCATACTCGCCTGACCTTGCGCCGTCAGACATCCACTTGTTTCGCTCTCTTCAACAATCCTTGCGTGGTATAACGTTCAATTCAGACGAGGCTGTAAATCAGCACCTTGTATAGTTTTTCGCCACGAAAGACAGGTCCTTCTATGAACGAGGCATTCTACAGCTCACTAAAAACAGGCAAAAGGCTATCGAACAAAACGGGCATTACATCATTGATTGATCTTTGTTCTTTCTGTCAATATATGACCTTTGCAAAACAGGGCTAAAATACGTCCTGACTTTTCCGACAACACGTCATGACTTTTTCAAAATACGTCATGATTTTTTCGCTCCGTATAATGCTTCCCATTATACGGAGCGAAAATGTTTTTTCATTTCATCTGCTAAAATGAGGATGCTGTCCATATTCACAGATACGTAGGAAGTCAACATATGTGCATCATTCTTTGGGCTTTCCTACCATTATTTGTAACGAACAAACCTTCTTTCTAATGGCACGACGAAGCATCAGAATTCCAAAATTACGTGGTGAAGAAAACTATGACGAGGATTATTAGTCTACACAGAATGTTTACACGTTATTAGAACGTTTTTGCTAAGAAATTACAGAAAATAAAAGAAGTTCAAGGAATTGAAGCTGGCAACAGCGTGTTAGATGAACACGAAAGAAGCATCTACTGCAGTTAAAAATCGTCTGCTAAGAAAATGGCACACGTAGAAGGTTATGTTTTTGCTCTTTGCGAAGAGAAATATTCGCATTACGTAATTAAAAAACATTGTGAAAATCATGGAATTAGCATTTCTAAGTGTAAATCATGCAATATTATTTATAATTCGAGAGAAAATCGTACACCATTGCTTTTAACAAGAAAACGAACACCAGAAGAATATCCAAAGAAGGTAAGTACTTTTATGACTATTTCAAAAGTAAGGTCTCTGGTTTTATAGGAAAATATCCACCGACCCAGTATTAACTGTAAACAAGGTAATAAAGGAAGATTTGAATCTCAAAAAAAAAAAAAAAAAAAAAACATAGTGTTCACCGCCTTTTCCCTATATACGTGGCTAGGCGCAGAACACGGTGTGGAGTTATTTATGAAAATCACTTAGCTGGAGACAGATGGAATTTTATTGTGACTATTGATAACGCATGAATCTACATAAACGACTCTAACAAAAAAGTCGATTTACCATCGCAAAAGAGCAGAAAAAGACTTACAAACTTGGTTGCAAAAGTTCCATAGAAAGTTTCGGTAAAGGATTCGCGATCATTGCTGTTTTCTCGCACAATGGGGAAATAAATTTAAGAAAAGTTGAAAATAATGTTAAAATCAATTCTACATATTACCAAAATAATGTTTCAACTCCCATTTTGGAAGAGGGAATAACATTTCTTTATCCGCAGTGCCTTGAACGAGTAGAACTCCGTAAGGATAAGGCTACCAGTCATACATCCAAATCTGCCACTCTGTTTCTTGAAAAAATAGAAAAAGAGACGGTATCAATCAAGTCTATAACCTTTTGTTCATATTCCTTCAAAATCTGCTGATGTGTCACCAATGGACTATTTTCACCTCGGACTGCTAAAAAGATAACTTTCTAAACTCAGACCTAAACCAATGATTGGACTATGGAGAGCAGTGGAAGAGGACTGGAATAAAACACCACTACCAATTTTAAGAAATGCCCTGTTATCTCTGAAATGTAGATGTAAGTTCATGTCCGGAGAAAGGGCTATCAAATAAAACAGAACATTTATAAAGAATTAATATTATTTTAACCATTAATTATATTGCTGGAAATCTTTCTAAACATGAGTGGACATCCTCTGTATTCGTACAACAAAATTACTTTCATTTCTTAAAACGGCTTGATCAGAAAATGATCATAACGAAGATGCATTTGCAGTTCATATCACACATGTTTAATAGGATTGAGATACGTGGACTGTAATGGCGCGTGTCGGTGCAATTTTTAAGTCTTTTCCATTAAGCTTTACTAAGTGTTCCTGATCCATGGTGATGCTGTATTATGTCTTGCCGTTTAGTATTTCCCTCCGGTGGAATAGAGGGACGAAAGTAATATCACGAAAGTAGGCTCCGATTTCCTCTATGATTTGGGCCATGTTTTCGTGGATGCATCATATCGTATAGTGGCATGCGCCTGTTGAGGCTTCAAATGCTACTTCTCTCTCTTTCTCTCAGACTATTCAGTTTCCGTTATTCCAGTATCTCTCTGACTATTCAGTTTCCGTTATTCCAGTATCTCTCTGACTATTCAGTTTCCGTTATTCCAGTATCTCTCTGACTATTCAGTTTCCGTTATTCCAGTATCTCTCTGACTATTCAGTTTCCATTATTCCAGTATCTCTCTGACTATTCAGTTTTCGTCATTCCAGTATCTTTCTGACTATTCAGTTTTCGTCATTTCAGTATCTCTCTGACTATTCAGTTTCCGTTATTCCAGTATCTCTCTGACTATTCAGTTTCCATTATTCCAGTATCTCTCTGACTATTCAGTTTTCGTTATTCCAGTATCTCTCTGACTATTCAGTTTCCGTTATTCCAGTATCTCTCTGACTATTCAGTTTCCGTTATTCCAGTATCTTTCTGACTATTCAGTTTCAGTTATTCCAGTATCTCTCTGACTATTCAGTTTCCATTATTACAGTATCTCTCTGACTATTCAGTTTTCGTCATTCCAGTATCTCTCTGACTATTCAGTTTTCGTCATTTCAGTATCTCTCTGACTATTCAGTTTCCGTTATTCCAGTATCTCTCTGACTATTCAGTTTTCGTCATTCCAGTATCTCTCTGACTATTCAGTTTTCGTCATTCCAGTATCTCTCTGACTATTCAGTTTCCGTTATTCCAGTATCTCTCTGACTATTCAGTTTCCATTATTCCAGTATCTCTCTGACTATTCAGTTTTCGTCATTCCAGTATCTCTCTGACTATTCAGTTTTCGTCATTCCAGTATCTCTCTGACTATTTAGTTTCCGTTATTCCAGTATCTCTCTGACTATTCAGTTTCCATTATTCCAGTATCTCTCTGACTATTCAGTTTTCGTCATTCCAGTATCTCTCTGACTATTCAGTTTTCGTCATTCCAGTATCTCTCTGATTATTCAGTTTCCGTTATTCCAGTATCTCTCTGACTATTCAGTTTCCGTTATTCCAGTATCTCTCTGACTATTCAGTTTCCATTATTCCAGTATCTCTCTGACTATTCAGTTTTCGTCATTCCAGTATCTCTCTGACTATTCAGTTTCCGTTATTCTAGTATCTCTTTGACAATTCAGTTTCCCTTACTCCAGTATCTCTCTGACTATTCAGTCAGCGCAGTAACACAAACACACCATCCATACCACATCTAGGACTCGAACTCGAAAACATCTCGGACTGCTAGCAACAAAACTAGGTCTTTAACCACACGGCCAGTCTGATTGTGATCCCGTATATTTTCCTATTTACAGTAAAGTGAATTAAATACTTCTTTGGTCACACTGCTCTGTATGGGAACGACGTGTACCTGATGACGTAATAAAAGAGCATTAAAAGTGAGAAAAGTTTGCTTCATTGATGTAAATAATTGACGATTCTTACGAAAATGAGCATTGTATGTTCACAGGAATTCATTGTCGGAAATGTATTTCTATACACTACTCTGTACGTAGTAGTTTATCAGTCGAATACAACGCAATTTTATTTACAAATCGGGGCAGAAAACAAGCATCGAGAGAAACGTTTTTTTCATTTTTGTCATTTCTTAATCTGTACAGAAAATAGGACATGAGTTTTTCGCATGAGACATAATAAATTCGCACATAGTGCAGAAAATTCGGTAACTAATTTTATTATGAATTTAAGCGCACATTTTGTCTCAGACAGACAGAAATTTGTAGTTTCCTAGCTGTCACGCCCAGAGCATTTTATTCAATCCATTTGCGTGGTCTTTTCCAAGACATTGCCATTTTCAATTACGAATACTCGGCATACCATCCACTGAGAAACGCGGGTATGTATAACAAAGGAATCAAAGATAAACCACTCTTTCATTGAAAAAGTCACAGCTATTTGTTTTTCATCCAAATTAATTTTTTCCTCTTTATCTACTCTCAATACAAAGTTCCCAGAACTTCGAGAATTCTAAAAGTATTTGCAGAAATGTTTTCCTCCTCTTCCTCAACCTTCACACATTGTTGCATCAATGCCCGTTTTATTTAACTGCCTGTCGCATTTTCAGGCATGAGACACGAAAGAAAATGAGCTTTATATGTAGGCTGCGTCAACATTCGACTGAAAACAAAGTTTTTAGTACGTTCTAGTTCATCCGTCGAAGATTACGTTTATCTGTTTAAGCGCGAAGTTCTTTTAGAATCGTCAAAGCGTGGAAGATTTATAAGAGGGGGTTTATGAAGGCGGATAGCATTTTATGGGCAAATTTACACGCTGCTAATAGAAAGTAATTAAGCATTGTGCATTGGCAGGTAATGGGCAAAAGAGATGGGAAGGGAGAGAGAGAAAGAGAGCGAGCGAGCGAGAGAGAGAGAGAAAGGGACAATTCTCGCTATATCTTGCTCTTGCTTTTCCTGACTCCAAAACATCGAGCTCTTTCTCTCTCTCTCTCATGAAACGCTTCTGGGCGAGGAATTTTTAATTACTGTCAGGGAAAAAAATGAGGAAAAATAAAACTGGAATGAACGGCGAAGTTTCTCATGAGAAAAACGAGAGTTTAATCCTAAAACGCCGTTCAGAGATCCTTTAACTGACTTTAGTGAGCTTTACAGGTACTGTACTTTTACTTCAGCCATAAATCATAAATTAAAGTGAATAAATTTTCCATGGGTATTTACTGTTCCCTTGAGAGCTATGGATATCATGAATTTTTCTTCTGAATTTTGCCGTTTTTGTGAGAATGTGTGTAGTTTTTATAATCAAACACAGAATGATTTACAGATAAACCATGAATATTTTAAACACCGTAAATAAAGTTTTTTATTGGATAGATTTCGATGGTAGAAAGTAATATTAATTTAGTATATTTTAAGGTAGCTGTACATATTTTACTAGGCCATTCAAATAGATAAATAGCTGTACATATTTAACTAATTGACTGGCATCTGTTCTGGTCAGTCAAGTTCTTCTACTTCCATCCCATCCCATCAAACCATTCCTGCATTGATTGGCGAACGGGGTCCTTGTTGTTTCAGTAAAGAAAAGGGCCTTATTACAAAATATAATGATCCGATTTATTGGTGTCTAAAGTAAGAAATCACACAAATTTCACTCCGCAAGCTTTCTCCGTCAACGGACGGCTTCGTCAGGCGGTTACATAGAGAATATAGAATCAAAATTTTAGAATCAAGCTTGAGATGGAACGATCGCACTTTGACTTCTTGCAAGAATGCAGAGCGCTGGACCTGATTCCTCCTTTCCTCAAGTTTAAATCTACTCTTGACAATCCTTGGTTCCGACGTAAAAAGTTGATATTCCAGCAGCAAACGCTGAAGCACCTCATTCGCTCCAAAAGAGTTAGAATCATGGAGCTGGAATCCAAGTCCTTTAGCCTGCACGCTGATCTAGCGCATCTGGTCTCACCTTTGGAGCTAGATATAATGCTAAGAAAAATAAACATGCTGGCCAGCAGAGAGCGTAAAACCCACGGAGCTCGCCACAGGAAGAAATTAGATAAGCTCTGGGCAGAACAGCATCCGAACGTTCCTCAACATAAAGATTTTATTATTCCAGTCGTTAATGTTTCTTCTAAGACACTTACCCATTCGGAGCTTGTGATCCTGCAGAAAGGCCCGAAATTTACATTTGAGAGACCTCTTAGGTACAAAGAAGTGGTGCCACAAATCGAAAGTGTCCTACGACATTTGCCAGTTTCTGAGCGTGATCCTATCAGATACAAATGCGCAGCCATGCTTACAAGTATCGCGAAGGCACGGAGTAGAAATTACATTCAGAAGCTCCCTAATGAATTGAAGAGGCTCAAAAATGATAGAGACATTGTTTTCCTGCTAACTGATAAGTCGGGGCAGATCGCCATAATGGACGACCAAGATTGCGACATAAAAATTCGTTCTTTCATTGATTCGAACGCCGTTATGCAGACAAAAGACCCTCTCAACAGATGGAAAGCAAGAGTCAGGAAAGCTTCTAATTTTAAAGCCCTTCCAGACGCCATCAAGCGAGCAGCGAAACTCCCTCCTGGGGCATCCATACCCAAATTATTCGGGAGATTAAAGCACCATAAAGAGGGCAACCCAATCAGACCGATCGTTTCAAGGAAGAAAGCACCATCAACACACCTTGAGAAAGCCCTGGTAACTTTTCTTATGCCATTCCTTCCGAACACAGAGTCCTTAGATCCTCGAATGACTTCATCTCCAAGCTAAAAGGTATCACCATTGCACAACATGAACTTATTGGCAGTTTTGATGTTATCTCCCTCTACCCCTCTGTTCCAATACCAGAAGTAACGCAAAACATCAAACGAACCCTGGCTGGAGCTAACCTTTATGATAAAGAAGCTCTGAAAGATATCTTTGCTGTTCTTGACTTAGCTGTAGATTCCAACTTCTTTACCTATGGCTCCCACGTCTACAAGCAATCAAAAGGAGTCCCGATGGGTTCAACCTTGTCTCCAATACTCGCTGAAGCCATCATGAGACCTATCGAAGAGATCATACTCACCACTCTTCCCGGGACACCAAGAGTATGGCTACGCTATGCAGATGATATCTTTTTTGTCTGGGAACACGGAGAAGCCTACTTGCAAGACTTTAGGGTAGACATAAACAACATACATGAAGACATTAAATTTGCGATGGAAATAGAAAATCAAGGAGAGTTACCATATTTAGATGTACTTGTGAAGAAATCGATTTCAGGTACACTCACTACCAAAGTCTACTATAAACCCATGCACGTACCTAACCCTATTCCACCAGGATCAGCCAACCCAACAACACACAAGTACGCTCTATTCAAATACCGGGCTAAAAGAGCCAAAGATTTTTGCACCTTGAAATCTGACTATGATGCTGAAATTAAGTCTTTGAAAGATCTTGCCTTTGCTGGAGGGTTTGACGTCTCCCGCGTAGAGGACACAATAGCGAAAGTTGAAGCCAACACACTTGCTACACCGAACAGAAGAGCACCTTTAAAATTTGTTGGTTCGATCCCGTACATCCCAAAAATATCTTATTTTATTAAAATCACTTTCAGAAGAAAGGATTGGATGTTGGCCTTAAAGCTTCTAAACACATGGCAACCATCCTCAGCACAGCAAGAAGTAATAGTACCTTGAAGCTCACAGATGCGGGCATCTATTGCATCCCATTGTTATACCCAGACTCCTCAACTAAATTTTACGTAGGTCTCACAGAAAGGTCATTTGAGGAGAGAATGAATGAGCATAAGAGGGATGTTGCACAAAAGAAACTTTCTACGTCACTTGCCAAAGAAGTAGCTAACCATCAAGCTCAACCCCAATGGCAGAATATCTCGAAGATCGCACCATATGGAGACGCAAGAACAGCCGCCATAAGGGAAACAGTTGAGATATTAACGAAACAGGATGTATGCAACACCGATGTCTCTTTAGAACTACCGGTGGCTTGGAACCATCTGCTAGGTATCGCAAGATGGTCTTCATGATTCTAGTTTCTTCCTAAAGTTTACATTGTTTGCTTTTGCATTAGCTTTTAAGATATTGTATTCACCACGTTCGTGGTTACTTATGCGCGCGGTCTTCACGCGTGATTTCATTTGTCATATTAGAATTAACGCTCTGTCTACAATTTTGATTCTATATTCTCTATGTAACCGCCTGACGAAGCCGTCCGTTGACGGAGAAAGCTTGCGGAGTGAAATTTGTGTGATTTCTTACTTTAGACACCAATAAATCGGATCATTATATTTTGTAATTAGTTTTCTGGTGTTGGCGTCCCACAAGCTATATAAAAGGGCCTTACCTAAACCTTTGCTATAAAGTTAATAGCATAGAATTGTTGAGAATGTCATTATAGTCCACAAAGTGAAGAATTCACGGAACTGAAGCTAAGGATCCCAGCTCAAACCACCAAAAACAGCCCCATGGCATGATGCCTCGTCCACGAAACTGTAGTTTGTACATCTCAATCGGGAAGGAAATGCTCACCTGGAATCCTCCACACCCATTGTCGTCCGTTAGACTGCCTGATGGTGAAGCGAGATTTATCACTCTGAGGAACGTGCTTTCACTGCTGCAGAGTCCACTGTACCGAGATTTATACCACTCCAACTGACGACTGATCTTGCTGATATCAGGCTTCTGTGTTGGGACAGTGGAAACACATTTCTTTCAGCTGTCAATGAACCGTTATGGCTCTGGCGTTTCCTTCAGAGACGTTTTGGAATTCGGTGGTGAATGTTGAAACCGAGGACAGGTGTTTTTTTCGTCACACCATCGACTTCAGCAATAGGTGGTCGAACTATAATTTTACGTGATCTACCAGGATGTGATTTCACTGTTGTTGCTGTACGGTCTTTCTACTTCACAATACCATCACTTACAGCTGATTGGAGCGGCTGCAAGAGGGCAGACATTTTCCGAACTGACTCTTTGCTGAGATGGCATCCTATGACAGTGCAACATTGGAACATTGGAAGTTGCCGAGCTCCTCTGTACTGATCATTTTGCTGTTCATGTTTGTCTATGATGTTTGTCATGGCACATGCGCCTCTTTATACTTCTATGTGCCATGCCTGTGTCGCATTTGGGCAAATCCACTATTCAAAAAGAGTATCTCAGTACTTTTGATCATATAGTGTTGTATCTTTGTACTCTTGTCATAAAAAAAAATAAACCCACATGAATTTCATTTTTTTCTTTCAGTAAATAAACATTCGTCATGGATGCACCTAACTAAAGTCAGCATAAAGTTTCAGGATTCAAGACTTTAAAAGAATCGAAACTAAATATCCAAATTTCGATGATTTTATTACGATGGCGTAACAAAGGTACACCCGCGGAGGCAGGGACTTATGACAATTCCACAATCCTCGTAAAATAACAATTCCAATCGTAACAAACAATTATTAATGATGTTAACTTCCGATACTAACAGCAATTGATAGCTTTTGAATATAAAAACGTCGAGAAATCTTCTCTCTAATCAATCGCAATGATCTAGCTGATATATCTATCACCTAACACACTCCTTTTACTACATAGTCCTGTTTATAATAAAGTCTTGACTGTCAGGGGGAAACTAAAGAAATAAAATCTTGGAGGTTCCAACGTGACGTTCAAAGAAGAAAGCATAACAAAACGTAATAAAATGTACATAAAAGAAAGCAAAATTAATAGTAATAATAATAATAGTTAAATAAGTACTGTACGTCATATCATGTTGCAAAATTTATTAGAAAATAATAGTATCAACAAGCGCATCTAAGGCGGAAGGAGCCTCACGTCTCGAAGTAAGGGTTCCTGGCTTTAGGGAAAGGACTGAACCAGACTGAAAACGGAGTAGTATTTATGCCCTATCGGAAACATTATCCAGTTTTCAGTACGAGGAGGTACAAGTCCTTGCGCTTGACTGATCAAATAAAAACGTTCAGCGAGATGTGTTATAATTCACAGACAGATATTCTCGAAGAGTAATAAAGTTAAATAGCCAAAAAATAATTAATAGCAGTTAAAAGTGTAAGATAACATATCAACATCACGAAAATTCTGTATATAATATTCCACAGCATTGCAAAATCAATATTATAATTTGCATTCAGCGGCCAATATATGTCTTTGATAAATCATATTTGAGAACAAATTACACATAAATTGCTACTTTACAGAAACTGCATGGAGATGTTATTCATGCAAGTACTGGTCCCTCCAATTGTCCCCCAAAAAGTCGTAACATATTCCTGGTCAAAGAAAAAAATTATAAAAAGCTCAGAGTGATATGCAGAATATTTTCATTTGCAGACCATCATATGGCTAACTAGTATAACAGAAATAGAGAACACTGTCTTTTTTTGTTGCTGTTGTTGTTTTGTTTTGCTTAGGGGTTCAGTGACCATCATGAACAACTGATCGGACTATAAGCAGTCACCTGTCCTTAATATGAGGCCACTGGCCACAGGAAAGGGAGAGAACCAGTTCGGTAAGAGAAGCACACCAATCGTGCCTCATCGGGAATTCCAACTTTGACCCAAATCAGAAGAATAGTCAGAACCCAGGGCCTCAGATCGCCCTGACACCTGAAAAGCAAGTTTAACACCCTGAGGGAAATTCAGATCTTCATTTCATGCCGAATTATCGAATCGCTCACCATTTACCATAATATCAAGTTTCAAATCCCGAAATTATCTTAAATCAAGAGCTAAAACACATCATCATGTCCACATGCCAGGTATTTTTGTTTGTTTGTTTTCCGGGTTTGTCTTCAATGGGTTCATACGGGCCACTGGTGCTCCGGGAAAGGTAAAGAATCAGCGAATGGCGTAAGATAAACACACCATTAATGCCTCATCCGGGTCTTAAACTCGGGCTCAATTGGGACAAATGACCAGGATCCATTGCCTCTAGGTCGAACTTGAAATAATTCAAACAAAGCCTACCAAAAGAACAAAAAGGACAGTCAACAAAAACGAGGTCATTCGCCTTATGAGAAAAAAGTTAACGCCATTATTACGTCAGTCACTGTTAACTCAATTGTTACATCAGTCACTGTCAACGCCATTATTATGTCAGTCACTGTTCACGCTGTCATTATGTCATGAGGCTCATAATACTTATTTTGAAGTGCTACATATAATCTCAATAGACAAAACATTAGAGATACCTACCTAACAGCGAGTTGGTCCTTTTCTAGTGCGAATAACAATCTGTACACACCGAGGCAATGACTTCACCAGATGCCGAAGAGCTTCTGGAGGTAATGCCAGTAATGCCTATTGCAGCATTGCCCGCAACTCCACCAGAGGCTTCGGCCCATGATCCATGGATCTGATGTTCCGCTTAACGGCATCCCAGAGTGCTTCCACATGGTTTAAATCAGAGAACCTTGGGCACCACCCGATAGTACCAAACTCAGACGAGTGCTTCTCGAGCCATGCATGGGTAGTTACGGCCAATTGGAGTGGCTCATGTGCGAAGGCCATGAATACGTGTAGATGGTCAGCCAGCACTTGCAACTAGCTCGCAGCGGTTAAGGACCTAATGTGCCCCATGAGCCATCTCCAAACGCGCGAAGTCCTGCTGTATGGACATCTCTCCAGACACACTAAGAGACGTAATGTATCCCATGAGGTGGCTCCGCGAACCATCACAGAGCCACCACCGTCGTGCCAGGTCGGCCTTGAACAGAGTCGACCCGAAACGACGGGTGCATGGTCTCATTCTGTTGACACCACACCCGCGCCCTCCCGTCAGTTCGGTACAGCTGAAAATGAGATTCATCTAATCAGACGACGCTGCGCCACACATCAGAAATCCAGTTTTAATGTTCCCGGAGCCAGGCGGAGTGTAATTTTCAATGACAACCAGTCAACAGTGTCATACGAGTAGGGCGTCGGCCTCCGTAGCCCAGTATATGGGGCGTGGGCCTCCGTAGCCTAGTATATAGGGCGTCGGCTTCCGTTGCCCAGTATATAGGGCGTCGGCCTCCGTTGCCCAGTATTTAGGGCGTCGGCCTCCGTTGCCCAGTATTTAGGGCGTCGACTTCCGTTGCCCAGTATATAGAGCGTCGGCTTCCGTTGCCAAGTATATAGGGCGTCGGCCTCCGTTGTCCAGTATATAGGACGTCAGCCTCCGTTGCCCAGTATATAGGGCGTCGGCCTCCGCTGCCCAGTATATAGGGCGTCGGCCTCCGTTGCACAGTATATAGGGCGTCGGCCTCCGTAGCCCAGTATATAGGGCGTCGACCTCCGTTACCTAATATATAGGGCGTCAGCCTCCGTAGCCCAGTATATAGGGCGTCGCCCTCCGTAGCCCAGGATATGCAGTACCGTTGGTTCTCTGTCACTACTTGTGCTTCCGACATTTAACCTGGATATGATTTGCGCAACCGTTGCCAAGCAGACGGTCTGCACGAGGCAGGATAGTCTACGTCAACCCCAGTTATCAATAGCGTGTTGTCGGCCAGCGCTTGCTCTCTGGGCGCTGATAAATGCGACAATGATCAAAGTCGCTCAGATCACCACGTTTACCCATGTTCGACAACTACGATACATTGTTGCGAAGCCCTGCTGCATGGCTATTTATCGCCTGCGTTCGGTTTGAGTGTGTCCCACTCTGCGAGAGGGATGCTCATTTCACCTGCGCACCACCTGTATCTAACGTTTGGCCTACTGAATGTTTATTTTTGCTGAAGGGCAGCGCTCATGGAGTATTCACTCTAAGCAATCCCACCAATGGCTTTGCCAAAAAGTCATACGCTTACAAAGCGTTTATCAGGAGAAATAATTGGTATAAATTTCATGTTTGTCATCACATCGCGTGTTTGTTCGCTTTTTAATGTGCCAGGATCAGCAGAAGACGGAGTTGTCGTGTTTAGTATCTCGCTTGATGAGAAAAGAAGTAGTTGTACTTACAATAACGAAAACATTTTAATGGACTAAAGTCACGATTACAAAAAAACATTTAAATATTTGTTTTAAAATACAGAAAGCTAGTTAATTAACCATAGAACAGTTTGAGCCTTACTTACTTGCTTTCTTAGCATACACAAAGCAGGAAGATCCATTGTTTCCTCCACGTAAATAAGATGTAAAAGAGGTTTGGCAACCATGTAACATCAGATTGTGCTGCTAGCCCAAACTTAGGAGAGTTTGCCACTAACTGATTAAACAAATTAGTAAAATCGTGCAATGCATTGATTATGATATGCTTTCCAACATACCAGAAATCATTACTCAAGTTATTACTCAAGTTATGAGGATAGTGGCTGTAGAATAAATCTCGCTCCTATGCCCTGACCTTTGACCCTATTTTGATGATATCCAACAGAACCGGTTAAGTATACTTCGGGAACAACATGATAAAGTTTTGTCTCAATCGAAGCATTTTTATGTAAGTTATGACGGATAAGGGTGATGAAATGGATAACGCTGATATGTCCTGACCTTTGACCCCATTTAACCCATTTTCAACAGCGTTTGTCCCAAAGTGGTCCCCTACCAGATACTAAAGGTTCATCGAAATGGAATCATTTTTCGCAAGTTATGACGCATAAGGGCAATGAGTGGATCCCGCTCCTATGTCTTGACCTTTGACTCCATTCCGTCCATTTTCAATAGGGTTCGTCCCCATTGGTCCCCTACGACATATAAAATTTCATCGAAACCGAACCATTTTTACGCGAGTTATCGTGCGAACAGACGGACAGACAGACGGACGGACAAAACTGGAGCATATACGCTTCTCCAACCTACGGTTGGAAACGGTTGGATTCTCTACGGTTGGCTTCTCCAACCTACGGTTGGAAAGCGTAAAAACGACAAGAACCTTGCACAAAGCTCTGAACAGAATAAAAGATGTTAAACTGGAGCTTTATTTCAGTTGTTTTTTGGTGAATATTCTTATTTAAGTTTTATTTCTTTGGCCTCCCTTTGTCACTTAAATAATTAATTTGTCTTAGAGTTCCAAACGTTAGAACTCCAAGCTGTTAAAAGGTTTGCCACCCTCGCCGACAAACAACTGCAAACATATGTTGTGTTTAATTTGATAATATAAATATTTTACATTTAAAAACGTGTTTTGGCTGATAGCTTAACAACTTCTTTTGTTGTGCAGGTATTATCATGTTTGTGGTTCCAGGACGATTCTCTTATAGATAAATATTTTATGTTATTGGAATTCTTTTTTTAAATTCTTTAAGTTAACTGAAGAACCTATCTATATATTAAGAATCTACCGCACAGGAAAAAGCGCAGTCCGAAACAACAACAAAGTAAACCCCACGTGCAAAAATAAATGTCAATGCCGGATGATAATGCAAGGGAACATACGGAACGTAAGTCTTTATGTATATTTATCCATCTTTCATATATTTTTAAAATTGGTATGTTTCCGCCATTTTTCGGTTTCTTTCGCTATTCGTCCTGCTGCCGTTCCTCTCTCTCTCTCTCTCTTTTTATTTTTACTTGTCGATGAAACATTTTCAAAAGGTCCCATCCTTCCTTTTTCGACTGTCCTTCCCTAGTTTTTATTTCTCCCTCCATCCGTCCCGTACTGCCTCCGTTGCTAGTCTACATGTTTGCATATTGTAGATAGAAACCGTCAAGATGTTCGAAATATTTGCACTCATTCTGTGACGTACCTGCCAGCAGGACGCACATGACTTAAAGGCAGATAGGAATCAGAATAAATGTCTGCGTAGCTCAGTTGGTAGAGCGACTTGTTCCGGAATAAGCGTACTCGGGTTCGAATCCCGGCGTAGACCAAAAATGACGGAGAAATTTACTTCGTTATAATGGCGCCCGAACTATCCGGATGACCCGGCCGTTCAAAATCTCGCATTGGTGTGATGTTATTTCCACACCGCGAGACAGGAAAAATCAGAGAATCCCTTCTCCAGCGCTTCGAAAAATAAAAATGTGTGATGTTGCATTCCACACAGCAGATTGACTGGGAGTTCTCAAGTGCACGTTCTACAGTGGATGGCTGCCTGCAACGATTCATGGTCACGGCTGATCCGTGGGCCATGCCCCCGGCCCTCTTTCGGGGGGGAGATGTGACGTACCTGCCAGCAGGACGCACATGACTTAAAGGCAGATAGGAATCAGAATACATGTCTGCGTAGCTCAGTTGGTAGAGCTGCTTGTTCCGGAATAAGCGTACTCGGGTTCGAATCCCGGCGTAGACCAAGAATGACGGAGAAATTTACTTCGTTATAATTTCATTTTCTTCGCTATTTAGAAGTGTTGACGTTTTTGTCATCTTTCTTAGCACCATTTTATTTCTCCAACGAGCTCGGGAAAAAGTGTGACCAGTCTTTCTTTTTTAAAACCGAGTTCCGAAATGGAATTACAATAATTAAAAAACTATTAAAAACACTGCCTCTGAGACACCAAGAATTACTTTTTGCACTTAATGCATTTCAAAATCAGAAACTGATTTCATTTTCAGGAGGGTTTTCTTCGTAAAATCTTTCTCTGTCAATTCTCGTTCACGCGGAAATGAACTGCTTTGTTTTAACACCTCCACTAGACGTAATTCCTCTTCGTTCCTGCGTTTGTTTAGCGCATACTGATCATTCCTATTCTCTTAATACCATTTGCTGTTATCTTCTGCTCCTTGTTCTTCGTATAATTTTCATCTCTACTTTTCTTTTCTTTCTACTATCATTTTCTTCTTGTATCAGACTTGTTCATGTATAGCACGAATAGTAACCACGAATGTTTTCATGCATAAAAACTCAGTTGCTCTCAACTCGCACCTATACACCGAAGAACCAAAACATTGTAACCACCTGCCTAATATGTCGTTTGATCACCCACGTGCTGTGAGAACAGCTCTTATCCGGCAAAGCATAAATGCTGTAAGAATTTTTTTTATTGGGGGTTTATGAACCACCGTAAACAACTCAATGGGCTATAATCAGTCTCCCGTCCCTAATTTAGGGTCACATGTTCCAGGGAAGGAAGAGAGCCAGTGTCGTAAGACAAACACAACATCCGTGCCTTACTGGGATTCGAACCGAGACCCTTCACGGACGAATGTTCATAAGACATCGCTTAGACCACTGAGGGCGGTTACAAGATTTCTAAAGTTGTCTTGTGATATGTGGTACCAAGACGTTACAAGCATACCCTTGACATGAAAGAACGCACGTGGTCTGCAATGATGTTCAGGTTGGTGGTAGATATCATAGTTTTTACACTTGAATGACTGGACCCAGGATTTCCCAGTAGTACATCTCTCAAAGCATTAGACTTCATGCACAGGTTTATTTCCGTCCCATGGTGCATCCATAAACTAATGGTAATAGGGAAGGTTCCAAAACAGGCTTTCCTTAAAATTGAAAAACAAAACATCGAACAAGTTAAATCATTTTGCTATTTGGGTCAAATTATTACTGGCAATGCGAGATACGAATAGACAATTATAATGAGACTGGGGATGCCAAAAACGGCTTTTGGAGAGAATCAAAGAGCACTGACAGCCAAATATATAGATCTAATACTGAGGAAGAGAATTCTAAAAGCATGTGTTTGGCCAGTAACCCTCTATGATTCTGAGACTTGGATTTGACCAAGAGGGAAGTGAAAAAGCTGGAGGCATTTGAGATGTGGAGCTATAGAAGAATGGAGAGAATAAGTTGGCTCGATAGAAAGACTAATGAGGAGGTACTGGAGAGAATGGAAGCACCCAGTAATCTGATCAACATGTTAAAGGTAAGAAGAATGTTATGGATAGGACATACATTGCGCCATGGAGGCATGATTCTGAAAGGTTTGGAAGGGAAAATCCAAGGCAAGAGAGGAAGAGGACGGCGAAGGGATAGTTTTGTAACAAAACTGAGTAACCAAGAGGGAGTGCATCAATCTACATCTTGCAACAGGAAACGAGATTCATCTGATCAATCGACATTCATTTGGTTATACACAGTCCAGTCTCTGTGCCCGAATATCCACTGTAGACCCTTTTGATGGCGAGTGAACCGAGGTTAGCATGGGTACTCATAGCAGCCTGTGTTTACGCAATCCCATTTTAAACAGGGTTCATTGTAATGTGTGTTGTTCCACATTACTTCCGTCGAAAGCATTCAAATTACCGGCGAGTTCCGCCACAGCACACATTCTGTTGGCTCGTACCATACGAGACAACCTTTGCTAACCTCTATCATCGATGATCTATGGTCGGCCCAACCTTTTCCTTGCTAACTTTTTCCTTGCTGACCTTTTCTCTTCTCTGACCACTTTCTGAAAGTACTAACCACGTCTGATCGTGAGTACTGCACAAACCTTGCCGTCTCAGAAATGTTCTGACCCAGTCGTCTGGCCATTACAATTTGTTCTTTGTCAAGAAGACTAACACTGGTTAACAGAGCTCAGTATCAGGTGCTATTTATACCGTTTCATGATCTTTACACGCGCCGTTGTTTACCTGCAGTGGGATCAGATTTGCATAAAGACGCGCTGGTCATAATGTTTTAGCCTTCGGTGTAGGTTCGTTAGAGATCTTGATATTTTCGAAGTCTAGTTATTGCCATTCATGAAAAGTTGTAGAAGTGAAGTTTTCGTGTTTTTAGAACTACGATTTTCAATGCGTCTGTTGGTCAAGCCTACTTTTTAGCCTTATTTTAGTACCCACCACTACAGCTTAACTTCTGAAAAACATTTTAGGGTTGTTATCTATGCACACTTGCCTTTTCAAGTACCACATGCGGATCTTTATTCTTGATTGCAAGTTGTTGTTTTTTTGTGTGCCTTAAACCGTTCTTTTTTTGGTTCTATTTTCCCGATTTTCAATGTGATTAGGCATACTTTTTTTCATTTTTGTTCAGTTATCTGATTAATTACTCATTAGTCAATATACTATCCCTTCGGATTTCAGTTATTTTGTTACACAAGTCAAAGTATTCCTGCCTCAGCTGAAATATTTTCATTGATTTTAGTCCAATATATAAAAGTAGTCCTTTATTTTCACGTATTTAAAATACACTATATTGTCAAAAACCACCGGACACCTAGAAGAGAAACACAACATAGCATTTATTGACAAACATTAGTACGGTGTTGTTCCACCTTTGGCCTTAATGCACCCTTCAAGACATTCTTTCGACAAGGTTTCGGAACACAGCGATAGGTATGCGCTTCCATTCAGAACATAATGCTGCCTCTAACTGTTGCTTAGTAGTAGGCCTTGGTTCCAAACTTCTTATGCAGCGCTCTAATTTATCCCATAGGTGCTCTATGGGATTAAGATCAGGGTTGTTTGCTGGCCACTCCGCACACGATGCGGAATTATCGTCAAACCACGCCGTAACAGTCCTTGCTTTATGGCTCGGTGCATTATCCTGTTGGTACTAGAAAGGTTCGGTTCCATAGTATTGCCACAGAGTTGGCAGGACATAATTGTCCAGAATATCGACTTACACGTGCTGGTTAACAGGTTTGTCCACGAAGACCAACAGGGCGGGACAGTACTACGATAACCACCCCTACGCGAGTACACTGCTAGCTCCAAACTTGACCGTAGGAACAGTAAGTACACTGTGGTAAACAGCGTTCCCCTGGCTGCCGTCATACTCACACATGGCCATCAGACTGATGGATCCTGTATCTGGATTCATCAGTCCATATGACCTGTTTCCATTGATCTACGGTCCATGATAAATGTTCTTTACACCATGCTAAACGTCGAGTAGCATTCCGAGAGGAGATGAAAGGCTTATGAGCAGCCGCAAGACCACGGTAACCCATGGAATGAAGTTCTCTGCGAATGGTACGTGTACATACCGAAGGTCCTGCATCTTTCCTCACCTGTACACTGAGGTCTTGTACTCCGTCGATTAGCTGTAACGACCCTCCTGAGGCTTCGACCTCCTCCATCACTGATTTTCTTTAGTCTGCTGGTACGTTTTGCTGTTTCAGGCACTCCATGTGTCTTCCACTTATTCAGTACATCCAAAACAGTTGACGTGGGTATGTTTAAATGCCTCTCGACTTCTCTTATGGACAATCCACTAATATAACAAACAACAATCTTTCTTTTCTCAAAGTCAGTTCTTTCCCGCCGCGACATTTTCACTCAACCTTACAGCGCGATATGATCGCGGTGCGCTGCAGTCTTGTTTTTATACCGTTTGCAACTGTACCGCGCATTTTAACAACGCAGCGGATCCGTTCATTTGCTTTTATAATGGTGTCCGGTCACTTTGGTCAATATAGCGTATGTTCCTCTCTGTTTTGTCTGGAATTTCAATTTTGATTTTCAGGAATTTTGGAATAAAATCCATATGTTCCTACAGTTAGGGAAAAGTCTAATTACGTATTTCAATAATTTTATATTTTTGCAATAGTTATTTGAAGCTTAATTACATTTATTTCCTTCTTCTAAAGTAAAAAAATGCAGATATTTTCTTTTTGTTTCATTTTACTAGCAAATCTTGTTCCTATTGTCTTTACGAAGCCATTTGAATGACAATCAGATGTGGAATAATAGCGGAAGGATGGAAGTAGGATGAAAGTCATGCTAACGGGGCCACATTTATTAATGTGTCTGAAAGCTTCATATCAAGGTTATAGCGACAGTTCTAAGATACAGTGGCACGTACTAAACAGACTCCCACGGTCCGCAACCTCTAAGAATGATAGATATAGTCCTGACTACAAAATGCAGTGGGCGCATGCTACCTCTTTAACACTTCTTGGAGCTTGGCTCGGGAAAACAAAGACCGGTGTCAAGGAAACATATATCCAGAAGACTTCCCTAAAGAGGAATATATATTTTTTTGATTGTAGGTTTAACGACCACCGTGAGCAACTCAATGGGCTACAAGCAGTCGCCCGTCCCTAATTTAGGGTCACTGGTTCCAGGGAAGGGAGAGAGCCAGTGCCGTAAGACAAACACAAAATCCATGCCTGACCGGGATTCGAACCCGGACCCCTTACGGACGAATGATCAGAGGCCAACGCCTTAGACCACTGCGCCACCGGGGCGGCGAGGAATATTTGCAAGGACACCCACAGTATATATAGGATGTATTAAAAAAAATACTTCCCTAAAGAGGAATGTTTGCAAGGACACATAGGATACATTAAAAAAAAAAAGACTTCCCGAAAGAGGAATGTTTACAATGACACGACAGGCTATATAGGATATATTAAAAAGAAAAGACTTCCCGAAAGAGGAATGTTTGCAAAGTCACCCACAGTATATATAGGATGTATTAAAAAAAGACTTCCCTAAAGAGGAATCTTTGCAAGGACACCCAAAGTATATATAGGATACATTAAAAAAAACACTTCCCGAAGGAGGAATGTTTGCAAGGACACCCACAGTATATATATGATATATTTTAAAAAAAGTCTTCCCGAAAGAGAAATGTTTGCAAGGACACCTACAGTATATGTAAGTATATTAAAAATAGATTAAAAAGGTTGTTAAAATAATGGAAACAATTATTATTTGTGCACACGTTTTTATTAATAATCTGTAGGCCCACTTCGGGCTTTAGCGCATTGTTTAAGTACATTGCTGAATCAGTAGATAAGCTACGGAATAAAATCATGTTAACTATAAACGGCGCAATAAGCAAATAATGTTCGCAGCAACAACGGATTTGTGGACGGATGATTTTAAAAAGATACCCACACCGCTGTAACTGCTCATTATTTTGATGAACAGTAGAATTTGATAAACCGTCTGCTCTCTACGTACTGTTTTCCAGATGAACGGGAAACTGGCGAAAACAACATAAAGGGATTTCAAAAACGATATTTGCAAATCGGTCTGACAACTCACGCAACTGATAAATTGATCTTTGCAGCAGTTGCCACAACGGTGGCACAGTATTCTAAGCAATGGCTTCTGATCCTTCGTTCGAGATGGGGCCGGGTTCCAGGGAAGCAAGACAGCCAGTGCCGTAAGATAAACACAACATCCATGCCTCACCGGGATTCGAATCCGGACCCATCACGAATAAATGGTCAGAAACCCGCTTAGACCATTGATCCACCGGGACAGCAGTAAATGTTTTACAGCCGTTTGAGCGACTTCATTGCACTGTGCATGTAGTAAACATCATCCTGCGCAATGATTTTAACATGTAGTACTTGCAAAAATCAAATCAAGTTGTGTGTGAAACACTGAATTATTCGAAAGCATTAATGACTTATTTGATGCAAAGGTGACTGGTAAACCGCTTAGTAAAGGCAGTTCACCAAGATGTTGAAACGCGATGAAATTCGAAGCTCAAACTGCTGGTGTCAATCCATGACCAGCGTAATGAAATTTTTGAAGTTTTAGCTGAAAGAAATAAAAATAACCACATTTATGACTTGCATGTAAATATTTTGAAATATTTAATTGATTCTCTGCAGCCATTTAATGACGCAACGGAAACCTTGGAGCGCGAAAAATGCATAACATTGCCTTTTGTTCTATTGTGGTACAAAAAGTTGTTTGCCAAATGTGAGGCACAGAATGGAGTTCCCTTTTTTATGAGAAACTAAAGGAAAGAACCCAGTAAATTTTCCATTGAAATGCAGCACAAGATTGTCACATTTTTATGTTCATCTTTCCGGCAACTAAGAATGCTAAACGAAACGGAAAAATCAGAAGCATTAAACGCGGTGCGAAGGAAACTTGCTGATAGCTGTGACGAAAGACTTTTTTCTCACAAATGTAAAACTAACTATGAAACTAATCCAGATCTACAACCGCCAAAGAAAGGTAAATATAATTTCAGTGATTAGGAAGATGAACACGACGGCACCCAGCATGATCTGGAAAATGAAGTTGATACGTATCTTAAATTTAAGTCCGCTTTGCCATCAGACTACGAGATAAGTGTGTTATGGGAAAATCCCGAAAAAGAATTGCCCAAACTTTCTAAAGTTGTACAAACATTTCTTTGCGTTCCTGTATCTAGTGCTAGTAGTGAACGAAACTTCAGTGCTGCAAGTTTACTTGTTCAAGAGCGTAGAACAAGAGAGAAGACAGAAATAATGGATGGAACATTGTGTTTGCACAACAATTTGTGACACTATTATTACGGTGGAGTACAATGTTTTAGTGCCAAAAAAAATTCAAATTTCCTGCTTATTATACTGCACAAGAGGAACTGTTTCCTGCTGCGGTCAGGTATGCTAATGTACTATGCTCATTAGGAGTTAGTATGAAAATGAAATCGTTTAATCTTATTAAAACTTTAAGTTTATGAATGATATGTGTTTAGACTAGGAAGGATTTCAAAGAATTTTTTTTATTTTTTTGTCAATGTGCACTCCAAGTTAACAGCAAGATTTTCTTTTGTTAAGTGTACTATACATTGAACATTTATTTTGAACGCGCCAAGTCTTTTCTGGTTGTTTTTTCTTATTTTTTTAAGTTTAGTTAATATTTTTAGGCTTATATTTGCATAAATATTTTCAATAGTATCTCATTCCATTATTTATTGTATACAATTTAATAAAAATCAGTAGAAAAACAAAATAATACGAAAGACAAAACTCGTCGGAATCAATGGTTAGTTTTCCTTGTTTTTGTTTTTTGAAAAGAATAAACTCATATGAAACAACAATGTAAACTTCATTTGATTGACAAATTCACTCAACCACTTCAGTAAAGTCCAGAATCGTGATTTTGTATTTTTTTGACTGAAGGTTTAACGACCACCGTGAGCAACTCAATGAGCTATAAGCAGTCGCCTGTCCCTAATTTAGGGTCATTGGTTCCAGGGAAGGGAGAGAGCCAGTGCCGTAAGGCAAACACAACATCCATGCCTCACTGGATTCGAACCCGGACCCTGCGAACGAATCATCACAAGCCAGCGCTTAGATCACTGAGCCACCGGGACGGCCTGGTTCGTGATGAGCATCGCGACTGCACCCTTTTTTAGTCGTAAAATGTGAGGCGGAAGTCCATTCTTCTCGATCGTGTGCAAAAATTCTACTGGATAGCGCACTCTTTAAACCGGATAGCTCACTCTCATCTTCAGTCACAACTGTATTTGTAAATGTTGTTAGAATGAGATTCGCGTTGCGAATACTCTTCATTCTCTATTGTCTGAGACATATAGTTGCGACACATTGATTGCTCATGCCTTCCAGTAAGGCTCAGTAAGGCTCTCATTTTTTCTTTTTCTTTTCCTTCATTCTGTTAAGGGTAAGTATGCAATAAAGTACTTATTTACTTTAGGACTGATCATAGAACATCATGCACACATCAAGTCTGACACTGAACTGAGCGCCTGATGTAAATTAGGGCCGTACGCTTCTGCCATAGACTTTACATGGGAACTTTGCCGCTCGATCCGTTGCCCCAAACTCAGTTTTCTCTTCGACTAGAACATCTACATAATAAAAATTTTATTTTGATACCTGAACCATATTTTTACGTTTAGCCGTTCTCTCAAAATATCTCTCACCGTAAAAATCTTTATAGAATGGAGATATAAATGGCGGAACTCAATATGTACATTTTAAATATTTTCACTAACAATGGTCAATGGAATGTTTATTTACATCTTTACATAATGGGAAACGTATTACCTACGTGAATAAACTGGATCGAATGAATAATAAATTTTATTTATGCATCACACAGTCCAACGGCATAACGCAATCAGGTTTTCGAGAGTGTTCACTGCTCCGATTAGAAGAACTTTAATACGAATTACTGCTAGCGTTGCTTTGCGCAACGGTTCACTTAGGAAAAAGACTTCGAACTTTGGCCTATCTGAGTCCCTCCACGCTGCCGCCTTCAACAGCGCGTGAGTCAACCGCAGGCGATCGAATAACAGCCACAAGCTTCTCTCATAGACTTTACATGGGAACTCTGATTTCACACAACACCCGAACTGTTGCTCCAATCTCATGTTTCTCTTCGACTGGCACATCTACATGGTAAGACCTTTACTCTGATACCTCAACCATATCTTTACGTTCAGCCGTTCTCTTTAAAAAGGACTCCCAGAAAAACCCTTATAGAATTAATATATAGATTGGCATATCACGGACCGGGCAGGGTCGAGCCTAAATAATAGCTGCAATTGACAGACTGGACCGAGTTCCTAATATTTGAAACGGGATGGGCCTTAAGGGCACGGACTTGATCCGGGGCCTGGTCATGAAATAAGGCCCGTGTCGACCTCTACGGTAAATACCGTTTCTTCCCTTTCCTGCACGTTCGTCGGATATGTATCCGATCGAACAAGTCTAAGCCATGATACATGAGTGACTGTACCGTCAAGCACCTCCGCCAGTCACCACAAGTAAACTCTGGTCTCCCATAGAAGCAGCCTGGCCTGCTATTCCCCAGGATGACATCAAATACCTCTTCTATTTGGTGTCACGCCGTATAGGGGCTGTTATTGTTAGTCGAGTTGGCATCACCTGATACTCAGTTTGAAAACGAAAACATCTTCTATAGCTCTTACAAATGTAATCAGTTATCTCCTGCAACACGAAGAATCCGTAGTATAAATTTCATTTGAATAGCGCGGTTCTTTCTTGGTGCTGCAATTTTCACAAAGAGTAGTGTAACTTTATACCACATGCTTAAGTTGGCGAGACACACGTAGCAGACCAATGCATGCTGGTGATTTAACGCTGATTTCTAATAGTGTAAACAAGTTTCAGTATTACCTCAATCATCGTCACATTACTGTACATGGGAAAATCTTGGATGAAGGTAAATATTTCCAGGTTCATATCGTGTGTAGTGTTAAGGTATTCCCAAAGTTCTTGTTACGCAAAGATACTGCAAAACTCCTCGTTGTATGGACTAAAGCCTGAGAGCTAACACCATCATCCTTACAACAGTTTCTTTAAAAATTGAGTGCACTCAAAGATCTCTGTACTTACATTACTGCCATTGTGAAGTTTAGAAATTTTAATACCATTCCAAATAATTCTATCATTGTCATTTTTTGCAGTTTATACTAAAACGATACAAAGTTTCACTTTTTTACGTCTCAAGTAACGTTTTCTCTTCCTTCAGTACAAAACTCATTCACGCTTTCGGAGATCCGTTGTTCTGCATTCAACGTTTGTACATGAAATTCAGATCTAACGAGCCTTTATTCGACATTTTTGTGCTGTCATAAAGATTTCAGAATATGAGAATATCTTATATATATATTGTACTGTCATAAAGAATTTAAAATATGAGAATAGTTTTAAATGTTTTGTGCTGTCATAATGATTTCAAAATATGAGGATATCCTGTTAATATTTTGTGCTGTCATAAAGATTTCAAAATATGAGGATACCTTATAAATGTTTTGTGCTGTCACAATGATTTCAAAATATGAGGATATATTGTTAATATTTTGTGCTGTCATAAAGATTTCAAAATATGAGGATACCTTATAAATGTTTTGTGTTGTCATAAGGATTTCAAAATATGAGAATATATTGTTAATATTTTGTGATGTCATAAAGATTTCAAAATATGAGGATACCTTATAAATGTTTTGTGCTGTCACAAAGATTTCACAGTATGAGAATATATTGTAAATGTTTTGTGCTGTCATAAAGATTTCACAATACGAGAATATATTATAAATGTTTTGTGTTGTCATAAGGATTTCAAAATATGAGAATATCTTTGCAAATGTGTTGCAAATTCATTGTGTTTCAACATTTCATTCTGTAGGTGAAAGCTCCGTACTTATTCAGATGACTACTATGCATAGGACTGCACAGTGGTCCAAGCATTTCAAAGATCAAGAGGATAATGAGCTTGTGGTCTTATTTTTGGGTTTCCAAAATGTCACTTGGTGTCATTTTATGCCAGGAACTACAGAAATATTTCGGCTATTTATTGTGTAACGTACCAGGAGATGTGACGTACCTGTCAGAAGGACGCACACGACATAAAGGCAGATAGGAATCAGAATAAAACATCCGCGTAGCTCAATTGGTAGAGTGACTTATTCCGGAATGAGGGGATCCGGGTTCGAATCCTGGCGTGGACAGAAATGACGGAGAAATTTACTTCGTTATAATGGCGCCCGAACTATCCGGATGACCCGACCGTTCAAAATCTCGCAATGGTGTGATGTTATTTCCACACCGCGAGATAGGAAAAATGAGAGAATCCCTTCTCCAGCACTTCGAAAAAAAAAAGAAAATAAGGGGGAGATGATGTAACGTACCAGGAGATGTGACGTACCTGCCAGAAGGACGCACACGACATAAAGGCAGATAGGAATCAGAATAAAACGTCCGCGTAGCTCAATTGGTAGAGTGACTTATTCCGGAATGAAAGGATCCGGGTTAGAATCCTGGCGTGGACAGAAATGACGGAGAAATTCACTTCGTTATAATAGCGCCCGAATTATCCGGATGACCCGACCGTTCAAAATCTCGTAATGGTGTGATATTATTTCCACACCGCGAGATAGGAAAAAAAGAGAATCCCTTCTCCAGCACTTCGAAAAAAAAACGAAAAGAAGGGGGCGATGATGTAACGTACCAGGAGATGTGACGTACCTGCCAGAAGGACGCACACGACATAAAGGCAGATAGGAATCAGAATAAAACGTCCGCGTAGCTCAATTGGAAGAGTGACTTATTCCGGAATCCTGGCGTGGACAGAAATGACGGAGAAATTTACTTCGTTATAATTGTTTAGTTACAAGCTACATGATACGTTATCTTTGGAAAATCGTAATAACAAGCTCAATGTGACATCCTTCATGGTTTATTTTAGAAATGCTGAATATTTATACTTGGTTTAGGTATTCTGAAATGCTCATAATAATCCCATGCTTTAAAAAATCTAAGAATGTTTCTTATTCCCTGTCTTAGAAATTAGTCGTATAAAAGTATAATTGAAAATCTTTGAAATAGTACGTAGGAACAAGATCCCTTGGTGAGAAAACATACAAAATACTGTACCATTACTCCAATATATTCTTGTAACCCAACAGGAAATAGCACCATCACAATACAATGTTCATTTTTCTCTGATTTCTAATTTTTATCTGAAACATGTGTTGATAAAACTTTGAAACAGGCGAAAGCAAAGAAATCAACAGCATATGCATCAGTGAGAGGAACAAGCATTACTGAAAGTATGAAATTCGTCAATAGCGTCTGTCAAATGTAAGGGAAAGTTTCTCGAATGCATTCTGTCGTGTGAGTCCGATATCTTGCAGCATCTGTGTAATCCAACTGTAATTTAATTATCATGCCAGCTAAATTCTTCAAAACCAGTACATGATCATAAACGAATTTCGGACATTCGTTCTAAATTAAGAGCATAAATTTCGCTTTATTCATTTGTAGAAAGGCTGGACTTTCTGTAATTTCTCTGCTCATGTGATAAAATACATTAGCGGAAAGTGAAAAAAGAACAACAAGAATGAATTGGCGGACGATCATGAAATTTACCTATGTTAATGAGGTCGAGTTTACGTAGGTGTGATGTTAATTTCGGGACCAACCAGTGAGCGCTTACGCCAAAGCACAGTATATATAATATGCAAATAATCGTCGGTGGTATTTAAGGAGTACGGCGAAGTGAATGTAATCAGTCGTCGGCGTACGGACACGTGCGAAGACACTAAAGAAGCTGCAATGCCTGGACATGGAAGACGCGTACGATTTCAGCAGTTATCGGACTTTAAGAGAGGTCGTCTAGTCGGACTCCGCGAGGCCGGGTGGTCGTATCGTCCTATTGCGGAGCGAATTGGACGGGAAGTATCAGTGGTGGTACGATGGTGGCGTAGATGGTCCGAGGAACATTCCCACACGAGAAGACGTGGAACCGGGAGTCACAGACGGACTGATGAGTGGACCGATCGACGCATAAGAAGAGCGGCGTTGTCAAGCAGAACATCTACTGAGACGCAAATCCGAGCAGCCGTTGCACCTGAGGTGACTGTGCGAACAATCCACAACAGTCTACTGAATGCAGAACTACGTGCACGTGCGCCTCTGGCATGTTTACCTCTGACTCCAGCCCACCGTCAGGAACGGCTGCAGTGGTGTCGCCAACGTCTGCACTGGAGAACGCAATGGCGATCTGTTGTGTTCAGCGATAAAAGCAGATTCTGCTTGGGAGCCTCCGATGGCCGTATGCGTGTTCGCAGACGCACAGGGGAGCGTCTCCACCCTTCTTGCATCCGCCAGCGACACACAGGGCCTACACCTGGTCTCCTGGTGTGGGGGGGCGAGCAGCTATCACTCCCGTACACAACTAGTGTTTGTACCGGGTACGTTAAACAGCACCTCCTACGTCATCAACATCATTCAGCCCGTTGTTGTGCCATTTGTAAGGTCGGTCCATCGTGGCGATTTCCAGAAAGATAACGCACGCCCACACACGGCACGTGCAACGCAACATGCACTTCAAGTTTATCCTCAAAAGATCTGCCAAAGATGAAGAAAAAACAAAGAGACAAGAATTAGAATAATGCTTTATGAATGTTTGAAAACAATTTGTCAAGAAGTTCCTTTGTGTGAGACAACTTCCATGGCTTGTACGTTCACCGGATTTGTCCCCCATTGAGCACGTGTGGGATTTTATCGGACAACGACTTATCCGGTCTCCACGGCCAGCCACGACCATCCCCGATTTACGCGTCCGGGTGGAGGATGCTTGGAACTCAATACCCCAAACTTACATCCAACATCTGTACAACAGACTCCATGCCAGAATTGCACAGTGTGACGCAGTTCATGGCGGTTCAACCTCGTACTAACCATGTTACATGGAAATGTAATTATTTTGTTTGCCAGCAAATACAGCTGTATTTTGCCATAATGTTTTGATAACGTTATCCTCTGTATTCCATTATTATGCTGTATAAATTTCGTTGGTATCAGACGTCTCCTTCTTGGAGTTCTTTTTTCACTTTCCGCCAGTGTACACTGCAGCTTTCGATCTAAAATGCTTATTTCCGTAAACGTTGAGAGAAAATTCAGAGTCGGATTATACTTGTATGACAGGTCGATGGGTTTCCTTCATCCTGTGTTTTCAGACACTGCTTCTTATTATTACCGCGATGGCCGAGCTAAAATATTTAAGGGTCCGAAACCATCCAAACTTCTGACACAACTTACACTCACGACAATGAAATTTGCGCACCAAGAAGGAAGCATCGGATTGAACTGAAATTTTATGGACGTAATGATACAGACGAATGATACACATGATGGCAAAAACAGAGCTGTAGGATAATTGCCGAGGGATCTGTGTCTTGCAGTCCGGTCATCTTCAATAGCGCGTCGCACCACCTCGTGCGGAGATACATGCTGCAATACGGTCCGGCATGGAGGTGAACAAACGCTTGATGTTATCTTGCGGCAGACTGGTTCATACGTGTTGGACGGTGTGTTCCAAATCCCGGATAGTACGGCACGACGGCAGTTGGCGTTTCCACTGGTCCCACACATGCTCAATAGGGGACATGCCCGGTGAGCGGGAAGGTCATGGAAGTGTCTGGACATTACGTAAGCAGTCCTGGCCAACACGAGCCATGTGGCCAGGACTGCCTACGTCATGGGATTATGCCGTTTACCCGGGTACCTCCACACCCGGACACGATGATCATCTGTCCCCAAAACGAAGCGGCACTCATTGCTAAGCATCACCCGTCGCTAGTCTGTGGCGTTTCATATCGCTGTGGCGTGGCATCACGGCACACGGAGCCGGCGATGTTCCGGTTTTAATGGCAGCACACGTAAGGGGCGCTGGGATGGCAGATTCTCTTCCGCGAGGCGTCGGGAAATGGCTTGCGGGCACACAGAAGCCACTACATATGCCTGTATAGTGGACAGGGTCCCAGTGGGATCCGTTCGTGCCTGGCTCACGATCCGTCGATCCTCTCTACCGGTGGTCCCGCTGGTCCGTCCAGAGCCACTTCGCTGTGTGGCAGTGCCGTAAAGTGTCCACTGCTCCCAACACAGTAGGACGGTATGGTCAGAACGCTCCACGTGTTGGGCTATACAGCGCGCCAACCACACTGTGGTTTTCAGCCCGATGAGCAGGCCTCTCTCAAAGTCCTATGGCGTCTACCCGGCATTATTGTCACTATGTACTCTTGCTTGCGTCGGCCGGTGCTTTTCGCTTTCATGGAGCATCGACTACTCGCCTGTTTATAAGGCTACCGGTTTGTGCTTGCAGCGCCCCCACAGGGTGTGTGGTCATGCGCACTCGCACCAAACGTGTATCATTTGCATACCAGCACGCACTCTAGCTATTTGCAAAGTTTTGCGGTTGTAGCATGTTTTCTTCTAGGTGCGCAAATTTCATTGTCAGTGAATGTACTTCACCGGATGAAATATCCGGGCTGGGAACGTATCTCTGGATTAGAACATCGCTTCTTATTTCAGGCAATACAGTAGCCAACTCTAAACATGCAGAAAAGAAATGCAAATTCCATTTAGAGCGTTTATTTACAAAGCTAGTGGCGATTTTTGTACATGGATATTTACGCGGATGGAGGGCCTTATATCCCCCCATCAGTTATCAAATTCTCTTTCGCGGAGGGATGGCACTTATGCATGATCTCCGCACAGCGATAGAGCGTCCAGGCAGCTGTTCCCCAAACAAGAGTAGGTCTGAATAGTTCGGGAGATTTTCATCAACTGCTTCAGTTTCTTCACAGAGTTGTCAATTCTCTTTTTGTGTATCATAAATCTCTGCTGGTGCTATCCTTCTTTCTCACCCTTCGCCGAGGTACAACAGACAGACAGCATTTTGCTTTTTCGCATTTCCCTTTTAGTCTAAAGAGCCGGCGGGTTTACTAATCTTTTAAGCACATCTCGGCCCGTCCTACACCACCAAAACTGAAGGAAAGCGCCTACTTGAAGAGGACCTTTTGTCTGAATGCCAAAGAAAGCGTTCTTCTTCACCCTTAGCACCCAAAAATCCTCAACAATATTTTATCACTTTACCTCTTTCTTTCTCCTTCTTTCTCTCTATTTGCTGTAATGGGTTTTCTTAAGGATGATCTCCGACATATCTTACTCAATAATCCTAATACTCTATCTACTCCAGCCATCTTCATCCTTATTCATCCACAGGAGCGGCGGCGGCACCTTTGTAAAATCCTTATGAAGACTGATCCATATTATACTTTGTATCTCATCGTTTGCTGACACTTAAAAACAACCATCCCATTTTCTATGGTGGATTTTACTTTATTTTTTAGTTTCTCTGAGAGTACAAAGGCTTATTTGCCAAAATTAAAATCGGGAGCCTGTATTTTTTGGAAGCAAAAGTCAAACCTTTTCTAAAATTATTTCTGAACCTCCGACAAGCTGATAGTGAAGGGTCTACCTCTTACGAATTTTCACCGCCAGGGGCGTATTCGGACGCCCAAACCAAGCCAGAACTTTTAGTTATGCGTTTCACTTTTAAAACCTACGTACCTACGGAGAAACACCTGATAAATTTCCCCATAAAAAAAAATGTGGGATTCTGGATGAAAAAGTGGTTGCGATATGCATTGTGTAACGAATTCAGCCGTGAACAAATTTTAATAATTCAGGGTTGAAAGAAATGTAGAAATCCGACAGTGATTAAACCCTTTAAGCGGCCGATGTTTCTGAATAAAATGAAGCCAAACTTTTATACGCTTCCCAAACAGAAATTGTTCCCATAGCGGCTTGATTCTACGAAAGGTACGAAAAAACAATCCTTTACCTCTCCTACGTCAGCAGTAGCGAACATCAAAATACAAGGTCACGTCAGCAGTTCCAACTTGTCGCTAGTGATAAGATCTCGCTTCTATAGTCCTCTGTTCTCTGCTCCATGACCCTAGACACGATGGGGAAGAGCTAGTTCCCCTGACAAGGACAGCGTGCTACTGGGTAGAAACAAATGTCTCAAACATCTTCTCTCTTTCTTTTCTTAGGTTAGTCGACAGTGTTGCAGCCCTTTTAGCAGATAAACAGTAAGAAGGTATTAGTGTCAATTATCCTCAAAAATGACCACTCTGAAACAAAGTGGTCATTTAGAGGTGGTCCTTTAGTGTCCGTCATCCCCGTAAGTGACCACTTTAAGAAGATAAGGAGAAAGCATCGCTCACTGAAGAGCAAGTTCACTCATTCCACACGCTTTCGACACACTTTCTAGGCAGCGAATTGATTCGTTCGAGCTGATCGCAGCCGATTTTTCTAACCCCGAGTTAATTCGTTCCAGCCGATTTAAGGGTTAATGTAGCATCAAGCAATGCTCAAAAAAGGGTGTTTTACCAGATTACTATTTTCCTTTAAGAATTTCGGTTGACAAAACACCAGTCTTTTGAAGATCCCATTTCCACCAAGATCATTCTGAATGCTGAGATCTCTCTGCACATGCCTCATAACAATTTTCCTAGGCAATTTAATTTACATATTTCGTTGGTCACTTATCACCTACACGGGTGATGACATTGGCATCTGTATCTTAAATACACGACGTTTTAAAGTCTACTTCTTATTTCGGCCCTCGTACTATTATTTTGACCTTTGGGCCATTATTTTGTCCACGACAAGTCGTTGTTTCTTTTAACCCTTTAACGCCCGCAACACCCAAAACGACCGTATATACAAACGGCCATAGCCGCCCGAAACAACTGCGTAAAGTCAGTCAGATTTCCTACCCTTACCTGTTCTTCAAATTTTCTCTACCTGTGAAGGATCAGCAGGAGTCACCCTCAGTCACTATTGTTGTTACTAAACAAAGAAGTGAACCAACAGACAGTTTCGGGCTTTATTGTATTTAAGTAATTTGCACGACCTATGTGGGATCAGCAGTTGTCACCCTCAGTCACTATTGTTGTTATAAAACAAAGAAGTGAACCAACAGACAGTTTCGGGCTTTATTGTATTAATTAATTTGCACGACCTAATAGGGATCAGCAGATGTCACCCTCAGTCACTATTGTTGTTACAAAACAAAGAAGTGAACCAACAGACAGTTTCGGGCTTTATTGTACTTAATTAATTTGCACGACCTATGAGGGATCAGCAGGAGTCACCCTCAGTCACTATTGTTGTTATAAAACAAAGAAGTGAACCAACAGACAGTTTCGGGCTTTATTGTATTTAAAATATGTGCACGACCTATGAGGGATAAGCAGGTGTCACCCCCAGTGACTATTGTTGTTACTAAACAAAGAAGTGAACCAACAGACAGTTTCGGGCTTTATTGTATTTAATTAATTTGCACGACCTATGAGGGATAAGCAGGTGTCACCCTCAGTCACTATTGTTGTTACTAAACAAAGAAGTGAACCAACAAACAGTTTTGAGCTTTATTGTATTTATTTAATTTGCACGACCTATGAGGGATCAGCAGATGTCACCTTCAGTCATTATTGTTGTTACTAAACAAAGAAGTGAACCAACAGACAGTTTTGGGCTTTATTGTATTTAATTAATTTGCACGACCTAATAGGGATCAGCAGATGTCACCCTCAGTCACTATTGTTGTTACAAAACAAAGAAGTGAACCAACAGACAGTTTCGGGCTTTATTGTATCTAATTAATATGTGCACGACCTATGAGGGATAAGCAGGTGTCACCCTCATACACTATTGTTGTTACTAAACAAAGAAGTGAACCAACAGACAGTTTCGGGCTTTATTGTATTTAATTAATTTGCACGACCTATGAGGGATAAGCAGGTGTCACCCTCAGTCACTATTGTTGTTACTAAACAAAGAAGTGAACCAACAAACAGTTTCGAGCTTTATTGTATTTATTTAATTTGCACGACTTATGAGGGATCAGCAGGAGTCACCCTCAGTCACTATTGTTGTTATAAAACAAAGAAGTGAACCAACAGACAGTTTCGGGCTTTATTGTATTTAATTAATTTGCACGACCTAATAGGGATCAGCAGATGTCACCCTCAGTCACTATTGTTGTTACAAAACAAAGAAGTGAACCAACAGACAGTTTCGGGCTTTATTGTATTTAAAATATGTGCACGACCTATGAGGGATAAGCAGGTGTCACCCTCAGTCACTATTGTTGTTACAAAACAAAGAAGTGAACCAACAGACAGTTTAGGGCTTTATTGTACTTAATTAATTTGCACGACCTATGAGGGGTCAGCAGTTGTCACCCTCAGTCACTATTGTTGTTATGAAACAAAGAAGTGAACCAACAGACAGTTTCGGGCTTTATTGTACTTAATTAATTTGCACGACCTATGAGGGATCAGCAGGAGTCACCCTCAGTCACTATTGTTGTTATAAAACAAAGAAGTGAACCAACAGACAGTTTCGGGCTTTATTGTATTTAATTAATTTGCACGACCTAATAGGGATCAGCAGATGTCACCCTCAGTCACTATTGTTGTTACAAAACAAAGAAGTGAACCAACAGACAGTTTCGGGCTTTATTGTATTTAAAATATGTGCACGACCTATGAGGGATAAGCAGGTGTCACCCTCAGTCCATATTGTTGTTACAAAACAAAGAAGTGAACCAACAGACAGTTTAGGGCTTTATTGTACTTAATTAATTTGCACGACCTATGAGGGGTCAGCAGTTGTCACCCTCAGTCACTATTGTTGTTATGAAACAAAGAAGTGAACCAACAGACAGTTTCGGGCTTTATTGTACCTAATTAATTTGCACGACCTATGAGGGATCAGCAGGAGTCACCCTCAGTCACTATTGTTGTTATAAAACAAAGAAGTGAACCAACAGACAGTTTCGGGCTTTATTGTATTTAAAATATGTGCACGACCTATGAGGGATAAGCAGGTGTCACCCCCAGTGACTATTGTTGTTACTAAACAAAGAAGTGAACCAACAGACAGTTTCGGGCTTTATTATATTTAATTAATTTGCACGACCTATGAGGGATCAGCAGTTGTCACCCTCAGCCACTATTGTTGTTATAAAACAAAGAAGTGAACCAACAGACAGTTTCGGCCTTTATTGTATTTAAAATATTTGCACGACCTATGAGGGATAAGCAGGTGTCATCCTCAGTCACGATTGTTGTTACTAAACGAAGAAGTGAACCAACAGACAGTTTCGGGTTTTAATGTATTTAATTAATTTGCACGACCTATGAGGGATCAGCAGATGTCACCCTCAGTCACTATTGTTGTTACTAAACGATTAAATGAAACGACAGACAGTTTCGGACTTTATTGTATTTAATTAATTTGCACGACCTATGAGGGATCAGCAGTTGTCACTCTCAGTCACTATTGTTGTTACTAAACAAAGAAGTGAACCAACAGACAGTTTCGGGCTTTATTGTATTTAATTAATTTGCACGACCTATGAGGAATCAGCAGATGTCACCTTCAGTCACTATTGTTCTTACTAAACAAAAAGTAAACCAACAGACAGTTTTGGGTTTTATTGTATTTAATTAATTTGCACGACATATGAGGGATAAACAGGTGTCACTTTCAGTCACTATTGTTGTTACTAAACAAAGAAGTGAACCAACAGACAGTTTTGTGCTTTATTGTATTTAATTAATTTGCACGACCTATGAGGGAACAGCAGATGTCACCCTCAATCACTATTGTTGTTACTAAACAAAGAAGTGAACCAACAGACAGTTTCGGGCGTTATGGTATTTGGAGTGATAAAATATTTTTGGGTCATGGTCGTTAAAGGGTTAAGATAAATGTGGGTGGAACAAGGATTTTGGAATATATCTGCGGGGGAATTCCTTCGTGCTATATTAGTCTGCAAATAAGGATATTGAGACGTTAGGCCACACCACAATGGGTGCCAGTTTTTCATTCAAGATTAAAAAAGGGTGTAGGATATACAATTGACCCTGGACTCCAAGTCCAACAACCTACGTCTAACTGTGTGGTTAGCTTTGGCTTAATTAATTTACAGCAGCGTGCTTGGTGCGACGACACTGTTCTCACATTAGCACAGAGAATTTTGCTTTGTCATTTCAGAGAAAATGGCTAATAGCGTTATTACAAATGAAATAGACAGTTTTAACATTTTATAAAACTAAAGCTATGTAAGATATTGACACTCACGTTTTACCATTTTGTAAAGACACTCTTGAAATTCGTTACATCTAATTACAGATGTTTGATGCGAGCACCCTTAGTCACACGGCATACATCAAAGCTAGAGTTCAAATTCTGCCAAACACGCGTTGACATATCGTCATCAACTCCAATAATAGCTCATGTGAAACGTTGTTTCAGATCAGGTGAACTAACAGCAAAGAGAGGGACGAAGACCTTTCCTTTGACATAGCCACTTAAAATATTCAAAGCAAACAATATATATTCTGAATTTGCTTGTACCACTTACCGGTCATCCATGAAACATCACTCAGGAAACTTTGAAAGATTCATCGCCCTGTGGCGGAAATCGAATTAGCAACTCCCGATTTCCGTTCGAGTATGCCAACCATTACATCACACAGGACAGTGAAGTTACAAGCAACTGAGACATGTCTCAACATGTCTCAGTTTCTTGAACTTCACTGTCTCAGCATGTCTCAGTTTCTTGAACTTCACTGTCTCAACATGTCTCAGTTTCTTGAACTTCACTGTCTCAACATGTCTCAGTTCCTCAGAACTTAACTGTGCTGGGTCGTGTAGCCTACTCGAACGGAGATCGGTAGATGCGGATTCGATTCCCGTCCAGGGCGATGAAATTTTCAAAGTTTTCTGAGAGATGTTGCATGGATGACCAGTAAGTGTTACAAGCGTATTCAGAATTAATATTCTGTTTGCTTTGAATATTGTTATCGATTTCCTGTGCATTATGAGGAATATTTCTCCCTTCATTCAGTTATAGACCCATAGAAAAAGTCACAGGGTGTTAGATCCGGATTTCGTGGTGGTCAGCATGTCAGTGACATATTATCACCTATTGAGCTGCCAATCCAGGACTGTGGGAGGTTTGTATTTAATTTTCAACTTCCCGATGTCAGTGGGATGGTGCTCCATCCTGTTAGAAAACGAAGTTATCACTGTCTTCTTACAATTGGGGCATCAGCCAAGTAATTAGCATATCGAAATAAGAACTTCCCATTACAGTGTTGTGTTGGAAAAAGAAGGGGTCATACACTTTCTTACGGGATACAGAACAGAACTCATTCACCTTTGGGGAATTCCTCATATGTTCCACTCTTTTCGCTAGGATTTTCCGTTCCCCATATACACTATCTACCAACAGGTAATTGGACACCTGTGATAGCAAAGGAAAACGAAGTTTATTCCCCAGGCATTGTACGACGGCTAGCGGTATTTTCTTCCACTCGGCTTGGAGAAGACAGGTCAGTTCCTTCACCGATTTCGGACGGTGGGGCGCCCTTTAAGTCGACGCTCCAACTCGTCCCAGAGGTGCTCGATAGGGTTAAGGTCCGGGTTCTGCGCAGGCCAGTCCCTTCTATTAACCCCATTGTCATCATACCAAGCCATGGTGGACCTCGCAACATGACAGGTGGCATTGTCCTCCTGAAAGTAACATGGGTCCACCCCGTAAAACTGCCACAACGTAGGAAGCGCATGGTTATCCAAAATGGTGCAGTAGGTCTCGGCGTTGAGTCTACCAGGAATTGCGACCAAGGTTCCCGTGCCATACCAGGAGAAACACCCCCATAGCATAATTCCACCGCCACCGAACTTCATAGTTGGCACAATACATTCCGGCCGGAGGCGTTCTCCAGGCAGACGCCAAACCCAGACCCTGCCATCCGAACGGTAGAGGGTGAACCTTGATTCGTCGCTCCAGAGAACCTTTTTCCACTGTTCAACGGTCCACTGTCGACGTTCTTTGTACCACGTTAGCCGAGCAGCGCTATTGGACTTGGTGATCAAAGGCTTGTGGGCGGCAGCACGTCCATGATAACCGAGCAAATGGTCTTCCTTACGGATGGTATTCATCAAAAGAACACTCCCGGATGCCTGTTGAAACTCCTCGCGGATGTGGCCCGTCGATTTGGTGCGATTCTTCCGAAAATCTCTGGCCAGCACCCGTCGGTCTCTAACTCCCAGTTTTGTGGGTCTGCCGGATCGGGGCACATTCCGACAGTCACCTCTCATCTTCCACTTGCCAATCACGTGAGCGACTGTCGATTTTGGGTACTTCAACTCGCTGGATATGTCACGTATGGATCGGCCATTTCTCTGATACCCGAGATTACACCTTTCTCGAAATCAGAGAGCTCCGAACTGCGTGGCATCTTGCATGCGACTGGTTGCGTTGTTGTTTCCCACACGATATTCAACAGCGGCGGCGGTGACGTGTGTAAGGACGGCAGATATCGTCGATTGCAGGGGTGTCCAATTACTTGCTAGTAAAGAGTTTATATGTTTATTAACTTTCTCACTTATGTAGAATGTCGATTCGTCGCTGAAAACTAGAAGCTCTCTAAAACCACCTTCCTCCAAACGCTCCTGCATTTCTGTGCAGAAATCGCGACGTGCGGTTCTGTCATTGTCACTTTGCAATAAGTGCAGTTTGTAGTGAGTCATTTTATGCCGCTCCTTCGAAAATTTCCAAACAGTCGGTTTTGGAATTTGTAACTCCCGACCCACCATCGTTGTGGATTACCTAGGGTTGCGTTGGTAAATATCACGAACATTCTCCACTTGTTCATATGATATACGTGGTCACCCTGGACTTTAACTTTTACACAAACATCCTGTTGTTTCAAATTTTCTTTTTCAGTTGTGGATGAATTGTCTGTTCGGCGGTGATTTCTTGAAACGTGTTCTTAAAGGCCTTTCCACAACAACAACAACAGAATTCGTTTTGCTTAATTCATGCACAAAGAGCGCATTATCCACAGCATTTGCCGCCATCTTGCCTGGCTGATCACCTAACAGTGAAAATGTACGATGTTTTAATCACGCCATCTATATAATAAAATCGTTAATATTCATGTTAGAATGGTGCGTTGTGAGTGTGAATAATTTACATAGTTTTAGTTTTAGAAAATGTTGCAACTGTTTATTGCATTTGTAATAACCCTTTGTAGATGGAACTCTTTTTTTAAGGAAATAGCTTTTCAGACAGATATAAAGCTCATATGATGTTAACGATTATTATTCGTAAGTACCAAAAAAAGAAAAAAAAACTATTCGTTCGTCCCAAGACATCAAGAAAAAAAGAATACGAGAAAAAAGGCCATTTGTCGAATGATTACCTAGAAATGTCCCAGTTTCCCGATGACCCAATCCGCCCGTTTTCCGCATCCATTTATTTGTTTCGTTTATCGAAAATAACCAAACGTTTGCTGTATTTAGAATTTTTCTACAACCATGCGTAAAGTTTGAATCCGCGGTCTTGTTGTACGTTGCTTTTATCTTTATTTGCCTGACACATCTTTTCTCTGTTTTCCTTTCGTTCTGTTTCCGTCTTAGGCGCTTTAGAAATATTTCCATGTTCTATGATGACCTTATTATTTTGACTTTTTGTTCCTAAGAACAAACTTTTCAAAAAATATTTCCTGGAAAATATTTTTTTGTGTGTGTGCGTGTACGTGTTTCACCTTCCTTTTATTAAGTCAAGAGTTAAGTAATATCGCGAATATAAATTGCAGTCATTACTGACTTCTTTTGAAGCTCGTAGTTTTACAGTCGACTTTTTTCAGCGAGAGGGGAAACTTTTAAAAACGTAAGAAGACGAACCGAATGTATTAAGGCAGTTTCAACCACGGTTAAGGAAAAATTTAAAAAGTGCTCCGTAATTTCGCATTCTAGAAGAAGGACGTTTTGCTCTTGAGTTTGATGATCTTTCCACTATAATAGTGCAAGGAAAGAAAGGAGGCGAGAGGTACGTACTGTGCTTATAATCGGCGGGGTGGAACAGCACCAATATTGGAAAGGATGCAGGGTGTCGAAGAGAGAGAGAGAGAGAGAACTTTTATGAAGGAGAGAAAGACTTCTATAGGAGTAGCAGATTTCGATGGAAGCTGCTCTATTGAGTATGATGCAAGAAATACCCGTTATTACTGCTGGTAGGGCGCGTAATGTACCGTGTCGTAAGCCGCTTCCCGGAGCAGGCTGCCGTTCCTGGAGGACCAGGAGCAGGGGATTGTCGGAGTTCGTTTGTTCCGCCCGAGTTCCCTGCTCAGCAGGGCGGGTGACTGCTGATGACGTTGCTCGGATACACTACCTCGGAAAAGGAATCCGGTTGTGACTTATAGCTTCTGGACCTCCTGCTGGCGTAGGTTTATTAAAAACAAACGCTGTAATAAACGTCGTCATAATCCTAATAGACGGATCTTGGGCCCCGAAAAAAGGAAGAAAAGTAAAAAAAAAAATAGAAGAAAAGAAAGAGGTAGATCTCTTCCACTGTTTCGTCTTACAGAGTGTGTTGTTTCTGCGAACTCGGATACTGTTCGACAAATGCAGCGGAAAGTATTCACCACCCTCGAATTTCGCCGTTGTTAATTTCACAGTCTTGAAAAATCGCGCGAGTATGAGAAGCAACCCAGCAAAGCAAAACTAATTTTTCAGGCGGTGTTATTAAAAATAAAAAAAGGAAAAATAAAGGAAAAGAGCTCGTGTTAGTCTCCGATATATCCTAAGTACCTTGGTAAGTCCATTTGCATATCGTGAAAAACAAGGCTTTTGATTACAGAGTCAGAAAACATGTTTTTCTTTTCGATTATTTGTGAAAATAAAACACTTTCGAAAGAGATGGCCTGTTCTTCTTCTGGCTATTGAGGGATTTGATCAGAGATCGCGTTAACGCCTGAACTTCATATTCACGCATCATGGGGAGTTGTAGCTTTTGGAAACTGCGGCTATCCTTGATTTCTTTCTTTTTTTTTTTTTTTTTTATGGCTACTACTGGGAAATTGGCTGACAAAATTCGGCAAGCCATCAGTTACGTCACGTGATTGCCGGCTGCCACCGCCGGGAAACCAGCGAACCGCATTAGGCTAGCTATAATTTCTGGCACGTGCTTGCAGGGCCGCTGAAGGGCCTCTTGTGGCAGCTACTGCCTGTGATGGATAAATGATGGCCCTGTTGTGGCATAGGAAAACTGATGGGGCTGCCAACTATTGGCCAGTTGCTGGCCTGAACTTCTAGTCCTTCTGTTGGCGGCCCGGACATTTTATTGACGTTGGGCAGCGGCAACACAGTGCTGGGCCATTGCTGGCAGTGCTGGCCCAGCAAGACGTTTTTGCTGGGTTTAAGCGGCCGATGTACTTGAACCAAAAGTTGCCCATGTTTTCCTGCTCTCCTCAAACTGAAGTATTATCATAGTGACCAGGTTATACAAAGCTACAGCAAAATAATTCCTTTCCCTATTTCCTCAGGAGCATCGATTATAAATCTGTCGCTGGTTGGAAGTGTTCCCTTATACGCCTTAGTCTTACAGTATGTTGTCTCACTCCCTTATAGTCCTTTGACAGGAGTAGTCCCCCGGGCACAGACATCATGCCACTGAGTAGAAACAAGTTTCTCAAACATCTTTTCTCTTCTTTCCTAGCTTCGTCGTCCTTTTTATAGCATTACTACCCAGCAAAAACACAAGTGCTGAGAAACTACTGGCCTCCAGCTGGCAGTGATGGGCCACTGCTGGCTGAAATCTGCCGCTCACGGCCCGGTAGCGGTCTGTAGGTGGCAGCGCCATCAGTTGGCGAGCCAGTGATGGCCCTGCAGCATCGCCGTGAATTGTGGGCCTCCAAGCAAGTGCCACTAGTGTCCCGTTGCTGACAACCAATGCAAGCCCCCAACAGCAGGTGGAAGCAACGGGACTGCGCATGCGCAGAAGCAACACTTGCTGTGTCTCTCATGGTACCAGTTAGTTGAAGACGACGCTATCGCCGTCGGGTTATTTTAGTGGATGTTAAGAAAAAAATCCATATGTAGAGAGGCGAATTAATTTCCTAATGAAATTCCACGTCGGCGAAAATATCAGATTAAGCTATGAAATACTAGATTACAGCCATGAAATACATCTACTCCATTCCCATGAATAACAATTCATGGAATGGAGTGGGTGAATACCAAAAAATTTGAAACCGCTTGAAACGAAAGTCTTGGAAAACCATTAAAAAAACGTTTGTTGGGAAAAAAAAAAGAATTATACGAGTACAAAATTTATTAAATATTTAAAAGAAAGAAAAAGCAACGCTATGTGGATATAATATACTCATCCATAGGTTGAATACACAAGACTGGGATGAATTCGCTTAGAAAAATAACGAGAAGTAAAATAAAATATCTTTCCTCTTTAAAACAAATGTAGCTTCGGACAACGGAAAGGAAAGATACAACGTTAAAAATGTATCAGAATGTGACATGAACCCGGGTAAATATATATTAATTCAACAGTCTCCTTTCAAGACGACAAGGACAGTACAAAACTTTGGAAAGCGACTCTAAGTATATACACTCCTTGAAAATGAGTGAAGTTCCCTAAAGGTAAAAAAAAAACTATCATTACGTTGAAAAAATAAATGTATGAATTATATGAAACTGACTTTTATGAAAAAATACCTCGCAATATTGTAAAATGAAAGAGGAAACGATTCGATTACATATTCCACACAAAACAAAGAGCTTCAAGCACACGCGCGTGCGTGGCAAATTAGGCCGGTCGGTAGGGAGCTCAGTTCCCTCGCAAACGGCCCTGGTTCGTGTCTACGCAGATTCAAACAGGCGTTTTTCCGGTCTGTTGAGAAAATTTCCCCAGCGCAGTGCTAAAATTCACAAGTTTCGTAAGGGTGAAAAAAAAAAAGGATGTAGCTTTGGCCGTTAATCTTGATTTTTTTTTTTTTATGACTGTTACTGGAAATTGGCGGACAAGATTCGGCAAGATACCTGTTACGTCACGTGGTTGCCGGCTGCCACTACCGACACACTAGCGGACCACATTAGGCTAGCCATCATTTCTGGCAAGTGCTTGCAGGGCCGCTGAAGGACCACTTGTTGCAGCTACTGCCTCTGATGGACAACTGATGGCTCTGTTGTGGCATATGACAACTGATGGGGTGCCAACTGTTGGCCAGCTGTTGGCCTGAACTGCTGGCCCTTGTGTTGGCCACCCGGACATTTTATTGACGGTTCGGCAGCGGCAACATAGTGCTGAGCCAGTGCTGGCAGTGCTGGCCCAGCACGACTGTTTTTGCTGGGTAGCGGAAAAGGTAATCGGACAGAAAGATTAATGACAAACATACCCACCAAATGAACACTTAGAATGACACACTATAACGAAGTAAATTTCTCCGTCATTTTTGGTCTACGCCGGGATTCGAACCCGAGGCCGCTTATTCCGGAACAAGTCGCTCTACCAACTGAGCTACGCAGACATTTTATTCTGATTCCTATCTGCCTTTATGTCGTGTGCGTCCTTCTGGCAGGTACGTCACATCTCCTGGTACGTTACATCATCTCCCTCGTGCGCGTCCTTCTGGCAGGTACGTCACATCTGCTGGTACGTTACATACATATAAACAGCCACAGCCGCCCAAAACGCCTGTCTAGAATGAGTCAGATTTTCTACCTTTACCTGTTCTTCAAATTTTCTCGACATATGAGGGATCAGCAGGAGACTCCCTCAGTCACTATTGCTGTTATAAAACAAAGAAATGAACCAACGGACCGTTTCGGGCGTTATGGAGTTCGGAGTGATAAAAGATTTGGGGTCATCGTCGTTAAAGGGTTATTCTTACGAATTATTATTCTATTTTAAATTTTGCAATTAAAATAATTAAAATAACTGCATGTCCAAAGAACATATTTTTTTATTGTAATGCATATATTTTTAATGGAATTAAAAAATGTAAAAAAAAATTTTAGAAGTGCGAATTTCTAAGGATGTCGTTTTTGACCTGAGGGAGGGGTGTTCCTTTTAAATATCTCAAAACACTTCTTGAAAATCGTGTGAGAAGTTTTTACTTCCTGTCCATAAACTTACCACTGGGCTTGATTCTTCAGAGTAAATAGCCTCCAACAAATTATTCCAAAGCTTTAATTTCTCAAGAATGATTGAAACTTAAAAATTACTTCATATCTACTCAGCTGGATGAATATCATGTGAGATATCTGTAGGATGTGTGAGGACAAGCATCCTTCTCTTCGAGAAAATTCTTCTTAAAATGCTAAACATACTTTTACTATTGTCCATTCTTACAACATACTATTGATGATAGTATTTTATTGTGTAATTAACAGAAAGACTAACAGCCCATTTTTGTTTCACATTTAGGTGATCAGAGCAATTGGAAGGAACCACTCCAAATATACAGGGTGTTTCAAAACTAATGGAACAAACTTTAAGGGGTGATAGAGCACACCGAAACAAGCACTTTTCGCAACAGAATGCAGGGTCCAAGTTACGCGGTTAGGCGCTGGAGGGCGCTTACCGTTTCCCCACACACGCCGTCTTTCGCAACGCAAAGACAGGAATGGCACAACAAATCAAAACAAAGCTTTATTGCAGACAAAAAAAAAAAAAAAAACGTGACATCACAAGATTGCATCAAATTTTCAAACATTAATAAGTAAATACTGAAGTTAAAAACATTTGCAAAAACTGCTCAAAAGGGCGACAGACACTCCTGATACACGCTTCGCATCGTCGACGTAAAGATGCCCGTATGTTGCGGAAAATACCGCGCATTTCCCGGACAGCTGCAGCAGCGACTAGTTCTTCATTGGAATCAATGGGAGTGTCGTACATTACGGACTTAAGATGTCACAATGAAAAGAAATCCAGAGGGGACGGATCTGGTTGTCGTGGGGGCCAAGCAATGGGTCCACCTCGGCCAATCTATTGGCCTGGAAATGTGGCTTTCAAGTAATCACGCACCTGAGTGCTGAAATGAGCTGGCGCTCCATCACGTTGGAACCACATTTTATAGCGGACGGCTGCTGGTACAGGTTCGATCAAATCAGGCAAGACTTGTTCAAGGAAAACAAAGTACGTCTTCCCATCCAGACGTTCCTGTAAAAGATATGGTATTTGCGTTGCGAAAGACGACATATGTGGGGAAACGGAAAGCGCCCACCAGCGCCTAACCGCATAACTTGCGACCATGTATTCTATGACGAAAAGTGGTTGCTTCGGTGTGTTCTACCACCCCTTAAAGCTTGTTCCATTAGTTTTGAAACACCCTGTATATTACCAATATAATTCCCGTACTGGGCCATAAACTATCACGAAAGAAGAAAATTATAAACGTCTTATCACGAATACAAGGCTGTTTTATTAGTGCGATGTGTTTGTTCATCAGTAAATCTTTATCATTTGGTTTTTCTCCGCCACATCCCTATTCCCTATCCCCAACTGTAAGCTATGTTAAGACAAAAAGAACTGATATACGTTCATCTTAACGCAGTCCTCATAAAAAGGGTTGTAGTACTTGTCCATCATAAAATATGGTTCCTCACCTTTTCCATGATGGGCCAATACGGTTCCAGGGAAGCCGCTGCAGCGCATGCGCAATAACCCTACATACGAAATGTTTTTTTGTTTTTTTTTACTTTGATCCGATGTCAGGGAATATAACTCTCAACATCTACTTCTGTCAGCCAATGTCGTCCAGCAGCGACTAAAAATCGCAGTCACGCAATTTTCAAATTCGTGGGAAAATAATTGGTACAAAATGAATTTCGTGTTACACTTTTCCCTCAAACTTATTCACTTTTTTCACTTCATTTGGACAGCAGTAGATGAATGTCGATGTGAAAACACCGATTCAATAAGAGTGAGTCATAAATTTAAATTACTTTAATATTCGCATTGCAGAGTAAATTTTCCAATACCGAGTATGTCCACTTCTGATGAAGCTGCGCCCATCCGAATAGCAACAGCAGTGGAAATACACAGCGAAGGAATTGGATCTCCACACTTAGGGTCCAGATGTATTTGTATGTGTGGTGTCGGGTGACAGCATAAATGATGGGAATAGATAATGTTTGCCTTAGCAGCCAAGGCACTGGGTTGGATTTCTCCAATTATCTTGGTTTGCTATCGTTCTGGCAAAGCATCAGCTGACCAAGATTGGCGATCGAGATCGCATTTCTGACATAGAAGAGAGTGATGGGAGTCTATGCTTATTCTGGATGCTATCCCTATTGTATGAAGCGAGACTTTCCGCCTCTTTTTTTTTTTTTTTTTTTTGTTACATCATGAAAAACAATACCTAGTTTCAACTAACTTTTCTTTCATATTTTCTGCTATAGTCCGTTCTATTGAAGCCTAATGTGGAATGAAAATGTTATTCAAAAAGGAACTCTGCATCACTTCTAAAGCTCTGTTATTATTATATATACACACCATGAATTTAATCATATCACTTGGAAGGCGAGTGGTTACTCTCGTTCTTTTGAGCTGAGCTCCTGACGAGCATTCATTCAATCTGAAGCATCCTCAAGTGGTAACAAATGTTCTGCACTTTTTGTCAATGTAGTTAATTTTTTTTATGAGATTCGTTATTTTAAAAAACCGGGTTGAGCTTCTATCTCTATCTTTTGGAAAGAAAGGGGTAGTTCTCTTCTTCCTCAGCAGCTTGTTACCCTGAATTAATAACGGGAACTAATTGAATACGGCAAATTTTCGTATGGAAGTAAAGATACAGTGTAGTAGCAAATTGTTCGGAACACCTACCTACCAATTCCGTTTTTCGCCTTCAAAACAGCCTAGATTTGATGTATCATGGATTCAACAAGGTGCTGAAATTGTTTTATAGGTACGTGTGGCCAAGAGGATTTGATTGCGGCCATCAGTTGTCGAATGTGCGCTGGAGAAAGATCTCTGTTAAGAAATGGCTCCCTCCATCTTATCCCACAGGAGCTCAGTTGGGTTAAGATGTGGCTACAGTGCGGGCAACATTAGCACTTTCGTGCTTTTTGAACCATTGTCTGACGATTCGATCTTTGTGAGATAGCGCATTATCCTACTGAATGTAGCACTCTACAAACTTTGAAGAATTCCGGGGTTTAAACCGGGCCTTTCTCAGAACAATCAGAAACTAGAGCCTCATGCCAAACGACGAGTCGAACCTGCGGCAAATCACTTGACACATTCTGATGTGGTGAAAGCGGCTTCTCAGATAACGAGAGCCAGAAAGTTAAAAGATGGTTGGAGTGTTGTGAAAGCGGATCCCAGTTTTACGGTGGAATAAATGGCCGTACAATTCGAACAGATTCAGTTAAACTTCCGTCTTCATCTTTCAGCGTTTGGAAAAATATCACAGTTCAATCGATGGTTCGCACATAAAATGCCATCACAAAACTTCGTGTTAAAGATACACCCTTCACTGTAAATCTGTTAACTTACTAAGCCGTTTTGAGACCGCATTTTTGCACAGGCCAAAATGGGCATTTGCCCCAACTTTAGGTTTAAACGGCAGTGAGCTGACAGAAGTTGTTCAATACAGAAACAGTCTAAGTGTAGTTATGCCCCGTGGAAGAAAATTTCGAACGTTTTCACCAAACAATCTTTTTTAGCTTCCAGTTTCTACCATGAAATTAATTCATTATTATTGAGTTCTACTTTCATTAACTTTCCTCTTTGTGCGTTTTTTTTTTGGAGTAATCACCTTCTGCTGGTCAATCAAATTGTAATATTTCATCAGAAAAACTCTTGCCCTCGTTCTTCAATAACTACTATCTTAAAATACCAGACGCATTGTCTAATATCTGATCTTCCATCCCTTCATATTCTTTGAAACCTGCTGTTTTGTACTTGGGCTTATTCTTGGTGTTACAGCAACTTTTGATGGTGAAATTTTTAATTAAGTGAAAGTGTTTCAGAAGAGCATCCGGTGACGTTATTCTACACTAAAATTGCAGACTTTTAGCAAAATAATACTGTAAACTCTTTGATAGGTGGCAAAAAAAATGCTCACACATTATATTAGTGAGCAAAGTTGCATGAAAACTCTCGTTTTTCGAAAGGCCAATTCCAGATCTGGACTTAGACTTTCCATCATTTCATGATGCCGGGAAAAATGGCAATAATGATTTAACCTAAATATTTGTAAAAGAAATTTTGTCGCAGAAAAAAGCGGCAATTTCTAAAATGCAGTAAGCAGGACCTCCTAGACGAATTTGGAAAAGGAACCCGACAGACCGCATATCATCTACTAGTTCAATTGGCTGACAAAGATGGAAAACCTTGTTTTTGTAGGGATCCCATCACTTACGGGCTACCTGTCTCATGTCGCTTGTTTCCGTTCCTGGCTTGCCTTAATGTTCAGTAGCCATCTGTATGTGACCAGAACTGTTTGTTTGTTGTTGTTTTCAAAGTGCACTTGTTTTCCTTTTGGAATTTGTGGTGTAAAGATGGAAAAGGGAAATCATTGTAGTTGTGTAAATTGGTCAGATTATTTTTGTTACGTACAATTTACAGTAAAATCACAAAGCCAATCTTTAAAACACGGTAAAACTAGCCCATCGTTTGCATCTGTATTGCCATCTGGAAAGTTGAGGCACCCCACATATGCTGAATAACATAGTAAATGAAATTGGCTAAATGACTAAATGACACCCCGCTTAACCAGAGGTATAAGCGCTGATTTCCGACGGTGCGTCCGAAATGAGCACTGGTGCGAGTCCAGGATCAGGCATAAATGGTGTGCTTTCCTTATGACACTGGTTCTATTTCTTCTCTGGAACCAATCAACTCAAGTTAGGCACGGGCGAGCTTATAGTTTTTTGACTTGCTCACGGTTGCCGTAAAAATTCCAAACGAAGAAAAAATGTATGAAAGGAAAGAAGAAAGACATGCTATTTTACATTCCCTTGATCCATTTTTCTTCGGCGTTCAACGCCATCGTGAGCAAATATAAGAGTTATAAGCAGTTGCTCGTCCCTACTTTAGGGCCACTAGCTCCAGGGAAGGGACAGAGCCAGTGTGATTAGGCAGACAGAACACCCATTCCTTATCCTAGATTTGGACACAGGACCACTCAGATCATCGGTCAGAAACCAGCGTTTATACTACTACGCCACCCGTGTTTATACTACTACCAGCGTTTATACTACTACTAACCAGCGTTTATACTACTACGCCACCCGTCCCGTGATCTGGCATGAATCATACAGTCATACACTGCCGGACAATTGCTAAGGACGGATGACAATAGTAAAGATAGCAACCATAAAATGGAAGGCAGGAAAATGTGTAAATTAGCATAAGTGCGGGATACAGTAAGACGTGTTGTGCGTATGCAAATTTTGGATTGCCGAAATTGTTTGTGACGTCATAGCGCTGAAAAGAGATATAAAGGATTTGACGCGTATTGACTGTTGTTGTTCAAACGCAAAGTTGAGAAGGAAAGAATCAATTGACGAACTTGCAAGTTTCAGTATGTCTTCCCGACATCACCTAGATGATTTTACGCGTGGCCGTATTATTGGCAAGATTGAAGAAGGGCGAAAAATCACAGATGTTGCCAGGGAGTTCGACGTAAGCCACTGTGTTGTTTCAAGGCTTTGGAAATCATTTCAAACAAATGGAGAGTGTAGCAAACGTCACGGGGGAGGTCGTGTTCGCAGTATGACACCTGCAGAAGATCGGTACATAGTGCAATCAACAAAAAGACACCGGCGCAGCACAGCTAGTGAGTTAGCGCAAATCAGTTTATGGCTGCTACTGGCAAGCGGATCTCCCGAAAAACTGTCGCCAGACGTTTCCATGAAGGAGGACTATACGCCCGGCATCCTGTTGTGTGCATCTCATTGTCCAGACGTCACCGTACCGCCCGTTTGTAATGGTGCCATCAACATCGCAATTAGACTGATAACGACTGGTCTGCTGTCCTCTTCTCAGATGAGAGTAGATACAGTCTATCGTCTGATTGTCGACGACAACTGATCTGGCGTGATAGTGGTACTGCATATTGTCCAGCAAACATACAGGGCCGTACGTCCCTCTAAGTGCTTCCAACTGGGACTATGACTGGCCAACGATACTTGAATGATGTTCTGCTACTTCATGTTCGCATGTTCCGTGGTGCTGTCGGTGATAGATTCATTTTCATGGAAGACAACGCAACAAGTCATCGAACAGTCGCTGTCCAGCAGTGTTTTGAGAGTGAGGATATTCAACGCCTCATATGGCCAGCACGTTCTCCAGATCTGAATCCCATTGAAAATGTGTGGGCTGTTTTGGGGAGGAGTCTTGCTGGTTGCCAATGCCCTCCAAAATAAACAAGGACACACTCATCCGTGCACTGACAGAGGAATGGGATAAATTACCCCAACAGCTGCTTGATAATGTTGTGCAAAGCAGGACACGACGTGTGGAATCTTGCATCGCCCTCCATGGTGGCCATATCCCGTATTGATATCTTACGCCTGAACGCCTGCTGACGGTAATTGCATTTTTTCCACGTTTACAAATTCTGCACAAAATGGCCTGTTTGTCCCTTGAATACGTTCCAAAGCCTTCGGGATTTCAGAGCACAATAAATTGTCTTTCTTGTAATGTCCTGGCATTCTGACATTTTTTTATTTCACTTGGCATCCAACCACACTTACTTTTTTATGCGCTATATAGCCGTTTATGATCCGTCCTTAGCAATTGTCCAGCAGTTTATAAGGGATTGCTAATTCTGTCTCATGAGAACTGGGGGGTATTGGGAAACAAAAGAATTTTTTTATTAAAATATCCAAATATCTCCTTTGCAATGAAACCAGAGCTACAGGATAATGCCTCTGTTCCTCTTCTACAACCTGATTGGGAAGATCTCATTATTCGCAGTGGGGAACGGGAATACTGCCAGTAAGATTAATCTGCTTGTTTTGATTCAAGTTACCCACCGCAGAGTGTTCAAGAACCTTATCTATAACTCAGAAAAGTGAGCTTAATGATACAGAACGTCACGTAAACCTGTCAAAACAGCAGAACCTTTGAGATCCAGGCTGGAAGATGAAATTTAGCGACATGTACGAATATGTCTGCCATTAGAAAGAAAAATAAGATACTCACGGTTTTATGGCATTCAGGGTTTCCTTTGTGTATACCTCGTCAAATAAACTTGTCAAAACAGTCACAACAACCTGTCAAAACAGTCACAACAACCTGTCAAAACGTCACGTAAAAAACCTGTCAAAGAACCTGTGAAAAAACCAGTCAGCTGTCAAAATACCACGAAACGTCAGCTGTCAAAATACCACGAAACGTCAGCTGTCAAAAAACCTGTGAAAACAGCAGTCACCTGTCAAGAAACATTCCGAGTGGAGAAGTGTACAAAACGTCACCTGTCAAAAAACCAGTCACTAAACCTGTCAAAATGTTACCTAAACCTGCCAAAAACAGCAGAACTTTTGGGATCCAGGCTGGAAGAATGGAATTTGGCGACACGTACGAAGATGTCTGCCTTTAGAAAGAGCAATAAGAAACTCACAGTTTTATGGTATTCAGGGTTTGATTTGTGTATACCTGGACATCAGGGCCGGATGGACCATATGGGCAACCGGGGCGGTCGCCCCAGGCCCCGCGCCTTTAGGGAGCCCCGCAGTTCAGAAAACAAAATAATTTTCGGTAAAAAAACTTTAACTACATTTTTTTTTGTAATTTTTGGGGTGCAAGGCCCTTAAAAATATATTTTTGAAGTTTTTTGTTTGTTTCCAATCACCCCATTTTTTAATACGTTATCCCCCCCCCTCCCCACCACCCCTGTTCGTCGTACGGAAACTGAGATTTGCAGATTCCAAAGGATTTTTGTAACCACCTTAATCTTTTCCGCATTCATGAAATAGCAAATTAAATTTCATCATTTTGTGGTACCCTATACTTTTATATATACAACAATTTGTGTGAAAACCTGATACTTAAATTTAAGGAAATAAAAAGAACAATATCCAAGTTACTTTCGGACTACATACGGAGGCCACTTTTCCAACATTACAAGAAATTGAAAAAAAAAAAAAAGGCAACTTTCATATACACTGACGGAAAAAAAATCCCAACACCAAGAAGGGGTTGTGTTAGATAAACGACAGTTGGTAGGCGGTGAGAGTGCATCTGTAAGATGATGTCTATGCAAATTTCGCGCTCGGCGCATACGTGTGGCGCTAGTAGCACCGCTCGGAACATGCAAAGCCGGTTTGCTGTAAATACGCGCTGTAACGTTCGTGAGCGTTGGTTATCGTTGAGATTCGACGTAGTGTGTTGATGTTAGTCAAGAATGCCTTTAAGAAGACGAAGAAGCCATTATCAACAGCTCACGGAGTTTGAACGAGGTCGTGTAATAGGGCTACGAGAAGGTGGATTTTCGTTCCGCAATATTGCAGAACGACTTGCCAGGAATGTAGCGACTGTGCACGATTGTTGGCAGCGGTGGTCAAGGGCAGGTACTGCCTCAAGAAGACCGGGTTCCGGCCGGCCACGTGGTACTACTGAGAGGGAAGACTGTCGTGTACGGCGTATGGCCGTGGTGCATCGTACCGCGTCTGCGGCAGCAATTCGAGCTGCAGTTGCCACCACAGTGACACAACGAACTGTTACAAATCGGTTACTTGAAGGACAGCTCCGAGCCAGACGCCCTGTAGTGTGCATTCCACTTACTCCAAACCACTGCCGTTTGCGACGTCAGTGGTGTCAAGCTAGAGCTCATTGTAGAACGGAGTGGAGATCTGTTGTGTTTTCTGATGAAAGCCGGTTCTGCCTGGGTGTCAGTGATGGCCGTGTGTTGGTTAGAAGGAGGCCAGGTGAGCGCCTGCAACCAACCTGTCTGCGGCCGAGACACACTGGACCTACACCTGGAGTTATGGTCTGGGGAGCAATTTCCTATGACAGCAGGAGCACTCTCGTGGTTATCCCACGCACCCTGACGGCACAGTTGTACGTCGGTCTGGTGATTCAACCTGTTGTGCTGCCATTCATGAACAGCATTCCAGGTGGTGTTTTCCAACAGGATAACGCTCGCCCGCATACCGCTGTTGTAACCCAACATGCTCTACCGAGTATCGACATGTTGCCGTGGCCTGCTAGATCACCAGATCTTTCACCAATCGAGCACGTATGGGACATCATTGGACGACAACTCCAACGTCACCCCCAACCAGCATTAACCGTCCCTTTGTTGACCGACCAAGTGCAACAGGCATGGAACTCCATCCCACAAACTAACATCCAGCACCTGTACGACACCAATGCATGAACGTTTGCGTGCTTGCATTCAACATTCTGGCGGTTACACTGGTTATTAATGTACCAGCATTTCACATTTAAAATGGCTCTTCTCGCGCTTACATTAAGCTGTGATCTTGAAACCTTAATCGATTAAATATATTACCTATACAAATGTATTGCCGCCATTTCATTCCTCTATAAATATTTTTTCGTGGTGTTGGGATTTTTTTTCCGTCAGTGTATGAACGCGTATAAAAGTTTAGAATGTCACTAATTTGTCATTTATTCCACTGTGCATTAAAAATCAATCACTAAACATGTATCAGGGGAAAAACTGTTTATACCAATTTATTTTAGAGGGATCCTTATTATATTTCTTATACAAAAATATTCGCTAAGCAGGTATCTTTTTGTAATTTTGTGAATAAGCTGTTATAAGAGTCACAATGCAACCTAAACCTCTTCTCTCGGGAAAGAAAATCGTGGATTTTAACACTTTTTACTTTCTCTCTCTCTCTCTCTCTCTCTCTCTCTCTCTCTCTCTCTCTCTCTTCTTCTTCTCTCTCTTTTTCTCTTTCTCTCCCTCCATCTCATTTTCTCTCTTTCCCTTTCTCTCTCCCGCTCATTTTCTCTCTCTCCCTCTCTCTTTTCTCTCTATCTCTCTTTCTCTTTCTTTCTATCTTTCTCTATTTCTTTCACTCTCTCTCTCTCTTCCCTCCTTTCCCTATTTCTCTTTCTCTTTCTCTCTTTCTCTCTTTCTCTCTCTCTCTCTCTCTCTCTCTCTCTCTCTTCCCTCCTCTCTCTATTTCTCTTTCTCTTTCTGTCTTTCTCTCTCTCTCTCTGTCTCTCTCTCTGAACTTTCAGTCCGTATTATGGTCTTTTTCTGAAGCTTAAAGCAAGTACTTCTTTGAGATAATCGTTTTGTCTTTACGGTAGTGTTCGTGTGTTTTTCTCACGAACGATAATTTTCAGAAACAACTTTACTGAAATATGAGATTTATTTTTAGTGCCCACAATGAAATTTTGCTCTGGGCCCCGTAATGAAATTTCACCCAGGGCCTCGCAAGAGCTTCATCCGGCTCTGCTGGACATACATGGACTGATGGAAGAATTGGGATTGTAACACAGACGTGAAGAATGGAGACCATTTGTAGGTTCTTCTAGGCAAACTAAACTTCTGTTGTGTTGCTCAATTGAAATAGAAAGCACTCAGCATCTATGGCTCATTCGGTTGGTATAAAAAAATATATGAAAGCATTTCTGCCATGGTGAACGCAAAAAATTACAAAGAACACTTTTGGCTGCTCTGTCATGATTTAAGGGTGGTAGATTCACGAAACATTGCTATTTCCATTGCTTGTATGATTCGATCACGATAAAGAAATTTATCGTAAACGATTGGCCATCCACAGGAAACTTTGTTCCTGGAACGTTTGGAATACTCAACGAAACATTTCCCTGGAATGTTCACCATTAGTGAATCTTGAGTTAGTGTTTCTTCTATTAGTACACATAGAGTTGGAACTTCTACAGAACTTTCTAAAGGCTTCGGACAAAAACAGCGAAAGTTTTGCATACCTAAAAAACCAATTCCAAATTTGAGTGACGAAACGCTTTTTCTGGTTTGTTAATAATACCACTTTCGAAATCAACCCCAATGAATTATATAGCAGCATGGATGAAATCCTTTAAACTAGTAGTTCCACGATTTCTTTGATATAAAAAGGAACTACTGTTGCATAATTACCAACTTTTAGTATGCCGGATGTCACTCAAAATACACTTTATACATTCTCATCTAGATTTCCTTCCAAAAGACCTAGGTGCTGTTAGCAATGAACAAGGTGAAAGATTCCACTAAGATATGTGCACAGTGTAGGCACGCTACCAACGAAGATGGAAATCTGCTATTATGTACAACTACTGTTCACAAGAGAAAAACGTAACTGTGTTAATAATTTTAGTCCCTTAGTGTTTTTGTTATAATCTCAAGCATAAAAATACGTTATCTGCCTATAAAACCCTTACAGCGTTTCCAGAATCATTTTCATGGCTGTCTTTTAATTACAACAACGGTTATGTGTACGAAATCATACACACTGTTTGACATTGAAATTACCCCAGCCAGAAAGAGGTGTGCTACAAGCATGAAAACCGCAGGTCGGATGTACCCACTCGAGATATGCAAATGATGTTAAACCGGAGCCGATGAGGCCACCCGTTTTTGAGATAAAGGTGCTAGTAGCAACAGGGATGGTAATGTGTGGTCTCTCGTAGAAGTGTCGGGGACGTTTCATATTTGCTGTTTGTGCTGAGAAACTGTTCAGCGAATGCCGAAAATTCCGAGTACACCCCGTCAGCAGGTTTATCGCCATTTAAATGCGTTTCAGAGAGAAAGAATTGTAGGCCTGTGTGAAGCTGGCTGGTCTACACGTCGCAGCACTGCTCATGTGCAACGGCATGCAGGAAATGTTGGATGCTTTGGCTCCAGTGGCTTCAGAAAGGTTCGAACTCAGGGCGGAGACTAAGTGGAACAGTCCAACAGACGTCAGCACACCTGGACCTGCGGATTGTTCGACACGGTCATTTGTCACCGTAAAATACTGCGGCCGACATTCGACGTGCTGTGTCATCGGCCATGGACGTCGCCATAACGACCCGAACTGTAAACCGAAGGTTACATGTGGCAACCCTGAGCAGTAGGCAAGCGTTACGTCGACTGCCATTGACATCCAGTCATCGCAGCGTTCGTCTGGCTTGGTGCCGAGGTCATGCGAACTGGGGTCACGAATGGACCACTGTGGTCTTCAATGACAAATCCCGTTTCTGTCTGGACGGATCCACGTCTGGAAACCCGCTGGTGAGTAGGCGGATGCCCATCTTCCGGTCAGCCAGGCAGGGGTCATGGTATATTGTGATACTATTATTGCACACTTCAGCAGATCAACTCTTGTCCGCATCACGTGAACACTGACAGCTGCACAACACGTGACCATGGTTCTGCAGCCAATTTTGATACCGTTCCTGAATGGTCTACAGCACCCCATTTTCCAGTAAGATTACCTGGTTCATCTCCGATCAAAAACCTGTGGGACCACATTGGACGTCGTCTGCAATCGAATCGGCATGCGCACGGTCTCGTTGAATAATGGGTGCAAGTCAACTTTGTATGATGTTCCATTTCTCAGGACGATGTCGATAGAGTGTATGGCTGCAGTATTGTCACAACGTATGGCTGCCCGTATTGCCGTTCGCGGCGGTGGAACTACTTACCGTGGCGTACAAAATGTGCTGCATTATCTCATCTGATAAACACTGTACATGGTTGAAAATAACATCAAGGTAAACCCTCACGTAGTCCTATTTGTATGCTCAATTTCACCCCTCTACCCTCACTCCTTCTAGGGGGGGCAATATCAGTGTCGAGTAGTGTATGTTAAACAGATATACAAAATATTTGACAACAAAAAATGCTACGAGTGTCAGAAGCGTTATTACGAGATTAGAGTAACCGATTTAGTGACAAAAAGCTTAAACCGTTCATGTTTTCTGAGGAAGACAAAATATTTAGTCCACTGTTATAGATAAAATACGATTTGTACTTTTTCTTTCTACTTTTCGTTTTTTAATGCCGTGCAGTTTGCATTTCGAAAAATATATCAACATACACTGCTGGACACCTAAAATGCAACACCAAGAAGGAATCATCCGATTGGCCTGAAATTCGCAGCATGCGTTGCCCGCGAGAGAACATGCAGACGATTAGCATTGCAGGGCATATACAAATCATGTGCGCCCGGCACGCCACCGAGAAGCACTATAAGAAGGGTGCACAAACGGCAGGGTGTAAGTAGTGGAAGTGTGTTGGGCTGCCGGATTTGTGCGTGGGAAGCTTCCTGATGCCTCGTCGCAGAATACGACAGTCATTCCAGCACGTTTCGGAGTTCGACAGAAGACGAATAGTGGTTTATCGCGACCGCGGTTTATCGTACCGAGAAATCGGCGCCCGTGTGAGACGACATTCAGCCACATGAGGCGAGTATGGATTCGGTGGATGCAGGAGGGAGGGACGGACCAACGCGAGCGATAGCCGCAGCCGCGGCACACCACCGAACATGAGGACCGGCATGTTGTGTGGCGGGGAATTGACGGCTCGCACCACCACATCACGAACGTTAGCGCAGGAATTAGGGTGTGTTGCACAACAACCTGTGTCAGCACGTACCGTTCGACGTCGTCTGCAGGAGCGGGGATTTGTCGCACGTCGCCCATTGCTCCGATTACCATTGACGTTACACCACCGGCGAGTGCGGCGGCAGTGCGCCGTTGAACGCTGCACCTGGACTACGGAATGGCACGACATTGTCTTCTCCGACGAATTGCGCTTCTGCCTGCATCACCACGATGGTCGGATCCGCGTCTGGCGGCACCGCGGCGAGAGACTATGACGCCAGCATTATGCATCTCCATACCGGTCCGTCGCCTGGCGTTATAGTTTGGGGCGCATTTGGATATGACACCCGCACCCCTCTGGAACGCATCGCCGGTGCACTCAACAGCCACAGCTACATCTCCGAAGTTTTAGAGCCAGTAGTCCTCCCTTACCAGGAGGACTTGCCAGCGGCCACGTTTCAATAGGACAATGCGCGCCCACACGTGGCACGCATCGTGCAACAATTCTTCACGGCCCACTAGGTGTCAGTGCTGACGTGGCACGCGTGTTCTTCCGATATGTCGCCCATAGAACACGTTTGGTCGCTGATCGGCAACCGAGTGGCCCGGCAAGCGCTACCCGCGGCTACGCCTGATGAACTGTGGCAACGGGTGGAAGCAGCCTGGACCAACATACCCCAAGCGCACATCCAAAGCCTCTTTCGTTCGATGCTGCGGCGTGTAGCGGTCGTTGTTGCCAGCCATGGGGGCCACACGGACGATTGATGTCTGCGTGCTCCGCAAGTCGCACGGGCCTGTAAGCTCAATCGTTTCATCTTTGTATCTGTTGCTATGTGTCCAGTAAATCTGGCTTTGCTATCTCATGTCCTTCTTGGTGTTGCTTTTTAGGAGGTCAGCAGTGTAATAACCGGTATCTTGCACTGTAATGTCACTCTAACTGTCATACCAATTAAATATATGCTGTATTTCACTTCTCGGTATCACTGAAAGTTCTGGCAACGCTAAATTCAAGCATTATGTGAGTTAAGTGGGTAAAACCTTTCTTCTTGATTACTCTTAAACGGAAGTGAGCAAATGCATATGTATTTCCTTTACATACGCTCGTAATTTTACTTAAGGAGAATCACCGTTGGCTGCTCCTAAACAGAAGCCCTCTCTTACCGTATTTAAAGATGAGCTGAAATTAAGGTCCGTGATATCTGTCAGCAAGTCTACGGACGACATTCAAGACAAAGTATTCATTAAAAGAACACCAAGCATTAATTCTTTTCGCATGTGATGGCTTTTCTACCGAGAAAACCCCTTCAGCAAATCTTTGATCTCCTCATATCTCTATGTGTGTCTCTCTAGTATCTCTCAGAAGATTGACCAATATAAATCCATCCACGGTTTCCTTTGAGCAGTCTTAGACAATATTTCCTACCGTATCTGATTGCTTTTCAAGAGGTATTAATTCCGAACGCGATGCTCCCTGAACACGTGTCAAGCAACGATTTGGTTGACTTTGAAATCAAAATATCTAGTAACGGAAAATGATAAATGATATCTCATCTGTATCAAAGAAACGACATTAATCAAGTTTGCAGTAAATATCGACGTATTGGACTAAATCCGAACATAAAATCTTTCATGTCCATTTTCCTAAAACCTGAAATGTGTAGTCACAATTAAATATTTTATATACCGAACTAAGAATCTTTGAAGAAATATCAGATGCTGCTTTTTTCTGTATTTCACAGCAACTTTGGTGGCATAAAATCCAAACTTTTTCAACAACAGTTTACGTTTTCGAATTTTACGCCTGGTACCTTAAGCGAAGTTTCAGAAATATTGGAAGTGAGCGTCACACAAGAGAAATGGAGTAGCACATTTACAACGATTTCTTCACTGAATTTGCATTTAGTTGTGATGCGAATATTGGGCAGAAACCGCTACGTAATGTCGCTGCGTTAAAGATTCTTAGATACAATGATGTACCAACCAGAAATGGAAGTTCGTAGGTATTTTAAACGACTTGACTTGTATTCCGCCGGCACTAATTTATTTTCTTTATAAGATTGTTCGTATTCTCTTCGTAGTTCAATGGCTTTCGTGTGCATTTAAAACTGTCACACATCCATGAGACCGAGCGGGATCGAACCCAGACTTACCTATTTGAAAATGTAGAAGCACGTGATCTGTAACACTGAGCTGTTGCTAATTTTTAGATAAATCTAAACAGTAAATCCATTACTGAACCGTTAAAAAGTAAGTGTTCAAATATTTAAGAGCAACATTAGATCAACATTATTCATACATTATAAAATTAGCTTCACTTACAAAAGGTTAAAGAAATCCGTACTCTTGTAGATAATTTATGATATTAACCTTCGCAAGCCAGAATCTTTGTGGGTGTGAAACAAACCGACTGATTCGAGAGTATACATTTATTTACGTACAATACACTGTATTTATTCACCTCACTCACGACCAATGTTAATAAATGAAAAGGTTATGCTCATCATGCACTTCCGGTTATTGCTTTGTGACGTCACTGTCCAAGGCAACATCGTAGGACTACCCAATCGCCACGTTTCTTTGTATCTGCTCCATAGCGGCGTGTGGGAATTATTATTCGTAAACCACCTGGAATAATCTTCATAAATTCTACCAGATTTTTTAATGCATGATGTTCTCAATTTTTAATTTAAAACATTTGGAGAACGTTGCAGAGATGCTTTTCTTATTCCTCATAAATAAATTATTTATTATATAACAATAATATGTCCTGCTGTGCGTTTTTCCCATTTAAATCCCATACTATTAAAGGAGCAATTCTTGTATCTATGTTAATTTTATTTTAAAAACGGCTCTAAGGATTTTGATGAAAGTTGTTAACTTACCTTTTTCTGGTACTAGAAATCGATTTAGTTTGATCTCGACTTTGGAAAAATTCGTTCAGTGGAATAAATAACCACCCCGAGTTACCACGTTTATAGTGTCATGGCGTCGTAATTTTAATGTTTCCCATGCTTAGAAATCTTATGACGTCACACACTCGCGATTGAGATGTTGGCGCGCGGTCACGCCATCTGCTTCATTACGTCCCGCGTTGTGTGTGGATCCAATTAAAGTTTTATGACATCACACTCTCGCGACCATCTGCCTCATTACGTCACGCGTTGCGTGCATATTACGCATTACTTCTATTTTCTTCTAGAACAAAAAGTGAGTTGTGCCAGCTGCTTGGAGTTGATGCGCAGTACAATATAAGCAGCGGAACGCTGATTTCGTGTTTTTCCCTTCAAAAGGTAAACTCTTAATACCGCATTTTTTTTTTGTTACATTTTTGAATAGTCACTAAATGACGAGTGTATCCGCTGTGCTAAAATATGATTAGTTCATTTTAAAAAGTACTATTAACAGAGTGTCACGTGGATGGTAAAACAATATAAAAAAATATGTCTGGACGAGCCCCTACGAAACGTGAACGTTTCCCTTTTAATAAGAAGAATAAGGAGAATACGGCACTGTTGGAACAAGAACAAGCGGAAGAAGTAAATATGGAACACTTTGGACATTCAAGAGGCGATGGTTTCCAATCACTTTGCAGTCTCGAAACATATGACCTTCCATTGGAAGAAGATCAGCCTACAAAAAGACCATTCCGAGCAGCTAAAGCGAGGAGCATGGAAATAATGTCCGACGTTATTATAACCCTCAATGAATCTAAATCGGAAGAAAACCTCGATCAAATGCGGCGAATAAATAGACAGCGAATCGCAGCTGAATTATCCGAAGAACGTAACAAGCGCTTGGAAGAACTACAAAGTCGTTCATCACAGAGAATCGCAACTGAAACCGTGGATGAAAGTGTCGCATGACTGGAACACTTGGGACAACGTGCAACTGAACGACTTAGCATTACAATACTCGGAAATAACATAGCAAAATAAAAAAAAATTGTGCCCTCATCCCCCCTTTAACCCAGCGATGTTCAGTGTTCCTGATATTTTACATACAAACTGCAAAAATGTCCCGTGTAACTTAATTAACATAACCGTTCTCCTGCGCTTTGCGTAACAAAAATGTGCGGGAGGTATTTTTGAAATCTCCGTTAAAAATATTCACATGACTGAATTTCTTCTCTATTTAATGCAAATGAGCTTTTACATTAAGCTTCTGTTCTGTGTTTTAGTTAGGAAAATTGTTGGTAAGACATCTTCCTCCATAGCTACAGTTCCTATCTACGAGTCACATGTTAGGACGGTGATGTCACTCAGAGACGTCATCATTATTTGTCCGCAAGGATGACGCGATGAGCAAACCTTACTGTCTATTAACCGTGACTTACGACCACACCGAGCCGCAGTCCAATACATACTAAATGGAATTAAATCATAACAACAAACGATAAGGTTTGTCATCGAGCGGAACTCAGATGGACTATTGAATGTTATTGTCGCAAAACCAGCGAAAGAATATATGTGAGTCATAAAACTAAATATTTATTAACCTATGACTGCGGGAATAGTAAGCATTTTAGCAGTTTAATTTTTAAAAATAACATTTATTATTATGATCATATATTGCTCAGATTTAGACGAACGTAAGAAACGACCCTGACACCTATAAAATTCGATGTAGCTACGGAAGCCCATTTGCGCATGCGCAAGCTAAAATCTAACCTCAAGATGGGAAGAAAAACTGAATCATAAGTGTGTTAGTGAGGGGGATTGGTAACGTTTGGTCTACGATATCTACAGGTTACACCTCATCGTGTATTATATCATTTTAAAGCTCTCATAAATAGCAGATAACTCTCCTCCATCCCCAAGGAAGTCGAGAAGAACCCAAATTTCGCTACGAAGCGCCGCCGTTTTTGAGGCATCAAAAATGTATTTTTATAATGGCTTTTATGACTAATTGATAACAAGGAACAATACACCAATTGTACTTAAATAGTATAACTATACTAGTGATCCTAAATTTCTTGGCTTAGAATAGAAATCAAAGTTTCCAAGCTTTCGCACATCAACCAGATGGCTTTCTCAAGGAGCTGTCTACCTTCCTTGAGAAAGCCATCTGGTTAATGTGCGAAAGCTTGGAAACTTTGATTTCTATTCTACGCCAAGAAATTTAGGATCACTAGTATAGTTATACTATTTAAGGCTTTTATGACATTTAGTATCGCATTCTCGTAATTTACATAGATTCCAATGAGATAGTGTTACGTTTATATAAAACGAGGTAAAATAATGTTCTGCGATAGCTTAGTAAAGTATGTTGTTGAGTAACCATGAAATTCATTATTCATGGATAGCACTCAAAAATCTGATTTCAATAGTTTTGACTATTTCCGTTGCCCTTTATCGTTACATCGATTTTTTTTTACTTTAGATTTACTTTACAAATCTCGGGAAAGACGCGTAGCATCAAAAACTGTATTACGCGGAAGAACCCATACGTGTGTTATAAAATGTTTTCAGGGAACGGGAGTGGTGCCAATAAATTTTCATTTGTAGAACTTTCAACGGCACGACATCAGAAAAATCTTCTGAGAGAATTTTATTGAAAATAACTACTGCATTACGTAACACTTCACGCAAAGGATGGCATGTTTCATGTTTTCATTCAGTTGACTTTTCAGTGAATGGTTCACGGTAAATCACAATAGGAATGTCTAGAAATTGTAAAATAAATAAGCGGCAGTTTTCCACTTCGTTTACGCTTATAATGAGAACATCTAACAGGAAAAAAGAGGGGGAAAAGACAATGTCGTAAGAGACTGAGTCAAGCTTTCTAGTGGAAAAGGATGATGATGGTAAAAGAAAAATAAGTTTACTTTTTTTGTCTAGACATAAAACAATCTTCTTAGTCCTTTCTTTTTTTATCTTTCCTTTGTCTTTTATCCGTAAGCTGACTGGCTGTAGAGTTTGCCGCGGAGAGTGCGGGGTTGGAAAGTGGATTACTCCTGTGTATGGACCTAAAAAACAGTTCCCAGAGGATATCGCTCTCCATTGGGATGACGGCCGACTACCTCGGTGAAACTCCATTTTCTCTGTGACAGATTGTCCGGCCTTCTCTTCCCGCCTCTTCGATCACGTATGAAGAAGTTCTTCGAAGCCATTATGCAGATTGCCGTAACCTAGCATGGACGCAAAGTTCTCTCCCTCTATTGTTTTAATAGAAAAATCCCATTCAGAACTCTCTCTCTCTCTCAAATTCAGAACTAACGGGTGAATTATTTTTTAATAAAATTTCAATTTTTGCGTAGATTAGGAGAAACCATGCAGCGTAAATCATATAATGCTTCCAAAAGGAGAACAAATTCTATTCGCTCCAAACTTTTTAGTTCCATTTTTGTTTTAAATAACATCCAACTTTCCAATTTCTTCGAAAACAGTAATACTGATCTTCTTGGTTGGAGGTCCTTAACCCTTTCAAAAGTTTCGAACACAGCATGTCCTAAATTTATGGTGAGTTTCAGTAAACCTAACTGTTTATTACATAAAACGTAAAAACGTTTTCACTGACGATATAAAAAAGCGAGGAAAATGTTTTTGGAATACAGAAATGATTCATTTAAAAACAGTTTTAGCTTTCAAGGATCTGAAGACTGTACTTGGCATTCCTGCTTTGAATTAAAATAGATTATTCCACGTTGCTTATACTACCGGCATAGCGAATATGGATAAAGCGCGAAGTGCACATTGTTGGAAGCATGCGTTTCTGGTCAAGGTTCGCTCCCCAACCTGCACGCCAAGCAGTCTATTGTGTTTCCAAGGTTTCCGGTTGAGTACCTGGGCATGGGAACGCAAAAGCGTTGATTTTTCTCGATGAAGATGTCCTGGTATGCAAGCTGCACCTTTCCACTCCCGCGCCCCTTCCGTTCCTTTTCTCCACCTCCCACCTTGGACTCGCTACCTAATATGCAAATATTATGTCCATGATGCTGCTGCACTTGCTTCGCCTGGGCTTGGGGACCTGACTGAGTTAATATCTTCGTATAAAATCAGTCCCGGTTGCACGTTGACCTTGATTTTCCCTTTCTCCTAGCCTTGAGACAACCACCCAATCTGGAAATTATCTAGCTATGACGCTGCAGCTTGTTGCATCGGCATCATAGCTAGAGAATTTCTTGTTTAAGTCTTCAGAGGGTAGTATCACGCATTTGCGTCCGCGCAAATGCGTGCTCTGAATACTACTACCCCGAGTGGTCCCTTACCATAACCTTGGGCTAATCCCTTCAAATTGGAAATACTCTGGCTATGATTGTACTCCAAGTTTCTCCTGGGGGTTAGAAATGCAAATACCTGAATACGCTTCAATAAATTTGGCTTAGGAAGCCCTGGGTAGCCACTCAGTATAGAAATACTATGGCTCTCATATGGCTGCCGCAGCTCGTTGCATGGAGGCGATGATGCATCGTAATCGGGCCAAAATGCCACTGAAGTACGTACTCTTATTACCAATGAATTTCCCTACGTTAGCGAACAAAACCTTTTGAGCAGTTCACCAGTACAAGGTAAGAGTTTTCTTTCAAAATTACGCATTTGCGGTAATCAACGTGCAATTTCACTGTTCAATAAGAAGTTATCTTGTCGGTTATATGAAAATTTGCTGTCAGCACGTAACAGCTGCCAAACATATAAACAGAAAAGAGGCTGAGCCTTTTCACATATGAGTTCATTGTGTTTTTCATGAATTTCAGTGATTAAGAGAGAGAGAGAGAGAGCGTGTTTGAAGTCACACAAGGATGTCTCGCAAAATTCATATGAATGCTTTTGCCTGAGACCAAATCATCGGCCAGCTCGAAGCAGGCCTGACTGCAACCGATGTCGCCAGAAAGTTTAGAATAACACACTGCATAGTTGCCACAGATTTGATCAGCGTTCAGGAGACACTGAACTGCTGCCAAATGTTTTGCTGAGGTCATTTCCGCTGTACGAGGTCTGTCCAAAGAAGTTCCCATTCTTTATTAATAATTCTTTGGGGCGTACGTACAACTTATTCACCATTATCTCCTTTCGAAGTATTCTCCTCGTCTGTTGATACACCGCTGCAAACGCCGTTTCCAATTCTTGAAGCAGTCCTGATAGACTTTTTTGGGAGGGTCGCCCGTAGTTCTGCTTGCGAATTTTCCTTGATGTCGTCGATCGTATTGTCTTCGTCCTTTTAAACAGAAAAAAGTCCGAGGGGGCCATATCAAGAGAGTAGGGAGACTGGGAAAGAACACTTTTCTCCGTTTTGGCCCAAAAGCCCCGAATCAGCAGAGATGTGTGTGCCGACGTGTAATGGTGATGGAGTAACCACAGGGGCGGGTTTACCATTGGGCCAACCTGGGCCATGGCCCAGGGCGCTGCACATAGAGGAGTGCCAACATTTTGAGAATACATGTGGCACCAGACGTTTTATCTCCCCCCCCCAAAAAAAAGAGAGAATGATATGGGATTTTTCATTTCTACATATTGTAAACTGAGTAATATACTACCTTTAATTCCTAAGAAAATATTAAATGGTGTTGGTACATTCGACGTGCTTAATTATTAAAAATATTAATTCATTTTTAAAGTGAGTTCAGTAAGACTCAAAAGCCTCCGAGGAAGTTATTTCTTCCTGCTTCCTGGCAAGGTCAAAGCCCAGAAGAGGGCGGAGAGGGGGAGCATTTCTTTTACACAGCTCGCAGACAACGGGGAACAAGAGTGGGAGACAAGGAAAGGGGCACTGCACTGGAGCATAATTTTTACAAGGCTTTGAAAAATCTGAGCGTGAGAACAGCCCTGGGATGTGGGTTGAAAAGACCAGAATCGGACTCCATGAATTCAAGGTCAAGGCCCCAAGATATTGCGGGTGACAAGAGATGGCAGAGTACTGGTTAGCAGGGCTCTAGATTGACTGGCTAGAATGCGTTCCAATTCAGCTTATGACACCAGCTGCCTGCTTTGGGATTCCCCCTCCGCCCCTCTTAAGTTTACATGATGTGTGTTTTCATTCTCGCTTTGTTCTTTTGGGGGAAATCATTACTATTAATCATCACCGTCAGCGAAAATGTCGACTACGAAGTTTTCAGAATGCGAAAATAGAAAAAAAGAAAGCTTAAAAAGACTGAAAAAGAAAGGCAACTTTAAAAAAAATACCAAAACTAAAAAACATTTTTAAACCGGCAGAAGATGACACAGTAAAAGAAAAGAAAATGCAGTGTTTGGTTGCAAGATCTACCGACGAAGAAGTGAAGGAGCCAACTGAACAAGAACTAAGGGCGAAGATCAAATTTGTGAATCTTCCGATGGTGACGATGAGAAAGTTAAGTCTAACACAAATCTTGGAGGACATTTTTAATCTGTTGAAGGAAATAAACTTGTGTTACATCATATGATATTAGATCCTGCTAAATGGAAAGTAGACGATTCTTTTGTTGACTATATTACAAAAAATCCTTCGAATCAAAATTTCAACGAAATAGATTTTGCAATTTCAAAAAGATCTTATAGAGATCGATTTAGATCTGCCTCAAAAGGATTACTTTATAACGGTCTTTAAAATTAGACCCTTTTCGGCAGCAGCATTTGAAAAATTTTGGAAATAAGGGAAGTGGAAATGGTTTCATACCTTTCGAAGGATGTATGTGAAGAATTCATTTCATTAATGGCCTTATCAGTCACTGATGCAATAGTTAAAGAGTTGAAGTCGAGCAAATGTTAATCTATTATTATAGACTCCACTCCAGATTTGTCAAAAGTTGACCAGTTGACTGTTATTTTTCGTTATGTTCTGAAAAGTGGAAAACCAGTGGAACGATTTATTTGTCCTTTGCCCAACACTGGTCATAAAGCAGAAGACATGGAGAAGGCTTTATCGAAGCTGTTACAAGATTTAAAAATATATCTTAAAGAAAAGACTGCAGAGGCCAAAGTTATGACAATGCGAGAAATATGTCTGGTGAATATTCAGGTCTTGAAGCTCGATTAAAAAGTCACAACAGTTTAGTCTACTATGTTCCATGCGCAGCACACTCTCTTAATTTGGTTGGGAAATCCGCAGCGGGATGCTGTCTTGAAGCTACATCTTTTTTTATGTTCGTATAGGAAATATACAACTTTTGGTCATCTTCATCACATAGGTGGCAAATCTTGGAGACAAGTCTTCAAGATAGTTCTAAGCTCCACAGCGAATCTGGATCGCAATCGCCACTTCTTGTACCCAGAAGGTTACGTGAAACACGATGGCCAGCAAAGGTTGATGCATGCAAGGCCTTACGATCTAGTTATTCCTGTATTGGAGATGCACTTCAAGACTTCGCAGAAAACACCGGTGAAAAATTAGAAGCAGAGGGATTATTACGTAAGGTAAATTTGTTAGAAATTGGCATTCTCTTAGAGCTTTGGAGTGATATTTTACAAATAATTGATAGTTGCAATAAAACACTGCAGGAAGTGAATATTGACCTTACAGTTGCTGTAGAACTGTACGATTCACTTATGAAATATTTAAGTGTTCCTAGGAATAAATTTGATAAGTATGAAGAAGATGGAAAACTGTTGCCTCAGTGCGACGAATATAAGAAAAATGTTACTAGAACCCGTCGGATAAAACTACAATTTCAAGAGATGAATGACAATAAAGAAACTGTTTTCACTCGAAAGGAACGTATGCGAATATGCGTTTTTCGTGCGATCTTTGATAACTTGGTGCAGCAGTTGAAACGTCGACGAGATGCGTATTCCGATGTGGAGAGCATGTTTGGGTTTCTAACGCAATTATCAGATGTTGATGTGACAACAGGCAAAACAAATCTACTGACAGTTTACTCTCAATATTTCGGCCCAGAACGTGAACAAAAATGTCTTCATTTTCAGAAATTTTGAAATAATTTATATAGACAAGCAGTGACAGACTCAAGTGTTAGTATTCGTGTTGAGGATATGTTGAAACTGATTAGGGAAAAAAAGAATTAATTCAACTTTTCCGAATATTGATGGTATCCTAAGGATTTATCTATGCATACCCAACACTAATGCTTCTGGAGAAAGGAGTTTCTCTCCTTTGAAAAACATCCACAATTATTTGAGGACATCTAGTTCTCAAGAAAAAACGAGTGCACTGGCAACTTTGTCACTTAATTCGAACATTGCAGAAACATTAACATTTGATGATAAACGTAGTAGAGGATTTCGCCACAAAGAAATCGAGAAAAATATATTTTAGCGGAGAGTAATTTTACTTTATATAAGCTATGTTCATTCATTTCTTCTATCTCTCAGTCACTTAATCGATATACAATAAACCATTGCAATAAACATTGGTAGCAGCACTATCATTATATTATTTAAAAATTCTAAAATTAATATTGCATACGTTGTAAATTTAAATCCAAAATTTTGCAAGCGAATGTTTCAGAAGTGTGTTAAAAAACAATTTCATTTGTAAATGTAAAAAAAATACTGTAAAATGATATTTTAAATATATGCGAATTAAACTTGCGAGAAAACGACGTTTATAAATTTCTGTTTCAGTGCCCAGTTTTAAATAATACATGTGCTTAAAATTTTACAGGGTTGGGTTGTTCTTGAGAATATGCTGATGTTTTGTGTGATAAAAAATCTATATGTAATATGTAATTTAAATATGAAATTCTAATCGGCCTCAAGTTTCTTACAATAAGTTTACTTAGGGGCGTCTGATTTTTCTGGGCCAAGGACGCTGTAATGCTTAAACCCGCCCCTGAGTAACCAGTATTGGTTTCTCTACAACTCGGAATTCTTTCTCCTGACATTTTTTCGCAGCCATTTCAGCGCTTCAAGATAATACCACCGATTTACTGTTTGTCCCTCTGGTAAAAACTCCTGATGGACAACCCACTCGATGTCAAAAAAAATATCAACATGACGTTTACGTTTGACCTAACTTTTGGCAATTTTTTCGATCTTGGTGAACTTTTTCCAATCCAACGTGAAGATTGAATTTTCGTCTCAACATCGCAGCCGTAAACCCAAGTCTCAGCACCAGTGATAATTGTTTTCATGGAATGTCCATCCTCTTTCGCGCGATCCAAAAGTTCCTGACAGATTTCAGTGCGGTCGTTTCTCTGATCCTGAGTTAGCAGACGAAGGATGAACTTTTCGGTAATTCAGTGCAATTCCAATCTTTTGGTCGGAATGCGATGACATAATCCAAATGAAATTTTGCAATCGCCTCCGATTTCTCGAACAGTCAATCGACCATTTGAACGTACGATTTCGTGAACTTGGATCACATGAGTGTCGTCAGTTGACGTCGAGGGCAGCACTGAACAAGTATCATCATCATTTGACTGCCCACCATCTATAAATCACTTAAACCATTCATAACACTGCGTACGGCCTAAGCTCTGATCACCATAAATGTGTGTTTTATCACTTCATAAGCCTCCACAAATGTTTTCCCATGCTTGACACAAAATTTAATGCTAATACGCTGCTCGTGAAACTCATCCGTCTTGTAAAATTACAGAACATACACAACAAGCTCTTTTTTTTTATTATTATTGGAGGTTTAACGACCACCGGACTCCGTTCGGACGAATGATCAGAAGCCATCGCTTAGACCACTGTGCCACCGGGGCGGCCAACAAGCTCTTAAGCAAAGCGATACAGCACGATTATTGATTCACAGTAGAAAGAGTCGCCGCCCCGGTGGCGCAGTGGTCTAAGGCGCTGGCCTCTGATCATTCGTCCGTAAGGGGTCCGGGTTCGAATCCCGGTCAGGCATGGATGTTGTGTTTGTCTTACGGCACTGGCTCTTTCCCTTCCCTGGAACCAGTGACCCAACATTAGGGACAGGCGACTGCTTGTAGCCCATTTGAGTTGCTCACGGTGGTCGTTAAACCTCCAATAAAAAAAAACAGTAGAAAGACGCGGTACACAAGAGGTTACCTGCCAAGGTCGCTGCTACACAGCGCCACCTATCATACATCGGTGTGACATCGTGTTAGATCTCTCTTATGAAAAGTTAGGGAACTTCTTGAACATACCTCATATGATCAAAGGGGTATGACCGCTTCTTAGCCATAATGGCAAAACGAAATCGCAAAATTACGGCAGTTCAATTGAGTAATCGTCTTGAAGCAAACACAGGGGAGTGAGTTTCTCACCAAAATGTGTGAAGACATCTAAGTGCAGCAGGACTGTATCCCCGGAAATCCGTGCCCTGTGTACGATTATCCGGGGCGCATCGTGCAGCTCGTCATCAGTAGAGTATGTCTCACGTTGACTAGTCTTCATATCATGGTCCACGATAATGTTCGCAAAATAAAATCGTTTAAGTCGTTCGTCGAATTCCAAGCGGCAATCGATCTGAAGAGTACGTTAGACTTGTGATGCCTGGGACATCGTTGAACTGGATAGACATGGCGATCTCGGGGCAGGGGGGACATGGTGTGGGCCGGTATGATAGACAGTGAACGTACCGAACTTCAGGTGATGAATGAAGGGACAATCATCCGGCAGCGGTATTGCAGTGATGTGATTTTTCGCCACGTTCGTCTGTTCCGTGGTGCTGTGTGGGCGCAGAATTCTTTTCTACAGAAAATAACACTCGTTTTCACCACACAGTAGCTGCGGATAAATTTCCGGCTGCAGAAGATATCCGTTGGATGATGTATCCAGCGCGCTTCCCTGATCTCAGTCAAATCGTACATGTGTTGCGCAAAAATGTCCCCAACCAGAAATCATTCCATCACTTATTTGGACTCTCCAGCAGAAGTGGGAAATTTTACCCCAAAGACCTCCTAAACCACTGGGCGCTAAGCGTGTCACGCCAGTGCCAAACATTTATTGCTGTGCGGGGTGGAAAAATGCCTTAAGGATGACTCTGCCCTGTAGTCTATTTATACAGTGCTGGCGGAAGAGTGTCACTGGACGATAGATGAATGTTTCGCAACATTTTGTTCTCTTTCTATCTTTTGACATGTTACTCATGATTTTTTATGTCGTGCGTTTACTTTTACTGTTGCTATTAGCCATTGATACAACTTACACTTATAAACCTGGCTTTTATGATTCTGACAGGTGAACACGAACCTCGTTCTTAAGCTTTGGACAACAGTGTAGTTACAAGAGGACGATACAGACACTTTCATTGGGAGACAGAAACGTGCAAAAAATACTTTAATTTGGAGACAGATGTTCCACACACTAGTCTTCATTCTTGGGGTAGAACATATCTCTCATATAGATGTCTTCTAAGATCGTAATACACACTGTCAGTAACGTTGTCAGTTGTGCGCTTGAAAAAATTGTTGTACTGGCTGTGTGAAACTAATTTCCTAAAAACAGTGTCGTTTTAGAATTGTGGTACAGTAATATTCCAGGCGTGCATGATGAATATTAATTAGGAAATGTCGAGGGCATAAAATATGACCTAAGCCAAGTAGTCTGTCCGTTGTATAAGACCCAGAGAGCTACAGTTTCAAAGTAATACTTAACGGTGCCCGGCTCCATATGACTTTCGCGTGAGAGCTTTCAGAATGGTCCCCAACAATAATACCTCGTCACTTCATCAGATAATCCCTGGTCTGCGAAACTAATGATAGTCATTGATTAATACAGACACTTCACGTGGACTAGGAACATCAAACAGAGGTCATCGCTCTTTTCACGTTTTTAAGTGAGTCACGGAAAAATTATCATTGGCCGCCACCGAGAATCAAACCTAGGGTCTTTCCGTTAAGCTGGATATGCTTCCACTGCACCATAAGAAGCATTCTGCCAAATTGGCTTGGCAGTTAGTGTGTGTGAGTCTGGAGGAATTCGAGGCCACCGTTGTGCAGTGGAAGCATATCCGGCGCGTAACTGGAAAACCCTGTGTTCGATTCCCGGTGGCGGCCAATGAGAATGTTTCCGTGACTCACTTAAAAACGTGGAAATAGAGATGACCTCTGTTTGATGTTCCTAGTCCACGTCAAGTGTCTGCAGTAATTATTCATTCACCTGCTAATTATTCGTTCAATTGCTGCTTACCATCTTTGGCGAATCCCCAGCATTGTGCGAGGCTCCAAGAAATAACCTGTCAAATTGGCTTGGCAGTTAGTGTGTGTGAGTCTGGAGGAATTCGAGGCCACCGTGGTGCAGTGGAAGCATATCCGGCGCGTAACTGGAAAACCCTGTGTTCGATTCCGGGTGGCGGCCAATGAGAATGTTTCCGTGACTCACTTAAAAACATGGAAAGAGAGATGACATCTGTTTGATGTTCCTAGTCCACGTCAAGTGTCTGTAGTAATTATTCATTCGCCTGCTAATTATATGTTCAGTTGCTGCTTACCATCTTTGGCGAATCCCCAGCATTGTGCGAGGCTCCAAGAAGCAACCTGCCAAATTGGCTTGGCAGTTAGTGTGTGTGAGTCTGGAGGCCGCCGTGGTGCAGTGGAAGCATATGCGGCGCGTAACTGGAAGACCCTGTGTTCGATTCCCGGTGGCGGCAAATGAGAATGTTTCCGTGACTCACTTAAAAACGTGGAAAGAGCGATGACCTCTGTTTGATGATGATAGTCATTGATATGGACTACACGCTTCCGGACAGACAATGCGAAAACGACATTAAATTCGTAGCACATTCTCTAAGAAATTCACTCAGTGTGCTCACAGTGGCGAAGCAGCTTCGAAAACTATCGGAATGAGTTCGCCATCCACATGTTCTGTATTCATACGATGTGGCTCCCTAGTTTGACACTTTAATATCGTCTGGCCCTCGGCTGCATAATGGGATTTGATTTCATTTTCCCACTGCGATACCAAATCTATGCCCTCTCATGATATTTTAGTCAACCTGTATAAAGACTTTTACTTGGCATAATTCAATGATCATAGCTTCTAACGGTTTGTTAACTACAGACATGCACGGCGACATTTTTATCTCAGACACATCCGCTTTTCCACAGAAGAGAACACATTATGAAAAACCACCTATTTTGTTGTTTGAGAATTCGACGACAGTCGTGAGTAACATGGGCTGCAAGCAGTCAGCCATCTCTAACTTAGGGCTATTTGTTCCAGGGAAGGGAGAGAGCCAGTGCCGTAAAACAAATAATGTGCATGCCTCGCTGAACTCGAACCCAGTCTCCTTTCGGACGAAGGGTGAGGTAGCAGACGCTTATAACACTGCGCCACCGGAGTGGTGACAGACACGTCAAGCTTAATAAGTTTTTTATTCCAAAGGTCTTGCTTCGCAAGGAGGAATCCTGTCTCAAACTTATGATTATTTGCCTTATCAAAAAGGCCCCAATAAGGAAGGCCAATAACAAGTGTCTACTACAAACCAACGCACATCCCGAACGTGATGCTGCCCTCCTCATCGTGTCCGATAGTACACAGAATGGCCCTTTTTCGACATACGTCGTGATGGGCCTTCACACACTGTTCCGATCCACCTACGCTCCTGAAAGAGCTCAATGACTTACGAACTCTTGCAACCAGAGCAGGATACGATGCTCAGAAGATTGAAGCGATTATTGAAAGGGCGAAGATAAAGTCCACCAGCGCAGACAACCGGACACGTGACAGCCCATTTTGCTACATTGGATCCTGCCCCTACATGCAACATTTTACTTATTGTTTGAAGAACTCGCTCCAAAAATATGAACTTGACATCGGAGTAAGAGGACCTAAACCACTTGCCACAATCCTCACCTCAAAAAGGAACACTAACACAGATTTTTCAGACGCCGGATTTTATTCTATACCGCTTATCTACCCCGACGGATCCATGAAAGAATACGTGGGCATGACAAAGCGCTCTTTCAAGGTACGACTAGCTGAGCACAAGAGAGACGTTGGAGCGGGAAGTATAAATACAGCATTAGCGAAAAAAGTCGCAAGTCATTCAGCTACTCCGCAATGGGGCAACATGAAGAAAGTCGGATCCTACACAAATCCGGAAGTCACTGCTATAAGGGAATCCATTGAGATCTTAGCCAACCCGATCACGTGCAATGATGAACTTTCATTTGACTTACCTTTTGCATGGCGCATGTTTCTACGTACAGCACGCACTTAATCCATGTCCTTCACCCGCCTGCACGAGGCATATTTCACCTTCTAGCATTGTACTTAGTTTTCTGTTTATATTAATGTTATATTGCATTTAAATCTTGTATATTCTTTAGACGTTATCTTAAGCCTGCAGAATCCCCCCGTTTTTGGTGAAAGCTCGCATGCCTGTTTACTATTTATTACGCCAAATAAAGGGATTTTCACACGAATTGTTATCATCTGGTGTAACTACCCACCTGTTAATTTTTATATGAACACTGAGTTTGATGCGAAATGTCTTTATGGATTTGGATTGGAGGTTTAACGACCACCGGGAGCAACTCAATGGGCTATAAGCAGTCGCCCGTCCCTAATTTAGGGTCACTGGTTCCAGGGAAGGGAGAGAGCCAGTGCCGTAAGACAAACACAACATCCATGCCTCACCGGGATTCGTACCCGGACAATGTTCGAGCGAATGATCAGAGGCCATCGCTTAGACCACTGCACTACCGGGGCGGCGAAATGTCTTTACCTTAATGCTCTCTTGGTGTTGTGATGCTATCATAATATTTTAATGGAAAACAGATTCACATATCTTGAAATGAAAAGCAGATGAATCGAAGGTCTTAAGTGACTTAAATGAGATACAAAAATCGTATTAAATCTGTAGATAATCCATCTAAAATCCCAAAGACTCATGAAGCTCAAACTATAACCAGTAAAGAGTGATTAGATTTCTCATATCATTTTTATGGATGAGTAGGATTTCAGCAGATTCGTATTCATTCTCAACTGAATAGTAAATGCATCTGATTAACTAAGCAATCTGAAAGTTTACCTAATGAAGCAGAATCGTAGTAAAATAATCCTTTTGGCTTAAATATGAGTGGTTTACAAAATCATGGAATGCGTTTACTACATTTAGCACAAGTAAATCATCATAATAGATGTCGCCAATTTTTTAATCCGAATCCCGAAGGCAGACCGGAGTAGTAGATTACTACAACGCATTATTTCAACTAAAATTTCAGTGCATTTTAACAGCACAAAGTTAGCGTTAGCACAATTGCGGAATTAGGAAACCCTTTCTTAAGGATCTTAAACCTAGGGCCGCAGAATATATGGCACCTCATAGTGCAGAAACCCATTTCAAAAAGCGTAATAAGAAAAAAAGAAGAAAAGAAACGTTTTTGAAACCTGAGGCATCAGCGAAGGGACAGGGATATTCATGATGGGTCGTTTCAACCGAGAGTGACTTAGATTCAAATATGTCACTATGGTGTAATTATTTAAAATAATTATAATGTGTTACTCAGAATGTCTTTTCCATCCAAATTAATAATCAGATTGTTAAAGATCGGAAATTAAAAATTGTCTTCAAATTATTACAATGGTGTGTAAAAATTAAGGACGAAGAGGAGAAATTAGCATAACAGCGGAACGAACAGACAGAACGGACCGAAAGACTGCTCAGGAGCATGAGCATATATGCAGCATGACGTATGGGGGGGGGGTTGTCGGAAGGGTATAAGGCACACGGGCGGTGTACGCTCAGCAATTCGGGGAAAGCTATTGCACGGTGTATATTGGTTTGAACCACGTCGAGTTGCTGCCATCGTGTGATATGGCCAACAGGCAATCCAATAGACGACATCTGGATCACTTTACCCGAGGTCGCGTCATTGGGAAGTTGAAAGAAGGTCGAAGTGTGACTAGTGTGGCCGAGGAGTTCGGGATCGCTCACAGCATCATTTCACGAGATTGGAGAGCATTTCAAACGACAGGAACAGCTGTCCGAGAGTTTAGCAGTGGTCGTCCACGAGCAACCACGGTAGCGTACGACCGGTATATTGTCCTACAGGCGAGAAGAGACAGACGGCAGACAGCGGGAAAAATCGCAAGGCACAAGCAACAGACAACTGGAAGTCCGTTATCGCGTTTTACCGTTGCCAGAACGCTGCACAGATGTGGTCTATTTGCACGACGACCAGTACGGTGTGTACCATTAACGCCTGCTCATCGGAGACGGCGGTTTCTCTGGTGCCAGAAACACAAGAACTGGACACATCAGCAATGATGTCGAGTTGTCTTTACGGATGAGAGCCGATTTAGTCTGACGAGCGATTCTGGACCTAAACACATCTGGAGAGACCATGGAATGCGCAATCACACCTCCAACATCATCGAAATGGACCGGTTTGGAGGTGGCGGAGTTCTCGTTTGGGGAGGTATCATACTTGGTAATCGTACTGACCTTCACATCTTCCAAGGAGGTTCAGTCACTGGTGTCCACTATTGTACCGAGGTTCTCCTGCCTCACGTGCGTCTTTTTAGAGGTGATGTGGGTCGAGAGTTCCTCCTCATGGACGACAACGCTACACCTCATCGTACAGTGGCTGTCGCAGAGCTGTTAGAGAGTGAAGATATTCAACCCATGGATTGGCCCGATAGGTCCCCGGACCTAAATCGAATCGAACACGTGTGGGACCTTCTCGGGAGACGCTTGGCAGCACGTCACCAGCCGCCAGAACGATTCCGCAGCTGCGATTGTCTCTACAAGAGGAATGGGCAGCGATGCCTCAACAGCTCCTTGACAACCTCGTCCTCAGCATGGACAGACGTTGTAAATCCTGCAACGCAGTAAGGGGTGATCATATCCCCTACTAAAGACTGGAGTTTTCTTGGCAGCCCCATGTCACATGGACATTTCTGTCTTCTGTCCAGTTGTGCTCGAAGCTACCTTTTCAATAAAGTGCCTTTGTATCCTTCGGATTTCTTGTTTGAACGGTTTTGCTCACTTGTCCCATATTCGTACATCTTGGGGATCTTATGGTATGATTTGAGTCGATGTGGAGCTCTTCTGCGCGACGTTACATTCGAAAAACCTTCTCGTCCTTAATGTTTGCACGCCAGTGTAGTTAAATGCTCCTCTGATTATTATACATTTTGGAACTATAAGTCGCGGGAGCATTAAACATGTTCTACGATGTCTTAAAGCTTTTAATAAATGTAATAACAAACTAGAATAGCAGTTGTCGTTTTAGCAGGACATCGTCGTAAGTCTTCGTGAATACATCATTGCTTAGTTGTATTGTAAATTTTTTGAGATATAAGAAGTGCTACCCCTCCCCCTTCCTCAAAAAAAGAGTTACCAGCGCATCCCAAATAAATGCATAAATTCCTCAGCATAGCAGGATTAGGTAAACGGCTTGTTCATATCCTTTATAGAGTATAGAGTCACCAACCTACTGCACATGCGTGACGATCTCCTCAGAAGCTGTATCAGAACAGGGAAAGGACTGGAAAGACAGTTAAAAAGTTGAAATAAACAGCTTACTCAGATTTTCTCAAGAAAAGAGTAGAATTTCGTCTCCCACTGATGAATGTGCCACACGAAAATATTTAATTTTGCTGCAAAGCTTCATAAGTAGTCAAACTGATGTTTAAACATAAAGACACGGCGTATCGTGTCAGTACTTTAATCCCACAGAATACGTGAACTGTAAATTCTGCACTACCGAAGCAGACCTACGGTAACATTTTGGCTACGGATCCTTCCCGCCGGTTTCTGTGAAGCATGGATGGAACCCTGACGAGCGGTTAGAATTAAGAATTTCAGGCCGACGATAATTCATGGAAATGAAGGAAATGTAAGAATAGAATAATTCTTGTCTACCCTAGTTATGTATGTCTATAAGGGTGTTTCATTATTTCTAAACTGTACAGCCCGACTTCGGTGATGAGTCCGTTTTGAGTTTACTACAAATCTTCAGTGATACATTGTTTATCAGCTGTAAAGACTTTTGTGAATATCAGCAGGGTTTGAGATTCCTCTCTCGAAAAATAATAAATGTACTCGGAAAGAAAGAACATCGTCCAAGTGGTTGAAGGTTTTAACGAGCTGGCTTTGGTTCATTCATTTCAAGTCAGTCTAGGTCAGAATCCCGGGTAAGCTATAGATGATGTGTTTGTCTCACAGAACTGGCCTTCTCTGGAAACAGTAGTTCCAAATTAGGGACACTCCCCCGGTGGTCTAAGCAATGGCCTCTGATCGTTCGTCCGAGATAAGTACGGCTAAGAGGTGGAAACGGGTCACAGGTCAACAATATCCTGCGGGTCCAACAGGTCGGACCAAGGTGTTCCTGACCCGATTTTGACGCAGTTTTATCTTTAAAAAGAGAAAAATATATTCCAAAGAAAAATGCGCGTTGTGGAGTTCTGTAGTCGATACTGGGGCCCACGGAGTGAATAATGATTTACCATGCAAAAATATTGTCTCTTTCTTAAAGCAACGACGATTTCCATCGAACGACGTCAGACATCACACCGACTCCATATCGTAAAAAGATCCTTTCTTTGCGTTCTTTTACAGTGAGATTGTCCAGTGCAAGGTACAGGCAACCACCATTCGCCTGCTTCTCAGCTGATTCACTCTCTCCGTGCGAAGTTCACTGTATGACTAAGAGTCACTTTTCACATCACATCTTTTACATTGAGCATTCAGAGGTTTTTGATTGATGTGCTAACATCCCGTTCCCATTACATATCATGTCGAAATGAATTCCTTATTCGTTAATATGGATGGATTTAATATTAAGGAGGTTGAGAAAGGCGTCGAGGCCAACAAATACGTGCTTGTTGAAAACCACAAGGGGAAGAGTGAATGCTGGAAATCGTTTCGTCTTATTAAGGAACCGGTGAATAATTCTGTGTTGTTTGGTCTTGCTTCTTGTTCAAAATGTGGAAAGTGTATAATTCAAAGAAAGATGTCGACGGAGTAACAAAAGATTATGGAACCAAAAATCTAACGGGCCATATGATAGTATACGCACCTCCATCAAAGCGTGGTAAGAGCGAACAATCTAAATACAATTAAAAAAACGCATTTGTGTAATCGTAAATAATAATCCTCATTTGTAATATACTCCATGGTCACGGTCATAGTCAGCCAATACTTCTACATTAAGCAAAATGGTGGCACAAAAAGTGGCACTAAAATTTAGCAAGTAACCAAATTTTATTACTAAAAAAGGATTTCAGTTATGAAATATGAAGCAGTTATTGGGATGAATACATACCGGTATATTACGTTTATATGTACATATATATAAATTGTGTTTTGAATTTACAGTTCAAAGCAGATTTCTCCTAGTCAGTTACGGGTCTGGATCGGGTCCACTTATAGGACGTCCGGGACCGAAATTTTGGACCCGTTTCCAACTCTGGTACGGGTTCGAATCCCGGTAAGGCATGGATGTTGTGCTTGTCTTTCCGCACTGGCTCTCTTCCTTCCTTGGAGTCAATGGCCTTAAATTAGCGACGGGCGATTGCTTATAGCTCATTGAGTTGCTCACGGTGGTCGTTAAACACTCAATCCAAAAAGAAAAAAAAATAGTGACAGGCGACTTCTTATAGCATATTGTTTTTCACACGGTGGTTGATAACCCTCAAACAAAAAAAAAACACAGTACCTCAGTTGCAAGTCTTTTGTGATTAAAAAAAGATTTACAACTGAGGTACTTAAGTTTCGCTCCCCCAAAATAATAAATTTATTTCAAAAGTAAAAATGCCGCCCAAGGGGAAAGGAATATCAGGCTCTGGCTTCAGATCAGTCGCCCAAGATGGGCCCGGGTTCTATTCCCGGATAAAGCATCAGTCGCCCAAGATGGGCTCGGGTTCTAGTACCGGATAAAGCATCCCAGGTAGCACAGCCTTACAATTTATCGTAGGCCCAAAACTGAGCCACCGTCTTTTAGGAATAGAAGACGGTGGCTCGATGTTGGACCTACGTTAAATTGCAAGGTTGTGCTACCTGGGATGGGCCGTGTTTCTATCGGATCCTTCCTTAGAGTCAATGGCCTTAAATTAGGGACGGGCGATTGCTTATAGCTCATTGAGTTGCTCACGGTGGTCGTTAAACACTCAATCCAAAAAGAAAAAAAAATAGTGACAGGCGACTTCTTATAGCATATTGTTTTTCACACGGTGGTTGATAACCCTCAAACAAAAAAAACACAGTACCTCAGTTGCAAGTCTTTTGTGATTAAAAAAAGATTTACAACTGAGGTACTTAAGTTTCGCTCCCCCAAAATAATAAATTTATTTCAAAAGTAAAAATGCCACCCAAGGGGAAAGGAATATCAGGCTCTGGCTTCGGATCAGTCGCCCAAGATGGGCCCGGGTTCTATTCCCGGATAAAGCATCAGTCGCCCAAGATGGGCTCGGGTTCTAGTACCGGATAAAGCATCCCAGGTAGCACAGCCTTACAATTTATCGTAGGCCCAAAACTGAGCCACCGTCTTTTAGGAATAGAAGACGGTGGCTCGATGTTGGACCTACGTTAAATTGCAAGGTTGTGCTACCTGGGATGGGCCGTGTTTCTATCGGATGGCGTTGGTTTTCTCTATTCCCTGGAACCAGAGGCCCGACGTTCCGGAACGGCGTGTGTTAATAACACTTAACATAAATTATGCACTGATGGATTAAATACAATTACGTACCTTCAATCTTTAGTCCACTTGAGGCCATTTTTCTTTGTTTATGGAATTATTGACACCTCTCAATACATGTCGTGTAATTACAAAAATAATTCCCTGGAAGATGAAATATTCGTTTTTTAATTTTTTTTTTCTTTTATGTACCTATGTACAAACACTTTACACTCCGGTTCTAGCTGTTGAAATTCAGGAATCACTATATACATGCTGATACACTGTCTTATTTCATTAATGTTTTCTGTACCTATAGTACTAATAGTTCACTTGAGGTTTAAACTTTTTTATCAATAAAAGTCATATTCCATCTATGTTCACTGTACCTGTTGCACCAGTAGTTAAACTTGAAGTTTAAAATATTTGAGTGTAAAATCGAACAAATGTTTAAAATCACGGCATGCTTGAGATCCCTAACCCTTCTATCAAACACCTTTTGAAGTTTTTCGACTATTTTTATAGTCATCCTCGGAACATCCGTTCAAACTACGATGTTGCAGACTGCCAATGTGCACTAGATGATTCCATACGGGTACTCTCTACGTGTGCGAAAGGGCTACAGGATCACGGCCTCCTCCCTGCATTCTTAAGTTTCATGTTTTTCCTTTTTCAGGTACTGTGCTGCCATCTATATTTCATTTGCAGCCTAATTCTCCTAAGTTTCTTTCATTCCTTTTTTTCTTTTCCTCCCCCTCCCCTCCCCTTTCTTTCCTTTCCATCCCTCCTTTCATTCTCCATTTATGTTCTTAATATTATTTTTATCAATGCCTTCCATGTCTCTGCTATGATGATAGGTTCATTATTATCACAGTCTCTGTGTTTATTTTTTTCTATGGTGAGAGCCTCTGAGTACCTCAACTCCCATTCACTGTTATATCCGCTTTTGATTTGAATATCTTTAACGAGGACCAGAAATTGTGGTCCTACTGAGATCATTCTACGGACACGTGCCGTGATATCGACAAGCGCATGCGCTGAAATTGCGCTGTCAACTCTGAATGACCATGTTTGCGTCTAAACAAGATTGAAATTTTTCCGCTTCTATACTTAATATGGATTGTTTTCATAATTTACCGAACATAATGTGGCTCTGAGGAATTATACAGTGTGTCCGAAAAATAACTGTGCATTGCAAGTAGCACTTACTATGTCGAACTAGTTCTTACGGGAGGTATTGAAAGTTGGCCCTACCGACGTCCAGACATGTCTGCACACGCTTCTGTATGTTGGGGAAGATTTTTCTCAGGGTATGTGATGTGATTTGTTGGATGTGGGTAGTTATTGCAGTCTGTATCTTTTGAAGTGTATGCGGTAGTACCTCACAGAGTAGTGTTCCAGCTGTTGACGTATTTGAACAGGTGGAACCATGTCTCATCTGTAAAGAAAGTCGCTTCCAGAATGTCCTCACCCTCTTCAGACAGGAACTCTTGGAACTACCTGCAATACCCAACACGGGTCACGTGGTCTGTTTCTTTCTGCTGATGCACGAAACACACTTTATACGAGCGGAAACGCAATTTCCTTTTCAGAAGATCGTGGCCTGTACTCTTTGGCACATTAGCTTCTTGTGACAGCCATTACACGGACTTGTGTGGACTCCACTGTATTTTGTCCTGGGTATCCTGTACGATCTCGCCTGCCGTGGATGGCTTACTGGAGCGGGGGGGGGGGTCCAGGACACAGCCAGTTTCCCGAAACTTTGTTTTTTGAGCTGACGTACCGCATTTCGCTGGAGGACGTCTGCATCACGAAATTTCCCAGCGAACTGTGTTTGCACTTCGTCCGTGTACTTGTCGTCATGACGACAGAGATTGTCCCCAAGAAACGCTCCGTTCAACCGTCAACACTATTGTCCGTGTGCCGGGACCAGTGATCAATCGACGCGTGTGCGGCCGTTAACCAAGCGTTCGGGAATGACCTTAGATCGGAATGACAGCTGCGGGCGCCACGGGTTGGTTACCAGACACAGCGCACTTCCACTTGGCGGGTCACTTGTACTGTAATTCCATTCATAATGTTTTTATTATTACATTATTGCAATTCGTACATTCAGTGCAAAGTAATTATTTGGACACCCTGTACCTGTGTTGTTTTGGTGTCAAATGTGTGTGTTTTAACGTTTTTTTTCAGTTTTCCTTGTGAGAGCTGCTTGTTTCACCCCTTAACCGTCTGGAACGAATTAACTCCGGGTTAGTAAAATGAACTAAAATCAACTCGGACGAATATATTCGCTGTCTAAGATGCAGACCAAACGCTGCCGGAGCGGATGAATCTGCGATTCAAAGGCCTTTGCTTTCCCCTTAGCTTTTTAGCACGTCTTTTGTAAAAAAAGATCGTGCTTCTGTTATTGGTTTGTCCGTCCGTCTGTACCCACGATATCTCAGCAACTATTAGTCCGATTTGAAAAATGTTTTTGCATTGGGAAGCTTGAAATATGCAAATGATGATCCTTTATTTCGTTTTTCTTTTTTACGATGTACAATTTCGCCGGTAGAGGGCGTAAATTCAGATGATGTCGAATTCAAAAATACGTTTTATTCCACATATTTGCTTCTAAACATCCGACTGAAAAACAAGTTTTGTCTTCCGATTCCATTTATATCGAAGAGTATTTTAGATATAGTTACTTTTCGAAATTACGCATAGATTTTTCGCTAGGGGACGTAAAAGTAAATTACCTTTTTCTCGGTAACTCTTCTCCCCCCCACAAGGGGGCGTAAATCTTAATTTCCGCTTCTGTTGTATTTGCAGCAAAATATAAGCTTCTAAATTCTCGATTGAAAAAAACGTCGTTTGTTGACCGATACTATTCATGCGACAAACCTTTTAGGAAAATTTTCTTCTTGAAAAAATGCATGGTTTCTACGCCAGGGGGCGTAGATTTATATCTTATTTTTGTCAATATCTCTACTTCTAAGAGTCCGATTTGAAAAATTCCTTCTTTGTTGGACAGTGTTACCGATGCGAAATGTTTTTTCCTATAAATTCAAAATTTTCAAGTAAAACATAGACTTTTCGCTAGGGGACACAAAGGTAAATTGCCTTTTCTGTGTTATTTCTGCTCCTAAAGCTCTGATTTGAAAACTTCTTCCTGTATCGCATACAAGACCTGATGGAAAATATTTTACACATAATTTCTAATGTTTGGTAAAGAATGGTTTAGACACCATGGGTCATATGTGTTAATTTCTGCTTCTGAAGTATTTGTTGCAAAATCTGGGCTCCTGAAAACTCGACTAATTTTTTTCTTCGACCGATACCGATTATACGGATAAACCTTTTGAAAATACTTTCTTCCTAAAATAATGCATGGTTTTCTTACCAGGGGACGTAAAATCACATCTTATTTTTGTCGATATCTCTGTTTCTAAGAGTTCGTAAGCTCACGATTCCGTTTACAGCAATATCTGAGGGATTAAAAACCCGATTGAAAATCTTCTTTCTTTGGTAAGATCTATTGTTTTCCATACCGGTTCCATTGACTTTGAATAGCTTTGATAAATTTAATTTGCGTCAGAACGGATTAAAAAGACGTGCTTATTACACCCGAAAATTCGGTGTCAACTTTCTTGTTTGTTCTGTGGTTATTTAGGGGGTGATTGATTCTAATCTTTTTCGGCTATTACCTACCAAAAGAGTTATTACAATGGTGACGAACTTAAAGCAGATGGATGTTTCACTTGTTTCTACCCGGTGGCATGATGCCCGTGTCAGGATGACTGGCCTTTTCCCAGCATGCCTTGGGTCATGGAGCAGAGAGTAAATGTCTAGAAGAGAGCGGGTATCACTCTTCACAGATTTATGGTCGGTACTGCTGAGATGGGAGGATGAGATGGGGAAAGGAATTATTTAGACGTAGCTTTAGGAAACTCGACCGCTATGTGAACATTTATGCGTAAAACATTTTGGGCACCATCTGGTTGAAGAACATCGGCAGCTTAAATGGTTGAGGATAATTTATTTTAGAACTTATCGACCTCTCCCTGCTCTTTCCTTTATAGTCAGATCGTAGAATGTTGCTTTCCTTTACGCCGCAAGGATTCTGCATGAAAGTCTTGCCATAATCAATTACTAAATGGAAAACTTCGTTGAATAACTTACCTGGGAGATTTATCATTTTGCGGGTTCCGGATAATAGCTTGCTTCCTAAACGACACTGCATTATATAATATCACAAACTACAGATAGCTTTCTAGGACTTTTGAAACGGTTTAGGGGAAGTATATATTCTGTGATGCCAAACAGAAAAAATCACTTCACAGATCGTTGCAGGAATTTCTTTCGTGTCCAGAACTGAAGCCAACTTTCTTGCATCCCGGCTCAAGAAGTGCTTTCTTCTCTGCATGATAATCGTTTTTGCCATTAGAAAAACGACCACAAGTTTCACTTAAAGTAAAAAAATATTAAAAATGCTTTAAAAGCTTTTACATTAAGTTCTCAGACTGGAACTTATCTTTTAGAGAAAAAAAAATCTTCAAAACTCTTCGGAGCTCAAAAGCATTTCCACGCAAAAGAAAATACCGACTTCCACCTACTTAAGACTTGGTCTACGTGGCTTATAGGAGAAAACATTCGGCTAAAGAATGTTAGCGGTCCAGAGCTTTGGAACTTCTTTTTCATTTTTATTTTATTTATTTAGCCTCGTACAGGAAGTAGTTCCTTAGAAACCTAAAGAACCGATGCTCGACTGCTTTTATGCTGGAGAGTTTTCCATTCACCACAGCTAAGCACAAACCCTCCCTCCATAGAGACGCTCTCTCTCTCTCTCTCTCTCATACACTCACTCGCTCTCGCGGTCTTTGTACGAGATCATTTGCATGGTGTTTGCCTGAGTTCCCCAGTTTCTGGCATGTATGCATGTATGTATGTATCCCCGCATGCTTTTTATCTCCCCGTGGATGGTGTCTAGTGGGTCAGAATTTCTGAATAGGCCAACGTTCGTTTCACTTGATTCATTCTTATCAAGGCTGGATGGATCCGCGAGAAATGCACAGCGCTTGTGAATGACCAGAATATTGAATAAAAAGCCCTTCATTCGTACTCTTCTGAATACCGAATGACTTTCTTTCTTGTTATACGACAAGTTACATGGATCGTTTTAGAGATATTGGAGGAGTTCCCCATCGCTAGTCATTTAAACAAATTCTTCCCCCAAAATACAGGCAGCCTTTCTTTTGACAAATTTTGAGTGATCTTTCTCAGTCAAAAAGTGACTAAAATTTCAGCTTTTTTTTTCAAATAAACTATAGTTGATATCTTCAGTCAAATACTACACAGAACTGGAAAATTCTGGAATTTCTCAACTAAAATTTTTGCTTTCAAGTACACTATCTACCAACAAGTAATTGGACACCTGTGATAGCAAAGGAAAACAAAGTTTATTCACCTTCAATAGTTGGTGCAGCCTCCACGAGCGGCGATTGCAGCTGCGACCCTCCGGAACATACTCTCAAATAGGCGTTGTACGACGGCTAGCGGTATTTTCTTCCACTCGGCTTGGAGAAGACAGGTCAGTTCCTTCACCAATTTCGGAAGGTGGGGGCACCCCTTAAGTCGACGCTCCAACTCGTCCCAGAGGTGCTCGATAGGGTTAAGGTCCAGGCTCTGCGCAGGCCATTCCATTCGATTAACCCCATTGTCACCATACCAAGCCATGGTGGACCTCGCAACATGACAGGTGGCATTGTCATCCTGAAAGTAACATGGGTCCACCCCGTAAAACTGCCACAACGTAGGAAGCGCATGGTCATCCAAAATGGTGCAGTAGGTCTTGGCGTTGAGTCTATTAGGAATTGCGACCAAGGGTCCCGTGTCATACCAGGAGAAATACCCCCACAGCATAATTCCACCGCCGCCGAACTTCACAGTTGACACAATACATTCCGGCAGGAGGCGTTCTCCAGGCAGACGCCAAATCCAGACCCTGCCATCCAAACGGTAGAGGGTGAACCTTGATTCGTCGCTCCAGAGAACCTGTATCCACTGTTCAACGGTCCACTGTCGACGTTCTTTGCACCACGTTAGCCGAGCAGCGCTACTGGACTTTTTGATCAAATGCTTGTGGGCGGCAGCACGTTCATGATAACCGAGCGGATGGGCTTCCTTACGGATGGTATTCATCGAAAGAACACTCCCGGATGCCTGTTGAAACTCCTCGCGGATGTGGCCCATCGATTTGGTACGGTTCTTCCGAATTTCTCTGGCCAGCACCCGTCGGTCTCTAACTCCCAATTTTGTGGGTCTGCCGGGTCGGGGCACATTCCGACAGTCACTTCTCATCTTCCACTTGCCAATCACGTAGGCCACTGTTGACTGTTGATTTTGGGTACTTCAACTCGCTGGATATGTCACGTATGGATCGGCCATTTTTGTGATACCCGACGATTACACATTTCTCCAAGTCAGAGAGCTCCGAACTGCGTGGCATCTTGTATGCGACTATGCAACAGGTTACGTTGTTGTTTCCCACATGATATTTAACGGCGGCTGCCGTGACGTGTATCAGGACCGCAGATATCGTCGATTGCAGGGGTGTCCAATTACTTGTTGGTAGATAGTGTATATCTTGGATCATCAGCGTGCAGCGTTTCAGATGCAAATTGTAAAGAACGTAATTGTGTTTAATATCCGCTTCACATGAAGGAAAAGAGGAAAGAAGATATACGTACGGCTCATTTTGTTGTAAGGTCATCGTTTAGGCGAGTTCACTATTCCTAAGAAGCCGCAAGCATCTCCATCAAATTTTATGTCGCGTTTTGATTTGCTCTTGAATATTTCCTCTTCAGTGACGAAAAGGCCTAGCCCAGATGTTCCCAATCTGTGCGTCACGACTATAAGTAAAAACTAAAATTTATAATTTATAGTGAAACGCAACATGCAAATTTTCAAGTCGTGTTCATACTTTTGAATTGTAAGAAAGAATGAATTGTAAGAAAGAATGTTAAAGAAAAAAGTACGATAAGATTCTGGCTTTCACAAGAAAGCTACTCCTGTGGAAGAACAATATGAAGTCAGGTGATTTTGAATGTTTTCCTACATTACACAACTGTATACAAGAACACGAGATGCTATTCAGTGCGAAATTGAAATATGTAATTTTGGAGCATCTACCTCAACTCAATGTTCAATTTGACAGATATTTTCTTTGACAAACAGATGAACACAAGTGTGTTACATACCCGTATACAGCAGATCCACCATCAACCTTCACTACTGCTAAGCGGGAACAGTTAAAAGACATTTTTCAGACTCCACACTGAAGATGACATTCTCTTCCGAAACTCTGCTACAGTTTTGGAACAGTGTGGCCAAATGAGCACTCAGAATGGAGTGCGAAAGCAGTGAGAATAATTCTCCCTTTTGCCACATCCTACTTTTGTGAGGAAGAATTTTCAGCTCTGGCGCTAACAAAATCCATATGTAGAAGCAACGTTAACGTTGAAAAGGAGATGTGCATTGAACATTGTCCCCAGTTTCGATGAACATTGTGTGACGAGAAGCCTGTATTGAACATTGTCCCCAGATTCGATGAACATTGTGTGACGAGAAACCTGTATTAAACATTGTCCCCAGATTCGATAATCATTGTGTGACAAGAAACCTGTACTTGAACATTGTCCCCAGTTTCGATGAACATTGTGTGACGAGAAACCTGTATTGAATATTGTCCCCAGATTCGATAATCATTGTGTGACGAGAAACCTGTATTGAACATTGTCCCCAGATTCGATGAACATTGTGTGACGAGAAACCTGTATTGAACATTGTCTCCAGATTTGATTAATATTGTGTGACGAGAAACCTGTATTGAACATTGTCCCCAGTTTCGATGAACATTGTGTGACGAGAAACCTGTATTGAACATTGTCCCCAGTTTCGATGAACATTGTGTGACGAGAAACCTGTATTGAACATTGTCCCCAGATTCGATGAACATTGTGTGACGAGAAACCTGTATTGAACATTGTCCCCAGATTCGATGAACATTGTGTGACGAGAAACCTGTATTGAACATTGTCCCCAGATTCGATAATCATTGTCTGACGAGAAACCTGTATTGAATATTGTCCCCAGATTCGATGAACATTGTGTGACGAGAAACCTGTTTTGAACATTGTCCCCAGATTCGATGAACATTGTGTGACGAGAAACCTGTATTGAACATTGTCCCCAGATTCGATGAACATTGTGTGACGAGAAACCTCTATTGAACATTGTCCCCAGATTCGATGAACATTGTGTAACGAGAAACCTGTATTGAACATTGTCCCCAGATTCGATGAACATTGTGTGACGAGAAACCTATATTGAACATTGTCCCCAGATTCGATGAACATTGTGTGACGAGAAACCTGTATTGAACATTGTCCCCAGATTCGATGAACATTGTGTGACGAGAAACCTGTATTGAACATTGTCCCCAGATTCGATGAACATTGTGTGACGAGAAACCTGTATTGAACATTGTCACCAGATTCGATGAACATTGTGTGACGAGAAACCTGTATTGAACATTGTCCCCAGATTCGATGAACATTGTGTAACGAGAAACCTGTATTGAACATTGTCCCCAGATTCGATGAACATTGTGTGACGAGAAACCTGTATCGAACATTGTCCCCAGATTCGATGTTCCGTGTGACAAGAAACAAGCTCCCACGTGCCATTAAGACGCAAAAGCCTCTGTTCGGTAGTTTCTAAAATTACTGTAAAAGTGTGAAAGCCAAAGAGTGTTACCATTGTAAAAGTATGCCTGTCTCATCAATTTCTTCTATTCTGTTCTGTATAATTTTATTCTAAGTTTGTATTTTAGTTTTTACATTAAACAGAATACAAGCTGTAATGTAAATGTCTTATTTTGTTTAAAAAATACCACAACATTGCATTTAGGCAATTTTATTTTTAATTTTGGGTACAGGGGCGTCGGTCGAAAAATGTGACATGTGAAGGGCGGAGCGGTCTCAAAAAGCCCGTTCATTATCAGGCTAGGCACGAAATAAACTTCCCTGATGGTAGTAAACCGTTTAAATAAATTCTTAAAATTAAAATAATGCGTGATGTACCTACATCAGAGGTGAGGCACAATAAAACATGAAAACTTGTAGTGACTAGTTTCGTCGGTGTACTTCAACTGGGATAATAACTGGCTTCAGAAAGGGAAGACGTGAGTTCAAAGTGCACCACTGGGAGAAATGGGGCTTCCTTTTCACATTGGCGCCCGAACGTAAGCAAACTCCTTGTCGTAAGGTTCAAGCAAAATGTGGGATGTTTCTTCCACAGATCGTATGCAATGAATGAGAATTCCTTCTTCAACTCATCTAATAATGTCTGATTTTTCTTCTATACATCTCAGCGAGCTACTGTAAGCATAGTTTTCCGGCTCACCCGGCAGCCTACAACTTCATGTTAGTCCGTTTTTCAAGTGGGGGATATATGTGACGTACCTGCGCGCTGAGCCGGAGCCCGGGTCCGAACCAGGCTCGGGCTGCATAACATTTACCATTACTCGGGATTCGATGGTCTCGGGCTTTGAAAGCGAAAGATAATTTTCCTTTCGCTTTCAAAGCCCGAGACCATCGGATCCCGAAAAGATACTTTTCCGTTTTCATTTAAATGCTATTTTGTGTGACTTATTACATGAAACTTTTCTTGCACTTCCTAGTTGGTAGAGGGAATCTTTCAGTATTTTGGTCTGAGTGGAGAGTAGAGACTCGGGAGTGTTAATTATTCTGAACTTGGGTGACAAACGCCATACATAGGCCATGTATTAGTCTAAGGAGAAGGAAAAGCACATTCAAGAACTATAAATACTAGATAGTATGCCGGGATAATGTTGTCTCCTTATATCCACGCGACACCTCTCTGCTAATTTTATTGAGCAACGTACGTAGATGTGTCAGAGACCAGGTGTGTCCGGATGCCCGCCCTTCCGAAGCATTTCAGGAGGAGAGAAATGGTCAAAGAAAATCGTATGACCATTTTATAGAAATACATAGTGGTTCCTTCTCCACTCCGCAGTTTAATGTAGGCTGAAGAAAGTGGAAGTCTAGAAAAGTTAAATTTTTATTAATGCCTAAACCGTTTAGTCCTCATTTTTGGTTTTCTTTCTAGTCGGAGCTCTATCATGCAATAACAAAATTAGGGCTCTGGCTGACATACTGTGGGTTCGGGCTGACATACTTTGGGTTCGGGCTGACGTACTTCGGGTTTGGGTTAACATACTTCGGGCTCCGGCTGACATACTTCGGGCTCCAATAACATACTTCGGGCTCCAATAACATACTTCGGGCTCGGGTTGACATACTTCGGGCTCGGGTTGAGGGCTCGGGTCTGACATACTTCGTGCTTGGGCTGACATACTTCGGGCTCGGGGTGACTTACTTCGGTCGGCATGAAATACTTCGGGCATGAGCTGACATACTTTCGGCTCGGACTTTGGGATGACATACTTCGAGCTCAGCTCGGCCTGTGGACTGACATACTTCGGGCTTGGGCTGACATACTTCGGGCTCGGGATGACATAATTCGGGCTCGGGGTGACATACTTCAGGCTCGTCTTGTGGGATGATATATTTCGGGCTCGGGCTGACATACTTCGTGCTCGGGGTGACATACTCGGGCTCGGCCTGTCATACTTCGGGCTCGGCCTGTGGGCTGACATACTTCGGGCTCGGCCTGTGGGAGGATATATTTCTGGCTTCGGCTGACATACTTCGGGTTCGGCCTGTGGGCTGACATACTTCGTGTTTGGGCTGATATACTTCGGGCTGGGAGTGACATACTTCGGGCTCGGTCTGTGGGGTTATATGCTTAGTGCTTGGGCTGGCATACTTTGGGCTCGAGTTGACATACTTCGGGCTCGGCCTGTGTGCTGACATACTTTGGGCTCGGTCTGTGGGCTGACATACTTCGGGCTCGGAGTGACATCCGTCGGGCTCGAACGGTACCCGGCTCTTAAGATTCAGCCCGAACTCAGCACTGGTACCTACCACAGAGGAGGCGCACATGTCGAAGCAAAGTTGCAGCGACAAGATTCATAGTGTATCTTCGGTCGGACCAATAACCGACTCCTGGGAGGGGAGACGTTTGTTCGAATCCCACACCGGCAGAAATGGGGCTTTCTTTCCCGCAAATGTTTTAAATGTTTGAACAAGGTAGTATATTTTAGTCTTATTAAAAGTTAAGATTTCAGTGAACATGGTACAATCACTTGTTAGACCCTTTTACTTCTGTGTGCGTCAGAGTCATTAAACATATTTTGTTTATGATACCACAAGATCATATTGAAAATGAAAAGGTTATCATATGATACATCAAAAATGAATTAGCATGAATTAACAGAAAATGTACGACGCTTAGATACCTCTAACAAATTCATTATGTATTAGAGAGTGTTTGACTAAAATACTTATGATATTGAGATAGATAAAACGAAAAACGTATATTCACAATATACTTTTTATTTTAAGATATATCATAATTTCGTTGAGCGTTTGGCTTGGCCATATCAGGAAAATGGATCGTAAATACAGAGGTCATTTCGTATGAAAGGCGCAATGTGGCAATACCGAGGAGTCGATGAGGCAGTCTCAACGATATTTGATTCAGTTCTAGTGGGGGACTTAAGGAAGCGGCACGTGGCATCGTTACTTCCATAGTGCGTGACATTGTAGATTGACGAGGATTAGAAGTGGTCCATGCAGACGCCTCAGGTACTGTGACGCGTCATGATCAACAGTTGTACATCAAGACTGAAACTTGACGTGGCAAAAATCCAACAGACATTCACAGCATGAGATTTGTGGTAATAACACCTCTGGGCTACTCTCTTTCGTGAAAGACGATTAAGCATAAATAAGGAACCGAAGTCAGGGTGGCCGAAAACGGCAACGGATCAGCGAAGTATGAAGCTTTTCGCGGATTGTGTCGAACAAGACCGTCTAGCAACATACGAAGAAATTGTGTAAGCTACAAGAACTTCAGCAACATCAGTATTCCGTATTTTCACAAAGAATTTAGAGAGAAAAATAATTTCGGCAAGATTGGTCCATCCCCAGGTAGCACAGCCTTGCAATTTAACGTAGGCCCAACATCGAGCCACCGTCTTCTTTTCTTAAAAGACGGCGACTCAGTGTTGGGCCTACTTTAAATTGGGTCATGACTTGACTGTAGCACAGAAACAAACTCATGTGGGCAATGCAACATTGCTGAAGCAAAGATTTGTCTCTGAAACCGACGCCTTCCTTTTACGAATTGTTGTCATCAATGAAACGTCGATTACAGACTTCGAACCTGAGTTCTAATTGCAGTCGAATGAGTGGATAAGTTCATGTTCCTCACGATCCGAAAAAACTCCAACGGGCACAATGGAAGATCAAGCAAATGATGATAATCGCGTATGATCACCTTGCCGTCATCATGACAGATAGAGCACCATGTTGAAGAAGTGTCACAACTGCCTATTACCATGACTTTTTGCAAAACTTGCGCAGAAAATTACACAGCAACCGACTTGACTTGCTCAGAGATGGGCCTTTCATTTTGCACGACAATGCAAGACCATACATGGGGAAGCTGATGGCAGCTTTGCTGGAAAAATATAGTTAGGAAGTGTTATCTCACACACCCTATATAGCCCAGATATCTAACTTTGACTGGTTCCCAAGCTCAAATAGCCTATGCGTGGACAGCGATTTTCCTCCCTGGAGGACCTTTATGCAGCAGTCACCCAGCGCGTTGTCCGACAGCTAAACAAAAGAAGGGAACTGACTAGAATTCTGTACCTTCCAAAACCTTGGAACGCTGTCATTCAGAAGCTGGGAGACTACATATAAAGACTATAGAGAGGCATCGCATAAGACACTTACGGTATGTATAAAAAACTGTGTGCATTACATTCTAAATGACCTGTGTGTTTGTATCATTCAGTCATCATCAGTGTTTTGATGATCACGGATTTTAGCGAGCTACTTCCACGCGTTTGAAATAAATTGGGTCGATGCCACGTCGTTGACATGTCGCGAAGTATTGCAATATATGTGAAAATATCCCATAGTATCAAGCTTCATGCTTGAATCAGGTATATTAAATTAGGTTCAGCATTTTTAAACCTAAATTTACGGCTGTTTTAGCGCTAATGTGGAGCAATAGGCGACTTCTTCAGTTTACAGTTCAGTATGATGTAAGTCTTGTCTTTCCTCAAAGGAAACGTAAGGCCCTGCTGGCCTATTTTGGAAACAATTTTCCAATTTAAAAGTACATAAGAAATTGCATTTTTACGGATCAAAATACTGTCGAATATATACGTTCTCGAGGTGTAACGTATACTCTATATTCACTTTCCTTTTGATTTTACTATCTCTGGTTATTTTATTTTACTATGTAAATTATCTTCTTACTGAACGAAATATTATTTCACCCGATGAATGAGATCTGGCAATGAGTGTAAGTCATGACGTGGTGGTAGCTAGTATATAGGCGCGTTCATCGAGACTTAGGGAGAGCTTTTGTTGTTGTTATGAGAGAGCGTTGTTGTTTACGGAGAGCGTTGTTGTTTACGGAGAGCGTTGTTGTTTACGGAGAGCGCTGTTGTTTACGGTGAGCGTTTGTTATACGAGGAGAGATTTTGTTGTTATGAGGAGAGATTCTTCATTATTGTAAAACAAGTTGTGTGTGTGCTTTGGATGATCAAGCGTACCGAATAAAAAAGTTGCCGTAAGTTAGTCTTTCTCAATTCATAGTTTTTGTCAGACCTCTGTCTGGCTGTTAGGTTTATAACATTAGTTTATTACCATAAATAACCAGCGTTAAGACTTTATTCATGTTCGTAATTAACTAGTAACAACAACCATTTGAATTCACTATTTTGAAGCTTAGTACAAGTATATCATTAGCTAGCTGGTAGGAAGAGCTTATTCATTATAATTAGCTTAGCGGAAAGCAAAATAAAACTAATTCATTATAATTGGCGCCCGAACTTTTCTCGAACACGAGATCTTGACGATTATTACCCATGTCTTCCTTACCTGAGACAACTTCAATTTTCCACCCCAAGGCAAGTTCCGAGGGTAATGGTGTTTTTATGACAATTTGCACGAAGCCTGTGGCTCTAACTTTGATATGAATGATCTACACGTACCCAGGCATTCTTCACAATTTCGTAATATACCAGCTTCCTATTACTCTGAGTCGCGGGTCGTACCTGAGGGAGTTCAATCCTCTCAGCGAAGCAGAATGCTTGCCCATTTCGTGCCGCATGCAGGAACAATTCATTTCAATGGTTTGGAGGGGTCCTTAAAGTTCCTCGAAGATCTGGAAGATCATTTTGATCTATATAATATTCCTGAAGACTGCAAAGTCCAAATCGCCGGCACTTGCTTGAGGGATACCGCTAAGACCTGGTATCGGCAGTGGAGAGTGTCGAACCCGGATTCTCATTATGAGAATTTCCGTGCAGAATTTTTTGGAGGTCTTTCCTTTCGGCCTCAGTCGAGCTAGCCTTGCTCAACAGCTTTTTTCGCGTCAGCAAGGTCCCAATGATAGCCCTGTTGCATTTGCGTTGGAAACTACACGCTTATATAACCTATGGGATCCACATGCCAGTCATGTTGACATGTTGGATACCCTCGTGCAGCAGCTCGACCCATTCTTACAAGATTTTCTTGAGGTTCGACACCCTGCCACAATTCATGAATGCCTTCGCCTCATACGCACGTATGAAGAGCGACATGGCAAACATGGTTCAACTCACCATGCTCGGGCACCCAGCGAGGCTTATTACGAAAACCCTCAGCGGCATAATAGACATAATAACTTTCAGCGCGAGCATACACAAGTGCACACCCAAGCTTCATACGTTCCACCACACAGAAGAGTGGCAAACCAACAGCGAGTTTCTGAACAAGCTTCGGGATATCGTACAAATGCACAGTATGCTCGACCCCGTTTCAATCAGCAGCATTCGGAACGTTTTCATGCTCAGGGCAATGATAATTTTTCTGCCCGTGCTGAGGGCAGACGTAAAGGATATGAAAATGTCAACAGACACGCGGAGTTCCCGACGCAGGTTTCACGCAGTTTTCCTCATCGTGAAAATTTTCCCGATACCCGGCAGGGTCGAGGTTTCAGACCGCATGATAATCCAACCAGGAATCCTTTAAACTTCCAAAGGAAGTAGACGAAGGGTCGGTCCTGCTTCCTGATACCAAACATTCTGACCCTAAAACAGTATTAGTGACTGTTCAAACTCCTCAGTTGCCAGATGTATTCTTGACAATTGAAGATATTATTGTCGAGACAAAGTTCGACACTGGTTCTGAAATATCAGCCCTAAATACAAAGTTTTGCACTGACAATTTTCCTGCAATACACGTTCAGTGCGACGCAGTATTTGCGAGGTGCAAATAATGAAATCTTCAGTATCACAGGAACTGTCACATTATCTTTAGGGCTGGGAAAAGCTCGTTTTACGCATTCTTTCCTGCTTATAGACGAACTACCTGTGAAATGTTTAATGGGCATGGACTTTATACATAAGTTTCAAATAACTTTGAATTTCGTACAACATGTGATTTCCTTTCCGGAACCTGTCGAAATGATTCCTACGGTTCCTGTAGATATAACGAGTTTGTTATTGAGTAACCAGTTGAATGAGGGACAACGAAACCAGCTTTCTCTCCTTTTACAGGAAAGCCCTGGTTTATTTTCGGATCAACCTGGTTTCACACAGGTGGTTTATCATGTCATTGACACTGATGGTTCGAAACCAATTGCGACGAAACCTTACCCTTGTGCTCCACATAAAAAACAGGAAATACAACGTCAAATTGCTAAAATGATTAAGCAGGGCATAATAAGGGAATCAACAAGTGCCTGGGCTGCTCCTGCCTTTTGGTTCCAAAGAAACAACCCAATGAATTTCGTTTCGTGACAGATTTCCGCAAGCTCAACCAAGTCACAAAAACGATCAATTATCCACTACCTGTCATGTCGCGTATTTTAAATGACCTGTCGTCAACCAAATGGATGTCAACCTTGGATTTGGCGAGTGGATATTGGCAGGTGGCAGTACATCCGGACTCTGTCGATAAAACAGGCTTTGTGATTCCTTTTGGGGCCTATGAATATTTACGTATGCCTTTTGGACTAGCTTCTGCACCTGCTACTTTCCACAAGCTTATGGATACTGTTCTCAGACATGTCCTGGGTCCCCATGTGCATGTATATTTGGATGATATTATTATTACATCCGAGACTTTTGACGAGCACCTTTCTCTGCTCAAACAGGTGTTCCAACTCATATACAATGCGGGCTTGACGTTAAAACCTAGTAAATGCCAGATAGCGAGGGACGAGATTGTATATCTGGTGTTGAAAATCACTCCCCACGGCTTATTTACTGATAATGAAAAAATTAGGCCTATTGTTGACTTTCCTCGGCCTAAAACAGCAAAAGAACTATCACGCTTTCTGGGAATGACGGGATGGTATCAGCAGTTCGTCCCCGCTTATGCTACAATATGTGAGCCATTGTATGCTTTGAAACGTAAATACAAGAAGTTTGTCTGGACACCTGAGGCTAACGCTGCTTTTGAAACACTGAAGTCTGCATTGACTCAGCCTCCGGTGTTGGCTTTCCCGGATCATACTAAGGAATTTGATATTTATACTGACGCATCCGGAGTTGGTCTTGGTTGCGTTTTGTCACAAGCTGGGCATCCAATAGCTTTTGCGTCTCGTACTTTAGCCAAAGCTGAACGCAATTATTCAGCTACGGAACGTGAATGTCTTGCTGTTGTGTATGCGCTTTTTAAATTTCAATGTTATCTTAACGAATTGACAGTTAACATAATTACGGATCATTCTGCTCTTCAGTATTTGAATTCTGCTAAGCACCTATCTCAAAGACTTATGAAGTGGGCTCTGAAGTTACAGGAGAGCAATATCAAAATTTCATATCAGCCAGGTCATAAGAATCAATTACCAGACGCATTATCTCGCGTTCCGATTAGTGGGGTCCCCACAGAAACTACTCCTGGATGTCAGCCTTTACTTCTAATAGCTGATATAACATCCAGAGAGCAGATAATGGCAGAATTAATAAATGATCCAGATTTTGGGGATATCTATAATTTTTTGCTTGCGAGTTCGCCCCTACAAAGTGATCCTTCTCTGGCTGTAAGGTCACAACATTTTGAAGTAATAGAGGGTCTTCTTTATTATACAAAATCTAGGACTACTAGGGCAGAGTTTCGCCCATGTATTCCGCGAACCCTTAGAATGGCCTTTTTAAACGAATTTCATGACAAACCTCTTGCAGGCCATTTAGGTATTCGCAAGACCCGTTGTAAATTGCGGGATGTTGCCTATTGGCCTGGCATGTACCAAAGTGTGCTCGCATACGTTCAATCATGTCACTTGTGTCAGATTAATAATTACCGTAATGTAAGACCGGCCGGTCACTTGAAATCTAGTTCAAGTTCTCATGTGTTTGATATTATTTCAATAGATTTATTGGAACCTTATGCATTATCTGTTAAAAAAAAAGCTCGTTACGTGTTAGTATTAACTGATAATTTTTCTAAATGGGTTGAAGTTTTTCCCATTAAAGCCGCTACGGCAGAAGTTATTTGTAATGTATTAGTTAATGAAGTATTCTCTAGATATGGTGCACCTAATAAAGTAGTTTCGGATAATGGTCCTCAATTTATTTCTGACATTTTTGAAAGAATGTGTGCGAGACTACACATTAAACATAAATTCATTTCCCCATACCATCCCCAGAGTAATCCTGCGGAACGCGTTAACCGCACGCTAGTGAAAATGATTGCGACATTTGTAATGGATCATCATGAAAGATGGGATGACCATTTGGAGCTTTTTTCGTTCGCCCTCCGCTCGTCTGTCCACGAATCTACTAAAATTACTCCTGCAGAACTTTTTCTGGGTCGCAAAATTAAAACCCCTTTTGAAAATTTAACGGGGATTATCGACGAACTAAACCAGCGACCAACTCCGCAATCAGTACGAATCATGGCAGAAAAAGCTCGTGTTGCAATGCTAGGGGCACAAGCGGCTCAAGCAAGATATTATAATACTAGGCGTAGGGAACCAGATCTTGTCGTTGGAGATCTCACTCTCGTGGAAACGCACTTCCAGTCTTCTGTTTCGCATACTTTAGTGAAGAAATTTGCACCCAGCTACGAAGGTCCATATCGGGTGGCAAATATGTTTGAAAATAATATTGTTCTGGAAAAACCTGACAACCAATTTCAATACGTACACGTTGATCAGTGTCGCAAGTATCATGAACGAAATATCGATTTCATAATCAACCCTACTCAACCTTCTGTTCCACAGACTCAAGAGTCTATATCTCACGATCAACCGCCAGAAATTTTGGACGAACCAACAAACATTTTTGAAGAATCTCCAGTGATTTTTCCTTCACCCTCCCCTCCTCAAGACGGGTTTCCAAACACGCAACCTGATTCTCCCATGAGACCAAGGCTCGAATCGAGTTCTTCGAATACTAGTATCGTTCCTTTCCCTCCAACCATTGCCAAGGCTATTGCTACGCCGTTTCCGGATAACTCTGCACCAACGCGGGCTACTACTTCTTTGAATACCTCGTCAGAGAGTATTCCTATAGGTAAATCTAAACATCGCCCTGCACGACCACTGAATTACAGCAGCGACTCAGAGGCTTCGGACATTTCTGACTTATCAGTTATGAACACTAAATTTCATGTTACAAACCGTCCAGCACCACCAAAAGCTGGGCGCAAACGTAACTTGTCTCCCCAATCTGCTTCGCCGCAACAGCGACGAAGGCAGAAATCCTTGCATCCGCCCGGGTTTCGCCCCTGGAACCTACGCTCAGGGCAAACAGGGCCGATGCCTACTGCTACTCTCATGCCACGCGGGCGTAAGCGAAAGCAAACGATGTGGCCGGAGACACGTCCGTCCAAAAGAATACTGGAAGGATACAACGGGCCCCAGCACAAAGGGACTCCATATCACAAGCCTGGGGAGCCCATTCCTCTCAGCCGCAGGGATTTCCGGACCGCCAGACTTCTGACGTTCCTGACCGTTCTTCTCAGCCGCAGGGATTTCCGGACCGCCAGACTTCAGACGTTCCTGACCGTTCTTCTCAGCCGCAGGGATTTCCGGACCGCCAGACTTCAGCCGTTCTTGACCGTTCTTCTCAGCCGCAGGGATTTCTGGACCCACAGACTTCAGCCGTTTCGGACCGACGGATTTCCGCCATTCCTGACCGTTCCCGTCAGCCGCCGGGATTTCCTGACCGACAGCAGACCGATGTTCCAGATCCATTAAAGTCCTTGAAAAGATCGAAGCCACCTGATTTTACCAGTCCGATTAGGCCTGGAAAACGTTATCGCACTAGAGTTTTTTATGCGTTCTCGAGATAAGTAAGTTCTCGTGGACAGGTTCTTTTCTCAATTTGTTGTTTTTCCTGCACGACCAGTTGGCGTGTCAGAATTTATTTTTTTCGTGTGGGCCTATGCATTCTTTTTGTGTATATATGTGTGTGTTTTTTTTTATATTTCTTCTATGTCCATCTACTAATCCCAATTTTTTTTATATATCTATGTGCTTAGGGGTAAAATAATAAAATTGTTACTGTTAGGCAGCTCCAGGTAAATTTCGCTGCTGATACAGTTGGTATGTATTCAACGAATAATGCGAACGTGATTTGAAATTAAAATAATAAAATTGTTACTGTTAGGCAGCTCCAGGCAATCTTCGCTGCTGATACAGTTGGTATGTATTCACCGAATAATGAGAACGTCATTTGAAATTAAAAAAGTGATTCCTGCTCGGCAGAATAAAAGGAAGGTATGCCGATGCAGGTTTGTTTTGTTCAACAATACAAGTTTCACAGACGAATACAGATTTCTTAATTTTGTCATGCCAAGTTTGATAATGTAAATACTGCTACCACCAAACAACAAATCAAAAAAGAGGTCGAGAAACGTCATTCAACGAAGTGTAAGACTTACACTCCAAAATTGATAGGTTTTTCGGAAAAAAAAAAAAAGAAAAAAAAAAAAAGGGGAGATGATGTAACGTATACTCTATATTCACTTTCCTTTTGATTTTACTATCTCTGGTTATTTTATTTTACTATGTAAATTATCTTCTTACTGAACGAAATATTATTTCACCCGATGAATGAGATCTGGCAATGAGTGTAAGTCATGACGTGGTGGTAGCTAGTATATAGGCGCGTTCATCGAGACTTAATGAGAGCTTTTGTTGTTGTTATGAGAGAGCGTTGTTGTTTACGGAGAGCGTTGTTGTTTACGGAGAGCGTTGTTGTTTACGGAGAGCGTTTGTTATACGAGGAGAGATTTTGTTGTTATGAGGAGAGATTCTTCATTATTGTAAAACAAGTTGTGTGTGTGCTTTGGATGATAAAGCGTACCGAATAAAAAAGTTGCCGTAAGTTAGTCTTTCTCAATTCATAGTTTTTGTCAGACCTCTGTCTGGCTGTTAGGTTTGTAACATTAGTTTATTACCATAAATAACCAGCGTTAAGACTTTATTCATGTTCGTAATTAACTAGTAACAACAACCATTTGAATTCACTATTTTGAAGCTTAGTACAAGTATATCATTAGCTAGCTGGTAGGAAGAGCTTATTCATTATAATTAGCTTAGCGGAAAGCAAAATAAAACTAATTCATTATAGAGGGATTTATCAGATCTCTAGTGAACGTGGATTTTCCTGTATAGGACATCCGCGCAGGGCCTTACGCTTCCGTAGTAGTTTTAATACTTTCTCGCGATTATTTTAGAGAGGAAATAGTCAAATGCAATTTGAATACAAGAAGTGAAATGTGAGAAAATTGTGAATTTTCTGGCATTTCATTTCTTCAAGTATGATGGAAATGGAATCAGCGAAATCCATCTTCAAGAGGGGTAAAATAAGAAACAGCTTAGGTAAAACGGTTGTGATCTATGTCAACTTCAAACCGCACGGTATTTATTGCCCGTCGTGTATGAAAGAGCAGGATGGTGCAAGTTTCTTTAACAGCAAGGAGATCAATTTGCACAGTGGAGACCGAAGATAAATTCTACACAAGTTACAAAGTTGGCGTTTTGCTATTGTAAGAGAGTAAGACGGAACCTCGGTATCACAAATCAAATGAAGCAGATAAATAATGGGCTTTTCCTGAGGAAATAAAAAGGTTCAAACAGGATAATGTTGAGTTACAATTGAGCGTCTGGTTAGGAGAAAATTGTAATCCTGTACGATATGAGCCGTGAACAAATCAATAAGATTAATGATATGTGTTTATTCAAAAATGTGAATGACACATTGAACAAACACATGTCGGAAATCTGCAGTGACTAAACAGAAATAGCAGTTCGGCAACGGTAAGATGGTAAACCTATGAAGAATATCTGGAGTCGGAAAACGCTTGTGTAAGAAGACCCATTGAGCATCCTGAGCTTTTGGTGAATTAATGGTTTTATGAGGAGAAATTTCATGAAAGGGTAAGATCAGGTCGCTTGAAGTCGTCGATCGGTCATGGTGTTCGTTCTTTAGCAAAACGTGGTGATATAAACATTGTTCTGTTACGACACGAACAAGAGTCGGTTGATTGTTGACGTTAATATAGTACGAAAGCGGAAGAGGAGTACATGGATCAGAAATTCAAAAGGGACTAGTGGCTAGAAAAGGAAAAAGATATTGGAGGGAATATTGAATACTTCAGAGTTTAACGGCATTGTCAGGCATGTCAGCAGAAGAGAGTAGAGCAACGGTTTCTGTGATAAATCCACTTCCACCAGCTGAGTTACCTTGACGACTCCTGTCGGTTAACAAAAAAACCTTTCGAAACAGAGACGAATACTTGATAAGAAGATCGGTTCGTCGAGTACGTCTGGAGTTGAATCGAGCTAAATTTGCACTGTTGACAAATCATTCCATAGGAGAATCGCTTCTTTGTACGGAGTTGGTCATTTGGAGAAGCATCGGAAAACGGGAATAGATGTCCATTTGGAGAACAAACTTCCCCGTCAATAAAAGGCTCCTAGGATAGATAAATCCATTTAAAATAGTAGTTTATTTCGCTAAGAATGATAAAAGTTATTGAAAGAAAGACATCAATCGACAGTCACGGTATGTATGTTCTACTGCTACGAGTATTAGGTCGCCAAGACTGACTGTCAGGGTGACGAAAGATACCTTCACCCAGTGGATCTTTTTCCAAATATACACTGCTGGCCACCCAAAATGCAAAACCAAGAAGGACACGACATAGCAAAGCCAGATTTACTGGACACATAACAACCGATACAAATATGAAACGATTGAACTTACAGGCCCGTGCGACTTGCGGAACACGCAGACATCAATAGTTCGTGTGGCCCCCATGGCTGGCAATAACGGCCGCTACACGCCGCGGCATCGAACAAAAGAAGCTTTGGAAGTGAGATTTGGGAATGTAGGTCCAGGCTGCTTCCACACGCTGCCACAGATCATCAGGCGTAGGCGCGGGTGGTGCTTGCCGGGCCACTCGGTTGCCGATCAGCGATCAGACGTGTTCCATGGGCGAAATATCGGAAGAACAGGCGGGCCACGGCAGCAGTGACACCTCGCGGGCCGTAAAGAATTGATGCATGATGCGTGCCAGGTGCGAGCGCGCATTGTCATGTTGAAACGTGGCAGCTGGCAGGTCCTGCAGGTAAGGGAGGACTACAAGCTTCAAAACGTCGGAGATGTAGCGGTGGCTGTTGAGTGTACCGGCGATGCGTACCAGCGGGGTGCGGGTGTCAAATCCAATTGCGCCCCAAACTATAACGCCAGACGACGGACCGGTATGACGATGCATAATGCAGGCGTCATATAGTCTCTCGCTGCGGTGCCGCCATACGTGGATCCGACCATCGTGGTGTTGCAGGAGGAAGCGGGATTCGTCGGAGAAAACAATGTCGTGCGATTCCGTAGTCCAGGGGCGGCGGTCAAAGGCCCACTGCCGCCGCACTCGCCGGTGGTGTAACGTCAGTGGTAATCGGAGCAATGGCACCGTGCGACAAGTTCCCGCTCCTGCAGACGATGTCGAACGGTACGTGCTGACACAGATTGTTGCGCAACACACCCTAATTGCTGCGCTAACGTTCGTGATATGGCGATGCAAGCCGTCAATGCCCGCCGCACAACATGCCGGTCCTCTCGTTCGGTGGTGTGCCGCTGTTGCGGAAATCGCTCACGTTGATCCGTCCGGCTCTCCTGCACGCACCGAATCCATACTCACCTCGCTGTGGCTGGATGTCGTCCCACACGGGCGCCGATTTCTCGGTACGAAAAACCTCTCTCGCGATAAGCCACTATTCGTCCTCTGTCGAACTCCGAAACGTGCTGGAATGACTGCCGTATTCTGCGAAGAGGCATCAAGAAGATTCCCACGCATAGATCCGGCAGCACAACACACTCCCACTGCTTACACCCCGCCTTCTGTGCACCCTTTTTTTATAGTGCTTCTCGGTGGCGTGCCGGGCGCACATGCTTTGCATATGCCTTGCAATGCGAATCTTTTGCATGTCCTCTCGCGGGCGACGCATGCTGCGAATTTCAGGCCAATCGGATGCTTCCTTCTTGGTGTTGCATTTTGAATAGCCAGCAGTGTAGTTCAAATTAATTTCGTGCTCTTACCGAAAGGAGAATGCCAGTAGAGAGTATACAGTCCAAGTGTGCGGTCCAGTAGGTATAAGGAATGAATTGATGACTAATTTGCTTTTATAGGACAGTAAAAGCTTGAGAAAAGACGTATGAAAACACAATTTTGTCGGTGACGAAGATCGAAATCGCCCCTACTCGCTCCGGACCCTGTTGTTCTAGGGAACTAAACTACAGCGACGGAATGTTTTTCTGCATATTTCTCGTCTTGACATGTGCTTCACCTCTCTAGTACTCACGGACCATCTTGTCACATGTTGTTCGAATCAATGAATGAGGGTATACCAGGTTTCCGCCGACACAGCTACTGGTGAACCAAAGTACACACCAAGAATTTTTTGATGAGAGGTTGCCCAAGACTCTTGCCAAGGACCGTCGGTTCGGAAGGCCCAGATTTTGGTGAAGAGGGTAGTACATTTCGTCATGTTCAGGGTGGTACCGGATATGACTTCATATTGTTCAAAAGCTCACTAGAGAAGTGTAAAGGCATCATTTGAGAGGAGGACTTACATTGCCTGCTTACACAGCAACAACAGCGCTATGATGGCAAGCGGCGGGGAGAATAGAAGGAAAACTAGCACGGAGATCAGTACTGAGGAGGGCAAGGGAAGGAGAAACGAAAAACGTTGGCCCAAGAAGAGACAGTCATGTCGAATGCCATTAGCAAAAACATTGCAATTGTTAAGAAGGAAGGGCTCAGCGCATTCAGTAATGAACCACCGTAAAGGTTGAGAAGTGTACTGCGGAAGTGAGAGGGTAAAACAAAGCGGTAGAGAACGGTAGTCAGATATCCGTCGTTAATTCTGTTAAAAGCGTATTTCTGGTCTAATTTAAATAAGGCAAGGATTTGGTTACTCCCTTTAGCAAGCAAAAAACGGTTACGAAGGACAGAAAGTTTTGTTGAATATATCGGTTTGGGATGGTATAGGTTTGTTGATGGTGTATTAATTCAGATAGAACGGCATTAAGAGGTAATAAAAGTATCTTACTGCAAAATCTGCAATCGGATTTGAGAAATGCGGATTGACATATTACTACTATTATTAATATACGGGGGTCAGGAATGACAATGGAGCGGGTTTCCCCATTCTTTTGGTCTCTTTTGATTACTGTAATTATGTTGTTACTGTCTTTGCCTGTTTTAGCAGGAGCGATTACGAAACTTTTGACTGATCGAAACTGATACTTCTTTTATTCCTTCTGCGGCTCCAGTTTTGGGAAATAGTGGAGTGATTTCAGACATCAAAGCAAAAGGAATGAGGTGATAGGAAGCACTAAGTTGAAACATGCGGTTAGCAAAGCAAGAAATCCTAGAAGATAATATGGAAGAATTTAACCGTAAGTCTATCATAGCCCGGCGATGATTGTCAGTTGAGTTTCATCAAAGCAGCTAGAAGTTTTTTTGGCTGCTTTGATGACAGCTAATCAAATCATGTTGCTCAATGAACGGTAGGGTCAGTAGCTTATGAAATAAGGATTATTCTGGGCCTGGAGCTGGAAAAGAATAGTTAAATTATTTAGTGAGGTATTGTTTGGTGAGCGAGCATATTCAGTAAAGATCAGCTGTAACCGATCCATCAGACTGAAGTAGATGATTAACGCTCGACGCTTCTCTTTTTTTTTTTTTTTTGTTCTGCAGACAACAAATGAGACGAGTTGGACTTATGAAGGTCTAACCAGACCTTCATAAGTCTAACTGAAATACCAGTGAACTTCAGGCGCTGAGGAACATCTTCCGCTTGGTATTCCAACAAAAGTTTCAATTCTGTTTGGTGAAGGCTAAATTCGTCTGAATCGACGGAGATAGTTTGAAAAAGTTGACTTAGGTAATTAAACTTCATTTCTCTATGGAAAAGACAACTTTTTATGATTTAATGTTTTGTTGTTAGCCACAAAAGCGAACCAGCAGATTGAAGATGACTTGAGATCGAAATTCAGGATCACACAGGCAAGCTCTGCAGCAGAGTTCGGAGCCTTAAAGGAGATGGTGGAGGTCGAAGAAGACAAAACATAACGGCAATACAACGGTGATCAGGTGACACAAACAGGAGTATGTGTGACTGATTGAATCGAGGTAAGAGTGGAGAAATTATAAAATCGATTGTGACGCTAAGCTACATGTATATTTCGAATGGAAGATGTACAGGAAAACTGTTTGGATGAGAGGTGAAGAAATGGGAAGTCATCAAGTTAGTTTTCATCGTGCGCAACCGTGGAGAAGGTTGTACTGATATCTTGGCGAAATCTGTAGCGTGGACGCAATCAGATTGTGTGAGAAGAATATAATTTTAAAAATTCTCCCCACACTGTTTCATCAGTGTGAGGAACAGTCATGAAAACAGCTGGCAGCTGCTGAAACTCGGCCCTCACAACTGATTTAGTATGGAAGACTTGGAGTTTCATCAGATGGAAAGTTTCAGTGAAGACGGTGGAGGTCATCGTCCTCACTGATAGCAAAACGTTCTTAAATAATTTTGAGGTTAGGGTCGAATAATCTGTGGTGAAATGCGGCGGCTAATCCAAAAAATCTTACGTGTAGGGGAATTATGATAAAACGTGAATGCTCAAGAACGCCTCTTCCAAAAGTCGATGCATGATTGAAATAATTGTGATCTTCATAAGCTGAGGAATTTTGCCATCGCTATGGCGAATCCTTGACATCTGAATGTGAGAATTTTATAGTTGCACATCATCCTTAATTTGGAGACCAATTTCGTCTCCGTGCTTAAGGACAGATTTTACTTCATTCAATAGTCATTTCCCATGGGGCTCTTAGGCAAAGTAAGGAAGTAGTCAGTAATTTGTTGTAGTTGAGCAGTGACGAAAAGTAGTTGATGCGTATGTGGTTGAAGGAAAGGTGAGAACAAGATTCGCTGGTAGTGTTGTTCCATATGGACCAGGGAGATCATGAGGAGGACATAGATCTCTGAAGAATATTTCCGGTCAAGTAGACGTGTTCAGTGTGGGTGTCAGAATATAGAACTTCCACGGCAGAGGGAAGGCAAAAATGCACCTCACTATCTACAGTTTCTGCCGCACTGTCGGAAAGCGAGTCTTGAGGAGGCATAACTCGTTCAGAATTGGTAGGCAGATCTGTCGAAAGAGCGGGAAATGATATCCAGCACACCGGATGGTTTCTACCAGGCACGTTTTCCCCCGTCTTCTTCCTCTCCTTTTTGTTTTGGTGACGATGTTCCTTACTAGCCCTTTTGGTTTGGTGACGACGGTTCTTACTCTGTTGTTATGCAGTGTAGTGTTGTTTCTCAGGTACATCCAGGTCTCCAGTATCCTTTCTCTCAACGTCATGTTGATCTGACGAGAGGGCTGGAAATTCTGAGTCATCAGAAGCAGCAATGCCAGAGGAAGACACAATCGGCAAGACCGAATGTGGAGAGGGCAAAAACAAATGGATAGGATCAGCATCATGTTGCACTTCAGTAATGTCAGAAGAGTCTTGGGAAAGTTATTTAGTAGAAGAAGAGTTCAGTGGGGGATGTCCATACAATAGCTTCGTATAGGATCTTGGGCGTCGGACGGCGACAATGAAAGAGAGCAGCAGCAGCTTGCCGGTGTGGAGAACAGGAAAGCAGATGCCTCTTTCCCTTACAGAGGAAACACTGAAACCCAGTATAAGGGTGTTTTAAATTACAGAAGGATAGTATTGGCGTGGTCAGAAATGTCATCATCGGAAGGAAATGCCAGCCTAAATTGTCGTCCGTATCCCTTGATGTGAGTACGGGGTCCTAACAAAAATTCTACACACTGTCCACTTTTGAGAAAAGTGTAAAGAAAACTTACCTTATTGCCGTACAATGTACTCACCTCCGCTGATAATGACAGCTTGTCAGCCGTTAGGTAGGTCCTGGATGGCCCGTAGTACGCCAACTTTGTTCAGCTGTCGTATACCTCGGGTCACGTCCAATGAGCACTCGTCAAGCGATTCGTAGCGGATACCACGGAGCTGATTTTTTAACTTTTTGAAAATAGCAAAATTGAGTGGACTGAGATCAGGGCTGTATGGTGAATGGGATAGTTTCCTAGCCATATTTCGACAAAAATCCCTGTACCGACGCTGCACCACGGCACGATGCGCTGTCATGTATCAAAATCGCTCCCGCTTCCAAAACGTTGAGGCGATTTTGACAAATTTTCGGTCTCAATTTTGTCCTCAGAGAGTAACAATAATATCGTGCGTTGACATTTTGCCCTACCGGCACTCGATCAGATACCACAACACCTTAGGCCTTGTATGCAAAAACAATCATTTGATTCACTTTGGATTGTTGACGACGACACTTCGAGGGCCTTGAATGCCTCCAATCCGCTGATTGTAACTTCAATTCCGGCTCAAAATCACGGTTCCAAGTCTCATAAATTGCGACAATTCTGTTCAGGGAGGTGTCGCTCTCGCTTTCTACCCTGTGGAAGTCACCCCGTGCGATGCTCAAAGTGGTTGCCTTCTGCTCGGGGATAGGTGATGGGGCACCCAGGGCGCAGCGATTTTTCTTTTTCCGAGTGAGTCGATCAAAACCTGGTGAGCAGACATGGTAGACAAATTTGTCTAATGAGCAATCTACCCGGCTGCTAAACGGCGATTCTCTTCGAGAAGCGTTGCAACAATGATGACAGATATTTTGCCTGTCGCTGTTTGAGGTCAGCCTGAGCGGTGACCATCTTCGATGCTGCTTCGGCCCTCCAGATAGCGTGATGCCCAGCGATAAATTGCGCTTTCGATCAAGAGTTCCTTCTCCACAAACGTTTTGCAAGACAGTGTGGATCTGTGTACGATTTTTTCCCTGCAGAATTTCTATTTTCACGTACGAGCGCTGATCGAATGCATGACTCGACCTGAGGAGCTGCACGCTTCCATTTCCAAACCCTCGCACAGCAAATGATAGCGCGTCGTTCTGAAACCACTGCGTTGCTGAGAGTCTGACCTTGACATGACGCAATAATTTTCCCGATTGCATCATCCGCTTCCGTTTTAGATTAACGTGTGCAGAACTTTTGTTATGATCCTCGTATAATGTGGGGTTTTCGGGGCAGCTTGTAAGTGCGTGGTTCTTCCAATGGAAAATAAACCTTTGACCAATAAGGAGTCCGGTACCTGCGGCGGGAACGAAAATAGTATAATTCTGATCGGTTTTTGTGATAACAGAAGACATGGATATTTCTCATGTCGGCACCTTTTGCCAAGATGTTATATGCAATTTCAGTTGTGGCGAATATAACAATTACGCTCCGCTGGGCACGAGCTGCATGAGACAGACTGTTCAAGAAGTAAGTTTTTTTTAATGCTATCATATAAGTACCCAGAGGTAGTTTTATGAAGGGCAGGAGACCACAAACTGAAAATTTCGCTGAGCGAGATTTTGACCAACAGGTGACTCATCTTTAAAAGTAACTTGTATGGCATCATGAATTCTGATAATTTCGGGGCTACGTGTCATATTATAAGGAGACTATTACCTTGAAGTCGAAGGGGTGTCTCTGTCACTAACCAGAATAGTAAAAGTAGGTGAAGCAGTCTTCGTAGCAGTGGTCGACTGTAAGTCTACTGTCGAAGGTTGTGAACGGAAACCTCCGATAGCTTCTACAGAACATCTATTACATTTTCGACAACCGCATCGACTTGAAGGTCTTATTCTTCTTCTAACATGCCATGTAGCCTTGAGAGTAAGTAACTTGTATGACATCAGAATATCTATTTACGTTCCCGACAGCCGCCACCTTAGCTGGCTCTCAAGATGGCGGCTGTCCTGTAAAGAAAAATGTATTAGAAGTTCTAATGCAAAATAAAACATAACTTACCATTACCTTTTAATGGTAAAACGGCAATAATACTCCGATCACTTGCCAAGGCACACAACACAAACAGTAGTCAAATAATTGAAAAAAATCTCGCAAATTACTATCACACTTGGCGAACTCGAAAAAGTGCGACCGCTCGCCAACACTGGTCACAGCACAAAAGAAATATGTTGATGTTTCAAATATTTCAAAAATTCCTATATTCGCAGTCACTAATGACAGCCAGTTTCATTCAATTATGCCAGGACAAGTGTGGATATTTTATTCTTCTTTTTAAACTCCTTTCAAATAATATTATGCATATCAAACATGAAGAATTATATGCATATTAACCTTGAAGCCGTCTTAGCACGATTCAAACTTGCGTGAGATATTTTAGATTAAGAAAAAACAACAACAAGTTAGTAGTAAATAAATAATCTTTAAGATATTTCGGACTACACATTGAATCCATCTTCAGAATAACATAAATAAAAGAAACGTTACGATTTTAAATAAAGAAACATAAACATCGTAGTGATAATGATATACATCGTTATTACTACGATGTTTATGTTTATTTATTTAAAATCGTAACGTTTCTTTTATTTATGTTATTCTGAAGATTGATTCAATGTGTAGTCCGAAATATTTTAAAGATTATTTATTTACTACTAACTTGTTGCTGTTTTTTCTTAATCTAAGATATGTCACACAAGTTTCGATTGTGCTAAGACGGTTTCATGGTTAATATGCATTAAATTCCTTTCTTTTTATTTCTGGAACAAATTTCAATTGTTTCCGTGCAACAAACAAGTATAATAATCATGATATCAGGTCAACTTGGAAACCCCGCTTAGAAGCTGATTGATGTATTTTTTCTTATAAATCGGTCAACGCCGGTTACATTTGGTAGTATGCAAATAAATGTTCTTTGAATCGTTTCGCCTTGTATTACGACATATTTATTGATTCAAAATACGTCATCAATTCACCTGATAATTCGATGTCATATTTTTTTATTATTAAGGCTGATTTCAAATCAAAAGGTATCAGGACGACTTCTTCAAGCCTAGAATATAATAATTGACTTTAAATAATTTGACATGAGAAATGAACATGTAGAAGACTGTATTTTGTAAGTGGAACAGCTTGTTATTTTGATCACATGCTTTGAGTAGCGTACTAGGTAAAACAAACACGGACGAACAAGTGGGATATTTGCATCGTGACTCAACGGTTTCGTTGTAGTAACAATTGGCTACTATAAATTAGTCTAAAATAAAAAGCCAAAAAAAAAACCAGGAAAGCATAAAGCAATTTTCCGATAGCTAAATATGGAAAATACTTTTGCTAAATATTTACAGAATCAAACAGCTGTCTTCAGAACTTACTACGAATTGAAAAAGAAATTTCGCTTAAACAGCTTTGGATAAATAAAAGACATAACTAAGGAATTCGGTTCTCAACGTGATTAAGTATCGGTTTTTTTAAATAAAGTGAAACAGTTAAGAAAAACCTTTGAATTGAGTAATGGAATGATTTATGTGGATCGTTGCGAAGCCTGTACTGCAAGAAAAATGCAGTAGAAACAAAGATTAGGTAAATATACTGAGCACCCGAAATTAGAGAAGTAATTAAAAGTAGATAAGGCAAAACAGTAAATAGTTGTGCAGAGTACATAAAATTAAAACAGTAAATCGGCACCTAAATCATGTTAAACAAATTAAAACATTAAACTTTCATACTAAATTCAAGCTTAATAATGAATGGGGCTGGATTCTGTTTAACAACACTTTCTCAGACGGTGCATATGACGCAAGCAAAGATCTAGGTGTATAAGCCTGATTGATAGGATACATTAGAAGATGGTAAAGAGATTGAAGGATTCTTTTTACTTGGCGGAAACTAAATAATTTCAGTCTTTAACTATTGATTGTAGAACTACTTCAAAAGAAGCTCACATTATCGTTAAGGGTCTATATTTCTTTCATTGAATGATGACTAGCTATATTGCGTGTGTAATAACGTGCTAGTGAACCATTTTTACTTTGAACATATGATCACGTCGAGAGGATTGTGTTTCACAAATGCCAAACTAAAAAGACACGGGATTAAATTACACGGGAACACTTAACTAAAATGTACGACTGATTAAACTAGCATACAAAGTTCATATCTTGAAATAAATTTTATATTGTGTACATTAGCAAAAAAGAAACAAGGACAATAATTTCGAGAAATACTGTAACATTCCTATTTTTTATACCGCACCACAACAAGACGCCCCAGAAATTGAAAAATTATGACTTTAAAACAGCATCTGAATAATTGTCGTGGAGCTCGTGAATGGGAAATGCTACGTTGGAATGTTTTACTTTACCCACCGACCGGTTGATGAAATCTGATTCAGCCGCTCTGAAAACGCAACTGAGATCCGCGTCAAAAACGGTTGGCATTTCACGAGCGCAGGTGACGAATTTTTTTAGGGCGAAAACTAGTCTGTCATCATGAAATTCTCACTCGTTTATTTGGTCGGCTTCACTGCGCTACCCTTATGCAAAACTTCGTAAGTTCCTTAAAGCTGAATCACGTGTTTTTCTTCAAGGGAAACACGTTCGAGACTAATTTGAGCATTCATTCAATGCATAATTCAGTTTATTAAAATTTAACGTACTACATCACATGTATGGGAGCAGTGTAATTCCCAACTCAAAGCATGCACTTAAAATCTTTATTTTTGAAATCAGTGAAGCACTTAAGAAAGTAATTATGATAGAAATATTTTAGCATTTTCTATTAACAATTCTGAAATACTTTTAAGTTATAAGATATTTTACCTAAAACTCTACTAGAAAATTTTCGTAATTACCTTAGCCTTTTGTGTTAATTGAGAGAAGGCTTATACCGAAATTGCATCACAAAACTTAAAAAAAACCCAGAGAACGTAAATTTATGTAAGCATAAGGTACCTTATAATGGCTTGCTACACTTACTGGAAATAACTATGGCATGTTTAAAGGTAACATTTGTGTTAAATTTATAGATTGTAGTGACAGCGGATGTGTCAATAACCCACTTTTATAACCGAACTACTTTGTATTCATAAAGTGCGGAACCTTTGCTGGGTTTCTTAAAAACGGAAACATAACCTGTGAGAATATGGTCAATTATACCTGCCGAAGCTGTGTTATTCATGGGCAGAAATGTTATTTTTCCCAGTGAAAACTGAATGCTCTTTCTATGCTGAGGTAATGCTAAGTTTACCTGTAAAATAGATGCTCTCAAAACTGTATGTACTTCAGATTGACCCATATCTATGTAAAAGCGGCTTTCGTTTGAAATGATGTAAATTAAGGCAACTTGGGAAGTAGCCTGCTGAGCACAAAATAAGCGTTACAGATTGTGGAGAGCCCTGCCCTAAAAATCGTTGGTTCTTGTGTAAAAATTCGCTAAACGCTTTCGAGTTGTTAATCTCCAGGGTAACAATGAGCAAGTTCCACATGAAAACCTTTCCTTGAAGTAGTCAGGCGAATCATATCTGATGAGGTGAAATCGCTTTTGGAGTAGTAGGGAAAGAAAGAGTCACCCAAGTTCAAGAAAGGCCGTCTAGAAAATACAAGGCGATGGCATTAGAGAGATGAGTTTCTTTTTTTGGAAGACGTCACGCGGAAACCAAGGCTTCTGATTGGTTTCCAACGCTGTAGTATATGACGTCAAACACGACAACGACACTTCACGCCGTGTAACATGACAGTGACGTCACAAACGGAAGGAAATCATCTTTGTAATGTCATGTCCGTACATTTTCTAGACGTCCTTGGTTCAAGCCGTTTTATATGAACGCGTTTGTATAGTTTTGCCGTACCTGTTGAACTTACAATGAAGGACAATATTTTACCAGAAGCAGCATTTCAAAAGTTTTCATTCTTGATGGCATTCTAAGACAGATTAAACTTTTCAGAGCAGCAAACCGCAGAAAATTGCCCTGATAAACAATTATTTGCAGTTTGTTTTCACAACAGAACACCTTAAAGGCTGCGCCAAGTTCTGTTTTTATCACTTCAAACAATTTACGAGAATAACTGTTTCAAAATTTTGCGAATATGCGTTCTCACAGGCACAATACGTGTTTTGTCTCTTTGTATGAGGGCTTCCCATGTTTAGAATATATGCGTACGGCATCAAAATTTGAAATGTTTAAATAACATTTCAACAAATTCTATGAACATTATTTCATATAACAATCTTTTCCATTGCGATTACAACGTTCGGTAAATATAAGACACGCATGGACACGCCGGACACGCATCGTGTCCTCTGCAGAATTTTTTTTTGTTTGTTTGGAGGTTTAACGACCACCGTGAGCAACGCAATGGGCTATAAGCAGTCGCCCCTCCCTAATTTAGGGTCACTGGTTCCAGGGAAGGGAGAGAGCCAGTGCCGTAAGACAAACACAACATCCATGCCTCACCGGGATTCGAACCCGGACCCCTTACGGACGAATGATCAGAGGCCAACGCCTTAGACCACTGCGCCAACGGGGCGGCCCTCTGCAGAATGTTCTAGAACAATAGTTCGTTGAATAGGTTTACGATCAAAGTGTGCTCAGCATTAAACTGTACTTTCAGTTTAATTTTCTGTCGATGAAATGTGACATATATAGATTCTTTGTTCAGGTAGTGTACGTGGTTGAACCGTGCAACAGTGATAACAAACTCTGAGATCTGTAATCAACATTTGAACAAATCCCCTGAACTCGCTTTCATTTCTCCCTCGTTTTCGTTCACGAATCAGAACATGTCGTTTAAGGAGAAAGAATGTCTAGCATTGATTTCCACGTCCATTCCCAATGTACCTATTCTTCGTCAGAACAAATGGTACCTGCATTTTGGGCGTCTTTCGCGAGGGGTCATCAACAAACGCCGAAACGTGTCCGCTCGGTAATCGTTCCTGGACACCTGGCATCCTTCGGTGCGAGACGAGAGTGCTGGGAAATAGCAAAACATGCTACGAGAATATTTTGACTCAGCTTAAGGCTAGAAGAGTTTTTTTTCTCTTTCGTTTTATTTATTTTTTTTTTCGTCCATGCCAAAATTCGCCGGATGAAAGAAAAAGCTTTGCAGGAGATAAGAGTTGGCAATAAACGACGGGAGAGGCAGCGAGGAAAGTGGGAAAGGAGGCGAGGGAAATGTTTTGTGGACTGGAACAAAATAGCTTTCTCTTTCATTTTATTCCTTTAAACTTAAAGGTGTCGTGAGCTCCGGGCGGAATTTGTAAGGATTTTGCTTTTTACTTGGAATAAAGGTGTCGCCAGCTGATGAATTTCGGCGATATTGCTACTTTCTAGGACACTTTCCAGACATTACAAAAAACTGTTTCTCCAGTTATCGAAGAATTTGAAAACACAGTTAGGAGTCTTATAACAGATATGATGAAGAAAAGTTCCGACATAAACTACGCTTTATCAGCATCCTTTTTTAGAAGTTAAAAAAAATGGGGAAAGGCATCTACGTCGAAGTATCTGAAGGGACAAGACGCCACCGTGAATGCCCACGTAAAGTATGCGAACTCGCCTGAGATAAACAACAAGGATTGACTTCGTGTGATTTACATAAGAAAGTTTTTCTGGGGCACACCAAGATTTTGTGATGACCAAAGAAGACATGGGAGCAAAATCTGATGTATGGATTTTCCATTTAGAGCACATACCACCCATATGAGTTTATCATACGTTACCGTAACGTGTATGAGTCCACAAAAGTATTTTTCCTTAGTATTGTCTTAAAAACAAGACTAGTGATTTTTTTTAAGTTTGCTTGGAGCTAATTCCAAAAGAAAAACCAAGACACCAAAGTGCCATCTTTAAAGCAGGTTTAAGTTCCACTGATTTCGTAAATCAGTTGGTAGATATTTATTTGTATATAAAGATTTCATCTTTGAAAGTGTGAGGCCACTTTTTTGGAATAATTCCTATTTTATTCCTATGGAAGAAAGAAAGAGCAGAAATTTATGTAACATTTTAAAGACGGGTATAATTGTAAAAAAAGGAATGCATTGAACAACGACAGGAACAGCGGAACATAACTAAAGCATACAAATGTGGCATCATCTGTACTGTAAGAAAATATACACCTTGCCTTTTATATATTGTTAGCTTTTGAAGTAGTTAATGAGTAATTAATTAACTAATTGATTAATGTCCTTAGCTAAACTTGTTGAACATAAGACACGCTCAGTAACTAATTTCAAATAAACGACCAGGTTAAAGAATCAGCACTAACGTAAATTTAACTATTTTCTGAACATGAATTAGTAATAAAGAGGAAATTGCAGTAACTAATACTCTTTTTCTTTGCTTATCCTGCAATTAACAAGCGTAAATCATCAAGTTATCTTAACAGCAAGCTCATATACATTGAAGAGCAATTGAATTAGAGATACCTATCTAGTAACGTGTAGCAGCACCTTTCGCCCTGATGACGGCGGCGATTCGTCTCGGCATGGACTCGACAAGACACCGGAAGCGTTAGGAAGCCATATGGATCCACGACCCATGAACAAGCTCCTACAGTTCACGAAGATTTGATGGAGAGGGGTCAAAGCCTCGAACATCTCTCTCTATGGCATCCCAGATGTGCTCGATGAGATTGAGGTCAGGTGACCTAGCTGACCAAGGAAGCGAGGTCACGTCAGTGGAGTTTTCATGCAACCATTCGGATACAATTCGGGAGCGAGGCACGGTGCAATGTCTTGTTGCAAGATGAGGCCCCCAGTGTGATATTGAAGACGCACAAACGGGAGTAAATGGTCGTCCAGGATATCCCGGTAACGTTGACCTGTCAGGGACGGTGTCACACGTACCAGGGGTCTGATTTCAGTCCACGTAAACAGTCCCTAGACGAGAATGCCACCCCCACCAGCTTGAAGAGTACCCTGCTGGCAAGAAGGATCCATCGCTCCATGTGGTTTGCGCCGTACTCGTATCCTGCCATCCTCATGTACCAACGTGTATCTCGATTCATCATTCCAGGCAACATTTTTCCACATGTGTAGGTTCCAGTGGCGATGTTCCCGCGCCCATGCCAATCTTTGCACCCTGTGATGTGCGGTCAGGAGCGGCACCCTCGTGGGACGATGGTTTCTGTACCCCATAGCGAGGAGATGGTTATGGATGGTGTTGCTGCTTACACGTTTTTGTGCCAGCGTTAAATTGCCGAGTGATTTCTTGCACTGTGGCCCGTCTATCCGCTGTTACAATGCGAGCTAGCCGACGATGACCCCGCTCATCCACACGCTGTTGTCCACGGCAATTGGCCCTCGCAGGGATGGTTTTACTGGATTCGATGTATCGATGTACTCACAGTGCACCCGTGACACAGTGGCTCGTGAAAATCCCAGTGCCTGCCCGATTTCCGAGATGGAGTGACCCATTCGTCGGGCCCCGACAATTTGCTCACGATCAAATGTGCTTAGATCCTTCGTCTTACCCATACTGCGTCCGACTCTTACTGATTCCCGTCGCATCACTCCTCTTATTGTCGGATCGCTGCATACGTCATGTCGTTTCCCTTTACAGGGCCGCCCACAGCTCCACATTTGCATAACGCCAGCTGTCTCTAATTCAATTTCTCTTCAGTGTACTTATAGCAAACTGGCAATCTCACATACTACATCTCTACTACACGTTATTCATTGCTCTCCACACTCAACACTCTCGTCTTAGCTATTTTCATTTGACTTATTATCATTGTTGCCAAAATGTGCAAGTTATTTGGTGAAGTAATATGCTGATCATTAAAAGTATCTGGAACCACAAGGGAAACGAAATTTACATAGCCAAAGACACGAAAGGCAGGTTAAGTTGGAGGTATATGCAGTGGCGCCCATATGAGTACTTTTAGGGATGGGGGGGGCGGCTAGAAAAAATTCTTACCTCCTACAAGGTTGTCAAACATTTTAGTAAATGAACAAGATACTAAAATACAACAAAAATAATTCATACAATCAAGCATTAATATCTTATTATTTTTAAAAATGCTTTAAAAAAGGCTTCGTCTATTTTAGTGTTTTAAATTTATCAAACATTTTGCTATACTAACTGCTAGGGGGATATCTACCCCCCGTCCCCCCACCTTATGAGCGGCCTTGGGTATATGCCACATAAATTCCCCTCAATTTTTTATGGCCAAAAACTATCCAATTTTGAACTGACGGCGAGCATCACAGTCCCTTTGGTATTTTCTTTATTTTTAAGCAATGTAACGTCATCAAGATGCTGTAAGCTAATTCTTTTGAAGGCATTAATATTTCATTCTTTCAACATTTCTTTGAATTAACATCATTTTTACATTACATAGACTATGGAATTTTATACCTTTGTGAATATCATTTGTCTCAGATTCTACTTATTCGTAAGTAGCATATTTGCCTCAGATAATGTATCAAGGAAATTCTATTCAATCCTAATTGACAACAACATGTCTTCACATTTCGTGGAACGTTAACCAGAAAACGATTTATTTAACACTTTAAAAATACGTTAAGTGACCCGGAAAGACTTCGTTCTTGACCCACGCATTCGCGTCTCAAATATTGGGAGCTCTTGAAAAAGCCCGGAAAACCACGAACTGTGTGGAGTATTAAGACAATTGATTATACTAAAAGAACTTGAACGTGTGCAGTTATTAAGTAGTGAATAAAATGTAAACATATAATATTTGCGAAATGTGAGTTTAAAACATAAGTTAATTTTTCCTTCAAGTAACAACTCCAAAAATGTTAAATTGCCCTGATAGATTATTTAAAAAAGATAGATATAGTGATACTACTTGAAAAAAATCCTTAAAAAAGGTTTTACGCGTTGTTCGTTGCGTGTGAACAAAAATAATTAAATGTACAAGGGAGAGTCAAACGGAAACCTTAAATATTTTTTACTCACAATTTAGTGAACAAAAATGGTACACATCAGTATCATTTTCCAGTGTAATCTCCATTTTGTGCAATACAAGTCTTCCTGAACTTACAAAGTGCATGGAATCCTGTAGAAAAAAATTCTATCGCATCTTTGAGTGATCCAAAGATGCGGTAATTACTTTGGACAAGATCTGGTGAATATGGTGGATGTGCCAGACACTCGTAGTGCAGGTCTTGTATGATTGCTGCCGTCGCACATGCATGGGGTCGAGCTTTGTCATGTTCCAGCAAGATACCAGTACTCAGAAGTCCACGTCGCTTGGATTTGATGGCAGATCGAAGATGATTCCTAGTATGATCTCCAAACGTGTCACTGGTTACGCTGTTCTCCATGCGAATGTAGTGCTCCAAAATTACGCCTCGTTCATCCCAAAAGAGAGTCAGCATGACCTTCCCTACAGTTGTCTGTATGCGAAACTTCTTCGATTTAGGTGAGGAAGGATGGCTCCATTCTTTACTCGCTCTCTTGGTAACCCAGGTTTCATCTCAGGTAACAGTTCTCTGTAGGAAGACATCACCTTCTTCTTCAGAGCTCAGCTAAAGTTCTTAACAGGGAGCAACATGTCTTTATTTCAATTCTTGAGTCAGCTAGCTTGACACCCACCTTGCAAATACTTTGTTGAACTGGAACACATGATGGATGATGTGGTACGTTGCACCGTGACTAATGTTTAAAAGTGCGTCTATTTCATCCACCGTCACAAATGCCTTCAACTGCTGTAATGAACTCTTGTGTCACAACTCTGTGTCCCTGACCCGGTCGAGGAGAATCTCTCACAGAACTCACGCTGTTTCGGAACTTCCTAGTCCACTCGTACACTTGCTGGAGTGACATACATGTATAATCAAATTGTAACTTCCTTTGATGATGAACTGCAATAGGTTTCACACCTTCACTTCTACAAAAACGGATGACAGAACGTTGCTCCTCTTCGGTTCAAGTAAAGGTGTCATCTTTACACTGCTCCTGTGACGTCACTAAGCTCGTATGCACCATGCTGCACCAGTAAGAAAATATTTTAGTCATTGGCAACAATATTGCCAAGTTACAGGGCAATGACACTGTATTTTAAAATTTTTTTATCGCACTTTTAATGTTTTCATTTGACTCATGTGATACTAATATTTCTCACTAGAATAGAAACTTCGTGTTCTATATCGCTTTTGTGGCTGTCTTGGAGAAGATGGTTTCGTCGAGAATGGTCACTTCTGACGAGGAAGAACTCCGATCCTGAACGTGGAACGAAGAATCTTCCAGCATCAAAGGGGTGAGCGTCTTACGGCCTGGGAGACGTTGCGCAGGGTGATGAAAACTTTCAAATGAAACAATGTAGGGATCTATTCAGTCCGGCCAGGATTCAGTCTGGCCATGATAGGCAATGTAGGGATCTATTCAGTCCAGTCAGGATGTAGGATTCACGGGCAGAATCCTGAAGGATAGATACCAGATTGACGATAACGGCGACAAGGAGGGGATTCCCTGAGCGACAGGTATCGCTTTAAACACTATCCGACAACCAAGGTAGGAGACGGGAACAGGAGCTTCCTACTGCGATTTTCAGAAGAGAAGTTTCCAAGAGGTTTCAGAGATGTCTTGACAAAGATACTGCATGAATTCAACGGACAGTGGTCTCAGCACATGCTTGCACTCTCGAGGAAACTCTAGGACTAATAGCAGGAGAAGTAGCATACTGGTTGTGTGCTGCAGAGTGAGACAGTGAAGAATAGGAACCACTTCAAACACGTACTGCGCAGAATGGCACGAAAGAGGAAAATGCACTGTAGCAAACGATTCGTGCTACTGTGAGAAATCAAAACAAGGAGGCGAAACTATTGTAGCACTACTTGAAAATGGTGGAATTGTAGCAGTGCGAAGGGATTCTGAACGAGTTACAAAACCTACCGCAGGTAATGCGACTACTTCCAGAGGATAATTTTTTGATTGGGTGTTTAACGACCACAGTGGGCAACTCAATGGGCCGTAAGCAGTCGCCCGTCCCTAATTTAGGGCCACTGGTTTCAGGGAAGGGAGAGAGCCAGGGCCGTAAGACAAGTACAACATTCATGCCTCACCGGGATTCGAACCCGAACCCAACTCGGATCAGTGATCAGAAGCCAGCGCTTAGGCCAATATGCCACAGGGGCAGCCCAGCAGATTTGAAGTAAGTTCGTCTGGAGCCTGTATCAAAAGGAGTGAAGCTGTTTGTTGATTTATTTTCAGTAGATGAGATGTTTGTGTCCCAGCTTCTGTAAGCTGATTTGAACTCAAATATTTGGGAAATACTTATTACGAATGCCACACTCGTAGTACCGACTACATTGTTTTACATGAGCAGATTATGAAAACACAACTTTGTCCGCGACGGACATCAAATCGGTGTCCCACCACTCCGGAGTAGGTCGCACTCCCAACTGAGCTACGCTGACAGAATTTTTCGCCTTGACACATGTTTTCACCTCTATGGTACGTCACATAATCTCTTTCTTAATTCTTTTTTCTTTGAAGCGAAGTAAGAATTTGTCAATAATTCCAAACAATGTGTGGAACAAACATCGCACATTTTTCGAAGAACAACAACGGCATGTGGATCCATTTTCCATAATCGGGAGCCAATGTGAAAACACAAGTTAGTCCGTGATGGACAACGAAATCGCGTCCCCTTACTCCGGAGTAAGTCGCTCTCCCAACTGAGCTACGCAGACAGAATGTCTTGCTGCAGATTTGTCGTATTGATACATGATTTCACCTCTGTAGTACGTCATGTTATATCATAGTGCAATCTCTTTTATTTAATCACACATTGGTGCAACTGGGTGCAGGTGGTCCCCAAGAATGAATTCGTGCGAGGCAGATGCGACACGACCCAACGTTCCTAAGGGATGCCATGATATGACACCCCACAGCATCAGACATCTACTTCTATGTTAACAGTGAAAACTTAACAGTCTGGGAAATATACTTATGTAGGTTTTCTCCAGACGTACACCCTATCAGTGGTGGAAAACAATGTGAAGCACGATTCATCAGACCAGACGACACGTTGCCGGACTTTAACATCGCAGTTTTCATGTGCCTTTCACCACCTCGCACGTTTTGTTTCATTGTTGTTGGTAATCAGAGCTCTGAGTATAGCAGCTGGGCCATGAATACGGGCACCATGGAGTTCCCGAAGAACTGGTATACAGGAAATGGGTTCATTTCAATTAGTGTTCAATTCTGATGCTGCTTGCTTTGCCGCGGTTTTCGGCTTTCGTTGTACAACCCAAGCCAACTTCAGGGTACCACTGCCTGCCATGTTCGTGTGGCGTCCGCAATTTGCACGTTTGGAGAGTATGACGTGTCCTATTTGATACCTAGTCATAATTTTCGATACAGATCCTCATGTTGAACTTACTAGTTTTGCCGTTGTAGTTACTGAACCTCCTGCAAGACGCATACCAACGATCATGCCTTTTTTGAGATCCCTGGGATCTCACATTTCAACAATAACTCCACAACAGCTGTTTCACCTGCGACTGTGGCACTGTTACTTCATAGCCTACATTGTACTGGCCCTTTTTTATGTACTTCACGTCGCTATTGACGTCGTCCGTGCTATTTGCATACGACACATTGCGTGTATCCTATTTGCAGTCACTGTTTCCATTATTTTAATAAACCTCTGTATATACCAGGTCCGATCAAAAAGTTCCGAGACTTGGCCGATATACAACAAAGTACTTACGTTACTTACGTCTGGCTGTGATCTCCCTCAAAGTAGTCTCCTTGGGCAGCGATACACCGCTGCCAGCGCGTTTGCCACTGTTGGAACGCTCCCTGGAAGTCCTGTACGCGAATCGTGTCACGCACCGTCGGCGATTCTCGCTGGATCTCGTCCACGGTTTCAAAACGGCGACCCTTGAGCTTCAGTTTCATCTTCGGGAACGGAACGAAGATGAAACTGAAGCCGTAGGGGGCCAAATCCGGCGACTAAGGCGGGTGGGAAGGGTAGTCATGCTGTTGCGGCTGCAAAACTGGCGTGTTGCTAACGTTCTGTGAACTGCCGCATTGTCGTGATGGAGCAGGAAATCTCCCCTGCGCCACATTTAGGTCGTTTACGCCGAATGTCCTCCCTAAGACGCCGCATAACATCGCAGTAAAAATGGCGGTGACGGTCTGGCCCTGGGGGACGAATTCACGATGCACATCTTCACTAATGTCGAAGAACATGATGAACATTCTTTTGGTTACGCTCCGGACCTGTAGTGCCTTATTCGGTCGTGGAGATGCCGGGCTCTTCCACTGCGACGACTGTTGTTTGGTCTCCGGGTCGTGACCGTAGATCGAAATATCGTTCCTAGTGATGATACGCGACAGAAACGTTGATTCATTCACCACTTACTGACGAAGATCTTTACAGAGTTCGACACGGAGCGCCTTTTGTTCGAGGTTCAGGATCTTTGCCACAAACCTTGCAACAATGCGGTGCATGTTCAAAACCGATGTCAGAATTTCTTGCACAGTTCCGTATGACACATTGACGATGGTAGCAATGTCTTGAATGGTTCTCTGACGATCCTCATGCACCAGTTCCCTATTTGTGTCCACATTTTCGGGGGTTTTGCTCGCGGAGGTCGCCCTGGCCTCTAGTCGTCTTTCAGTGCCTTCTGCGGCTCTTGAAGCGCGAGTGCCACTCAAAATACCTCGCACGACTCATTGCTTTATTGCAATAAGCCTGTCGCAACATTTCATGCATCTCCGTTCCCGATATGGCGAGTCTGACGCAGAATTTGATGTTCGCTCGCTGCTCTATCTGGTTTGCAGTCCATACCGAAATCGCAGCTGTGTTCTGCACGTGGTCACCAAATATCGTGAAGCACAGCTCCCGATGTTCACAGAACGACGCCACTCGGCACAACGACTCTTGAACGCCACTGTCCTCGACCGCCGCTCGCGCATCCGCGTACTGCCATCTGTTGGCGCGCTACGTACCTAGTATCGGAACTTTTTGATTGCACTACGTATAAATATTCTTTGACGGTAGTAATCGAACTTAAAGAAACTACTTTTGTAAACTAATTTTAGTAGGTTTCACGAACAAATTAGTGGAAGCACATTAAAAAAGTTAAAAAATGAGAATTATTTTGTACATACATACATACATATCCCTAAGCTGTTCTCTGAGATCCAGAGGTTGGCTCAACAAAGAAATACAAACTACCAGATAAATTTTTAGCTGATCATTTACTTCCTCTTGTCGTATCAAACGTTTCCGTTTACAGCGATATTGACTCACAGTTAGGGCTTCACTGACATCCATCACACCACGCACAGAAGACCTTTTATACCTCATACTCATAATCTTTTTCTAATGCAGACACTCGTGCATGTGATCCTCCCCAGACTTCATTGGCTTTCCTCTGCCTTTCCTTCCTGCCACTTGGGCTAAAAACATTTCTTAGTAATCATCTCATCACTCATTCTTTCAACATGGCCAAACCTCCGAAGAATGTTAGTCTCCTCCTTGCTAACAACATTTTGCTTCACATTACAGAACTGCAACACGTCTTCATTCCTCACACGATCAGAATATCTCTTGCCACAAACCTCCGTAAGAAACGCATTTCTCCAGCACACAGACGATACCTATGTTTCTTCTGTAGTATCCAGGTTTCACTTCCATACAGCAAAGTATTAACAATTACACTTTCAAACACAGCCATGCAGGATTCTTTCGAGAACCCCGTCATTCCTGTGAAAATTTCCCAAAGCAGTTATGACTTTCAATGAAGAATTCACTCGCCTACTAACTTCAACATCTAATTTGTTTTCTCTGTCAAACGTGCTTCCTAAATACACTAACTCATTCACCTGTTTAATCACTGTGCCATTTAAACTTGTATTATATTCAGCGCTAACAGTCCCCGCTCAAAAACCATTACTCCGGTTTTTCCCTTATTTTTACTCGGTTTGAATTTCATGCAAACTTCGTACATCTGGGACAACATAATCTACACTGCTGGCCACCCAAAATGCAACACCAAGAAGGAAGCATCCGATTGGCCTGAAATTCGCAGCATGCGTCGCCCGCGAAAGGACATGCAAACGATTAGCATTGCAGGGCATATGCAAATCATGTGCGCCCGGCACGCCACCGAGAAACACTATAAGAAGGCTGCACAGAAGGCGGGGTGTAAGTAATAGGAGTGTATTGTGCTGCCGGACTTGTGCGTGGGAAGCTTCCTGATGCCTCGTCGCAGAATACGGCAGTCACTCCAGTACGTTTCGGAGTTCGACAGAGGAAGAATAGTGGCTTATCGCGACAGCGGTTTATCGCACCGAGACATCGGCGCCCGTGTGAAACGACATCCAGCCACGGACGGACCGACCTGAGCGATTGCCGCAGCAGCGGCACACCACCGAACGAGAGGACCGGCATGTTGTGTTTCTGGTATTGACGGCTCGCACCCCCACATCACGAACGTTAGCGGAGGAATTAGGGTGTGTTGCGCAACAACCTGTGTCAGCACGTACCGTTCGATATCGTCCGCACGAGCGGGGACTTGTCGCACGGCGCCCATTGCTCCGATTACCATTAACGTTACACCACCGGCGAGTACGACGGCAGTGGGCCGTTGAACGCGACACCTGGACTACAGAATGACACGACATTGTCTTCTCCGAGGAATACCGCTTCTGCCTGCAACACCACGATGGTCGGATCCGCGTGTGGCGGCACCGCGGCGAGAGCCTGCATGACGCCTGCATTGTGCATCGCCATGCCGGTCCGTCGCTTGGCGTTATGGTTTGGGCCGTAATTGGATATGACACCCACACCCCTCTGGTACGCATCGCCGGTACACTCAACAGCCACCGCTACATCTCCGACGTTTCTGAGCCTGTAGTCCTCCCTTACCTGTAGGAAATGCTAGTGGCCACGTTTCAACAGGACAATGCGCGTCCGCACGCGGCACGCATCGTGCAACAATTCTTCACGGCCCACCAGGTGTCACTGCTGCCGTGGCCAGCCGGTTCTCCCGATATGTCGCCCATCGAACACGTCTGGTTGCTGATCGGCAACCGAGTGGCCCGGCAAGCACCACCCGCGGCTACACCTGATGAAATGTGGCAACGTGTGGAAGCAGCCTGGACCAACATACCCCAAGCCCACATCCAAAGCCTCTTTCTTTCGATGCCGCGGCGTGTAGCGGTCGTTATTACCAGCCATGTGGGCCACATGAACTATTGATGTATGCGTGTTCTGCAAGTCGCACGGGCCTGTAATCTCAATCGTTTCATCTTTGTATCTGTTGTTATGTGTCCAGTATATCTGGCTTTGCTATCTCGTGTCCTTCTTGTTGTTGCATTTTGCGTGGCCAGCAGTGTATATTAAACAACCATGGTGACATTACACAATCTTGTCTGACTCCTGCACCAATAGAAAACCATTTTGATAAAACACCATTCACTGGTACGCAAGCTCTACTGCCAGCATACATGGTTTTTACACTTTTAACCCTTTAAGTGACCAATGAATGTGAACTAAATGGTACCCAAAACTTTCCACGCTTACGAAGGAGAAATATCACATAGCGTTCAAGTTTTATGAAAGCTCCAGCGCAACAATTTCTTTCGCCTCTCATCTGATCAACAAAGACATGAAACTGCCCCTGTTGATAAGCAGCCCTCTAGTCTATAGTGATATTCATCCCAGTACTACTTGGGGATAGCCCTTGGTGACTGATATCCCACTAGTCCTTTTTTGTTGACAGTTGTTTAAAGTTCTTTATTCTCTGCTCCATTAACCCAAGACACGACCAGAGCATCATACAACTGGATAGTAATAAGTGACTGAAACATCTTCCCTCTCCTTTCTTATTTTGTTCGTCATTGTTACAGCCCTTTTAAAGTGTAATCAGTGAAGAAGGTTTAGTGCCAACCATCTCCCTAAATGACCACTTTGAATGACATACTGTAGCTAAACGGGGAAGCAAACCTTTCTCTTGAGCAAGTTGACTCGTTCCAACCAATTTCGGTCCACTTCTTAGACAGTGAATATATCCGTGCTAGCTGACTTCAGCCCATTTTCCTTTCCCTGAGTTAATTCGTTCCAGCCGGCTAAAGGGCAAAGTAGATTCCCAGTAACAATGTTTTGTTACTGGGAATTTTTTGTTTGGGAGTTTTATTGCTTACAGTGGTTTAACGACCACGAAGAGCTAAAACTATTCGCACGTCCCTAATTTGAAGCCAGTTCCGTAAAAGAAATGCACTATCTATGCATCATCTTGGAGTCGAACCTGGACTGATCTTTTTTTTTTTTTTTTTTTGATTGGAGGTTTAACGACCACCGTGAGCAACTCAATGGGCTATAAGCAGTCGCCCGTCCCTAATTTTGGGTCACTGGTTCCAGGGAAGGGAGAGAGCCAGTGCCGTAAAACAAACACAACATCCATGCCTGACCGGGATTCGAACCCGGACCCCTTGCGGACGAATGATCAGAGGCCAACGCCTTAGACCACTGCGCCACCGGGTCGGCGGACCGATCTTGAACAAGTGGTCAAAAGCCAGTGCCTCGGACCACTCGACTACTGGGGCGGTAAGGCGGCGATCACTCTGCCAGCTGGGATGTGTACACATGAAATAAAATTTGGTCATGAGACACAGTCCATATTCTGGAGTGTACACAATCATTAATTTTCCCACCCGAAACTTCCCTGTGTCCTTAGATTCCTGAGCCCTATTTCTTTACTACGATTAGTTCAGATCACGAAGAAAAATATTTTCATTTTAATTTTTCATTTCATTTATTGGTCTTGCTGTTACATATTAAAATTAATAATTCTGAACAGTTGTGCGTAAAAATATAAATAATAGCAGGGAAGATCAAGTAAAAAGCCTCAAGGAGACATGACTTGGCCTTGATCTCCCTAGGTATAAGTCAAGCCAAGAGCATACATATAACAGCAAAAAAGTAAAAAAACCCACAACATGGAAATAAAAAGAGAACGAAGAAAGAAAAGAAAAACGAAAAGTAAGATGGAGTAACATATCTGAGATATAACATTTTAACAAAATTAAATGTCTAGCATGATATTTAATTGACAGCATATAGAGGGAAATATATTGTTAAAGTAATGAAAATTATGAATTATTCCCCCTATCCAATTATCATTAAATAAATCCCCTTCCCCTGGTCACCAAATCCTCACCTCGTAAGTCCCCCTGCCTTCCCCTCCTCTGTCGAATAATCCCTGTATCAATCAACTTCCCACCTTGCACTTTTGAAAGAGTATTAGTTGTTAAGTAGGTAGTGTTTTAATTTATTTTTAAACAAATTATAATTATTAATAGATATTAATTCTGTAGGCAATGAGTTATAAAACTCTGGACTAGAATAAACTAGGCTTTGTTTAGTAGTTTGTGTTCTAGGTGTAGTAAGTCTCAGTAAAGCTTGGTTTCGAATATTATATCGGTGCATAGCAGTATTAATTTCTATGAACTCCTCTCCAAAGTTCATTTTAATTCGTTTATACATAATTTTCCCTAAGTGAAACAGTTGCTGAATTGTTAGAATATTATATTTGTTCGGGCTGTCTCTGGAATATCTGAACATATTTTGTCCTGGTAAGTTGCCTCCATTTAAGTTATGTTTAAGGTCTAATAATCGAATATATTTACTTTGGAGAATTTGTAATCAATCGATTGATGTTAGTAAGTGTTGTTTGACCCCAGGATAGTAAACAGTAATCAAAATGTGGAGGAATCAGTGCATAATATAATAATTTTAATGTTTTAACAAATAGGTTTGTTAGAATACGACTAATAATTCCTATATTTCTGGATATTTCTTTGATAAAATTTCTATATGTTGATTCCATTTTAAATCATTGTGGAAAACAATACCCAGATAGGTAAGATTATTAACTTACTCAATCTGAGTATTATTAAGAGAAAAGTTAAAATTAAAAGTTTGGTTAGTTTTTTGTCTGGAAAAAAGTAAAGCTTTAGATTTATTGCAGTTAATTACTGATTCATTAGAAGATAACCAGCCAATGTGCTTCAAAAGTTGAGTACTGGATAATGATATAGTTTCACTAATAGTTTGTCCGGAAAAGAGGAGTGTTATATCATTGGCGTATATAATAAGGTTTGAGTTAGATTCAATAGTGAATATATCATTAATATACAGTATATATTGAATAGTAGTGGACCAAAGACGTATCCTTGTAGAACTCCTGAGTTTATATATGCAATAGGTGAAATAAATTGATCAATTTGAGTATATTGTGATCTATTGATAAGGTAGTTTTTAAACAAAATGTAAGTCGACCCTCTAAAACCTAGATTATGTAATTTTGACAATAAAATGTTATGGTTTAGTGTATCAAATGCTTTAGGTCCAAAAAGATAGCTAGTGTAATAAAAATATATTTTCAAAATTGCTTGTATTATTTGTTGAATACGTAATACTGCCAATTCCGTAGATTTATTTAGTTGAAAACCAAATTGATTTTGATTAATAATTTTGCATTTTTCTAAATATGTAACCATTCTGTTATAAAGTAGTTTTTCCAAACTTTAAGAGAATATGGGAAGGTTTGCAATGGTGCGATAATTATTCATATCATTTTTGATCCTGATTTATATTTAGGTACTACTTTGGTAATTTTCAAATCATCAGGAAATATTCCTGTTTGAAACACTAAATTAAAGATTACAAGTAGGGGATCAACTATGATCTCAGAAACATGTTTAATTACCATGGGATGAAAATCATCTGGCCCCGGACCAGAACTGGATTTAATTTGATGTAGTTCTTTTAATAATTCTTCACGGGTAATACTTGATAAATGAAAAGTATTTGCGAAGTATGATTATTTGAGATAATTTGTAAAGTTTATATCAACAGTATTTAAATTTTGCTTGGTAGTTATTGGAATTGTTACATAATGGGTATTCATTAATGTCACTATTTTATGTATATCATGAATTTTAATATTGTTTCTGTCAGTTAGGCGCTCTATTGAGGTATTATTAAGTTTCTTCCCAAATAAAAGGTTGAGATATTTCCAAGTGAGCATTGAATAATTTTGTGAAAAACATTTGTATAATAGTTACGCTTTACCTTCCTGATTTTAGAGTTTAAATTATTTCTGCATATTATGAAGTTAATAAAATCTGATTGTTCCCTCGTTTTTAAACATTTTGAATAGAGTCTGTTCTTTTATGGATTTTATTTATTAAAGTATTTGTTATCCAGGGCTTTCGAAATTTTTTATGTGGTTTGTTACTATTAGTAGTTATAGCAAAAGTGTTATCATAAAGTTCTTTGAAAATTTTATAAAAGCTTTGTACATTATAGTAGGTGAGTCATTATTTACAATATCATGCCAGTTCATGCCACCAAGTTTAGTTTTAAATGAATCCAACTTCCTTGCATTAATTTTTTTTTTAGATTGGAGGTTTAACGACCACCGTGAGCAACTCAATGGGCTATAAGCAGTCGCCCGTCCCTAATTTAGGGTCACTGGTTCCAGGGAAGGGAGAGAGCCAGTGCCGTAAGACAAACACAACATCCATGCCTGACCGGGATTCGAACCCGGACCCCTTACGGACGAATGATCAGAGGCCATCGCCTTGGACCACTGCGCCACCGGGGCGGCCTTGCATTAATTAATCGTGTTTTATAATGTGCATGTGTTCTAGTGTACTGAGGCATTATATGTGAAGTTATTGGCCACAACATTATAAGGTATGCGTTTCGTATAATTCCCATTCAATACGGCACAACAACAACAAAAAAAACACGAGATATTTGCTTTAGGAATTTTACGAAACGTGTTAAAAATAGAGCCCACGAAAACGCCTACAAAAATGTATAAGATTTGCACAGAAAAGGTAATAAGAAGTTCAGCTCGTGATTTTTAACTTGCATTCCAGAGAGAGGATCCGAAACTACAGTAGCGTGTGTCACGTGATAAGAATCCAGACGTTATAAAAGTAGCATCGCGGAGACACTCTTTAAAAAATGCAACGAGCAGTTAGACTTTCACGGTTGCGGTTACGGTGCTTTAGTTCCACGCTCATCTTCTGGAACGCTGAGCTATTTGGATCTCCGAGGCAAGTCAGTTTGTTTAGTCCGTATGGCAGGTTTTCCTCTATGTCTCCTCGTCTGCGAGTTTTTACATATTCGTAGTGAGATGAATTTTGTCAAGCGTGACGCATGCTGCCTTTTAAACATAAAATATTTTTTCACCTTCACTTATGTAAATTTTGGTTATTTATCGTTATGCTTCCCATATTGAACACTATATCAGAATTTTCATGAGATTTTCGCCTTTTGTGATATGACTGGCAGTCAGCCACGTCATGCATACTGATATAAATATACTGAACATTATGATCAGTCTTTATGCAAATCAATGGAACAACCGATAAACAACGGCGCGTGCGAAAATCTCGAAACGGAATAAATAACACCTGATAGTGAGCTTTGTTAATCAGTGTTATTCTTGTTCCTCAGATGAGAAAGGCAGCGGATGTAAGCAAGTTTAATAACGGTTAAATTCTAATGGCCAGATGACTGCGTCAAAGCATTTCCAAGACGGTAAGGCTTGTGAAAAGCTCACGGTCAACAGTGGTTAGTATCTCCAAAAAAGTTGTCCGAGGCAGGGAATACCACAAACCACGGTAAGATGTGGGCCAACCACTACTCATCGATGCTAGAGGTGAGAAAAGGCTATCCGTGTGGTAGGAACCAACAAAAAGGATGTTGTTGTTGCAATTCGCTGGCATTTTAAGTGCTGGTGACGGAAGTAATGGTGTTACAACACACAGTACATCGATCTCTGCGGTAAATGGGGCTGCGTACCCGTAGATCGCTCCAAATGCCCATGCTAACCTCAGCTTACCGTCGAAATCGGAAAGGGAGTATCAAAACATGAACTTGAATAATTGGTCGTATGCTTAGATAAATCTTGTTTTCCGCTGCATCACGTGGACAGCCGCGTTAGCGTGGTTTTGTTTATATGCGGAAGTGTTGGCGCCAGGAAGCACCGTAGGACGAAAACTAGCCAATGTAGGAAGTTAATGCTTTAAGCAATGATCTTCTGAGAAACCATGGGTCCATTTATTCATGTGCAGGACACTATGACGTCTATCACCTACCTAAACATCATTACAGACCAAGTATATCCTTCCATCGCAAAGGTATTCCCCTCTAGTCGTGCCTTCTTTCAGCAGGACATGCAACACTGCCGGGATTAGTATCGAGGAAAACACGTATTGCCTTGTCCTCCAAATTTCCAAGCATCAATCCAATAGAGCATCTGTGGTTTGTGTTGGAATATCAAATCCGATTTGCGGCGGATCAGCCACGTACCTTACAAGAGTTAAAGGATCTTCTGATAACGTGTCGTTACCAGAGACCATAAGATATGATATTGAGCAGGTGGTCATAATATTTAGGCTCTTTGGTGTATCCGTATTGTGCAACTTAAAGTGACTGATTAGGCATCTTACACACGTCACTATTTAATACGGCCACGAAAGTGTTATATGTGATACTGTCAAGACTTCGATAGCAGATTTGCTATTAAATGGTCTCAAGTCTGTAGTTAAACTAGGATGTTTTTTGTGGTGTTAAACCTTCAACTTATTAACGAAATAAGCTCTTGACATTATTTATCGTGATATCTGTTGAACACTGAAACATCAAACATCTTGTGACGCACCTGACAGCAGGACGCACACGACATAAAGGCAGATAGCCGTCAGAACGAACGTCCGCGTAGCTCAATTGGTAGAGTGACTTATTCCAGAATGAGGGGACCCGGGTTCGAGTCCCGGCGTCGACAAAAATGACGGAGAAATTTACTTCGTTATAATGGCGCCCGAACTTTCCGGATGACCCGGCCGTTCAAAATCTCGCAATGGTGTGATGTTCTTTCCACACCACGAGAGAGAAAAAATAAGTGAATCCCTTCTCCAGCGCTTCGAAAAATAAATGTGTGTGACGTTGCATTCCACACACCAGATTGACTGCGAGTTCTCAAGTGCACGTTCTACAGCTGGTGGCTGCCTGCAACGATTCATGGTCATGGCTGACCCGTGGGCCATGCCCCCGTCCCTCTTTCGGGGGGAGATGTGACGTACCTGCCAGCAGAACGCACACGACATAAAGGCAGATAGCAGTCAGAACGAACGTCCGCGTAGCTCAATCGGTAGAGTGACTTATTCCGGAATGAGGGGACCCGGGTTCGATCCCGTCGTGTACAAAAATGACGGAGAAATTTACTTCGTTATAATCTTCAATGGTATTGATGTGAGATCATAGTGTCTTAGGGATTCTGTCGATAAAAAAATACCATTGCTTTATTCCAGGGGGAAATGCACAAGGTTATGGGATCAAATTTTGTACAACTGATCAAATGACTTCCGACGCGAAACACTCATCAATATTATCGCAAGAATGTGATGATATATTTTTGAGTAACGTTATTTACTTTTCTGTACGATAAGCCAAAGTTTTGATCAGCTAAGGCCCGTGACACTGAATAAAAATGAATGAAAATAACTGTAGACAGGAAACTGGTTCTGATTATGTAGGGTGACCTGCTCTATTACTTCTCCTAAAAGATGTAGTGCCACTACCGGTGAAATGATAAAGAAGCAGATAAATGTAGCTGTCCTTATATATTGACCCTCAAAACGTATCATCTCAGTTGTCAAATGATGATACGTTTTGAGGGACATATACCCCGAGTGGCCACTTTATTATGACCACCCCCTCAGTACTTCGTTGGACCACCTTTTGCCTTTAATACTGTGTCGATTCTTCGTGGCGTGGACTTCACGAGATGTTGATAGGTGGTTTGTGGAATCTGAGACCATGCTTGATGAATAGCACTTTCCAGGAGTGTGAGATTGCAGGGTTGTGGAACCAGCTGTCTGATGATGGCTCGTTCAACTTCATCCCACAAATTCTCAATGGGGTTGAGATCTGGAGATTGTGAGGGTCACCTAAGCAAAGTAAACTCACTGGTATGTTCCTGTACAATACGAGCACTATGGCAGGACGAATTATCTTGTTGAAAGTAGCCATCGCCAATGGGATACACCTACCACATGACAGGATGCACTTGTTCCGAAACGATGTTTAGATATGATGTGCCAGTCAGACGCTGATCAACACGAATTAAAGGGCCCAAAGCATGCCAGGAAAACATTCCCCAAACCATAGCGTTGCCTCCACCAGCTTGAAGGGTTGTAGCAATGCATTTGGGGTCGGTGCTTTCGTGATGTTTCCGCCAAATTCTCACTCGGCCATCGGCATGGTACAACGGAAAACGTGATTCATCGGACCACGTAATTTGTTTCCAATTATTGACTGTCCAATCCTTGTGCTCCTGCGCGAACTGGAGTCGTTTTCTCTTGTTAACTTCAGACAGCAAAGGCGTTCGAACAGGCCTTCGGCTGCCATATCCCATCCGATGCAATGTACGGCGAACAGTGCGTGCGGAGATCATTTGAGGGTATCCTTGATTAAGATGGTCTGTAATTTGCTGCACTGTTGCCTTTCTGTTGTCTGTTACCAGTCTGGACAGTCTCCGTTCCGCCCGAGCAGTCACTAGTCGATGAAGACCACACGTTGCACGTAGAGACCCAGTTTTTTTGGCTGACAGTCCAGTTTTTAAACAATTTAACAACAGCTGTTCTGGAGCATTTCACGAAAGCGGCGGTTTCGGTGATACTCGCTCCGTGGCTCCGAGCTCCTACAATCATCCCACGTTGAAAGTCTGTCAAATGGCATTTTTTACCCATCTCGTCACCCAAAAATCACTTCTACTACTTTCGCAAGCACTAAGCTTTCCCGTTTTATACTAGCCTCGCCCTCTGGCGGCAAGAGCGTGCCGCCATAGCTCATTTGCTTAAAACTGTCAGGTGGTCATAATAAAGTGGCCATCCAGTGTATAAAGACAGTAGTTTTCAGATCGACATCATATAGTAATATTTACTTTTTTTTTTATTGGAAGTTTGACGACCACCGTGAGCAACTCAATGGGCTATAAGCAGTCGTCCGTCCATAATTTAGGGTCACTGGTTCCAGGGAAGGGAGAGCGCCAGTGCCGTAAGACAAATACATCATCCATGCCTTTCCGGGATTCGAACCCGGACCCCTTTTAGACGAATGATCAGATGCCATCGCTTAGACCACTGCGCCACCGGGGCAGCACATTTTCTCATGAGCTGATATCTTATTAACTACGCATGACTGAACCTTGTGCTTCCGAATTTTTTGTTGAATATATGGAGGTAATTTGGGCAATGAACGCAGCAGGGTAAACAAAAAAACCTTTTACCTGAAAGCAAAGTAGCATCCACAATATGATCCCCATTTTCCATAACTACACTCTGGAACCACAAATAGTAGATCATGTGGTTTTAGTGGCATAATTCCTCCCCCAAAACAGAACAGATCAATGCACATGCTTTGCAGCATTTTTTCCTTGATAAAATTCGTAACGAATGCAGTGTCGAATAAATTCACTATCGCTTGCAATCTTTCACCTACCGATGTGCAAGTGCGTTTTACTGTTGAGCAAACTTCTGTGTCACATTCTATACTCTGGACCAGTTACGGTCACATGACAACAACGCGGGGAAATGTCGGATATGTAAATTAGCGTTATACGTCACACAAAAATCACTTTAAAACCTTATTTGTACACCTAATATTTCTGTGTGATAAAAAGCGAATTTGTCCTTGTTTTTTCTTTGTTTTTTCGCAAATCCCTTTCGTAGTGCAGAAGTGTAAAGTGTCTGTATGCAAAGCTAAAACAACAAAAACACAGCGACATTGTCAATATTCATCTCATGAAGAAAAGCACCTGACCAAATGAAAATTATGACGTAATAAGCATTATATCATAGAAAAAAAAGGTGGCCAGTTTGATACTCTCTGATTTAATCCCATGTTGTGAACGTGTAAAAAACAAAAGGGTATGTGCTGGAATACAAATCAGCGGTTTTTTTTGTTGTTGTGTCCGTTGTTGTTTTAGGTTTAACGACCACCACGAACCAGGAACGGACGACAGCATATGACCTCTCGAGGTCATATGCTGTCGTCCGTTTCTGATGTGGGGTCACTGAACCCAGGGCCCACTTAAGGTTTTATGGGGCCCTAGGCACAGTAAGTGTTGCGGGGCCCCTACAGCAAAATGATAATCCCATTCTCAATAGTACCTTTCTATATTTTTTCAGGACAGTTTTCTGCTTACACTTTTGTTATTATAGAATGTTCTAAATGTTACCGTCATATTTACTGAAAATTTAATTACTCTACACTTCTACCTGAGGTTCGGTTATACGACGACTTCGCATGCTTACCTGGGGGGAGTATTTTTTTTTTTTTTTTTGGTTCACAATTACTATCTACTTCATCCATGAATATATCTGTTGGTCTTATGTTGGGCCGGTTCTTAAATTTTTTTTTAAAGAATTTTTGAAGTTGGAATCTTATCCTCTTCCGATCCTACTTCTACGAATGGATGGCGGCTTGGTACTACACTTTTCGGTATCATTTTTGTTTATTCTTTTCAGTTTTTCTCTCTCTGCTTAACCTGCGTATACGCATTTCACATGGACTATCGTTGTATTGAGCAATACCCCCGCTATTCCTATTTTGTTTTCAAACGGGGATTATGGACAGCGGTAGAGAAGTTTTCATATTCCGCGTGTGGTTTTCCCAAGAGTTTTACCCCAACCCACTTCATAAACATACCGACGTATGTCGGTGCAACCACTTGTTGGTACGTAGGCTATCTGATGAGAACGTTAGTTCGAAATCATATGGTTGTGGGGTAATTCCATGTCAAGTGATCCAACAGAGGTTGCTTGACCATTTAAGAAAAAAATATTTTTTGTTTGTGGTTACCTATATGAATGTAGAGTTCAACAAGAATATTTTTATTTTTTTATTTTTTTCGTAACTCCGATGGCGGCCATTTTTGTTTCATGGTGTGCGGTGATATTTGCGTTTGCAGGTGTTTACGGTAACTTATGTTACTCAGGACTGGTTTATTCTAGGTTATAACGAAGTAAATTTCTCCGTCATTTTTATCCGCGCCGGGGTTCGAACCCGGATCCCCTCATTCCGGAATAAGTTGCTTTACCAATTGAGCTACGCGGACGTTTTATTCTGATTCCTATCTGCCTTTATGTCGTGTGCGTCCTTCTGGCAGGTACGTCACATCTCCTGTTACGTTACATCATCTCCCCCTTATTTTTTTTATTTTATTGTTTTTTTTTGTTTTTTTTGAAGTGCTGGAGAAGGGATTCTCTTATCTTTCCTATCTCGCGGTGTGGAAATAACATCACACCATTGCGAGATTTTGAACGGTCGGGTCATCCGGATAGTTCGGGCGCCATTATAACGAAGTAAATTTCTCCGTCATTTTTATCCGCGCCAGGATTCGAACCCGGGTCCCCTCATTCCGGAATAAGTCACTCTGCCAATAGAGGTACGCGGACGTTTTATTCTGATTCCTATCTGCCTTTATGTCGTGTGCGTCCTTCTGGCAGGTACGTCACATCTCCTGTTACATTACAAGGTTACTGAAACAAACATCATTCTCTTCATAAAGAAACAGTCTAAAATTTTGATCCAGTACACGTCTTATTAATTTTGCTTCCAAATTGGTCAAAATACACTCTGAAGTTTGATGTTTAGATTGAATAAACTTCAATTTTAGATGAATATTTCTCTGGAAGGGGTGTGCTGTCAAACTCATTTTTTTGGAGAGTGTAGCTATGTAAGTATACTGTATTTACAAAATAATTCTTCATTGTGGTGTATTTCTTTTACAAGTAATAATTTTTCAAAAACAACAAAAATCGAAAAAATTGCAAACTTTGACGCCTTTTATCTCTGTTTGGACAAAGTTTAAAAATCTGAAATGTTTACATTTGGCGTATTTTTACATACATTTGGAAATATTTGCTATTTGGTGTATTAAACTGCTGTATAAATTTCATCTTTGAGATTTGGCTACAATCTTAGAACCCGAGATACAGCGCCTTAAAAATCCTGCAGAAACTGTTTTTTCCAGTGCGCAATTACGGTAGAATAATTCTTTTATTTTTCTCATCTATGTCCGAATAAATGTCCTTAACTAAATAAAAATGTTATAATAAGAATAAATAAATAATTCTTGAAAAACCTAAAAAGTAAAAAATATAACAAAAAAAAAATCAAAAACTTGGGGGGAAATACTGGCATTGGGGGGGGGGGGCTGAAAATTGGGGACCCTAGGCCCGTGCCTTACGGACCTAGTCGGTAATTAGAGCCTGACTGAACCAGTCGGAATCAGAATAAAATTGAGAGACTACCCTGGCAGGTTTCGTAGACTATTTATGCTGTGCGTCTTTCGCACGCCAAGATCTCTGTGAGTGTGAAATAAAACGAGTTATTCGAGAGTATACATTTATTTACGTACAACACATTGCATTTATACACTCACGATTACACCAAGCCACGGTCCGTTACATGCGAAGTGGAATTAAATCATAATAACAAACAAATAAGATTTATTACTTCCTGACATTGAGCGGTACCGAGATAGGTGAATTAACCAATATTATTGTCCTGAAACCATAAAGAAGATGTGGGAGTCATAAAAGTAAATATTTACTGATGAACAATGGCGGTTTCGAGATAATTGAGAAAATCAACCTAAGTGGTTCACCCACTACAGCATCAAAGTGTATTTTTGTAATGGCTTTTATCGCATTTAGTGTCAGGTTCTCGTAATTTACGCTGATTGCAATGAGTTGTTTTTACCTCTATGTGAAACGTGATGACATAATGTACAGCGATAGTTTAGTAAAATATATTGTTGAGTAAAAATGAAATTAACTATCATTGCGTCTTGGTAGAAACATATCATCAGATTTCAACAACGGTTTTGACAATGAGCCACCATTACCCATTTTCATTACATCAGAAATTTTTACTTGAGATTTATTCTACTACTGTAGGGAAAGATGCACAGCATATAAACTGGTTTTACAGCTGTATGTGGTATTTATAGTAATGCCGCCACATCTTCATACAGTACCAGTTGCCATCTTTCAACAGGACAACGCCCGACCACATGTGGAGCAGAATGTCTTACAGCTCCTGCATGCCCGACGTGTGCCATGTCTGCCTTGGATCGCACATTCGCCTGCTTTGTTGCCTATTGAACAAGATTGGGGTATGGTCGCTCGAAGTCTATCCCGTGAGGCTCCGTTGCAGGCTACCTAAGATGAACTTTAGATGCTAATTGAGATAACCTAAAATGATCTTCTACAGTGATACATCCAGAACCTCTTCCAGTCGATGCCACGCCGGGTACGAGCCGTCATCGCCACTCGTGGTGGGTGCATTAGATACTAAGTATTGAGTGCTCTACAACACTTGCAAGTCTGTGGTTCCGATTATTTACGTTTTGTATCACAAGTAATGTACCCTATAAATTTCAATTCAATCTCAGGTCTTTCTAAGTGTTGCATTTTCAACAGACAGCAGTGTATGACACATGGTTCATGCACACACGAACGAAGGCATCTTGTCCGTATGATTAATGTTAACACATGACGTATACATGATATGTAGTCTCACGTTAAGACGAGCGCAGTATAAGATACGTGACATAATAATTATGATGAATGCAAGTACACACAACATCGAGCGCATAATTTTGTTCAGCTATTCAAAATTCATGAGGAAAAATAGGCCAACAATGCCTGAATAACTGAAATAGACCATCAGGTATTATCAATGGTGAGACCATACATAGACCATTAGGTATTATCAGGTATTAAAATTGACCATCAGTTATTACCAATGGTGAGACCATATATACACCATCAGGTATTAAAATAGACCATCAGATATTATCAATGCCTGAATAACTAAAATAGACCATCAGGTATTATCAATGGTGAGACCATATATAGACCGTCAGGTATCAAAATAGACCATCAGGTATTATCAATGCCTGAATAACTAAAATAGATCATCAGGTATTATCAATGCCTGAATAACTGAAATAGACCACCAGGTATTATGAATGGTGAGACCGTATATAGACCATCAGGTATTATCAGATATTAAATTACACCATCAGATATTATAAATGCCTGAATAATTAAAATGCCGCCTGGGTGGCCAAGTGATACGAAACGTTTGCTTTTAGTCATTTCTCTGACACAGGTCCGGGTTCGAAACCCGGTTGAGGTATAGATGGTCTGTTTGTCTGATGGATCTGGCGCTTTCGCTTTCCGGGAAGCATTGACACCAAATTAGGGTCGAACGACTGCATATAACTCATTCAGCATTGAGTTGCTCACGGTGGTCATTAAACACTCAAACGAAAAAAATAAAAAAATAAAATTCCGTTTCTCCTGTAAAACGAGCATCATAGAAATGTAGAATTCCATATCTGAAATACAAATGAAGACAGAAACCCTTCATGAGTTTTACAGTAGTTTATTAATTTATGTAATGCGAGTACATTCAAATATAAAAGAGAATTTAGATGCTGTTTGGGCAGAAACCAACTTGAATGAACAGACATGCATTGACAAGTAAAGACATGTTTAAACTTGTCGTGGAACGCTTTACATCTTTATTCAATTGCTTATTCAATTGCTATCAAGATGTAGGACCAAGAAGTACCATCGTATTGCACTACACTCAATTATCGCTCATTAATCAATAGTAAAATCGTCATTAGAAATACGGTATTCCTCAAGAAGAATTTACTGGGCTTCGAGCCCATTTTACGGAAATTTATTTTTTCACAGGCAAGGATGTACAGTTGGAACAAATCATTTAGAGGAGGATGGGACCCCTGTTAAAAAATGTACCTCACTCTCGGAGACCACGAACTTCTGTTATTTCTCACAGTATTGCCAGAATTAAGGAACTTATCCCAGACAATCGTAGGATAACAGTTCGTGAACCATCAGAAATGTCTGAAATTAGTGTAAGGAGTGTTGAAAAAACTTTGCACAACGAACTAAAGTGAGCACATAGTGAGTCCACCACTTCTCTTACCGCAGCACAAAATAACAGGCATCTATCAAGAGGAGGGGGAGGGTTAGCGGGTCCGGACCCCCGTCACCAAGTGATTACCCAACAACAACAAAAAGGGTGCATTTTTTTATAATTGACAACAAATTTATTTTTACCAGTAGACTCCCAGAGGAAGTGATAAGCAAATCTGTAACTTTAAAGGCCCCCACAGGCACACACTTTTGAGTGCTATTTTGAGTGTCACATTTGAGTGCTATTTTGAGTGTCACTTTTGAGTGTTATTTTCAGTGTCAGTGTGGATTGGGGTGATGTTTCTGCTCTGAAGCAAAGTGTGACGGGGGGTAAACCAAGAGTGAGCTGACCAATGCCTCTCAGAAATCTTGAATTTCAGATGAACAGAACTGCAGTTTAGAACTGATGTCTGTGGACCCACAGGGCGTTTTCTCTGACGTGGCATCAAAAGCAAGGCTATTGAATAGGACGTATTTTACATTTTTCACATTTCACATTATCAGCCAGATAAATAAAATAAAAATGCAGTTGTTTTAAATAATACCATGCTAGTTTTACATAAATAAAGAAAATGAATGAAAAACTTCATAATGACAGCAAGTGTGTCACGTCTAATTTGGCTTTATAGATGTAATTAATTTCAATAAGTTATTTTTGGTTTCATTTTCCATTGTTGGGCGTGATTCCTTAAATGTGTGTGTAAAGTGTAATGGCGAATTTTGGATCTTGTAGCGTAAAAGTCTTTTCCACTTCAACGTCTTTTTAACACATCAACATACTAAGAAATAATTCCTAAATGAAATAAACCTTAACGGCCAGACGAAACATGTTAACAGCAGAAGTCAACTTACGGGAAAAGATGCTTTATTCAGGATTTAGCAAACACATCGTAGCATAGCCTATTGCCCTACACTCGCCACACACCACACAACGCTCCTTTCAATAATTAATCAGTTTACAATCCAACGCTCTCTCTTACAACGCTCTCAAGCAATAGATAGTCGTCGTTTTTATCTCTTGTTCTTATCAATATCAAGCATACGTCACGTGCATTTAACTTCAATTGTGCTGCCAAACGTATTTGTTTGAGAGAAAGATATCACGTTAAGAGTGTATAACGAAGTGAATTTCTCCGTCATTTTTATCCGCGCCGGGGTTCGAACCCGGGTCCACTCATTCCGGAATAAGTTGCTCTACCAATTTAGCTACGGGGACATTGATTCTAATTGCTATCTGCCTTTATGTCGTGTGCGTCCTTCTGGCAGGTACGTCACATCTCCTGGTACGTTACATCATCTCCCCCTTATTTTCCTTTTTTTTTTTTTTTTTTTTTTTTTTCGAAGTGCTGCTCATATTTTTCCTATCTCGCGGTGTGGAAATAACATCACACCAATGCGAGATTTTGAACGGTCGGGTCATCCGGATAGTACGGGCGCCATTATAACGAAGTGAATTTCTCCGTCATTTTTATCCGCGCCGGGGTTCGAACCCGGGTCCACTCATTCCGGAATAAGTTGCTCTACCAATTAAGCTACGCGGACATTGATTCTAATTGCTATCTGCCTTTATGTCGTGTGCGTCCTTCTGGCAGGTACGTCACATCTCCTGGTACGTTACAAGTGAAGTATAACAGAATAAACTGAAGATTTACATAGGGAAAGAAACTAAAAAGGAAAGTTAATTTAGAATATACGTCACAATCTGCAGCAATTATTAATACAAAATATGACATTAAGAATAACTTATTTATGATCTAACTTTATTTCAACCATATAATAACAATTGGATATTTCTGAAGTTAACAGAAAAATAACCAAAGTCCTTATGGAAACAACAACAAAATTAGCTGGGACTAAGAACAAGTTGCATATAAACAAATTATCAAGAAAAACCAAAATGTTGATGCAAAAAAATGAGACATGTGGATAACTAAAGAAGATGTGACTTACAAAGTGGAATATATAGAGCTATGCAAGTTAGTACGAAAATGTATAACTCAAGACGTAAGGAAATTCAACTGTGAACTAGTGAGGAAAGCAATTGAAAACAAGCAAAGCCTAAAGATAACAAAGGGACATCTCAGTAAGGAAAGAAAACAGTTATGGCACTGAGAAAAGAAGATGGTTCTGTAACAAGAAATAGAGGCGAAATTTTGACAAGAGTGAAAGATTTTTACTCCAAATTATATGAAAGGGATGATACATGTACTCCAGACATCATGAAAGGTACCAGTACCAGAGTTCTTCCAGTCCTCCCAGCAGAAGTTGCACATGCAATCAAGAACATGAAGCGGGGAAAAGCTCCTGGAAAAGATGGAATTACTGTAGACATCATACAAGAAGCAAGTGGAGAAATTGAAACAGTGCTCGCCAAAATTTTCACTCGATGCCTTAATGAAGGGAAGACTCCTGAGGATTGGAAAAACCTGCAATGATCCTGCTACATAAAAAAGGTGACACTGAGGATCTCAGGAACTACAGACCTATCAGACTCCTATCAGTGGTTTATAAAACCTTCACTAAAGTTCTTTCACGCCGCTTGAAGGTAACACTGGACATGGCTCAACCGAGAGAACAAGCTGGATTCAGGAGTGGCTACAGCACTATAGATCATATCCACGTACTGAGAGAACTAATTGAAAGAGTGAGGGAATATGAACTTCCATTGTGCATGGCTTTAATCGATTATGAAAAAGCCTTTGATTCGTTGAAACCATCAGCGGGTACAATGGCTCTGAAATCCTGCGGTTTTGAAGATGCATACATTAATATTATTAATAACATCTAAGAAAATGCAAGTGCAAAGATTCGGCTATTTGAAAATACAGCACATATAAAAATTGGAAAAGGAGTGAGACAAGGTGACACCATATCTACCAAGCTCTTTAATGCTACATTGGAAAATGTCTTTCAATCATTGAACTGGGAAAACTAAGGGATAAAGATTAATGGAGATTATGTAACTCACCTTCGTTTTACTGATGACGTAGTCATTTTTGCCACTACCCAAATAGAGCTGCAGAGTATGATCCAGGAACGTGCTGACAAGAGTAAAGAAGTGGGATTAAAAATGAGCTTTCAAAAGACAAAAGTGATGCACAATGCTTTTACAAGAAATGAAGATTTATCGATTGATGGAGAAAAGCTGGAGATAACAGATACGTACGTTTATCTTGGACAGCAGATATCAAGTGAGGGCACCATGATGAAAAAATTAATCGGCGTATAAAACTTGCCTGGAGAGCTTTTGGAAGAAACAGCATAATTTTCAAGAGCAATATGCCATTATGTCTTGAAAGAAAAGTGTTTGATCAATGCATCCTCCCAGTGCTTACGTATGGTGCAGAGACGTGGATTTTAACTAAAAGAGACATACAAAGGCTTAAGAGACGTGAAATTTAGCTAAAGGAGACATACAAAGGCTGCAAGCTGCAGACAACTCAAAGAAGCATGAAGAGGTGCATGCTTGGTGTAACCAGGAGAGATAAGAAGAGGAACTATTGGATCCGATAAATGACAAGAGTGGAAGACATCATGATCAGAGTTAAATCCCTGAAATGGCAATCGGCTGGACATACTGCCAGAAAGACAGACAATCGATGGACAGCCGAAATTTTAGATTGGATTCCAAGAGACAGGAAAAGACCCAAAAGAAGACCACATGGGAGATGGGTGGATTAAATTCGAAAGTATGCGGGAGTAACATGGGGGAGACTGGCACAAGACAGACAGTTGTGGAAGAAACTTCGGGAGACTTTTGTCCAGCAGTGGATTGATAATGGTTGACAATGATAATGATGATGATAATAATAACAATTATTTCGAAAATGCAGTATATATAATTCCAGAAAACATTTCCTACCTCCTCTATGTATTTCTCTTTTAATTCGTTTCTCAAGCAATAGATATAGTACGTTCTCTACGACAGCCTGTGAACGTTTTATTCCACTCATATGCAAATTTTATTGTGATAAATAAATTTAGAATTATAAATTTCTTCGCTTTTAGTAAGAAAAGAAGTCCAAAGGTTTCAAAATTTCATTTGTTTTCAAGACTTACCTGTCTTGAAATTAATGAATCAATATAAAACGGTTTACTTATGAATGATCTTCAAGACGGGTTTCTGTGCAATTTAAATTGGCAGTTTAGTATATTTCTACATATTTCGAATTTGGTCTTTTCATTAATACCTAGCATAATGGAACTTATGCATGCATCAGGTTAACACAGTATGTGGTCAATACAACTTGCCACTTGAATACATGCATACATATACACTGAAGTCCCAAAAAAGCTGGTACAGACGAACTTGTGCAAAATACATAGCAACGTCACCTATGCGCGTACTCGGTTACGTCCGTCAGTGCATATATTAAACGATAGACATCCTTGCCAGCTGACAGAGCTGTTTTCGGCATGCGAATGACAAGTAATAACGATTTAAGCGATTTTCAAAGCGGTGTCGTACTTGGCGCTCGTAAGATGGGCCATAGTATTTCGGATGTAGAAACGAAGTTCGGACTTTCACGGACGACCATTGCAAGGGTGTACCGTGACAACAAGAATTCCGGCAAAACCTCCAACCTACGATACCAGTGTGGCCGTAGAAAGACGTTGGATGAACGTGACCATCGTCGGCTGTCAAGAATCTTTTCACGCGATAGGCGTGCAACACTCTCGCAGGTATCATTGGAATTCAATGCTGGAGCCTCAACAAGCATCAGCGTCCGGACTGTGGAACGTACCCTGCGCGATATGGGCTTTGGGAGCCGACGCCTAACTCGAGATCACTTGGTGGGTGCACGACACAGGGCTATGCGCCTCGCTTGGGCACGGCAACACCGCCACTGGACACTTGATGACTGGAAACACGTAGCCTGGTCTGACGAGTTGCGTTTTCAACTGTATCGGGCAGAACCTGCTGCGGGAGGGTCCGTAATGGTATGGGGTATGTTTATCTGGACTTCACTGGGACCCCTGGTACGTCTACAAACATCTGTGACTGGCCAACGCTATGTGCGCATCCTTTGTGACGAGGTACACCCGTTCATGTCCTGCATTAATGCTGATGTGATCGGTCTGTTCCAACAGGACAATGCAAGTGTCGGGACTCCACATTATGGTTTGAGGTGCATTCATCTGAGTTTGGGGTGTTGCCATTCCCACCCAAGTCTCCAGAACTGAAAGTGATAGAACACATTTGGGATGCCATGCAACCCGCAATCGAACACAGAAATCCGATACCTCTGAATACACCCGAACTGTGGAACGCTGTGTAGGAAGTATGGTGTGCATTGCCTACAGAATATTTCCAGAAGCTAGTGGAGTCCATGCTCCGCCGTATTGCTGCAGTCCTGCGCTCCCGTCCGTGGGGTACCTACCAAATATTAGACTGGTGTACCAGTTTTTCTGGCACTTGAGTGTATATGTACACCCATGAGCCTTTTAATTATGACCACCTACTAATAAGATGCCGGACCTCCTTTAGCCCGAGAAACAGCGGCCACTCGGCAAGACATAGATTCAGTGAGTTCGCGGTTGGTATCCTGGGGTATAGGGTACCATAATGTCAACAGCAGGTACACCAGTTTTCGTACATTTCGGGGTGGTGGTGATTTAGAGCGAATCCGCTTTTCCAAGTAGAACCACAAATGTTTGATTGGGTTCGTGTTAGGTGAATTTGGTGGCCAGGGCATTTACAGAAAGTCATTGGCATGTTCCTCGAACCTCTCCTTAACGATTCTGGCAGTATGGCATGGCGCATTATCCTGTTGGTAATGGCCATCACCAGCAGGGAACACAATTGCCATAAATGGGTGAACTTGGTCAGCAATGATGTTTAGATACCTGACAGCTGTTAAGGATTTTGGCTATTGGGATAATGGGGCCTAAAGTATCCCAAGAAAATATCGCATACTGCATAACACCGCCGCCGCCGGCCTTTTTCCGCCCAACAGTGCATACAAGTGCCATAGCCTCTGTTGGTAATCTGCGTATCCGCGCTCGGCCGTCTACGTGATGCACCAGCCAATCATCCACGGTCCAATCTCGATGATCTTGGGCCCACTTCATGCGTTGTTGGCGATGACGTGCAGTGAGCATGGGGACCTGGCTGAGTCTTCGGCTGCGCTGGTCCATGCGCAGAAGACTGATCACCACTGTTGTAACTGTGCATGATTTATCGCACTGTACCGCTGCGGTTGCTGTGAGCAATGCGCTACAGTCTCCGCTTCCACTCTCGCATCAATGAGCTGCGGACGACACACGGCTGAAAGAAGGTTCGTCGTTTGGTCATATGTGCACCACTTTTTATACGTACTCACTACAGCAGCACGTGAACAACCCTCAAGTCGCGCCATTTACGAGATCGCAGTTCCGAGGCAACGTGCCATCACGATTTGTCGTTTATCAAACTATATATTCCTGGATGTGTGCCTTCAAGGAAAGACGTTTACTGTCCGTTACTGGACTTTTACAGCCACACGAAAAACAGGAGCCAAATGTTTAAATTTCATTGTAAACTGTGAGGAAACTTGAAGACTTCACTCATGAATCAAAAGCGAGTATTTGGTGAAAATACATGTTTTCCCCCTCAGACAAAAACAAAATGAATTTCTTCACAGAGGAAATTTATGGCTGGCGTTTTGTGAGATTTAAAGGAAATTATTTAAGTGGAATTTCTCACCTAACAAAAAAAAAAAACATGAACGCGCAGCATTATTTAAATTTGATGACTGAAAAAAGCGAACCCAGCAATCCACTCAAAACCAAGAAAACTGGATGATTTAGTTGCTTCCTCCAAGACAACGCTCGTCTTCACACTGCAGCTGTAAGGGCGTAGAATCAAAGGGAAATGGAGTGATACGTACTTGCTCATCCACCGTATAGTTCCGATTTGGTTGCATTGGATTTCTTCTTTTTTTGGAATGTTGAATGAATTTTTAGGGGGCCACAATTTACGAGTCAATGATGACGTCATTGCAGGTATACTAAGGAACTAAAATACTTCTTCAAACTTGGAATAAATTTCCAGAATGTTGGAATAAGTGCTTTGCAGTTAATGTTGAAAGGTGTGGTTGTATGTGTGTGTGTGAGTGTGTTTGTGTGTGTGGATAATTTGTTTAGAGTCAAATTCTCGTTCATGTTTTTTTTTTTTATTCCTCGCATTGTAAACTAATTCCTCGCATTGTAAATAACATTCCTCGCATTCTGAACTAATTTTCGAAATTAAAAGTAATCGTATCAGAAGCAAACGTCATTGAAGACCCTGGTGGCGCAGTGGTCTAAGCGCTGTCTTATGATCATTCGTCCGAGATGTGGGTCCGGATTCGAATCCGGGTGAGCCATGGATGTTTTGCTTTGCACTAAAGTTCTCCCTTCTCTGGAACCTGTGGCTCTAAATTAGAGACGGGCGACTGCTTGCAACCCATCGAGTAGCTCACTGTGGTCGTCAAACCCCGAAATAAAAGAAGATATTCTCTTAACAATATCGAAAAATAAATCTGATAAAGAAACCCATAATAAGTTTTATGTAATTATGAAAATAAGCATTGCTGAAACACAGTATTAACAGTGAATTACGATAGCCTAAAATCTCAGGAGCTTCGCAGAAGAGCTTACACGCCAAAAATCGGATTGTCATCTTCAAAATTTGTAAAAAGTTCAATGTTCATACAGATTTATAAGAAAAAAGATTTACGAAGAAAAATATCCAACAGAGGTTGCGTTGAAATAAAAAGAAAGGATTTAAACGTTTCCTGCGGAATTGAATTTTTATTACTCCTTGATTTGCCTTTCTGGTTTTCTGGAACCTGCTGCTTATGCCCTTTCAACATGAAAGCTAATAGCGGGACAGATAATATTATTTTTGAAAAGTAGTATTAATTTTAATGATATATTTTAAAATTCTTTATCCGATGACTCTAATGAGGCCGTTGCCAGCAACTCTGTAAAATAACGCGTTCCTCTTCTGGCAACAAAATAACATCAAAAAATATCACACATCCTTTGCTGAGCATTATGGGAAACTTCAATCATTAGCAGTGCTGAAGAATGCCTGTGAAACATCAATAACTGCGATACTGAGAACTAACGAAATATAGAATTTTTCAACCCGTAAAAAGAATTCCTCTCCCACTTCGTGTTTTCAGAAAACTCTCTTACCCTTTCGTATCGAACTTTTCCTGCGTATTGGAAAGCTCTTGTTTTATTTGTTCGGCTGAAAAAAAAAAAGAGGGTTCATTGGTGCAGCAGGGCATTAAGCCTTTTTCACTGTTAGCAAATCCATCGAAGTGACTTTTATGGAGTTTAGTTAACTGCGTGATGAAAGGGGGAGGAGGAGAACTGTTTTCCCCCAGACATTTTCGTCCGCCACCCTACCCATACCCCCATCGTCTTCCCATCCTACGCCGCACTCTTCACACGCCGGGTCTCCGAATTGTCTTGTAATTGCCCCAATGACTGTCGGGGAAATACATTCAGCAGAAGCTTCCATCCAAGTCAGTCAGTCACTCATTATTAAAGTCAGTGGACAGAGAAAAACAGCAAATGGGAAGAAACAACCAAACAACGAACGAAGCAGAGGAATAAATGAAGGGAATGGACCAGTAGCTTTCCAGCGAGGAGTAGGGAACATCCTGGTAGAAAAATAAATAAAAATAAAAACTCTATAGGCACGAGAAAAGCTAAAAAAATGACAAAACAAATTTTTTTCTCTTCCAAACAACAACCTCTTGATAACTTTCGAAGAAAACACGGCACACACTGCACAGTAAGAGCTTTTTGTCTCCTTTTTAATGACTTGAGTTTTTATTGTTCCATTTGTTTCCTTTAAACATTTGTTTTTGTCTCTCGCTTAACGAACTTGATGTGACAAAAAAAAAGAGGGGAATAAAACGACTAAACGCGGAGTTATAATTGGAGCATTTTAGGGTTCACTGTTTTTTGTTATGTTTTTCTTTAATCACTAATGTGGACTTTCGGTCGCTAAATACAGGAAAATATTTGAACACACAAATGTATTAAGCAAATGTCAGCTGTAGGGATTTCCTAAAGCAGTTAGAAATTAACAGTTTAATTTTGTGTTAGCTGTAAAATGTTTTTGAAGCAGAACGGACAATGTTCTTGAAGTGTAAAGACCGCAAATTCATTTAACTGCTTAAGCGGAAGATGTACCATTACCAAATTGTGCCAGAATTCTCAACGCAACCCAAACAAAAATATTCACATGGCGGCTTAGTTTTACGAAAGCTATAGCACAACAATTCCTCCCCCCCCCCCTCTTATCTCAAAAGTACCGACCATAAACCTCTTAAGGGCGATTAGCTTTCTCTTCTATTCCTTTATTCTGTACTCCGTGGCACAACGATTTATCGCGAAAAGCCAGCCCCTTGAATGTGGACATCATACCACTGAAACAAACATTTTCTCAATCCTTTCTGGAAGTGGCCGCAGACACTCACGTTTGAATATCACGATGATCATGATCATATGTAGAGGATTTTAGGAAGGGAGTGTCTGACCCCAGGTCTTAAACAACCCTTAGAAATAGAAGCTAGGAGATTTGGGCTAGAGTGCCCGATAGGAAAGTGACATGGAAGCGAAGTAGAAAGGGGGAGGAAGACGACCTTATTTATTACCGGGGGCCAATACCCGGGGTCCGACGGCTTAACGTGCCCATCCGACGCGCGGCGGGTATTTGGTGGATCGAGCGTTCGTACCTGCCTGGGATCGAACCTGAGTCCCTTTCCGTGGAAGTCACGAACGTTGCCCACGAAACCATCCGCGGCCCTCTAAAGAAAAAAGGGAACACGTTTGAGGGTCACGCTAGCAAATGGGGGAGTTTTGTGCCTGGGGCGGTATGTAGCGTGGAGTGAAGAAGATTTCAAGCAGGCGTTGAAGAGATTCACTCCTCGTTCACTCCAGGCTACATGTCGCCCCAGGCACAACACTCCTCCGTTTGCTGGCGTAACACTTAAACGTGACATTCATGACTGCGTGTCTGTGGCAACCATTAGGCTTCATGACGATGTTATATCCCGTGGAAGGAGTAATAGGTTAGGAAAGATCAGTATTTATCATCCCCCTATATGACGACTTTGAATAACAAAGCTGAGGGGCGAATAATGCTTTCTGATGCACAGGTTCACCGCTCCATTAGAATTTGGCTCATTTTTTATGCAGCCAATATATTCCTTCACTTTGCTAACTCGAGTTAAGTCATTCCAGCTAGCTAAAGTGTTAGTACACCGAAGAACGAAAAACATTATGGCTACCCGCCTAATATGAGGTTCGTACTGCACATGCTGGCAAAACAGCTCTTACCAGGAGAAATATGGATGCTACAGGATTTCTAAAGTTGTCTTGTGGTATCTGGTACCAACACGTTACGTTGCCAGCAGATTCTTCTTTAACTCTTGAAAGTTAAGTGGTTGCACCGCCGCATATCAGATTTGCTGTTCCAACATAAACAACAGATGCTTGATTGGACTGTTTCCTGGGGAATTTGGAGGCAAAGGTGTGTCCCGCTACCATTCACGAACCAACTAGGCAGTGTGGCATAGGGCAATGTCCTCCTGAAAGAAGGCATGACTAGAAAGGAATTCCGTTGCCAAGAAAGATTTGTACCTGGTCTATAATGATGTTTAGATGGGCGGTAAACGTCCTAGTTTCCTACACATGAATGACTGGACCCAGGATTTTCCGGGAGAACATTTACCAAACCATTACACTTCCTCCACCAGCTTGTTTTCGTCCCAAGTTGCATATTGGTGGTAACACTTTCCCAGATAAACGCCGCACACGTGCTCGGCCGTCCACACGGTGCAACAAGAAACCAGATTCCTCAGACCAGATGACCTTCTTCCAATCATTGAAGGTCCAGTGTTGATGGTCGCTTTCCCATTGTAGGCACTTTCGACGGTGAATCGATGTTAGCCTGGACACTGGGAGCAGTCTGCGACTACGCAGCCTCATTTTCAGCAGGGTTTAATGTACTGTGCGCTGTGGGCACATTACTCCGGTCACTAACTTTCAAAATATGTGCGAATTTTGCCACAGCATTCCATCTCTTGGCTCGTACCATACAAGATAGCCTCCGCTCAAGTCTAGCATCAATGAATTGCGGTTGGCCCAGACCTTGCCTAAGGTTCATGGTTTTTTCCCTCCTCGGACCTCTTTCTGAAGGTGCTAACCACGGATGAACCTGAGAATCCCACAAAACTTGCCATCTCGGAAATGTTTTGTCCTAGTCGTCTCGCCATTACAGTTTGGCTTTTGTCAAACTCATTTAAGACCGCTGTCTTTCCTATCTGAAAAACAAGAACAACACTGATTAACAGAGCTCAGTATCAGATGCTATTTGCACCGTTTCATGACTTTCACACACGCAGTCCTTTACCTTCAGTTGCTACGTTTTGCGTACCGTCATATGCCGAAGTCTCTGAAGAGAAATTGCTAAGCATAAACTTTTTCACTGTACTTATTTTATTTAAATCCTAGTTTCTGCAATATTTTAAGGATTTTTGGAACCGTTTTGAACATTATTTTCACAAAATGCTGTTTGTCTGTTTCTGGGATTCAGCTACCATCATAAGCAACTCTAAGAGGTATAAACTTAAGTGCCAGAAAAACTGGTACACCAGTCTAATACTTCGTAGGTCCCCCAAGGGAGTGCAGGACCGCAGAAATACAACGGGGTATGGACTCCAATAGCTTCTGAAAATATGCTTTAGGCAGTGCACACCATACTTCCAGCAGAGCGTTCCGCAGTTCGGGTGTATTCTGAGGTCTCGCATCACTGTGTTTGATAGCGCGTTACATGACATCCCAAATGTGTTCTATCACGTTCAGATCTGGTGATTTGAGTGGGAATGGCAACACCGCAAACTCAGATGAATGCTCCTCTAAACATAATGTGGCGTCCCGACACTTGTGTGGAGGTCCGTTATCCTGTCGGAACAGGCCCAACCCATCAGTATGAATGTAGGACATGAACGGGTCTACCTCGTCAGAAAGGATGCGCAGATAGCGTTGGTCGATCACAGACGTTTGTAGACGTACCAGGGGTCCCAGTGAAGTCCAGCTAAACACACCCGAAACCATAATGGACCCCCCTCCACACACACACACACACACAAGCAGGTACAGTTCCCTGTTGACAGGCGGAATACATGGCTTCATGGGGTTTGCGCCACACACGAATCCTTCCATCTGCCCAATACAGTTGGAAACGCGACTCGTCAGATCAAGCTACTTTTTTCCAGTCATCAGGTGTTGAGCGACGGTGTTGCCATGCTCAAGCGAGGCGCATAGCTCTGTACCGTGCACCCATCGAGGGGACTAGAGTTGGGCGGCGGCTCCCAAAGCCCATATCGTGCAGAGTACGTTGCACAGTCCGGACGCTGATGTTTGTTGAGGCTCTGGCATTGAATTCCGATGATACACGCGATAGTGTGTATCATCGGAATTAAAAGAGACCTCTTCCGTGGTACTCTGCTCCAGATGTCCATCGCATGCACTTCTCGTCGCAATGTCCTTTCGGAAATTGGTTGGAGTGGACTTTCATTGACAGTTTGGAGCAATTGTTTGCCTGGTTTGAAACCGATTTGCAGTTACTAGCCGTGAAACATGGCGGCAGGCCCTGTTCGTGAGAATCGTTTTCCGGCCACAGTTACGTCGCCGATTTGCAGTTGACTGCGAACTACACCACTGTTTGTAGACGTGGGAACGGCCAAACACGATGGCTCCTTTTTGCCACTCGGTAACGTCTGCCTTAGGACCCATCATCATCATCACCATTGTCAACCATTATCAATCCACTGCTGGACGAAGGTCTTTCCAAGCCTCTTCCACAACGGTCTGTCTTGTGCAGGTCTCCTCCATGTTACTCCCGCATACTTTCGAATTTCATCCACCCATCTCCCATGTGGTCTTCTTCTGGGTCTTTTCCTGTCCCTTGGAATCCAATCTAAAGTTTCGACTGTTCATCGATGGTCTGTTCTTCTGGCTGTGTTTCCAGCCCATTGCCATTACCGGGGTTTTACTCTGATCATGATGTCTTCCACTCTTGTCCTTTTTCTGATCCAAGAGTTCCTCTTCTTATCCCTCCTGGTTACACCAAGAATGCACCTCTCCCTGCTTCTTTGAGTTGTCTGCAGCCTTTGTATGTCTCTTCTAGTTTAGGTCCATGTCTCTGGAGGATACGTAACTACTGGAAGGATGCATTGATCAAACATTTTTTCTTAAAGACATAATGGCATGTTGCTCTTGAAAACTATGCTGTTTCTTCCAAAAGCTCTCCAGGCAAGTTTTATACGCCGATTAATTTCTTCATCAATGTGACCCTCACTTGATATCTGCTGTCCAAGATAAACGTACGCATCTGATATCTCCAGCTTTTCTACATCAATCGATAAATTTTTATTCCTTGTAAAAGCATTGTACATCACTTCTGTCGTTTGAAAGTTCATTTTTACTCCCACTTCTTTACTCTTGTCAGTACGTTCCTGGAACATACTCTGCAGCTCTGATGGGGTAGTTGCAAAAATGACTACATTATCAGCAAAACGAAGGGGAGTAACATAATTTCCATTAATCTTCATCCCTTTGTTTTCCCAGTTCAGTGATTGAAAGACATTTTCCAATGTAGCATTAAAGAGCTTGGGAGATATGGTGTCACTTTGTCACACTCCTTTTCCAATTTTTATGTGTGTTGTATTTTCAATTAGCCAAATCTTTGCACTTGCATTTTCATAGATGTTGTTAATAATATTAATGTATGCATCTTCAATACCGCAGGATTTCAAAGCCATTGTAACAGCTGATGGCTTCACCGAATCAAAGGCCTTTTCATAATCGATAAAAGCCATGCACAATGGAAATTCATATTCCCTCGCTCTTTCAATTAGTTCTCTCAGCACGTGGATATGATCTATGGTGCTGTAGCCACGCCTGAATCCAGCTTGTTCTCTCGGTTGAGCCATGTCCAGTGTCACCTTTAAGCGGTGTGAAAGAACTTTAGTGAAGATTTTATAAACCACTGATAGGCGGGTGATAGGTCTGTAGTTCCTGAGATCACCAATGTCACCTTTTTTGATGTAGTAGGATCATTGTTGCGTTGTTCCAATCCTCAGGAATCTTCCCTTCATTACGGCAGGGAGTGAAAACTTGGACGAGTACTGTTTCAATTTCTCCACTTGCTTCTTGTATGATGTCTACAGTAATTCCATCTTCTGCTAGAGATTTTCACCGCTTCATGTTCTTGATTGCATGTGCAACTTCTGCTGGGAGGACTGGAAGAACTCTGGTACTGGTATCTTTCATGGTGTCTGGACTGCATGTATCATCCCTTTCATATAATTTGGAGTAGAAATCTTTCACTCTTGTCAAAATTTCGCCTCTATTTCTTGTTACAGAACCATCTTCTTTTCTCAGTGCCATAATCTGTTTTCTTCCCTTACTGAGATGTTCCTTTGCTATCTTTTGGCTTTGGTTGTTTTCAATTGATTCCTAACTAGTTCACAGTTGAATTTTCTTAAGTCTTCAGTGATACTTTTTCGTACTGTCTTGCATAGCTTTATATATCCCATTTTGGGAGTCACATCTTCTTCAGTTGTCCTCATCTCTCTTCTTTTTTGCATCAACATTTTGGTCTTTCCTGATAATTTGTTCATATGCAATTTGTTTTCAGACCCAGCTAATTTTGTTGCTGTTTACATAAGAGCTTTGGTTACTTTTCTGTTAACTTCAGAAATATCCACTTCTTCTGAAGTTAGACCTTCTAGAACAGAGAATCTGTTCTTCAGTTCTAATTTGAAGGTATTATTATGCTTTTTAAGATTGGTCAGGTCAATACACATTGTTTGTTTTATGAGGTTGCCACGCTCGAGTTTAGCATTGAGGTGCATCTTACATCTTACCATTATATGGTCACTACCTGTGTAGAACTTGTTCAGAACACTGCAGTCTTCCATGACAAATTTCTTGTTATACATAATAAAATCAATTTCACTTGTCCATCCATTGAGATGCCTCCATGTTCATTTCCTTTGCGGCTTTTTCTTGAAAAAGGAGTTCATGATGAAAACTCTTTCGCTTCTGCAAACTCTACGAGAGTATTTCCACGCTGGTTTCTGTTGCCGTGACCGAATTTACCTACTGAAGTTTCATTCTGTTGCCGTTGCTTCAATTTTTGTATTGAAATCTCCCATAATTATCTTCAAGTGATGCTTGCCTTTATTATTTAGATGACGAATTTCCTCATACAATTCTTCAATTTCTTCTTCAGGATGACTTGTGGTGGGTGCATAAGTTTGAATAATCTGAGCCTGGTATCTTCTCGAGAGTTGGATAACGAGTCGTGCAACTCTGTCAGAGGAACATTCAACTTCTACAACTTTATCCTTCAGTTTCTTGTTTATTATAAGTCCAACACTACTAGTTCTGCCAGTATCTGTCCCACGATAATAGAAGAGATGTCCACTTTTCAGTTCAATGAGATTTTCTCCTTTTCTCCTTACCTCACTTAGCCCGACGATGTCCCACTTGATCCTTTGTAGTTCCTCTTCCAATTCATGAAGCCTTGAATTAGAAGATAGGGAGCGTCCATTTTAAGTAGCGAAAGTCAGCATCAAATAGCAGCCTAGTCCGTTCCTCCGGTGATTCTTAGCACCCTCTGCCTTCATGTCGCCTTAGCCTGGTACATTCCAGCTGCCGGAGACTGAGGGCCAAGATTTAAATTCTGGAGTCATTTTGGAGGTGTTTGGCTATAACTCACCACGCTGGCCAAGCGGGTTGGTGAGTGTGGGATAGCATTTCCTCTAATCCCGATGGTATAGTTATACCGCTATTTGCTGTCGTTAATAACGAGGCATAAAACTTTCAGACCCAATGCTTTCATGAACTACGATTTCTTGTATAATATATCTGTCAAAAACATTTATGTGGATGCAGACAATGTGATTCCCATGAGCTAAAGTTTTGATTCAAGTACTGGAAAAAGCATATGAATCATTTATAACTTTAAAGCTGAGTAAAGCATCAGTTTTCAAATATGTTATTAAGATATGAGACTGTAAAACCGTTGCTTTCGCATCGTATTGTTTGCAACTACTCAAAAAGTACAAGAATTTCACGCTGCATTAAGATCCATGCACAAATTTATTACAGAATGTGTAATTAATTATAGTAGTGATAGACTTCTTATACATACATTTCATAGAAAACGAAACTCTGCAATGTATTAAAAGTTGTATAAATAATTCTGGTACAAATACAGATGCAGTCTCTTCTACGAAAACCATGCTGTATTCACTTCGTGAAGTTGCGTTCGAGGCTGAATTCCGACTCGCTAAGGCAAATGTCTCATGCTGAAAGAAAATCTACAGAAACTGGAGATGACGAGAGACGATTTACTGGAGATGATGAGAGTCAATTTTCTGGAGATGATGGGAGACGATTTACTGGAGATGATGAGAAACGATTCTCTAGCGATGATGAGAGACGATTCTCTAGAGATGATGAGAGACGATTCTCTGGAGATGATGAGAGACGATTTACTGTAATGCTTCTACACTAAATGAAACACGGGCTGTAATATCAAGAAACGTGTTTTAAATCCTAGATAACTTGTTATGTAAAAGAAATAATTCTTCGCAACGTATAATAGAGACGCGTAGATAATGCCTTGCAGTATTCCCTAATTTAGTCACGAGGAGAGATGGCTACTTGCCAGCTTTAAACAAATTGACACTTCTACTGAATACACAGAAAATAAAACCTGTCTTTGAAATACTTCAAGCATACCGAATCATGAATCTGGGATGAAGGAAATCTTGCTTTAGAATGCGCAAATCTAACTCCTCTGAGTGTTTTTCCTGATATTTAGAATCTGAAATAGTGACTTCATAATCCTCTTTCCAACGAGCGTCGCATGTTGCTGTTATCCATTACACAGGGTGGATCAAAATGATATGAGTGATTAGAAACATTTATTGAAATAAATAATTAAATTTAGGCTATACTATTACAGTATTAAGTACCGCAACTGAAACAGTTTTTCATACCGTCCTACGTAGCATCAGTTTGATCATGTGTCGCCCTGAACACTTGAAAACAATAGTCCATTTTCTGCTAAAATCTGGTATTCAAGCGTTGATAGACACTTGCATATGCGATGCTTCAGCAAATTTACATTCTGTGAGAGTGTTGGTACGTACATAGTGTCCTTTACGTAACCATAGAGAAAAAATCAAGGAAAGTTAGATCTGGTGGCAGTGCAGGCGAGGCTGTAATCTCCGTTCTTCCAATTCTTCGGCAAGGCAACTCCGTGTTCAAAAGGGCTGTCTCAGCATGATGAATGTGAAGGAAGGAGCAAGGTATGATGGTTGTTAAGTCGTGAACTTTGCTGATAAATAAAATTCCAAGATACCAAAATCATTCTTCTGCCCACAGGCATGTTTTTGTTCTTCTGCCCACAGGCATGTTTTTGTTCTTCTGCACTAAATCGGCAACACAGTATGGCGTGCTGCTACTGCTAAGTGTTGCAAATAAATCCTTGGGCATACGTGTAATAACATATTTTGAGTTCCTAGTAAAATTATGCGTGTGGTACTTCCAAATATGGAAATCGTTCACATCATTTACTCATTCAGTATAACGAAAAAAAGACAGAAGGTGGGCCGGTTCGTGAACTATACTTTTGAGAGTATGGCAAAGCTGTCATTGACGTTACCCGCGATTTGTCGGGATGATTTTAAAGAGGGAAAATCCTAAAGATGTCCCCAAAGAGGAACGGTGTGAGCCGCTGTCTTCGGCCTCATACTCTTCTGTCCCTTTCGTGAGTGTACAACGGTCAATAGTATTATTCCAAAAATGTGGTCACTAAGTTCTGAAATGAGATAATACACTGCTGGCCACCCAAAATGCAACACCAAGAAAGAAGCATCCGATTGGCCTGAAATTCCAGCATGTGTCGCCCGCGAGAGGACATGCAAACGATTAGCATTGCAGGGCATATACAAATCTTGTGCGCCCGGCATGCCACCGAGAAGCACTATAAGAAGGGTGCACAGAAGGCGGGGTGTAAGTAGTAGAAGTGTGTTGTGCTGCTGGACTTGTGCGCGGGAAGCTTCTTGATTCCTCGTCACAGAATACGGCAGAATATGCAGGAGGGACTGACGGACCGACCTGAGCGATTACCGCAGCAGCGGCACACCCCCGAACGAGAGGACCGGCATGTTGTGTGGCGGGCATTGACAGCTCGCACCGCCACATCACACACGTTAGCGGAGGAATTAGGGTGTGTTGCGAAACAACCTGTGTCAGCACGTACCGTTCGACGTCGTCTGCAGGAGCGGGGACTTGTCGCACGGCGCCCATTGCTCTGATTGCCATTGACGTTACACCATCGGCCAGTACGGCGGCAGTGGGCCGTTGAACGCCGCTCCTGGACTACGGAATGGCACGACATTATCTTCTCCGACGAATCCCACTTCTGCCTGCAACACCACGATGGTCGGATCCGCGTGTGGCGGCACCGCGGCGAGAGACTGTATGCCGCCTGCATTATGCATCGCCATACCGGTCCGTCGCTAGGCGTCATGGTTTGAGGCGCAATTGGATATGACACCCGCAGCACTCTGGTACGCATCGCCGGTACACTCAACATCCACCGCTACAACTCCGACGTTTTGGAGCCTGTAGTCCTCCCTTACCTTCAAGGCCTGCCAGCGGCCACGTTTCAATAGGACAATGCGCGCCCGCACTTGACACGCATCGTGCAACAATTCTTCACCGCCCACCAGGTGTCACTGCTATCGTGGCCCGCCTGTTCTCCCGATATGTCGCCCATTGAACACGTCTGGTCGCTGATCGGAAACCGAGTGGCCCGGCAAGCACCACCCGTGGCTACGCCTGATGAACTGTGGCAACGTGTGGAAGCAGCCTGGACCAACATACCCCAAGCCCACATCCAAAGCCTCTTTCCTTCGATGCCGTGGCGTGTAGCGGCCGTTATTGCCAGCCATGGGGGCCACACGGACTATAGATGTCTGCGTGTTCCGCAAGTCGCACGGGCCTGTAAGCTCAATCGTTTCATCTTTATATCACTTGTTATGCGTCCAGTAAATCTGGTTTGCTATCTCGTGTTCTTTTTGGTGGTACATTTTGAGTGGCCAGCAGTGTATATTCAAAACAAATTGTTTCAATGACCAACTCTCTTCCACCCTCCCTCTCTCTCTGTCCCTCCCTCTCTCTCTCTCTCTCTCTCTCTCTCTCTCTCTCTCTCTCTCTCTCTCTCTCTCTCAGTCGTTCTTCTCATTAGATTAATTAAACGAATTTACTAGTGCATTAGCACACTATCAATAAAGAACTTCTTTAACTACCGTAAATTCCACTCGACACTTATTCAAAGGAAATCACTAAGATTTATCAGCGCCTTCTAAACTTGTGCATATGCAGTTTTATCTTCCAAATGCCACTACTTCTTAAAAGGGAAATTTCTGTAGTCAACAGGTTATGATCACACTCCTAAGCACATACCTATTACTTCAGTGTGATATGATTTTTCAAATTACGCAGCAGTACCGCAACGTTATATTTACGCAAAATAGAATCATCGAAGAGCGCTACAGTATCTGAAGCTGATGGTTTCATCCGGCGTTCTGTTTTTAATATAAATGCCTATGATTACACAGCAAACAGATATTAAAGATACAACAATGATCTGAATTCACCCACCAGTGAAGAGAAAAGAAAGAAGCTGACTTCAAGTAATTTGGGTAGGGACTTATAATGAGGAAAACGTTTCATAAAGGGCAGGCTTTTTTATGACCGTGCAGGCTGCTACGTTAGAACTTCATACTTGTATGGAACAATTTTTAAAGCTTCGTGCTGAAATTCTGACGTGATGCAAAATATTCCACAAAGAAAACCAGAACCCAAAGCATATGCTGACTCCTAAGTTTCACATTCGTGTAATATCAGTCCCCTAGTTACCAAGTGGTGTGTAGCGCTGGCTTCAGACCCATGTGTTTGAGACGAGCCCTTTTTCGAGTTCCGGCTTAGGTATGGATGGCGCAGCTTCAGAATCATGTGTTTGAGACGAGCCCTTTTTCGAGTTCCGGCTTAGGTATGGATGGTGCAGCTTCAGACCCATGTGTTTGAGACGAGCCCTTTTTCGAGTTCCGGCTTAGGTATGGATGGTGCGGCTTCAGACCCATGTGTTTGAGACGAGCCCTTTTTCGAGTTCCGGCTTAGGTATGGATGGTGCGGCTTCAGACCCATGTGTTTGAGACGAGCTCTTTTTCGAGTTCCGGTTTAGGTATGGATGGTGCAGCTTCAGAACCATGTGTTTGAGACGAGCACTTTTTCCAGTTCCGGCTTAGGTATGGATGGTGCAGCTTCAGACCCATGTGTTTGAGACGAGCCCTTTTTCGAGTTCCGGCTTAGGTATGGATGGTGCAGCTTCAGACCCATGTGTTTGAGATGAGCCCTTTTCCGAGTTCCGGCTTAGGTATGGATGCTGCAGCTTCAGACCCATGTGTTTGAGACGAGCCCTTTTTCGAGTTCCGGCTTAGGTATGGATGGTGCAGCTTCAGACCCATGTGTTTGAGACGAGCTCTTTTTCGAGTTCCGGTTTAGGTATGGATGGTGCAGCTTCAGACCCATGTGTTTGAGACGAGCACTTTTTCCAGTTCCGGCTTAGGTATGGATGGTGCAGCGTCAGACCCATGTGTTTGAGACGAGCCCTTTTTCGAGTTTCGGCTTAGGTATGGATGGTGCAGCTTCAGACCCATGTGTTTGAGACGAGCCCTTTTTCGAGTTCCGGCTTGGGTATGGATGGTGCGGCTTCAGACCCATGTGTTCGAGACGAGCCCTTTTTCGAGTTCCGGCTTGGGTATGGATGGTGCGGCTTCAGACCCATGTGTTTGAGGCGATCCCTTTTTCGAGTTCCGGCTTAGGTATGGATGGTGCGGCTTCAGACCCATGTGTTTGAGACGAGCCCTTTTTCGAGTTTCGGCTTAGGTATGGATGGTGCGGCTTCAGACCCACGTGTTTGAGACGAGCCCTTTTTCGAGTTTCGGCTTAGGTATGGATGGTGCGGCCTCAGACCCATGTGTTTGAGACGAGCCCTTTTTCGAGTTCCGGCTTAGGTATGGATGGCGCGTCATGGAACCAGGGTCTTCAAATTGGGGACCGGCTTATTTCAATTAGAATGGTCATGTACACTCACGGAGAATGAAACTTGCGCACCAAGAAGGAAGCATCGGACTGAACTGAAATTTTATGGACGTAATAATACAGATGAATGATACACGTGATGGCAAAAACAGAGCTGCAGGAAAATTACAGATGGGAGCACATAGAGCCGTAGGATCTGATCCACATACCGCTGGCCCGTCTATGATGCATGTACCATTTCTAGAGCTGATTGTCTATCGTAGGCAATAGCTCTCCACACCATAATTCCTGCAGTGGGGGAGGTGTGGCGCTTGATAGCGAAGTTGGGATTGTGTCGTTGACCTCTGGACCTCCACACTCGGACATGGTGATCATCTGTCCCCAAAACGAAGCGACACTCATCGCTAAATACCACACATCGCCAGTTTGTGGAGTTCCACGTCGCTCTGGTCCGGCACCACTGCACACGGAGCCGGCGATGTTTCGGTGTTAATGGAAGCACACGTAAGGGGCGCTGGGATCGTAGATTCGCTTCCGCGAGGCGTCGGGAAATGGTTCATGGGCACACTGGAGCCGGTACATCTGCCTGCATAGTGGACCACGTCCCCGTGGGATCCGTTCGTGCCTGACGCACGATCCGTCTACCCTCTCTACCTGTGGACCTCTTACTCCGCCCGGAGCCGCTCCGTCGTGTGGAGTGCCGTCACGTGTCCACTGCTCCCAACACAGTTGGACGGCATGGTCAGAACGATCCACGTGGCGGGCTATACCGCGGGCCGACCTCCCTGCGGTTTTCAACCCGATGATCAAGCCTTTCTCAGAGTCCGTAAGTTGCGTAAATTGACGTCGGCTCTGGCGTGTACCAGGCATTCTTATCACTCTGTACCCTTAATTCCGTCAGCCGGTGCTTTTCGATTTTATGGGACATCGACTATATGCTGGTTTTATAAGGCTGCCGGTTCGTGCTTGTAGCGCCACCACAGGATGGGAGGACATGAGCAATCGCACCAAACGTGGATCATTTGCACACCAGCACAAAATTTATCATGAGTACCTAAAATGTGTGGTTTGTGGCATTCCTATAGTTAGAAATGAAATCTGATGCAAAAAATCCTGAAATCGATAGCTCCAAATGTACAAGATTTTGTTTTAATGTGTAGCGGTCGAAGAGAAATATTTTACCCAGGATTTAATTTAAGGAAAATTTCTTGCTTATTAGATATGCTCGAAAAGTGCTATCATGTACTTCGGGGTAAAAGCGAAAAATATTACGATTGGTACGGATGTCGTTTTGATGTGTAGTAAATATTCATAATATCCATCTGATCTGAGTGTTAGTTTGTGTGATCTCGTGCCTTTCTTGTGAGTGTTCCTTTAATCCTTTGACTAGCAATGCCCCAAACAACACACATAATAGGCACTCATGATAAATTTAACAAAGCCGTTTTCGTCCACCGATGGAGGTGTTCGGATATTTCAGAACCAATATTTTAAACTGATTAAGTGCGAAATGCTGATGATTAACCCGGTAAATAAAGCAGATGTAAAGAAATATTCCTCAACGATGCTGTATGGAATGCAATATCAAACATTTTCCAGATCTGAACAACGTTAAGAAACCGTTGATTCAGAATTTCGGAAAGCAAATTGAAAAAAAAAATTAAATATTCGAAGTTAAAATACTGAATGAAGCTGTAAAATTATCAACAAGCATCAACTTTCGTTAATATAGAAGGAATTACAGCCACAGGAGATACCTTTTCTAACAACGCTTCTCATTGGTAGAATAGGAGACGTCACATAAGGGACCGTATATGCAATTACCAAGGTGTGTCTTGCAGCCGTCGGAGATTATACAATAATAATTAGAATTACTCGTGATGGGAGTTAACTCTTTAGCTAGCCGGAACAAATTATTTTGGTTTTAGCAAAGTGGGTTGAAATCAGCTCCAAAGAATATATTCGCAGTCTAAGAAGTGACGTGACGTACCACGGAGGTGTATCACGTGTCCAGACGATAAATCTGTAGTGGTGCATTCCGTCCATATAGCTTAGTTGGGAGAATAACTTACTCCGGAGTGAAGGAGCGCCGTTTCTATCTTCGTCAGGGACAAACTTGTGTTTTCACAATAGTGCGAACCGCACTGGAAGAAATTCCTTAGAGGTATGTTTAATGGTACCTACGCAGCTAGCTCGAAAGAGCGACCAGCAAGAAAAGAGCATCAGAAAGCACTGCTTACCTCCTTTGCTTTATTACTTAAAGTAGTCACTTGGAAATGATTGACACAAATCCTTTTTGCCTGATTACTTTGCGATAGTGCTGTAATATTTTCGACGAACCTATGAACACAGAAAGAAGATACTTGATTGCCATTGCCCTTTTTCCATTAATGCCTTGGGTCACATAGCAGAGAACGAAGGACTTGAAGAACAGAGCGCTTATATATCACCTGCGACAACTTTGTGATCCGTATGAGAGGGTAAAATGAATAGTTTTGCAGCGAAAACAAACAGCGTTCACAAATCTCGGCCCCTGCGGGCATATGTGTGTTTGGGGAGCGAAGAAAATTGCAGTCAAAGCGTCCGCAAGCTGCGAATAATTTTGAGCACCATTTGGCTGCGTCTATCCGCCGTTTATGGGGTTAAAGCCTGAAGGATAATAATATCAAGTGTTTTCTTGGGGGCACAAAAAATTGGATTTTGTATTTGTTGGAATCAGTGAACAAAACCAAAATTTGTCGGAAAAATTTGAACCAATTTATTTATTTTTTTGTTAAAAGCTGTTGAGCACTTTGTCATTAGAGATTTGGTCATATTCGACCCAAAATTATAAACTTCGGAACTGAAATTGGTAAATAAAATAAACTGCAGAAGTTATTAATTTTCGTGTCTGAATAAAACTATTCAAACTGCGGACTCTGCTGCAAATTAAAAGCTTAAAAAGGGGAAATTTAATACTGGTGGAAAGAATCACAACAAATTATCATTATTTTTACCATACTTTCTTCAAGAAATAGACGGAAATATTGGGTGTGTGCATAAGTTCTACCTGTTTTTGTAGGCTACAAAGAAAGGAAGAAAACACAACAAATAACGTACCTAGGATTTCACATAATTGCCATCATTCTGTATGACCTCTTGACATCTATCTATGAGTAGGTGAATCCCACGCCGGAAAAGCTCCTGTGTTTTAGGGTCAACAAAGTCATGCAATGACGTTTTCACATCGTCCATATCATAGAACGTTTGGAGAGCGAAGGCGTTCTGTAATGATTGAAAGAAGTGGTAATCCGTAGGTGCCAGGTCAGGGGAACACGCCGATAGAGGAAACACTTCCCAACCAAAATCAAATAATTTTTGCCGAGTGATTAAAGCAGCATGAGGTCTGGCGTTACCACCATGAAGGATAACGCCTTTGCGATTGACGAGAGCTGTCCGCTTTAATGTCAGTTGTTCTCGCGATCTGTCAAAATGTTGGCAGTAGAGGTCAGCATTTATCGTTCGGTTAGGTGACACCTCCTAGTGGATTATTCTCCGGACATCCCACTAAACACTCAACAAAACCTTTTTAAGACGCAGTCCTCATTTTGAGGTCGATGGAGCAGGCTCCGCACCTTGGTACACAGTCCGTCGACGGTTTATATTACGGTATGGTACCCATTTCTCATCACCCGTTACAATTCGTCCCCAAAACGGTTCATTTCTGTGACGAGAAAGCAAAGAAACACAGGTACGGATTCTCTCCTCTAGTTGCTTTGCAGAAAGCTAGTGCGGAACCCAGTTATCGAACTTAGGGATGAACCGAAGCGCATGCATCTGTCTTTCGACTGTTGTTCTGTGTTCCGATAACGTTTTAGCTAATTCCTGAACGGTTGGATGTGGGTCATTTGCTATGGCTTGGTCCACATCCTCGTTAGAAACCACGGACGGACGTCCAGGACGTGGTTGATCTTTGAAGCTTCTCTCTCACTCACGGAATTTTCGAAACCAACGGCGCACCATCAACTGCATCCTCCCCATACACTTGACAGATGTTGCGGAAAGCCGCGGCTGCAGTTCTGCCTTTATCGCACTCGTACAGTAAACAATGTCTATTGTGCTCCTTATCGCATGCCATGTTACACAGTCAGTGACTTCCGTTACAAATGACTTACTCGGACAAACCTAATGCCTCTATTTGCTCTGCTGCTGCACGTTTTATTGGCCGAAAGTTAGGCATCGCAGGGTCATCTGTGACGTAACTACTCCAATCGCAATTTGCATCTATTACAAAAACTGGTAGAACTTTTGCACACACCCAAAAATGTCGGCCGCCTGGGAGCCCGAGTGTTCAACAGTGTTGGCTTTGGTTCTTTAGTTCGAGATGGGTCCGGTTTCGAATCCCAGGTGAGGTATTAATGATGTGTTTGTCTTACGACACCTGCACTCTCCCTTCCCTCGAACCAGTGGCTCTAAATTAGGGACGGGGTACTGTTTACAACTCATTGAGTTGCCCATGGTACTCGTGAATTCACCAAACAAACAAACAAACCATAGTACCGAAACAACTGAATTTCTCAAATTCCAATTAAAATGTTCCACTCCACACTTAAATTTCAAAGATGTTTGAAAGACGTGATTTAAATCCCTTTATACTATGTGACGTGCCTGCCCAGCAGGACGCACACGACATAAAGGCAGATAGCAGCCAGAACGAACGTCCGCGTAGCTTAATTGGTAGAGCAACTTATTCCGGAATGAGAGGACCCGGGTTCGAGCCCCGGCGTGGACAAAAATGACAGAGAAATTTACTTTGTAATAACTACATGAAAGGAAATACAATACATGCGATAAAGAAATGGATTATTTGGACAACATTCTGAAATGTCGAAAAAAAAACTGATTTATGAAAAAATGTCATTGTTACCTATAAAGTGATGAAAATTAAGAAAAATGTTTCGATAAACCAATTTGTTTTCTGTTTCATTCGTAACTAAAATATTAGGAGACAACGACCAGTTTTCCAAGGTACAAATGGAAGGAAAGGGCATATGACTTCTCTGAACGTGAATCTACAGACCTTTTTCATGTTTGTTCCTCAAAGCGTCAAACAAACTTTCCAAGAATGCCATCTGGCGTAGTCATCTCCATGTAATTGACTACGTAATGAAGAACACAATATGTTTTTCACAAACGAAAGGGCCGAATCGGATTCCCTCATTTTTTTTTTTTTTTTTTTACCTTATCTTGGCTTTCACTTTCTCTCTTGGTTACAGTATGCAGTATGTGTTGGATTCATATTTTCTCCTCCATAGGGAGAAGTTATTCGAGAGTGATAGCTTCGGAAATGCAGTGGGAATCTTTCCCCAATTACTTTCTTGCTGGGCAACGCAGTAAAATGCCAGCAACATGAAACCAGAAATTAAAGAACAGCATAATATCTTATTAGTGGGAAGCACCATTTCATTTAATGATTAATATATTTTTAACAGACATGGTAATAGAAATCCCATGTTCGTCTCCAAACAAAACTTTAGAAGAAAATGTTAGATGTATATCTTATTTTCCCGGGAAATGCTTCCAAACGAAACCGTTCGTATGATATGAAAATTTAAAGAATGCAGTTATGATCACTGATAATGAAAGCAATTTCTGTTTGTTATTTGAACTACAAGTGATTGAACAAATAACACATTGTTGATGTATAGTTCTAGATAGATTTTAATGTACAAGCTTAATACCTGCTGCTAAAATCGTATACTAATAATTTAAAACAAGCTGCAATATTTTTTGCGACAATTTTTATTCGAGTTTTATAAGACATCTATAGGGTGAATTTAGTGAAATAATCAACTAAAAGATAGTTGTATTTCGAGTATTTTTTATGAACAAGGCGACGTGAAAATCTTTGAAATACACTGCAAACTAATGGTGGAAATATTTTTATGGAAAAAAAAATCACTTTATTTCTTGCCAAAATACTAATTGTCGTAGATCGAATCAATATAAAATATAAATAATTCTGTATTAAATCATTATCAAAAAGATTCTAAAAAGACGTTTCTTTCAATAGAAATTCATGTTCCATTTTTTCTCAAATGAATATTTTTGGTAACCTTTTGAAGAAAATCAAGCAGCAATTGTTTTGGCCATCGAAATGCGATTAGGATAAATGCTTTACTCATGAAGATGTGATTTCACCGTTCCAACTGACTACTCGCAACACTGGATCATTATGATAAACGGACTGTAAATGTAAGAGATTATGTACACGTGTCAGATGTTGACACCTATATAATTCCTTAAATTCCTACTAGTAACACTGATTCATTTAGAAACTGCCAAAACGTTGGCTAAAGCTAAAATATGCGTATTTATTTGGATATTAGCAGCACCACAATACTTTTCATTCTGTATTACAAGCATCAATACATACACCGTCGAGTCACATTATTGTGACCACCTCATACTTCTGACGTCAACGGCGCGTAGCCAATGAGTAAAGGAACGGGTCGTGAGCTGGCTCGGAGAATATATAAGGCGTGCTGTAAGCATTCTGAAAACATATCACTCGTTGCTGTCATAGATATAAGAAGCGATTTATTAGATGTGCAAAAAGGGATGATTATAGGCTTTCGGAAAAAGGGTGGCAGTATTTCTGAAACAACGCAGTTTGTGAACTGTTCGCGTGCTGCTATGGTTAAAGTGTATCGTGATTGGAGAAATGGCACCATTGCGAATAAGCGAAGTGAAAACTGCGGAGCACCAGGTGCCATTGATGTGAGAGATGAACGTCGGCTTCGAAGGTACGTGAGGGTCAATCGACATGCTACAGTGAAGCAACTCACTGGCTGAATGTACTAGGGGGCTAACGGAAGTGGGTCTAATACGAGAGTTCAGCGAACCCTGCTGCGTATGTGGCTCCCATGCAGACTATTGGTCACTGAACCTATGGTAATGAAGGTGCATCGGCAGAAAAGGCTTACATTGGCACGGCAGTATCAGAATTGGACCTCCGCTGATTGGCAAAGGATTGCCTTCTGCGATGATTCACGTTTCCTGCTTCATCGAACGGATGGACGTTGGCGTATAAGGCGAGAAACATCGGAGAACAAACATTCTTCAACCATTGCTGGAAGCTGGAAGAACACAAGCTGGTGGGAACAGCGTTATGGTCTGGGGAATTTTTTCGTGGCATTCTCTGGGATCACTTATACCTGTGGAAGGAACTATGGACCGAATTCGTTATGAATCCATCCTTGTAGGCTACGTAGATTGTCTTCCCTGGGGTGGATGGGATCTTCCAGCACGACAATGCGATGTGTCACATAGCTAGAAACGTCCAAGAGTGGTTGGAAGACAACGATGAAGACTCCAAAGTACTTCCCTTTCCTGGCCTCCCTATTCCCCAGACATAAACCCAATTGAGCAACTGTGGGACAACCTCGATCGTGTTGTTTGCTGTATGGATCCTCCACCACGCACCCTCTAGCATCTGTCAGATGCACTGCAGCCAGCATGGCTCCACAAACTTGTGAACACCTTCCAGCCCCTTATTGAGTCACTCCTAGCTCTTCTAGCTGGGTTCCGCGCTGCCACCTTCGCTTACATTGGATATCAGCTAGTGGTCACAATAATGTGACTCGACCGTGTATATACACTCAGTAAATAACACATTAGGCATATGTGTGATGCGCAGTTCCATGTGCATCCCCAGCGCAGAGTGAAACAGACCCAACCCGAACGCAGGTGATAAATAGACCAAACATTGTATCGCAGTGGACAAAAAATGGGTAAACATGACGATCTGAGCGACTTTGATCGTCGACGCAGAGTCGGCGCAACAGAGATACCCAAGTAATAAGAATCCTAGCGTTCTCGAGGACATCCTTGTTATGGTTATACCGCGAGTATACCATCGATGGACGTACTATCACTCATAGAGTAAGCGGTTGCAGACCACACGACATTGATGACTGGAGACTGATCCCCTGGCAAAGGCGGAAGAAATCACATCCGGGTTAAATGTAGGAGGCAGAAGCAACGTGGACGAGCGATCGATACGGCATTCACTGCATACACTGGACCACGGAAACCGCCGTCCTACTCTTGTGCTGCTGTGGACTGCTCGTCATAGAATATTACGACTCGCCTAGTGCTGGTAATATCAAAACTGGACGTCTGAAGAGTTGCGCCGCGTCATGTGATCAAGTGAATCCCGCTTTTCAGCTGCACCGAACTGACAGGAGGGCGCTGGTGACCGCGTCGTACCGGGGCGGCTCAGTAAAGTTAAAAATTGGCGGCATACTCATTGGCAGACAGAGGATAGGTGGGGTTGACGCACACGTATTATTTGGATTTCTGAATAATGATTTAAGAGTATAATAGGTGAGTAATGGAATATGTACGTTGGCTGAAGTAAAACAACAGATAAAAGTTCCTTGAATTGTGTCCACTGACTCTTACCCTCTAAGTGAAGGTTGCATTGAGTACATTGGTGCTGCTTTTGCTTTATGTATGTCGTTAGAGAGATATTATTCTCACGCGGCTGTCAATTAGGAAATCCTAAACTTTTATATGTCATAAAATGTGTAAGAGAACAGTTCTAACCATAAACGACGAAGCAACCATCATTAGGGAGCTGGAAAATGTTACCATATGTTATTACACTGGCATACAAAAATTAAGGACGAGACGGTTTTTCGAATGTAACGTCGTGTAGACGTCCTCCACATCGAGTCAAATCATACCATAAGATCCCCAAGATGTAAGAATATGGAACATGTGAGCAAAACCGTCCAGACAAAGAATTCAAACGATACAAAGGCACTTTATTGAAAAGGTAGCTTCAAGCACACCTGGACAGAAGACAGAAACGCCCATGTGACTGGCGGCTGCCAAGAAAAATCCAGTCTTTAGTAGGGGATATGATCACCCCTGACTGCGCTGCAGGATTTACAACGTCTGTCCATGCTGACCACGAGGTTGTCAAGGATCTGTTGAGGCATCGCGGCCCATTTCCCTTGTAGCGCCAATCGCAACCGCGGAATCGTTGCTAGTGGCTATTGTCGTGCTTCCAAGCGTCTCCCGAGAACGTCCCACACGTATTCGATTGGATTTAGGTCCGGGGACCTTGCGGGACAATCCATGCTTTGAATATCCGCACTCTCCAACAGCTCTGCGACAGCCACTAAACGATGAGGTGTAGCGTTGTCGTCCATGAAGAGGAACTCAGGACCCACAGCACCTCTGAACAGACCACGTGAGGCAGGAGAACCTCGGTACAATAGTGGACACCAATGACTGAACCTCCTTGGAAGATGTGAAGGTCAGTACGGCTACCAAGCATGATACCGCCCCAAACGAGAACTCTGCCACCTCCAAAGCGGTTCTTTTCGATGATGTTGGAGGTGTGATTGCGTGTTCCCTGCTCTCTCCAGATGTGTATACGTCCAGAATAGCTCGTCAGACTAAATCGGCTCTCATCCGTAAAGACAACTCGACATCATTGCTGATGTGTCCAGTTCTTGTGTTCCTGGCACCACATAAACCGCCGTCTCCGATGAGCAGGCGTAAATGACACACACCGTACTGGTCGTCGTGCAAATAGACCACCTTTGTGCAGCCTACTGGCCACGGTAAAACGCGATAACGGACGTCAAGTTGTTCCTGTTGTTTGAAATGCTCTCCAAGCTCGTGAAACGGTGCTGTGAGTGATCCCTAACTCCACGGCCACACTAGTCACTCTTCGACCTTCTTCCAACTTCACAATGGCGCGACCTCGGGTAAAGTCATCCAGATGTCGTCTTCTGGACTGCATGTTGGCCATATCACACTGTGGCAGCAACTCGACGTCGTTCAAACCGATGTACACCGTGCAATAGCTTTCACCGAATTGCTGAGCATACATCGCCCGTGTGCTTTGTACCTTACAACCCCACCCCCCGTCATGCTGCATATATGCGCATGCCCTACCGTTCCGGACCCTAGTCTATTTTCTGAGTAGTCTTTCGGTCTGTTCTGCCTGCTCGTTCCGCTGGTACGCTAATTTCTCTTCTTCGTCCTCAATTTTTGTACACCAGTGTATATGCTGGTCACAAAAAGTTAGGAATATTGCGATTTCGAAGGCAAAACCTAGTGATATGCAGATTTAGCGACTACTGGAGATTGGTTATCAGCGTGAGTAGCTACGTCCTATGTAATATAGCAATTACAACATAGCACGTTGTTGCGAGCTCCAATAAAAGTACCCTTCGAGAAGTAGAAAACGGGTCTTTTCAGGGCTTGGTCTAAAAGTTTGTTGAATGTTTTGCCTTCAGTTTTGGATTTACCTGAAATGATACCAACGCGACATTTAAGAGAATTGGCAACAGAAATAGTGCTATTGGCATGCTACTGGCAGGTGTACTGCAAATCGAAATTGTTGCTTCTTTAGGATCTTCGCAAAGTGTAGTAAGTCTGCTACACACAAGATTTCTACGGCATGGAAATGTTTCAGATCAACCCAGAAGTGGTTGCCCTCGGACAACCACCAGGAGTCAAGATCGTTACCTAATACTAAGTGCTCAGAGAAAGCCTACGATCAGCAGAAGCCAATTCGCTGAATAACGTCAAGCTGTTGTTAGTCGTACGACACCGTCTTCACGCGTACGGACTCTGTGCAAGGATAATGCTCAGATACCTGGGTCCAACAGTACATGTCATGGAATACAGAGTGGCACCATGTACTTTTCACAGACGAATCCCGTTTCACTCTTTATAGTGATAGTCGACGAGGGAACGTATGAAGGGTATCTGGCGCACGAATACAACCACTTTATGTGCAGTCCATCCACCCTAACCAGCGGCAGTTCTGCTCTGCGTAGGTGTTTTAATGGTTGTACTTCTTTATATGTTTGTCAAAGCAACATGAATGTCTCCGTGCACCGAAACGAGATCATTGTGCCTATTGTCAAACTGTTTCGTGCTGCCATTGAACGTACGTTCCGTTTCGTTTCTCGATGGCTGTGCAAGCAGTCATGGTGCCTGGAGCGTGCTTCGGGAGCTGGAAAATCATGGGGTTGAAGCTGTCTGCGACATCTGTTGCTCTTACTCCTATTGAGAACATTTGTGACGCTGTACAACGACGGTTGGATAAACACTATCCATACCCCAGTACACTGGCAGACCTCCGTAACCTGTTACCTGCAATATGGGAAAAGCTGCCTCAGACACTCATCAATAATGTCATTGCAAATATGCACGGTAGATGTCAAAACGGTCGTCGACACAGAGATGGTGTTACCGGGAACTGAAATCCAGAGGCATGGACATTCTCGGAATATATCATTTTGCTTATATTGCAGTGCTGCTCTGTTCTGTGTAGAAATTGCCCAATATTGTTTTTGTTAATGCACCCTTTATTGTTTGTGTTACGTTGCCTCACCAATGTTATTTCAATATGTGTTCCTTGAGTCAGAGAATGCATTCTTCATTTCATGCAACATCCCTAATTTTTTTACTAGTGCATATATGTAAACTAGTGCATATATTTTTTCTAGTGCATATATTTTTACTAGTGCATATAATGTAAACATACATATATCCATATTGTCAGGCAAACATATACAGTATTTGCATGGTGGGAGTTTTCACCCTAAAACAGCGCTAGCGAGCGTCTAGTTTTAACAAGGATTTCTGTCTGTTCAGAGCTCCTCGGCATAACGGAAAATTTTCTCCTCCCAGAATTTTTCCAAAGAACTTTCAAGCAGCAGATATTTCTAAACTGAAGGGAAATGGCTTCTCCCCATCGTGTAGAGAACAGTTATCAATGCGTATACTTAACGTTATAAGTCATATTAACACTCATCGTCAAAAAAATAGTTGTACTCGGAAGGACGCGTCGGATTGCCATGCTATTCGGGAGAAAGATAAAAGTGACCAGGAAAAATAATTGGTTAAACATTGAGACTGATATGGACAATATTTATTGAGCTACACGCCAATAACTAGTGTCTTTCAGTATGGCATCGGGCCTCCATGTTTGCTCACACAGCATGCCTCACGTCTCTGTATGGAGTTGTACATGTTGCTAATGGTGTCCTGCGATAAGCCATCCCATGCAGCTTGAATCTTTTCACGCAGTTCCTGCAGATTGTGTAGTATGGGTGGAGTGTGGATAGTGCGTTCAATAGCATCCCACAAATTTTCAATCGGCAATAAGTCTGGCGATGCTGCTGGCCATGGCAGAGTGCCAGTGCCTTGAAGGCAAGCTCTCTGGACAGCAGCACTGGGCAGACGAACGTTGTCCTTTTGGATAATCGCACCGAAGTGAGCGTTCAGAAGAGATAGGGCCACTGGTTGCAGGACCTCATTAACGTAATGTTGGTCAGTCAAAGTGCCTGTAACGAACACCAGGCTTTCTGGACTTGTGACGCTCGACAACAAACCGTTCATCTTGGCGCTGACCGCGGTGCCTCCACACACGGATTCGTTGGTGGTCTCCTCCGAGACAAAGACGGGGCTCTTCACTCAAGATGACTCTCTGCCATTCTGAGTGACTCCATGACAGTCTGGCATGACATTATTGCAATCTTTGGTGACGATGCAATGGTATTAAGGGCAGTTGTCGTAACAGTCTGCGTGCGTGTAGTCCTACGTTCTGCAGCCGTCTGCCAATGGTGCTGGCACTAATCGGACGATGCATGGAGGGCTGGAGGGCACCATTGCTCGCTTAATATCCTCAATAGTAGCTGTTGGGTCACTCCGCGCACTTCGGACAATCCGTCGGTTCTCTCTCTCTCTCTCTCTCTCTCTCTCTCTCTCTCTCTCTCTCTCCGTGATTTTTCTAGGTCTCCCACACCCTTCCTGTGACCACTGCGTGCCTTGTTCTATCCGCTGTCGCCAACAGTGTGCTACGGTAATATCCGCACGACCGGTATGGCGCGCAATACGGCGATAAGACCATCCCGCTTCCCAGACCCCGATGACGCGGCCCGTCTCGGACTTCTCCAAATGCTCGAATTGCTTCCAAACATTTCCCCGATGCATACTTCACTTGCAAATGATGCAACCAACACAACTGCACAAGTCAGAAAGTCAAGCACGCGCAACGGGACGACCTTACATAGCCGATGACACACAGCGCTACATCCCCTCCTTGCTGACGTCACATGCGCGGCCGAGCGTGATACTTGAATTATTTGCATGTCTCACGATGTCAAACCTACCCACCAAGTTTCATTCCTGTCGGTTGCTTCCTTCTGGGTGCTACTATATTTTTGACGAAGAGTGTATATAACATACGTAAATTGGTTTCCAGATGTTTGATCACAAAAAAAGACTTCATGGCATTCATTCAATCCTTCTTTGCTATTAGCTAATTTCTTGACTTACTCCGTCTATCTATTTACTAACTTATTTCTAATATGTTGTTGTACTCTTGACCGTCAAGGAATATTTCCCAAACAAATTCAAGATAAATCACATAGATAATTTCAATGTAAACTCAGCCCTCAGTCTGCCTATGATTAGTTGTATGTATGCAGTACATACATCAGCTAAACAAAAGATCACAAAATGAAACCATTCCATGATAAATCTGTTTATGAACATGATTTTTAAGTACTAGTAAAAGTTATCTTACTCAAGAGAGTAAACACAATGGTCGTGCGTGAAGCGCTATGCCTGTGAGAGGATGTTTGGTAACAGACTCGGCTCCAGCAAGCATTAATTATAAACTTGAGAGGAGATCATTGTGTTCTGGACTGCTAATGAACTTGCAGGGCTGTTACAGTAGCGAAGGAAAATATCCCCAAGGCACAAATCTAATGTACTTCATTAGCCTAAAGACGAGATATTTTAGATGAGGATATTTGGATTGCGTGGTTACTGTCCAGCAGGAAATGACAACGATGCATGCTTCTTAAGGAATCCTTGTGACCAATACGTACTGATGAAACTGAACGTTTTACAGACTTTTCACTTTATACTTCATATTGAGTTTTAACAGTCTGAGGTTAAATAATACATGCTCGTAAATGTTATGGCGTTACTCGGCTTGAGTGTTTACGTGTTAAATAGCTTAGAGAAGCACACAGAAGGAAAATAATACGAAACGAAACAAATTCCACACTTGCGAAACACAGCGGAGATTATGGTTCATATTTTAGTCACTAGTATACACATTGTCGAACAGGAACATTTCTGTACCATAATTACTATTACGTTTTCAATTGCAAGAGTGAAATATAATTTAATAAACTGCACGTGATCATGAGAAAATGCACTGTTTCCGAACGACGCTAAACATTCCTAACGCTATAGAAATTGTTGTCCGATCTAAAACATTCTTGGTATTTTCTGTGAGTTATATTCTTGGGGATGTACGCAAATTCACTACATTACTGAAAGTAACTGAATATTCTGAATGTTTTAGCAAAACGATTGTCTGCTCTAAGTCGTATGTGACCTATGTAACCTATTTAACTTTCCGTTCTTGTTTACTGTCTCTTATGTACATTTTATTTATCTCTCCTCAGAATTTCCAAATTGACGTCTTTTCTGAACTCCGGCCATTTTCTTCTTTATGTGGTAACACGGGTTGCGTTAAGTCAGCTCAAGCAAAGAAGATAAAAACAAAGGAAGATAAACACAGGTAAAAAAAATACGGGATACTGATTGAAACATTAACACAAGTATAAAGTTAATGAACGCAACAAGTTGCATAGATACGGAATGTTAAACTACGAAATTCTGATCCTGGATGTCTAAAGTGGGAGTTTAAAGCATATGCAGTATTCTGTATTTCCTTGTAAAGGTACTTATAACGAGGTAAATTTCTCCGTCATTTCTGTCCACGCCAGGATTCGAACTCGGGTCCCCTCATTCCGGAATGAGTCACTCTACCAATTGAGCTACGCGGATGTTCGTTCTGACTGCTATCTGCCTTTATGTCGTGTGCGTCCTGCTGGCAGGTACGTCACATCTCCCCCTCCCCCGAAAGAGATTCGGGGGCATGGCCCACTGGTCAGCCGTGACCATGAATCGTTGCAAGCAGCCATCCTCTGTACAACGTGCACTTGAGAACTCCCAGTAAATCTAGTGTGTGGAATGCAACATCTCACACTTTTATTTTTCGAAGCGCTGGAGAAGGGATTCTCTTATTTTTCCTGGCTCGCGGTGTGGAAAGAACATTACACCATTGCAAGATCTTTAACGGCCGAGTCATCCGTGAAGTTCGGGCGCCATTATAACGAAGTAAATTTCTCCGTCATTTCTGTCCACGCCAGGATTCGAACTCGGGTCCCCTCATTCAGGAATGAGTCACTCTACCAATTGAACTACGCGGACGTTCGTTCTGACTGCTATCTGCCTTTATGTCGTGTGCGTTCTGCTTGCAGGTACGTCACATACTGCTATGGTTCGTAGAGGTAACGTAACTGAGTGACAAAAGGGAGCCCACTGTCTTTGTCAAAAAATATGGTCATCCCTTGCGAGAGGTGGCAAAGTTTGTTGGGCTGTCCGAATCAACACTCAGTAGTGGCCGTTTCAAGTGGAAGAAGTATGGAAGCTATCACTGTAGGCGAAACAACTGTGGTAGAAGCTCTATGATGACAAATAGAAATCGCAGGCTTTTGGGATGATTAGCAATTGCTAAACGTTTCTAGACTCACCAGGAACTTCTTCAGCATGGCAATGCTGGACACAGTAAACCACTCAGAACGAACACTACGAAGAGAACTTCATGATTTGGGCATTTTCAGCCGTTTTGCCCGGATACGTACAAAGTTAGCAACTGTCCAGGAGAAAAATCACCTTGCTTGGGCAAAGCAGCATCGTCACTGGACCACTGAACAACGGCGACGAATATCATGGTCCGACGTATCCAGATTCTGCTTGTATTCCAATCATAGTCGCTCCAGGGTCATGTGGATGGCTGGAGAGTCATTTAACCCAGAATGTGTCCAAAGAGCTGTGCTAAAAGGAGGTGGAAGTGTCATACACTATCTACCAACAAGTAATTGGACACCTCTGCAATCTACGATATCTGCGGTCCTGATACACGTTACGGCCGCCGCCGTTCAATATCGTGTGGGAAAAAACAACACAACCAGTCGCATGCAAGATGCCACGCAGTTCGGAGCACTCTGATTTAGAGAAAGGTGTAATCGTCGGGTATCACAGAAATGGCCGATCCATACGTGACATACCCAGCGAGTTGAAGTACCCAAAATCGACAGTGGCCTACGTGATTGGCAAGTGGAAGATGAGAGGTGACTGTCGGAATGTGCCCCGACCCAGCAGACCCACAAAACTGGGAGTTAGAGACCGACCGGTGCTGGCCAGAGAAATTCGGAAGAACCGCACCACATCGATGGGCCACATCCGCGAGGTGTTTCAACAGGCATCCTGGAGTGTTCTTTCGATGAATACCATCCGTAAGGAAGTCAATCTGCAAGGTTATCATGGACGTGCTACCGCCCACAAGCCTTTCATCACCAAGTCCAATAGCGCTGCTCGGTTAACGTGGTGCAAAGAACGTCGACAGTGGACCGTTGAACAGTGGAAGCAGGCTCTGTGGAGCGACGAATCAAGGTTCACCCTCTACATTTCGGATGGCAGGGTCTGGGTGTGGCGTCTGCCTGGAGAACGCCCATTGCCGGAATGTATTGTGCCAACTGTGAAGTTCGGCGGCGGTGGAAGTATGCTATGGGGGTGTTTATACTGGCATGGCACGCGACCCTTGGTCGAAATTTCTGGTAGACTCAACGCTGAGAACTACTGCACCATTTTGGATGACCATTTACTTTCTACGTTGTGGCAGTTTTACGGGGTGGACCCATGTTACTTTCAGGATGACAATTCCACCTGTCATGTTGCGTGATCCACCGTGGCTTGGTATGGTGACAATGGGGTGGGGTTAATCGAATGGACTGGCCTGCGACGAGCCCGGACCTTAACCCTATCGAGCACCTCTGGGACGAGTTGGAGCGTGGACTTAAGGGGTACCCCCGCCATCCGAAATCGGTGAAGGAACTGACCTGTCTTCTCCAAGCCGAGTGGAAGAAAATACCGCTAGCCGTCGTACAACGCCTGGTTGAGAGTATGCCCCGGAGGGTCGCAGCTGTAATCGCCGCTCGTGGAGGCTCCACCAACTATTGAAGGTGAATAAACTTCGTTTTCCTTTGCTATCACAGGTGTCTAATTACTTGTTGGTAGATAGTGTATTTTGAGGTTGCGTTTCAAGTACTAGAGTTGAAAAACTGAATAAGGTGTCTAATCGCATGATATCTCTGGATTATGTGCCACTTTTAAATAATGCGTCATTGCCAATTGTTCAGTTTCTGGATCAAGAAGGACACATAGTGGCTCCTATGTTTCAAGATGGTAACGCTCATGTCCATGGAGCTAGAATTGTGCTGAATTGGTTTGAAGAACATGAGAGAGAAGCCCCACGTCTCAATTGGCCTGTAAATTCACCCGATCTAAATGCTACTGAAAAAATCTGTGCCATGTTAGGAAGGGCCGTGAAGAAGAAAAAACAACACCCTGCAAATTTGGCAGAATTAAGGAACCTTTAGAGGACGAGTGGAATAAACTTGATACGCATGCGATACTGACTCATACTGATAGCTTGCGAAACAAAATTAAAGCTGTAAATAAATTAAGTGGTGATATAATTTCATACAAAGGAACAAAGTTTGCATTCCGTATGCTTTTGTCCGGTGTGTTTATGTAAAATGTATTAGATGATTTCGACGATTAAATAAGCCGACTCCAACCATTTTAGCAAAGGAGTTATTACTTCAGCGAATTCCTTGTTAATTGACGTTTAGTTCTTTTAAGTTTCACCATTAGATTGTTACTATTGACTTTGTGAATTCCTTCTGTACATCTGACATACAGTATGTTCATCGTTGTGAACTCAGAATTAGCGTTTAGTAAACGTATTTCAACTGGTGTTCCTATAAAGAGTGCCACTGCCAGTAAGGCAGCTACGGTCTTCAGGGCCGCGGGTGGCCTAGTGGGCAACATTCGTAATGCCACGGAAAGGACCTCAGGTTCGATTCCAGCCAGGTACGAACGCTCGACCCATTAAATATCCGCCGTGCGTCGGATGGGCCCGGTAATAAATGTGGGCTTCTTCCTCCCCCTTTATACTTCGCTTCCGTGTCACTTTCCTAGCGGGCACTCTAGCCCAAATCTCCTAGCTTCCTATTTCTAAGCGTTGTTTAAGACATGGAGTCAGACACTCCCTTCCTAAAATCATGTACATCTTAGCTGATCTGCTGCGGGTTTCAAATCTGTAAATGATTATTTCAATTGTAATTCCTTTTTCTTAGTACTGGAACACTTGGATACTTAGAATGTTGCCTAAACACATATTCAAAGACTTATCGCTGACGCTTCTTGAAGACCGTGGGATGTCACTGTAGCACTTTTATTGACATAAGTAGCCGTACCGAAAATTTCAGGATTCATTCCTAGAGTCGTCTTGAGTTATGGAACTAACATGACTATCCACATAGTCAGGGTGCGCATACGGCTGTTGGTTAATCACAGTCATTTCTAAAAGATCCATCGGAAACAAAGAATACTCGCTGAAGTTCTGAGTTGAAGTATTACAGTTTTCATGCATAATTTCAAAAACAGTGTAAAAGTCTGACACTTTGAAATTGCTGCACTAAGTCTTTTTGATATTGTGGTGGCACAAAATTTGAGCTGTGGTTACCAATGTCTAAGCCTGACATTATGTATATAAAAATGGTAACGATTATGATCCTAAAATCTATTTTTGACCGTTCTAACCAATTTTTTTACAAGCCCAATAATTTAAATGCATGGCGAATGTATCACAACCAAGACATTTTGGGAGCAGGCGAATTCATTGAAAACGAATTCATCGAAGAGGAATTTATCAAAAAGGAATTCTTCGAACGCGAATTCATCGAACACAAATTTATCGAATGAACAATTTATTGAGAGACGACTTTTTCGAAAATAGTGAAACAAATTCGACGAATGTGAATTCTTCGAAAACAAATTTATCGAAAGAGCAATTTACCGAAAAAGAAATCGTAAAAAAATTAAACGAATTCATCGAAAATGGCCACATGACAACTGGGGCCCATTTGTCTAGTGGGCACGAACAAGTACCGACACCCACTTTAGGGGCCGTATAAAAATTGCAGTTCCTTGGTTTCAGAAGTGAGCTAATTCCTAGGAATTAATATTTAATGCCTTGGTGAAAGGGCAATAGTACTAGTTTTTGTGTCTAAACCTGATGAATCTGAGCACGACACAATATATTCATAACGTTTACATACTATATCAAGGTAATAATGCTGAGGTTTTACTTAACTATAAAATATTAATAAAATAAACAGGCCTAGGCTTTTTTAACAGTTTTTATCCCATCGTGTTAGTACTCACAAGGTTCAGACACCAAGTCAAATCAGTAAGATTGTGCTTTAACTTAGGCATTAAATATTAACACATGGGATTAGTCCTTTTTAACAGTTTTTATTCGATTGTGTTCATATTCATACGGCATAGATACAAGGTATTCCATGGTGTTCATAAATATGAACACCATGGAATAAAAACTGCTGAAAAGGCTTAGACATAGGCTTATGTATCAATATTTAACACCTAAGTAAAAGAGCAATGTCGCTAACTTTACTTTGTGTCTGAACCTTACGAATATGAGCACGATGGAATGAAAACTGTTTAAAAGGCTTAGGCCTAGGTCTGAGTAAAAGCGCAATAATTCTAACTTGGCCTGGTGTCTAAACATTGTAGGTATGAACACGATGGTATAAAAACTGTTAGAAAGGGCTAAGCCTAGGCCAAGGTATTAATATTTAATGCCTAAGTGAAAGCGCAATAATACTAACTTGAGTTGGTATCTAAACTTTGTGAGTATGAACATGATGGAATAAAAACTAGTAAAAAGACCTAGACCTAGGCCAAGGTATTATTAATATCTAATGCCTAAATAAAAGCGCAATAATACTAACTGGACTTGGTGTCTAAACCGCATGAATATAAAAATGATGTAAGAAAAACTGTTAAAAAGGCCTAGGCCAAGGTATTAATATTTAATGCCTAAGTAAAATCGCAATAATACTAACTTGAGTTGTTATCTAAACCTTGTGAGTATCAACACGGTGGAATAAAAACTGTTAAAAAGGCCTAGGCCAAAGTATTAATAAATAATGCCTAAGTAAAAGCGCAATAATACTGACTTGACTCGGTGTTTAAACTTTATGAATATGAGCACGATGGAATAAAAACTATTAAAAAGGCCTAAGCTCACGCCTAGGCATATTAATTTATTTTTAGTGCCAAAGAAAAAGCGTAATATTACTAACCTGTCTGGATGTCCAAACCATATAAATATGATCACGGACCGAATAAAAACTGTTGAAAAGGCCGCTGCCTCGGCCGTATCTTTAGAAGTGGTTTACGAGAAAAGTAGACACGATGAAATCAAAAGTCTGATTCTTGTTAGACTCCATAACGCTCTTGTGGTCATCTCATATGAAAGTGTAATCTAAGAAATAAAAACTGCAATTTTTATACGATCCCCAAACGCTTTTGTGGCCACTTAGCCATATTCCAATTGTAGTCAAACTTTTCGACAAAAGTTTACCCTACGATATTGTATCTTTCGGTGATTTCGCTTTCCATGAATTCGTTTTCGATTATTCACCTAAAGCCCTAGTTTTCGAAGAATTTGCTTTTCGATGAATTCTCCGTTTGATGAATTCGCTTTCGATTAATTCGTTTTCAATGAATTCACCTGGGGCTGAAATTTTCCTTTCCTTTTTTGTGGAAAAAATGTTTATTGCCGGTTTATTACAGCCATAAGTTGTTTTAATGTTTGAGCTACTGGAATGAATAATACAGATATTTTTGCGTGTTATTATATAGGCTTTCGCAGTGAAATTATCACGCATGACCCTCAAACTTTAAATGTGGTGTCAACAAATCTCACGACGGATGTTAAGTATGTTTAATAAGTACAAGTTGTAGTTACAATTTAAATTACATTTCCAAGGCGACGCAAACTAGTACTGTTAGACCAATGAGGGCCACTAAACAGATATTTGCATCAAATACTTTTATACTTACATTGGAATTCTCATCAACAAAAGTTACATTCTTTCCGTATATCACAGCGAGTGAATTATTATCTATGGTTAAATATCATCATCATCATTGTCAGCCATTATCAATCCACTGCTGGACGAAGGTCTCCCCAAGTTTCCTCCACAACGGACTGTCTTGTGCCAGTCTCCTCCATGTCACTCCCACATACTTTCGAATTTCGTCAACCCATATTCCATGTGGTCTTCTTCTGGGTCTTTTCCTGTCCCTTGGAATTCAATCTAAAATTTCGGCTGTCCATCGATGGTCTGTCCTTCTGGCAGTATGTCCAGCCCATTGCCATTTCAGGGATTTAACTCTGATCATGATGTCTTCCACTCTTGTCATTTTTCGGATCCACGAGTTCCTCTTCTTATCTCTTCTGGTTACACCAAGCATGCACCTCTCCCTGGCTCTTTGAGTTGTCTGCAGCCTTTGTTTGTCTCTTTTAGTTAAGGTCCACGTCTCTGCACCATACGTAAGCACTAGAAGGATGCATTGATTAAACACTTTTCTTTTAAGACATAATGGCATATTGCTCTTGAAAATTATGCTGTTTCTTCCAAAAGCTCTCCAGGCAAGTTTTGTACGCCGATTAATTTCTTCATCAATGTGACCCTCACTTGATATCTGCTGTCCAAGATAAACGTACGTGTCTGTTATCTCCAGCTTTTCTCCATCAATCGATAAATCTTCATTTCTTGTAAAAGCATTGAACATCACTTTTGTCTTCTGAAAGTTCATTTTTAAACCCCCTTCTTTACTCTTCTCAGCAAGTTCCTGGATCATACTCTGCAGCTCTGATGGGGTAGTTGCAAAAATGACTACGTCATCAGCAAAACTAAGGTGGGTTAGATACTCTCCATTAATCTTTATCCCTTTGTTTTCCCAGTTCAGTGATTGAAAGACATTTTCCAATGTGGCATTAGAGAGCTTCGGAGATATGGTGTCACCTTGTCTCACTCCTTTTCCAATTTTTATGTGTGTTGTATTTTCAAACAGCCGAATATTTGCACATGCATTTTCATAGATGTTATTAATAATATTAATGTACGCATCTTCAATACCGCAGGATTTCAGAGCCATTCTAACTGCTGATGGTTTCACCGAATCGAAGGCTTTTTCTAAATCGATAAAAGCCATGCACAATGGAAGTTCATATTCCCTCGCTCTTTCAATTAGTTCTCTCAGTACGTGGATATGATCTATTGTGCTGTAGCCACTCCTGAATCCAGCTTGTCCTCTCGGTTGAGCCATGTCCAATGTCACCTTCAAGCGGTGTGAAAGAACTTTAGTGAAGATTTTATAAACCACTGATAGGAGGCTGATAGGTCTGTAGTTCCTGAGATCCTCAATGTTACCTTTTTTATGTAGCAGGATCATTGTAGCGTTGTTCCAATCCTCAGGAATCGTCCCTTCATTAAGGCATCGAGTGAAAATTTGGGCGAGTACTGTTTCGATTTCGCCTCTTGCTTCTTGTATGATGTCTACAGTAATTCCATTTTCTCCTGGAGCTTTTCCCCGCTTCATGTTCTTGATTGCATGTGCAACTTCTGCTGGGAGGACTGGAAAAACGCTGGTACCTTTCATGATGTCTGGAGTACATGTATCATCCCTTTCATATAATTTGGAGTAGAAATCTTTCACTCTTGTCAAAATTTCGCCTCTATTTCTTGTTACAGAACCATCTTCTTTTCTCAGTGCCATAATCTGTTTTCTTCCCTTACTGAGATATCCCTTTGCTATCTTTAGGCTTTGGTTGTTTTCAATTGCTTTCCTTACTAGTTCACAGTTGAATTTCCTTACGTCTTCAGTGATACTTTTTCGTACTGTCTTGCATAGCTCTATATATTCCACTTTGGAAGTCACATCTTCCTTAGTTGTCCTCATCTCTTTTCTTTTTTTGCATCAACATTTTGGTGTTTCCTGATAATTTGTTCACATGCAACTTGTTCTTAGACCGAGCTAATTTCGCTGCTGTTTCCATAAGAGCTTTGCTTACTTTTCTGTTAACTTCAGAAATATCCACTTATTCCGATGTTAGGCCTTCTAAAGCAGAGAATCTGTTCTTAAGTTCCAACTTGAAGGTATTATGGTATTTTAAAGGTTGGTTATGTTCCTAAATTAGGGGATGAAAGAAGGTTGTAATAAATGCAGGATGGGGGGGGGATGCGGTACAGGCTGAAAATGAAGGCTGTCAATGAGTTAGTCTCCTAAGCTTTTGTTAAATATACCTTATGTTATTCATCCATTTTTTCACAATGCGCGAAATGTCTGCCCGGTAAACAAGTATTAAGAAGTATTGGCTTCTGGTTTATTATCTCAGGTGAGACAGTGTCATTCCTAAATTAGAGGCTGACGACTCGTTACAACATTAGATGCCGATGTAGACTGTTAAAGTCGTAAACAAAAACTCTGTTAAATTCTGCATTTTTGTCATTCGGAATCACTATCGGAAGGTAAACCATGTAATAACTAGAACAACGACTGCCTTTCCGTTTGAAATTGAAGAAGTTTATTTGCTCCTCATTTAAGTTGCTCAGCATACTGTGCCATTTTTCAAAATCTAAAGGAGACATGATTAAGCATCCAAACAGGAAATACGGATTAGTTTGACGCTGAAAAGCATGCAATTGATAATGATATCGCACAGATACTTTCACGTATACTTTATGACAGTAGCGGGACAAGGATATCAGAACTTTTGACACGAAAATTAACCCCATTGTTGATTGACGTCGTTGAGGATATGGAAACAGGAGGTGTGACAGAAATAAACAGTTGATCATTTGCAAATAACCTAGTGATCTGTGCTAAACTAAGTACAATGTATTAGAAAAGGTAGAATTGGAGAAGAGAAGTGGAAAGCCGAGGATTGAAGATAATAACAAACAGATGCAGAAATATGCTGAAATCAGGAAGAGAATTGAATATTTTACGTTTATATCTAAGATAAAATATTGACAAGAGCAAGGAAATTTAAATGTTCAGGATCAGTGATGAGTGAAAAATGGAAATGAAAAAAGGTTGGAATAAATGCAGGAGGAGGGGGGACACGGGGTACAGTCTGAAAATGAAGGCTGTCAATGAGTTAGTCCTCAAAGCTGTTGTCAGATGCTGTACGTTGATCAGACTTAGCAAATAACAAAATGTATAGATTGTGAACCAAATGTTACAGCAATGAAGATACTGAGATGTATGTTATGCGTATCTACTAGATAGGATTAATTATAAATGAAAAGAAAAGAGTAACAGATGGCTGTTTCAAAAAAGGTGCAACCGCTGCAGTGGACATTTATTAAGAAACAAAAGAAGCATGAGTCAGAGTTGAGAACTAAAAACTATAAGTACAGGTAAGCAGTGAAGATCGAAGATGAACTAAAATGACTATTTATCGTATGGCATGAAGGAAAACAATTGAAAGAGTTATAATGTCTTTTAGCTTTGTCGTGATTATTTCTTTTTATTAAAACGTCACTCGAATACGAAAGATGCACTTGAGTAATAAAGACAGCAATAGCACTATTAGTACCTAACGGACTGGGTTCTTTCTTCTTTGGAGGAGGGGGAATTAAACGACCACCGTGCGCGATTCAGGGACGGATGACTGCTATATTAGCTCCCTTGCCTTATTTAGGGTCACTGGTTCCAGGAAAGTGGAAGATCCAATGCGGCAAAACAAACACACCTTCCATACATCAGACGGGATTCAAAATTCTTTATTTGTGCTGAGAACCACAAGCTTCGCATAAGTGCACATTTCACTCTGTTGTAATACAACTCGTGGACCGCAGAACAGCAGATAGCTATAAGTGACAGAACACTGTTGAATTGCAGGTACATTAAAAGGGGAAAACTCGGACTAGTTTCCATCCTAAGCCAAAACGTACAAGAAACTTGGAGGTTCCGATATGACATTAAAGATGACAATTATAAGTAGAAATAAAAACATTGCACTGAGAGATGACAGAATACAACAAAAAAGAATATCCATATCAATCCCGCCTAACTGAAATTTGTACTGAGGGAGACAAAGGAACATAAATAACGGAACACTGAAAAGTTCATATCAAATCTAAGCACATTAGCTCCAGTTCGGCGTTAATTAATGAATACGCAAACGTGTGTGTTTTGTTTACTGAGACTGTCTAATCATTGGCGTTTGATAATGCCTGTCTTTTATTTCTTTGAGAAACTTCAAGATTCCGGGTAAGTAGAGAAAACTCTCTCTATAATATCTTAAATACTAACTGAAAAAGAGAACCCAAACTGCTTAGGAAGAGAAGACGAAATGAACGAGTGTAGGATTGGTTGTTTAAATCAAAGGAAATAAAACATTCCTTTATGCGTAAAGAACTTTCAGAACTGGTCTATAAGCAGCAACTCAAGTGATAGGTCAAAAGCGCAGGGTCGGGCGAAAGTCGCGAAATTTTTGCTGCGTCTATCGTTGTTCAGCTGTAAAATGTGGTTCTGTCAGGGCAAGTTCGAAATTAATTTTAAAAGCAAAGGAAGCTATGTTTTGCTAAAGATTTGTTTGATAGGATAACAGTCCGAAAATGTGTGTCTCTCACGCTCAAAACAGGTATCTTTAATACACTATCTACCAACAAGTAATTGGACACCTGTGATAGCAAAGGAAAACGAAGTTTACTCACCTTCAATAGTTGGTGGAGCCTCCACAAGCGGCGATTGCAGCTGCGACCCTCAGGGGCATACTCTCAACCAGGCGTTGTACGACGGCTAGCGGTATTTTCTTCCACTCGGCTTGGAGAAGACAGGTTAGTTCCTTCACCGATTTCGGACGGTGGGGGAACCCCTTAAGTCGACGTTCCAACTCGTCCCAGAGGTGCTAGATAGGGCTAAGGTCTGGGCTCTGCGCAGGCCAGTCCATTCGATTAACCCTATTGTCACCTTACCAAGCCATGGTGGACCTCGCAACATGACAGGTGGCATTGACATCCTGAAAGTAACATGGGTTCACCCCGTAAAACTGCCACAACGTAGGAAGCGCATGGTCATCCAAAATGGTACCGTAGGTCTCGACGTTGAGTCTACCAGGAATTGCGACCATGGGTCCCGTGCCATACCAGGAGAAACACCCCCACAGCATAATTCCACCGCCATCGAACTTCACAGTTGGCACAATACATTCCGGCAGGAGGCGTTCTCCAAGCAGACGCCAAACCTAGACCCGGCCATCCGAACGGTAGAGGGTGAACCTTTATTCGTCGCTCCAGAGAACCTATTTCCACTGTTCAACGGTTCACTGTCGATGTTCTTTGCACCACGTTAGCCGAGCAGCGCTATTGGACCTGGTGATGAAAGGCTTGTAGGCGGCAGCACGTCCATGATAACCGAGCAGATGGGCTTCCTTACGGATGGTATTCATCGATAAAATACTCCCGAATGCTTGTTGAAACTCCTCGCGGATGTGACCCATCGATTTAGTGCGGTTCTTCCGAATTTCTCTGGCCAGCGTCCGTCGGTCTCTAACTCCCAGTTTTGTGGGTCTGCCGGGTCGGGGCACATTCGACAGTCACCTCTCATCTTCCACTTGCCAATCACGTAGGCCATTGTCGATTTTGGGTACTTCAACTCGCTGGATATGTCACGTATGGATCGGCCATTTCTGTGATACCCGACGATTGCACCTTTTTCGAAATCAGAGAGCTCCGAACTGCGTGGCATCTTGCATGCGACTGGTTGCGTTGTTGTTTCCCACACGATGTTTAACGGCGGCGGCCGTGACGTGTATCAGGACCGCAGATATCATCGATGGCAGGGGTGTCCCATTACTTGTTGGTAGATAGTGTATAACTAACATTATTCCCAAAATTTGAATTCAAGGAAGAAGCCACATTTGTGGATAACCGCAGATGTTTATTAGAATGAGATGAATTATCCAAAACAATACGATCGATAAAGAGCGCCTTCGTAAATGATATGATCTTAGTCAACAAAACAGAAACGATATAAATGATATGCGAATGAAAGGGAGTGCGTAACAGAAGCAAAGCTCAAAATACACCTTAAATAGTGAAAATGTACGAATATTAAATAATAAGAAACTATACACCAACTTTATAAAAAATAATACAACTGTACTAGTAATCCGAATTTCTTGGCGTAGAATAGAAATCAAAGTTTCCAAGCTTTCGCATATCAACCAGATGGCTGTTTCAAGGAAGGTTTTAAGGTCTACCTTGAAAAAGCCATCTGGTTGATGTGCGAAAGCTTGGAAACTCATTTCTATTCTACGCCAAAAAATGTGTATTACTAGTACAGTATACTGTTTTTATTATACGAAGACTATTTATTAGCGTTAAAGACGGAAAACTTCCTAGCTTTCCTGAAGAAGGCATTTGGTTGATGTGCGAAATTTTGGAAACATTTATCAAATCGGATAACAGTATAGTTTTACTGTGTTATGTATAGTTGGTGTACAGTTCCTTATTATCTATATACACTATATTGACAAAAGTCACCTGCCACCTAGAAGAGAAACACAACATAGCATGCATTGACACATTAGTAGGGTATCGGTCCAACTTTGGCTTTAATGCATGCACTGACCCTTCAAGACATGCTTTCGACAAGGTTTTGGAACACAGCGATAGGTATGCGCTGCCATTCAGCACATAATGCTGCCACTAACTGTTGCTTAGTAGTAGGCCTTTGTTCCAAACTTCTAATGCGGAGCTCTAATTCACCCCATAGGTGCTTTATGGCATAAAGATCAGGGCTGTGTGTTGGCCACTCCACACACGATACCGGATTAACGTCAAACCGCGCAGTAACAGTCCTTGCTTTATGGCTGGGTGCATTATCCTGCTGGTACCAACAAGGCTCGGTTCCATGGTATTGCCACAGAGTTGGTAGCGCATAATTTTCCAGAATATCGAGGTAGACGTGCTGGTTAACAGGTTTGTCTACAAACCAATGGAAAGAAACCATACCAGGAAAAACACCCCCACACGCGTACACTGCAGGTAAATGCCGTTTCCCCGGCTGCCGCCATACCCACACATGGCCATCAGACTGATGGATCCTGTATCTGGATTCATCAGTCCTTAGGAGGACCCGTTTTCATTGATCTACAGTCCACGATAAATGTTCTTTGCACCATGCCAAACGACGAGTAGCATTCCGAGTGGAGAATAAAAGCTTAAGAGTAGTCACATGACCACGGTAACTCATGGAATGAAGTTCTCTACGAATGGTACGTGCACATACCGAGGTTCCAGCATCGTTACTCACCTGTACACTGAGGTCTTGTGCAGTGTTCCTTCGATTAGCAGCAACGACTCTCCTGAGGTTTCGACGTGCCTACCACTGATTTTCTTTGGTCTGCCGATACGTTTTGCTGCTTCAGGCATGCCATGTGGTTTACACGTATTCAGTACATCCAAAACAGTTGACATGGGCATGTTTAAACGCCCGTCGGGTTCTCTTATGGACAACCCACTAATATAACACCCAACAATATTTTCTTTCTCAAAGCCAGTTTTCTCCCGCCGCAACTTGTTTTTATACCGTTTGCAGCTGTCCCGCGCATCTTAACAACTCAGAGGAACCATTCATTTGCTTCTGAAGGGGTATCCGGTGACTTTTTTCAATATAGTGTATATGAAACAGAATGTCTGTCTGTATGTTCTCTATAAAATTCTAAAATTGTTTACGTATCTGCACCAAATTTTGCATAGTTACTCACTAGGACCCTGTGGAAAATGTAAGCTAGCTTGAGCCTGGACACACCAATCCTTGCCCCTGATTTCATTCCCTTTGCACCTCGTGATAATTTACGTCTAGTGTATGATGGTGCCAGTTAATTTTAAAATATCATATTTTGAGATAATTGCTGTAATAAACAAACAAATTGGATTTTTCTAACAATCAAATGAATTTCAGTTAATTATTATAAACTTGTATGTCTTTTATGTAATTTTAACTTAAATCGAAAAAATGAGAATATTGTTATAGAGATTTTATACGGAGTTTTAGGATTTCATATAAAATCTCCAAATGTAACTTTTATTCCATCTCGAGCTCCACTTTCCTTTGTCTCCACAAAGCGTGAGAGAAATTTGTCAGAGTCAGTTCCCCATTAGACACCGGATGCACGGTTATTTACTAAGACGACATTTTGTCTATACGTAGTATTTGCCCTTTGTATGTTGAATGCCCAGCAAAAACAGTCTCGATGCGCCAGCACTGCCAGCAATGGCCCAGCACTATGTTGCCGCTGCCGAACCGTTAATAAAATGTCCGGGCGGCCAACAGACGGGCCAGCAGTTCAGGCCAACAGTTGGCACCCCATCGGTTGTCATATGCCAGAACAGGGCCATCAGTTGTCCATCACAGGCAGTAGCTGCCACAAGTGGCCCTTCAACGGCCCTGCAAGTACGTGCCAGAAATGATGGCTAGCCTAATGTGGTCCGCTAGTTTGCCGGTAGTGGCAGCCGGCAACAATATGACGTAACTGGTGGCTTGCCGAAAGTTGTCCGCCAATTTCCCAGTAGTAGTATTAAAAAAACCCAAAAAGAAACAAGGATAACCGCAGTTCCCCGAAGCTTCAACTTTTTCTTTTTCTACCCTTACGAAACGTGTGAATTTTAGCACTGCCCTAGGGAAATGTTCTCAACAGACCGGAAAAACGCCCGTTTTTGGAATCTGCGTGGTTATGAACCAGGGCCGTTTGCGTGGGAGCTGAGCTTTCTACCGACCGGACTAATTTGCCCCGCTTTGCGGATGCTTGACGCTGTCTGCTTCGTGCGGAATATGTAATCGAATGGTTCCTTCCGTTTTTCATTTTACAATATTGGAAGGTATTTTTCATAAAATTCAGTTTCATATAATTCATAAACTTATTTTTTAACGTAATGATAGCTTTTTTTTACCTTAAGAGAATTTTACTCATCTTCAAGGAGTGTACATACCTAGAGTCGCTTTCCAAAGTTTTGTACTGACCTTGTCGTCTTGACAGGAGATTGTTGAATTAATATATATTTACCCGGGTTCATGTCACATTCTGTTACATTTTTAACGTTGTATGTTTCTTTTCCGTTGTCCGAAGCTACATTTGTTTTAAAGAGGAAACATATTTTATTTTACTTCTCTTTATTTTTAGAAGCGAATTCCTCCCAGTCTCGTGTATTCAACCCATGGGTGAGTACATTATATCCACATAGCGTTGCTTTTTTTTCTTTTTCAAATAATTAATAAATTTTGTACGCGTATAATTCTTTTTTTCCAACATACAATTATTTTTATGGTTTTCCAGGACATTTGTTTCAAGCGGTTTCAAATTTTTCTTGGTATTCACCCACTCCATTCCATCACATGTTATTCATGGGAATGGAGTGGGTGTATTTCATGGCTTAATCTGATACCTTCGTCGACATGGAATTTCATTACGAAATTAATTCGCCTCTCTTCATATGGATTTTTTTTCTTAACATCCACTAAAATAACACGATGGCGATAGCGTCGTCTTCAACTAACTGGTACCATGAGAGACACATCAAGGGTTGCTTCTGTGCATGCGCAGTCCCGTTGCTTCAACCTGCTGTTTTGGTTGCATTGGTTACCAGCAATGGGCCACTAGTGGCACTTGCTTGGAGGCCCACAATTAACGGCGATGCTGCAGGGCCATCAGTGGCTCGCCAACTGATGGCTGCCATCAACAAACCGCTACCGGGCCGTGAGCGGCAGATTTCAGCCATCAGTGACCCATCACCGCCAGCTGGTGGCCAGCAGTTTCCCAACACTTGTGTTTTTGCTGGGTGGAGATTAACTCTATCGCGCCTCTTTTGATGCTTTTCAGGTTTCAATTTCAATGGTGCCGACTAATGCACTAGCCCTCACATTTTTACTTTGAGGCTTAAGATTTAGCGAAAAGCGGTGTGGTTCTTTCTCCCGGGAAACATTAGGATATGCTTAAGGGCATTTATTGGAGACAAGCGAAGGAGGCGAAGGACAGTAGTGTCTAGGCTTAGGTAGCGAGTGGTCACGAAAGTACGACGAGGTAATTGCCCCAGGCGAGGCCGGGAAGGTCTTAGGTGGACCGGGAGGTCAGGGGATTTCACGACAGCGCGAGAGATGATCGAAAGCGGGAGAGTTAGAAAATAAAGCACAGCTAACGGACAACCTTCGCAGGCAATTAAATGAAGAAAAGAATAAAAGCTTTTTAGACATATTTACGAATCGCAAGAATTATTTGCATACAATTTTACTATCATCTTCAACTATATAAGACTTAGCAACTCAACCACGCAATGTTTATGAAGTTAACAACAAGAATTAAAAGATAGCAACGAGCTTGTTAACGATATATTGGACAAATTAATCCAAAATCCAAGAAAAGTGTTCGAAAAGAGCTAGCCCAGAAGCTGATTCATTTTGGTTTTGTTAAACCTGGGCAACGCCGGGTACCTCTGCTAGTTAATTATGAAATGCACTTGTATTATTGGACTTGATACTATCGAATGTCGTAAAACGTGAGAAAGTCAGTTTATAAAGGACTAGTTATTACTTGATAGCAAAGCAAATATATCAGAATGGAGTGCCATCAGGGGTTTTCAACAAATTTTATTTAAGAAAATAGGCTGTTACATCATTCGCGCCCATCAAAAACATAAAAATACACATGACGTTTGTAATGATATGTACACATGACAGAGGGTAAAACTACCCAGATTAAAATAATAAAAACACGAATGCAGGCAAGCATTCTATGAGTATCGTAATGGTACAGGAATCTGGGGTCACGTGCAGCCCCATAATACGTGAATTACAACTAGAGAAACACAGGAAGCATATTTAGCATATGAGAGCGAATAACAAAATGATTTCGGGAGTGTATGCTAGAACAGAGAATGTAAGTAAATACAACGATGTATGTAATAAACAGAAACAATACCCAAAGCACAAGATACAACAACGCAAAGTCGGGGACACAACAACAACTTTGATCAGAAAATACAGGGATGCTAACGGAGATAATATCGTCACAGAACACGACTCACCTAATAAGACATAATGACATACTACAGAATAAAAATATGTTCTTGAGCAAAATCACATATAATATGCAATGTAAGAAAAAAGGAAATTTGTACAACATGTTGCCACACAAATAAAGTTAATTAATAGTACACACAATGTTACTCGACATTGGCGAGGGAAAAAAGCAAACTGAAGAAAACAGTAAAGACACAATGCACACACTAGGTACGGTGAGTGAAAAAAACAAAACATAGAGAACAGTGGATACAACCTGGCGGAAACAAAAATCAAAAGCTTGATGAGTCAACGTCTCGTGAACAGTATACCACCTTTAAAAAGTCATGTTGTTTTCAACATATTGAAAGAAAGAAAAGGATGACGTAGGTCTACACTCTGTACTTAAAATAGAAGAAACACGACCAATAAAATGAATAGAACACTCAGAGTGGTTAATATCGTTAAAGTACATGTAACACAATTATCACTCAGGGAAGCTATGCAAATGAAATCTACAAGAGAGGTACAGACCCTAGGTTATGAAAGAGGTACAATTTCATCATGCTGATACAGAGAACAAGAAAGAATACACTAGAAAAATGTACAGCACATTTGCAGAGTAATACGATAATAACGTATTCGCCTATAACACGGATAAAACTATAATAACTATGTATAAGTACGTACAAACAAATACGATATTTACAGAAAGAGCCATCAGGGGTGTCGCTAGACTAAAAATACTGGGAAAGGAGGCTGAGCGCGCATAACATTTTTCACTACATCCTACTCCCCCTATCCTCCCACTTTTCCGTAATGAAAAAAAACTGCAGAATTTTAGAATTAATTGCTGCTACTTTTGATATAATTGGGTTTTTATTTTAAAATAATTAATTAAAAAATAAAATTAATTTCGCTTTTAACCAATGAAATCGCGAGGTCTTTAGTTTTTCTATAACAGCTTTAGTGCAGCATATTATTAAAATGTCGAAATTTTTCCCATCTTCAGCGAGATTTTGAGAATTTTGAGAATATGGAGATGGCACCCTGCTAACAGGAGTATTGTGCAGTGTTGTAGTGGGAACGCCTTTCTCCTGTTTAGGAAATTTATATTTTTGCCTTTGTTATGACGAGCAAGATTCCATGTGCAGATAGTATGGAAGTCAAACTGTTAGTTTTAAAGCCCCCGAATTTTCAACAGCGGACATAGAGAATAATGTATCCTATGTGTTCTCTACGTGCTAGCTGGGTGGTCTGATTTACTGGGATGGCAACGCTTCGGGGTGCCAGGCTTCTGAGACACACAAAGCATCCTAACTTAAGGGCAATTAAAAGCAATGAAAAAAGAGATTCACCGCACGGCAAGAAAACTACCCCTGTAACACTAAATTCAGTGTACGAGATGCAAAATCTGTGAGCGTCCAAATGATGTCCACGTCCAGTAAGCGCATGTAGTGCTGCCAATAATTTGAAAAGAACTTATGAAAAAAAGAAGAAGGTGCAAACCGCATTACACTCCCGAGGATCCTCAGGGGTGTCTATAAATAAATATATCGCTCTTTCCACGTTCCAGAAACACACAGCAACCGAAAAATTGTTTTTCAGCCGCAGCTGTGGAATTGAACCACAGAACTCTCGATATCTAGCCGACTGCGTTACATTTACACCACGGGGGCCAACAATCCACGGTGCTATGTGTATCTTTAAGTCAGGTTCTGACATCATAAATCCGTAAGATGGGCTCAGCTACTGAGACGTCTCCATCTGGTGGGCATTAATAGCACTGGCTATATATATATTATAGCAGTTATAATATATACACTGCTGGACAATTGCTAAGGACGGATGACAATAGCAACGATAGCAACCATAAAATGGAAGGCAGGAAAATGTGGAAATTAGCATAAGTGCGGGATGCAGTAAGACATGTTGTGCGTATGCAAATTTTGGATTGCCGAACTTGTTCGTGACGTCATAGCGCTGATAAGAGATATAAAGGATTTGACGCGTATTGACCGTTGTTGTTCAAACGCAAAGTTGAAAGGGAAAGAATCAATTGACGAACTTGCAATTTTCAGTATGTCTTCCCGACATCACCTAGATGATTTTACGCGTGGCCGTATTATTGGCATGATTGAAGAAGGGCGAAAAATAACAGATGTTGCCAGGGAGTTCGACGTCAGCCACAGTGTTGTTTCAAGGCTTTGGAAATCATTTCAAACAAATGGAGAGTGTAGCAAACGTCACGGGGAGGTCGTGTTCGCAGTACGACACCTGCAGAAGATCGGTACATTGTGCTATCAACAAAAAGACACCTGCGCAGCACAGCTAGTGACGTAGCAAATCAGTTTATGGCTGCTACTGGCAATCAGATCTCCCGAAAAACTGTCGCCAGACGTTTGCATGGAGGAGGACTATGCGTCCGCCGTCCTGTTGTGTGCATCCCATTGTCCAGACGTCACCGTACCACTCGTTTGCAATGGTTCCATCAACACCGCAATTGGACTGATAACGACTGGTCTGCTGTCCTCTTCTCAGATGAGAGTAGATACAGTCTATCGTTTGATTATCGACGACAACTGATCTGGCGTGATAGTGATACTGCATATTGTCCAGCAAACATACAGGAAAGGGACCGATATCCGACATGTAGTGTCATGGTATGGGCTAGCATCATGATCAATGGCCGTACGTCCCTTTATGTGCTTCCAACTGGGACTTTGGCTGGCCAACGATACATTAGTGATGTTCTGCTACCTCATGTTCGCATGTTCCGTGGTGCTGTCGGTGATAGATTCATTTTCATGGACGACAACGCAACATGTCATCGAACAGTCGCTGTCCAGGAGTGTCTTGAGAGCGAGGATATTCAACGCCTTGTATGGCTAGCACGTTCTCCAGATCTGAATCCCATTGAAAATGTGTGGGATGCTTTGGGGAGGAGTCTTGCTGGTCGCCAATGCACTCCAATAAACAAGGACACCCTCATCCATGCACTGACAGAGGAATGGGATAAATTACCACAACAGCTTCTTGATAATGTTGTGCAAAGCATGACACAACGTGTGGAATCTTGCATCGCCCTACATTGTGGCCATATCCCGTATTGACATCTTACGCCGGAACGCCTGCGGACGGTAATTGCATTTTTTTCACGTTTACGTATTCTGCACAAAATGCCCTGTTTGTCCCTTGCACACGTTCCAAAGCCTTCGGGATTTCAGAGCACAATAAATTGTCTTTCTTGTAATGTCCTGGCATTCTGACATTATCTTATTTCACTTGGCATCCAACCACACTTACTTTTTTATGCGCTATATAGCCGTTTATGATCCGTCCTTAGCAATTGTCCAGCAGTGTATATAGCCAGTGCCGTTAATGCCCATGTTAGTTCTGTGATTCAATTCCACAGCGGCGGCTGAAAAACAATTTTTCGGTTGCTGTGTGTTTCTGGAACGTGGAAAGAGCGATGTATTTATTTATTTACTGTCGCCACGTATTTGGAGGATTTTCACCTTGGATCTCACCCCTTTGGATTTAACTGCTATATTATATATATATATATATATATATATATATATATATATATATATATATATATATATATATCATTGTCAACCATTATCAATCCACTGCTGGACGAAGGTCTCCCCAAGTTTCCTCCACAACGGTCTGTCTTGTGCCAGTCTCCTCCATGTCACTCCCGCATATTTACGAATTTCATCCACCCATCTCCCATGTGGTCTTTTTCTGGGTCTTTTCCTGTCCCTTGGAATCCAATCTAAAATTTCGGCTGTCCATCTATGGTCTGTCCTTCTGGCAGTATGTCCAGCCATTGCCATTTCAGGGATTTAACTCTGATCATGATGTCTTCCACTCTTGTCATTTTTCGGATCCACGAGTTCCTCTTCTTATCTCTCCTGGTTATACCAAGCATGCACCTCTCCATACTTCTTTGAGTTGTCTGCAGCCTTTGTATGTCTCTTTTAGTTAAGGTCCACGTCTCTGCACCATACGTAAGCACTGGAAGGATACATTGATCAAACACTTTTCTTTTAAGACATAATGGCATATTGCTCTTGAAAATTATGCTGTTTCTTCCAAAAGCTCTCCAGGCAAATTTTGTACGCCGATTAACTTCTTCATCAATGTGACCCTCACTTGATATCTGCTGTCCAAGATAAACATACGTATCTGTTATCTCCAGTTTTTCTCCATCAATCGATAAATCTTCATTTCTTGTAAAAGCATTGAACATCACTTTTGTCTTCTGAAAGTTCATTTTTATTCCCACTTCTTTACTCTTGTCAGCAAGTTCCTGGATCATACTCTGCAGCTCTGATGGGGTAGTTGCAAAAATGACTACGTCATCAGCAAAACGAAGGTGGGTTAGATAATCTCCATTAATCTTTATCCCTTTGTTTTCCCAGTTCAGTGATTCAAAGACATTTTCCAATGTGGCATTAAAGAGCTTCGGAGATATGGTGTCACCTTGTCTCACTCCTTTTCCAATTTTTATGTGTGTTGTATTTTCAAACAGCCGAATCTTTGCACTTGCATTTTCATAGATGTTATTAATAATATTAATGTATGCATCTTCAATACCGCAGGATTTCAGAGCCGTGGTAACTGCTGATGGTTTCACCGAATCAAAGGCTTTTTCATAATCGATAAAAGCCATGCACAATGGAAGTTCATATTCCCTCGCTCTTTCAATTAGTTCTCTCAGTACGTGGATATGATCTATTGTGCTGTAGCCACTCCTGAATCCAGCTTGTTCTCTCAGTTGAGCCATGTCCAGTGTTACCTTCAAGCGGTGTGAAAGAACTTTAGTGAAGATTTTATAAACCACTGATAGGAGGCTGATAGGTCTGTAGTTCCTGAGATCCTCAATGTCACCTTTTTTATGTAGCAGGATCATTGTAGCATTGTTCCAATCCTCAGGAATCTTCCCTTCATTAAGGCATCGAGTGAAAATTTGGGCGAGTACTGTTTCAATTTCTCCACTTGCTTCTTGTATGATGTCTATAGTAATTCCATCTTCTCCTTTAGCTTTCCCCCGCTTCATGTTCTTGATTGCATGAGCAACTTCTGCTGGGAGGACTGGAAGAACTCTGGTACCTTTCATGATGTCTGGAGTACATGTATCATCCCTTTCATATAATTTGGAGTAGAAATCTTTCACTCTTGTCAAAATTTCGCCTCTATTTCTTGTTATAGAATCATCTTCTTTTCTCAGAGCCATAATCTGTTTTCTTCCCTTACTGAGATGTCCCTTTGCTATATTTAGGCTTTGGTTGTTTTCAATTGCTTTCCTCACTAGCTCACAGTTGAATTTCCTTACGTCTTCAGTGATACTTTTTCGTGCTGTCTTGCATAGCTCTATATATTCCACTTTGGAAGTCACATCTTCTTTAGTTGTCCTCATCTCTCTTCTTTTTTGCATCAACATTTTGGTTTTTCCTGATAATTTGTTCACATGCAACTTGTTCTTAGACCCAGCTAATTTTGTTGCTGTTTCCATAAGAGCTTTGGTTACTTTTCTGTTAACTTCCGAAATATCCGCTTCTTCCGATGTTAGGCCTTCTAAAGCAGAGAATCTGTTCTTCAGTTCCAACTTGAAAGTATTATGGTGTATCTTTAAGGTTAATACTTTCAAGTTGGAACTGAAGAACAGATTCTCTGCTTTAGAAGGCCTAACATCGGAAGAAGATATATATATATATATATATATATATATCATCATCATCATCATTGTCAACCATTATCAATCCACTGCTGGACGAAGGTCTCCCCAAGTTTCCTCCACAACGGTCTGTCTTGTGCCAGTCTCCTCCATGTCACTCCCGCATATTTACGAATTTCATCCACCCATCTCCCATGTGGTCTTTTTCTGGGTCTTTTCCTGTCCCTTGGAATCCAATCTAAAATTTCGGCTGTCCATCTATGGTCTGTCCTTCTGGCAGTATGTCCAGCCCATTGCCATTTCAGGGATTTAACTCTGATCATGATGTCTTCCACTCTCGTCATTTTTCGGATCCACGAGTTCCTCTTCTTATCTCTCCTGGTTATACCAAGCATGCACCTCTCCATGCTCCTTTGAGTTGTCTGCAGCCTTTGTATGTCTCTTTTAGTTAAGGTCCACGTCTCTGCACATATATATATATATATATATATATGTCCACGTCTCTGCACATATATATATATGTCCACGTCTCTGCACATATATATATATATATATATGTCCACGTCTCTGCACATATATATATATGTCTCTGCACATATATATATATATATATATATATATATATGATGTCAGAAGCTGACTCAAAAATACACATAGCACCGTGGATTGTTGGCCACCGTGGTGTAAATGTAACGCACTCGGCTAGATATCGAGAGTTCTGTGGTTCAATTCCACAGCGGCGGCTGAAAAACAATTTTTCGGTTGCTGTGTGTTTCTGGAACGTGGAAAGAGCGATGTATTTATTTATTTACTGTCGCCACGTATTTGGAGGATTTTCACCTCAGGGGTGTCGTTAAGGAAGAAACGGTTCGTTACGTGTCCTGTAAATTGCATGTAGTGGTCAAATGTAAATCCCGGTAGCATACCATGGTCAAATGTGAATGCGTTAATAACTTCTTTGCTTTCTTTCTTTATTTATTTTTGACAATTACTCATTGATTTAAAATAATAATACCCGTATCCAGAACTCAGTAAAGGTTTATAAATTTATTTCTATTACTTAAATGAAGAACTTCTTTCAAGATTATTTTAAGATTATTGCGGTCTTCAGATACGATTGGAGGGGCTTCAACCCCTCCCTCCGTGAAATGGTCCAGCTACGCCTCTAAGTACCATGTTCCAAATTTTATAGGCTGTGAAATTCTTAGTGCTCCAGAAATTTCAGCTGAAACTTAGGTAAACAAAAGTGCATTTTGACCAAAACTACGTTTTTCTTTGCCGTTAGCTGTTGTTAACCAGAGCCAAAAGGAAAGAAAAACTATACTCTTTGTTCAGCTTAAGGCGCAAGATTTCTATAGACTCGTATAAAATTCATGTGATTCCGAAACACAGTTGTAAGAAACGAAATATGAGGATTCACTCACGTAAGAAAAATTTCGTTTGATATGTCAGTCGCTCTGCATGCATTCCATCTCGTTCTGTCAGATAAATCCAACAAAGGTCTAAACTGTAGAGAGACAGACTTCAGTCATCTCAAGAAACCGTCTGTGTTTATTTTCGGGATTTTATCGTCAAGGAAATGGTTTTCACATTCTGTTACTCTCCATGTCCGAATAGGCGAATAAAAATCGATGGGTAAAGGGGAATGGGAAAGAAAAAGAGAGAGAGAGAGAGAGAAGAATGGAAAGGAACACAACGCGGCTGAAATAGGATGGGTAGGCAGCAAGAGTAGAAGTGGCAAAACCTATTGGTAGCCCCGCACCGAAAAGAAGAAAAGAAGAAAACGAAATAGAGGGGAAAAAATAAAAATAAAAAAAAAAGAAAGCAAAGGAGAAAAAGACTAACAAGCGAAATCGTGCTCAGTCAGCGAATGGGTCTTCAGGCGTTAACTTCGGTGCTACCCCAAGACGCTTGGATAGACTCAATGATGTGAATAAAAAAGAGGAAGAAGAAAGGAGAGAAAAAGAAGCGGGGACTGGGCTGCGATGGGGTGAGGGGGGACGCAAAAGGTGACCAGCAACATATTCAAGACCAACAAAATAGAGACATGGCCTCTGCAAAGAGAGTTTAACTAAGCGTGTTTGAAAAGCAGCAGCTTGGGAAACTTGATGCTGACCAAAGAAAAGATTACTAGGGCGAATTTGGGGATGATCGTTTTTTTTCTAGCTTTGGCAAATATCTGAAAGGTTACCTTCCATCCAGCGTAGACATCTTTGTCCGCTTGTGATTCGCCCACAGACATTATTCTTAACCCGTACACATAGCGAATTTTAATACAAAGATAACACCTTAAATGCGATCGATGCACAGTGTAGCACCAATTCAAAGCAGAAAACTAAAAATTAAAATAAAACAGAAAAATCCGCACCTCAAGCACATGCGCATTAGTTGTGGTTTACACGAAAGGGCAGCTTATTCGTCTCAGTCCATTCTATGTTTATCATGATGAAAGGGCAGTTTGAAAATTCATCGCAAAATATGAGCACCTCCCTTGAAACAAAAATGACAGATCGCAAAAAATTTGCAAGGAACTCATTAAATGCATGTAAAAATGAAACTTCCAAATTCTTAGGCGAGAATGTTTTCTTTAATGAAAAAGATCGAAAATTAAATACCAAGTCATATCTTAGTCTTGACATTTTCAGAAAACAGGAAAATTTGACTCCAAGAATAACTAAAAATTTTGTTGATCCTTACTTACATTCAATTATAAAAGAACATTTTCTATGTTCCGACTGGAAATGCTGATGTTTTGGTAATTACAGACACACGTTTACCCCAGTTCGCTCTGAAATTCAACACAACAAAATTATGTGAAACAAAGGGTGTTCGGAGTGTTTTCTTTTTTGCAGTATAAAAAGTACTTTTCCAATCAGACTTTTGGGAAAAAGCACGTCAATGATTTTATCCTACCGTACATGAAACATGTTTCTCCTGTCTACTAGAAGCACAAATATCCTGCCCATAGACACAGAGATGCACTCTCAGGCTAAGGCAGACATTGGCTGTTCTTCTCCATGTCTAAGAGCAAAAGGATTTTCCAATCCAAATCCCTATAGAGAAAATATCTTTCAGAACTCGAAAGTTGCGCCGGAGAGATATAATATAAAGGTTCGGTACGTTTATGTCTATTCTATTCAAAAACAGATTTTTTCCAATTTAATATATACACTTCTCACGTGTTCTTGGACACCCTCATATTACATTTTAGAAAGACCTCACCCAAGACAAGATGATTTTATCAAAACGTATGTACACTGACGGGAAAAAATATGAAATGCGAGAAAGAATCGAGGCAATTTTTTTCTCTTTGTAGGTTGCAAGTAGCAGGTTGCAGTTTGGCAGATAACGGGTTTGAATATCACGCTACAACCGGTTTGGCTGGATTATGTGCCGCCGTGGTGGAAGACAGTGTGAGCGACGGCACAAAGATGTTCCCCTTGTTAGGGTCGTCTACAAAGAAAGAACAATGCGGTGTAGTCTGATTTGTATTGGCTAAAGGGAAAACTCCGACGGAAATTTACAAAGGAATGGTCGAAGTGTATAGTGATGTCTGCGTGGATAGCAGCAACATCTCCAGATGGTGCAGTTTATTTGCAGAGGGTCGTGGCCAGGGACGGATTGGCCCACCAGGACACCGGGATATTTTCCGATGGACCACTCAAGAAATGGCCCGCTATTTTTTTATCTATTGTTTTTTTTTATCTATTTTTCGTATACTGTTTGTCTAGATTGTTTGAAAGGAATTAATAATTATTTCGGTGCTTCTTAATAAGAATCGTTACCTTCATTTAAGCTTTATATTATCTGTCTAAAATGTTATTGCCTTGAAAAAACTTGGCATTTCTATCTATCTATCTATTTATCTATATTGGGCGTTTGCTCCTAAATGATAAAGTAAAATTATCTCTACTTCAGGAAAAAATTTACCACCGGACCGAGCACGCTGTTATGAATACATTACGTTTCAGCGTAGGTTGTTCTTGAAGCAAAAGAGTCATTGGTAGACCCTACCCTCCTTCTATAATCTTGAATGAGACACTATTAATAATTTTGATGGTCCATCATCCCCACACTCTTATCCACGTACAGACATATACCATAAAGCGATTCTTCGAGAGAGATGTTCCCAAATCAGCGTGTGCTACCCAGGTGGCGCAGTGGTCTAAGCGATGGCTTCTGATCATTCGCCTGAAAGGGGTCCAGGTTCGAATCCCCGTGAGGCATGGATGTTGCGCTTGTCTTACGGCACTGGCTCTCTCCCTTCTCTGGAACCAGTGGCCCTAAATTAGGGACGGGCGACTGCTTATACACTGAAGAGCAATTGAATTAGAGATACCTGTCTAGTAACATGTAGCACCACCTTTCGCCCTGAAGACGGGGGCGATTCATCTCGGCATGGACTCGACAAGACACCGGAAGCGTTGAGAAGCCATACGGATCCACGACCCCTGAACAAGCTCCCACAGTTCACGAAGATTTGATAGAGGATGGTCAGAGCCTCGAACATCTCTCTGGATGGCATTCCAGATGTGCTCGACGGGATTGAGGTCAGGTTACCTAGCTGGCCCAGGAAGCGAGGTCACTTCGGTGGAGTGTTCATCCAACCATTCGGATACAATTCGGGAAGCGATGGCACGGTGCATTTTCTTGTTGCAGGATGAGGTCCCCAGTGGGATGTTGAAGACGCACAAACGGGAGCAAATGGTCGTCCAGGACATCCCGGTAACGTTGACCTGTAAGGGACGATGTCACACGTACCAGCGGTCTCATTTCAGTCCGCGTAAACAGTCCCCAGACGAGAACGCCAGCCCCAACAGCTTGAAGAGTACTCTGCTGGCAAGAAGGATCCATCGCTTCATGTGGTTTGCGCCGTACTCGTACAAAGCGCATGTACAAACGTGAATCTCGACTGATCAGTTCAGGCAACATTTATTCACATGTCTAGGGTCGAGTGGCGATGTTCCCGCGCCCATGCTAATCTTTGCACCCTGTGATGTGCGGTCAGCAGCGATACCCTCGTGGGATGATGGCTTCTGTACCCCATAGCGAGGAGATGATTCTGGATGGTGTGGCTTCTTACACGTTTTTGTGCAGTGATTTCTTGCACTGTGGCCCGTCTATCCGCTGTTACAATGCGAGCTAGCCGACGATGACCCCGCTCATCCACACGTTGTTATCCTCGGCAGTTGGACCTTGCAGGAATGGTTTTACCGGATTCAATGTACTGACGATGGAATGACCCATTCGTCGGGCCCTGATAATTTGCCCATGATCAAATCCGCTTAGATCATTCGTCTTACCCGTACTGGGTCCGACTCTTACTGATTCCCGTCGCATCACTCCTTATATTGTCGGATCGCTGCATACGTCATGTCGTTTCCGTTTACAGGGCCGCCCACAGTGCCATATTTGCATAACGCCAGCTGTCTCTAATTCAATTGCTCTTCAGTGTATATAGCCCACTGAGTTGCTCACGGTGGTCGTTAAACCTCCAATAAAAAAAAATCTGTGTTCCACCCACATAAAAGACACAACACAATTTAGTGGGTGCCAGGTCTGAATTATACAGGAAAAAATTACACGGAAATAAAAGTTAGAGTGCCATGAGATAGTATACCTAATTTGGTGGTTCTAAATTGAAAACTAGATTTTGCGAAAATTTTGTGGTGGGGGCTCTTACCCGCCGGACGCCGACCCCTTCTTCCCAAAACCGTCTACAGTCTTAGTTAGAGTTTCATGTGATAATATACCAAATTTGGTGGTTCTAAATTGAAAACTGTGGATTTTTGAAAATTTTGTATGTGGGGCCGTGACCCCTCGGCTTCCGACCCCTACCGAAAACCATCTACAGTCTAAGTTAGAATTTCATGATTTTGTATAATCATGGCTACAAATTTTGTATAATCTGTTGTAAAATTCATTCCATCTAAAATTCATTCTATCTGTAACACTAAAACTGATACTACGCTGGGGTAAACGTCTCAAGCGGCTCCGTTCTTGTGTTGAAAAAATTGCTAAGAAATATAGTTTCACTGTGTATATGTTTTGTTTTGCCTATCTATTAAACTGTTAACAAAAAAGTTTATTGTGTGTGTTACTTTTCGATCCACCCTAGTACCTGGTTCAACACGATACTCTCACTCCTCTCGCTAGTGGACGAACCCATTGCTTGGCAAGTATACTAGGTGGAAGGACATAACAACGTTAAATGGGAATTCGATACCAGTATAGATAGATAAACGTCATGTGTTAACAAAATTTGGAAGAGAGATGATAGTGGGTGCCCGAAGCATGGGTCACTCTCTCGCGGAGTGTCACAGGAATTCCAGTATCCCCGCTCGGCAGTATCAAGTGTATAACTGGAATACGCCATTTCCGGAATAACATTTCAACGTGGACAACGCTGCGGGAGGAGAAAGATGGTGGATGAACATGGCAGTCGACCTCTGTCTCCTATAGTTGCAATGAACCGGAGAGCGACATTGGCACAAATCACCACCTTCTTCAACGAGAGAGGTGCCAGAAACGTCTCACCAAGACCACGAGGAGATCATCAGCCGTAATAAGTTACGGGAGCTGCTGCCTACCAGAGATCCATTGCTAACGCCACATCACCAGACTATATGCCTTAAATGGGTGAAAGAACAGGACCTTAGACGATTGGAGACGGGTCTTCTGGTCCAATGAGTCCCATTCCAATTATTTGGTGCAGTCAGGGAGGGTGCGGATCTGGCGGAAACTATACAAAGCGATGGATTAGGCATGTCAACAAGAAATTGTAGAGGCTGGAGGAAGCTCAGTTATGGTCTGAGGCGTGTTCAACTGGAACATGTTGGGACCTCTGGTACTTCAAGATGCATTTATCATGAGTCCACCCTAGGTGCACATCCTTGCAGACCATCTGCATCCGTTCATGGTCATCATGTACACAAGCGCAATGGACTCTTTCAGAAGGGCAATGCGACGTCTCACATAACCGTGGGACTCGACCATGGTTATAAGAGCATTCCAACGAAGTCCCCACCCTGAATTGACTAGGGAAATCTTTGGGATGCTGTAGAAAGGTCCGTTTGAGCTTTGGATCTTCCACCTAGGAATGCGACGGGATTATGGATAGCAGTGCAGTAAGCATGTGTGAAGGTACCTGTGGAACGCTCTCAGACTCAATGTCTTTCCGTGGGACAACCCTTATCCGGGCAGAGGGTGTGTCTATTAGTTACTAGGTAGGTATTCCATGATTTCGGCCCACTCTGTGTAAAGCACCGCTAAAATATGGCATCGGGGTTTTTTAATTGAAAAAATATGTACGGAAGCTCAAATTTTTAAGCGAATCTCTCAACGGTCATGATTTTGTTTCAGATTTCGTATGAAAGTAAAAAAATAAAATGTTCACCCGAGGTTGCATTCATTTGTGCGACCAGTCCTATGACTTTTTCCCATTACAGACAAAGGTAGAAACTGAATCTGTGAGGAGCAAAACTAAATTAGGGTTTCTGTTTTTCCTATATTAGTAATACAGTGAGAGAGAGAGAGAGAGAGAGAGAGAGAGAGAGAGAGAGAGAGAGAGAGAGAGAGAGAGAGAGAGAGAGAGAGAGAGAGAGAGAGAGAGAGAGAGAGAGAGAGATTTCATTGTTTTCCTTCTTCTTTATAGTTCAACCTTACTCAACCCTTTAACTGGCTAGAACCAATTAATTCTGGTTAGCAAAATGGGTTCAGATCAGCTGAAACGAACACTTTTGCTGTCTAAGAAGTGGGCCGAATGCAGTTGGAACAAGTGAACCTCCACGTCAGAAAGCTTTGCTTTCTTAGATTTGTTCTTTAAAATGGTCATTTAATGGGATTTAATGGGACGGTGATGTTTTCTGACTGATTAGCTGCTAGAAGAGCTATAATGATGGTGACAAACCTAAGAAAGGAAAGAGATATTTGAGTCAGATGTTCCTACCCAGTGGCATAAAATTCGTGTTAGGAGGATCAGCCCTTCCCCACCATGCCTTGCATCATGGGGCAGAGAATAAAGGACTGTAAGGGAGCAGAGAATAAAAAACTGTAAGGGAGCATATAATAAGGGTATGTAAGGGAGCAGACAATAAAGGACTGTAAGGCAGCAGAGAATAAAGGACTGTAAGGGAGCATATAATAAAGGTATGTAAGGAAGCATATAATAAAGGTATGTAAGAGAGCAGACTATCAAGGACTGTAAGGCAGCAGAGAATAAAGGACTGTAAGGAACAGGGAATAAAGGACTGTAAGGGAGCAGATAATAAAGGTATGTAAGGCAGCAGAGAATAAAGGACTGTAAGGGAGCAGAGAATAAAGGTATGTAAGGAAGCAGGCAATAAAGGTATGTAAGGGAGCAGAGAATAAAGTACTGTAAGGGAGCAGAGAATAAAGGACTGTAAGGGAGCAGAGAATAAAGGACTGTAAGGGAGCAGAGAATAAAGGACTGTAAAGGAGCTTTAATCACCTGTGACAGGTTTATGTAGAGTACTGAGTAGATGATAGGAATTATTCTACCGTAGCTTTCCTAAAATCCGGCAGCTTTAGTCACATTTCTGTTTTGACAAACGAAAAGCATTTGCGGCACTGTTTGGTTCATACTGTATTTATCCGCCACTTAAAGGGTTAAACGCAATTTTTACCTTTAACTGTTGTCTATACAGCAACATCACCCGTGGAATGATAGTTTTTATTTCTATGAGCGTAATATGATGTTACTATTAATAGCTAGGCATTGTGGCATCTGACTAAGAGATAGCCGGCTAGAGAAAGAAATTACATGAATACATCTCCTCCACCTGTATTGTGTATTACTGCTGGTGTGCTAAATCCATGCAACGGGAACATGAGCAACTGAAGTCAGACACGCTCCAAAATGATGTTAAATTTGTCAAATGCATTTCTATTGCATTCGAATTATTGTTGGGATTTTTGGCCCTGCATAATTAATGTCTAAATCTCAGCTCAGCGTATTTTCGCCAAATTCGTAGTACGAAGCTCTCTGACATCAGAAAGTTTCCGATGAATGAAAATCTTGACAAATGCTAGAAAGCGAGACACTAAGAATCATTGGTTTTGTTTCTCTTAAAGAAATTTAACTATACCCTTGAATTGTGTTCAATTGTCTGTGTGTAAAAGAATAAGTGCATGTAAGATAAAATCATTTCCACAATGACGAAAAAAGCGCCAGAAATTTATGATACTAACACAAAGAAATTAATATAAATTCCTTTACGTGTGAGAACAAAAAACACATTTAGATCGCTATATAGTGTATATTACTTTCCAGAAAAATCAGGACTCTTCAAACTAGGAATATGAACCTGAATCCAAACAAATGAAACCGGGTGTCTGGATACTTTTGTTCATATAGTGCACTTGGCTAAAACAATGACGTTGTCAGATATCCACGAGAAACCCAGTCGTAAGTGGTGAACAAAACAACTTTTCAATTATGAAGAACTGTGGCAGAAACATCGTTTCAGGAAGCATCACGTTTGAGAAACAGACGGCTGAACTAAGTAAGAGTTCAAATACGTTAAAAATGTCCTTATTCCTTATCTGCCCGTAGTAAATAGTTGGTTAGTTTTTTGCATCACTACTTGGAATGCTATGCACAAAATGAGAGAAACGTCAAAATCATTAAAGGAAATGTCCTGTTTTTGAGAATACGCATTTTTTTAGAGTAGTCATTCTTCAACGTTAGCCATTCGGAGTTAGCTAAAACCTGAAGTACTTTTACTAAGTGTATTTTGAACATAATATACTTGTTCGAGTTAATGAGGGTTAACTAGTATTGGCCATTAGTTATAAAACATACAAGAAAACCAAAAGATTTACTAAAGATCTTTTTTCCTCTCCATTGGCAAGTAAAGGTCCTTATTTGCTGTTGATTCCTTGGTGATTTATTCGACATGGTGCATTCTCCTCTGTGTACTAGATTCCTACATATGAATGTCGAATTTAGCATACAATTTAGGAATTAAGATATGCTACTTATAATATGTAAATTTAAGCCGTTAAAGCTGGTGTCTATGAAGTACTAGTCGTTATGTCAGTGGCATCACTTTCAAAAGGATTACGCTACAGAGAAAAGGACGATGGCTCAGCTCGCAACTTCAATAGAGCATTTGCGGAAGGCACTCTTAATAAGCTCGAGATACAACGTTGGTTTGCTGAATTCTTATTCGGCGGCATGAGATTCGAAAACGAACCATGCGAAGAAAGAGCTATCGATGATTCCGAGTTAGAGCCATTGAGTTCGATGTACGTCAAACAGTACAAGAACTTGGAGTACGTTATACGATCAAGTACCGACATTCAATGGCCATAGACAAAGTAAAACAGATGGATAAATGGATCCCACATGAGTTGACCGAACTGCACAACGCGCGACGATTTGATATCTGGTATTCTCTGCTTATCCTCAAGTACCTCGTCACATGTGATGAGAGATGAGACGTTTTGAGATACTTCGTTTCATGATATGAGAAACGGACACTGTATGACGACCGCTGTCTTTCTGCGCAATTGTTTGACCGTTATGAAGGAAAACGATGCACAGTGTTCGATGGTCCGTCGGGTCAAGCCGACACGATGGACAGTTATTGTCAAGAACTTGACATTATTCATGGAAAACTGTTCATTAAACAACCATCATCAGACAATCACTATAATCCCATACTTCGCCATGACAACGTGAGATCTCACGTTGCACGCACAACGGTCCAGAATCTTACCTGATTCGCTCCCTACTGACCGTCACTTCTTCAAGAAAGTGGACACGTTGCTGCAAGATAAATCGTTTCCTAATCAAACATGATTCCATGAGTTTGTTGCATCCTGAAGCCCAATATTTTTCACGGAGCTACACAGATGCTTGTTTCTCGTCTGCAAAAGCGTATTGTTGCTCACGATGATTATTTCGATTAATAAAGTCTGATGATCCTATCAGCATTCCGATACTTCATCTGCAACAACTTATAGTTCCTAAAGTAACGTGGAAAATGCTTCTGATCTTTGTGAAAACACAAATTTGCAGGTGGTGAGGTCCGAACTTACATCCTTCTGCTCCGTAGACGAATGCTTTTCCAATTATGCTACACCGATAAGTGCTTATCACTGCTACTTGCCGTTTTGACATGTACGTCCTCTATGTAGTACGTCATATATATATATCACCCCATCCCTAAGAAGGCGGTGAACGAAATTTCAGGTGCTCCGCAAACCATTTTGAAGTAAGTCTCTACAGAAGAAGGAATTCTCACAAACTCTAGACAATGTGTGGAAGAATTATCGCACATTTTTTTAAACTAAGAAGGAATTCTAATTAATTCCAGACGATGTGTGGAGGAAACATCACATATTTTTTGAAGAAAGTTACGCCCAGTAAATCCATACTTATGTTCGAGCGCCAATGTGAAACAGCCAAATGACAGTTGGCGGTACTTGAATCCGCATCCTTTTGCTGCGTAGCCGATTGCTTTTCCAATTAATCTACTCCGACAAATTGCTTGTCACCGCTACTTGTCATCTTGACATGTGCGTCACTTGTGTGACGTACCTGCCAGCAGAACGCACATGACATAAAGGCAGATAATAGTCAGGACGAACGTCCGCGTAGCTCAATTGGTAGAGTGACTTATTCCGGAATGAGGGGACCCGGGTTTCGAACCCCGGCTTGGACAAAAATGACGGAGAAATTTACTTCATTAAACTTGGTAGTACATTACATGTTTCAATGGTAAAAGAGGGTGGAAACAGGTTCTGTGAATTTTAATTATTTCTGAAAGTAAAGTGTGAAGCGACTGCCTTGCACCAAATAAATCATTGTAAAAATTACATGCTGAGTGTTATCAGTTTTGGTTAAAATACATCTGAATATTATCAGTTGTGGTTCAGATTACTTCTAAAAGTGATGCGTTAAGCTACTGCTTCGTAACAAAAAAGCAAGAGTTTGAATTACATGCTGAATGATATTAGTTTTAGTTTAAATACAATCTTCGATGATTTAGCTAAGCAACTTGGGCTAGAGAGCGAATAGAACATCGATAACAATGCCCCTAAGTGAATTTGTTTTTCCACATGACATGATTTTTTATGGTTAGATTGACGAATTCCAAATCGTGCAATTCACCTTAATTTTGTAACAATATGCAACACCTCTTTTAACGCTGTATCCATTATAGATACAAGACTTTCATCTTTGTTCATGTACTCAACAAAAATTTACGTCCTTCGAAGCATTCCACATACCAGGAAAGTGCACGGTCTGTTTGCAAAAGCAACATCACCTAAAATTGGGATTTTGCTGCTGTCATATACACTATATTGACAAAAGTCATCGGACACCTAGAAAAGCAACACAACATAGCATTTATTGACATACATTAGTACGGTGTAGGTCCAACTTTGGCTTTAATGCATGCACTGACCCTTCAAGACATGCGTTCGACAAGGATTTGGAACACAGCGGTAGGTATGCGCTTGCATCAGTACATAATGCTGCCGCTAACTGTTGCTTAGTAGTAGTACGTGGTTCCAATTTTCTTATGCGACGCTCTAATTCATTGCACAGGTGCTCTATGGGATTTAAATCAGGGCTCTGAGCTGGCCAGTCCTCACACGATACGAAACTATAGTCAAACTACGCACTAACAGTCCTTGCTTTATGGCTCTGTGTATTATCCTGCTGGTACCAACAAAGCTCGGTTCCTTAGTATTGCCACAGAGTTGGTAGGGCATAATTTTCCAGAATATCGAGGTAGACGTGCTGGTTAACAGGTTTGTCCACGATAACCGATGGGCTGGAAACATACTACGAAAAAAAGCCCACACGAGCACACTGCCAGTTCCAAACTTTACTGTAGGAACAATACACTGTGGTAAATAGCGTTCATCAGACTGATGGATCGTGTATCTGGATTCATCAGTCAATAGGACCCGTTTCCACTGATTTACGGTCCACGATAATTATTGTTTACACCATGCTAAATGTCGAGTAGCATTCGGAGTGGAGATGAAAGGCTTATGAGCAGCCGCAGGACCACGGTAACCCATGGAATGAAGTTCTTTGCGAATGGTGCGTGTACATACCGAGGTTCCAGCATTTTTACTCACCGGTACATTGAGGTTTTGTGCAGTATTCCGTCGATTAGCTGTAACGACTTTCCTGAGGCTTCGACGTCTTCTATCACTGATTTTCGTTGGCACGTTTTGCTGCTTCAGGCACGCTATGTGTCTTCTACTTGTTCAGTACATCCAAAACAGTTGACGTGGGTATGTTTAAACGCCTCTATGTTTCTCTTATGGATAACCCACTAATATAACACCCAACAATCTTTCCTTTCTCAAAGTCAATTCTCTCCCGCCGCGACATTTTCACTCAACCTTACAGTGTGATATGATCGCGGTCAGCTGCAGGCTTGTTTTCATACCGTTTGCAGCTGTACCGCGCATCTTAACAATGCAGCGGATCCGTTCATTTGCTTTCGAAATGTGTCCGGTGACTTTTGTCAAAATAGTGTATAACGACTCGAAAGTATGTCGCAGAGTTAAAACAAATGCCACGAACTCGTAGCGGTGTTTCCAGTTATTTCTGTAATGAAGTTTAAGGACCGCTGATTAAACTAAGATATAGCGGAAAATTTGCTATTGGAGCTAGTTCATCTATATTACGGCATGTTATGCATAAAGAACTGCTAATTGAGTAAATTGCAGTCCGATGGATTCCGGAGCACATACCTGAAGTCAAATGTAGCATGGCTTGTTAAGTGCTCCGTAAAATATCTGCAGTAGTGAATTCCTGCTCTACACAAACCGTCAACATTAGAGAAACGATAGGCTTTCAGAGATATGTTTACTTAAGTTGATAGCAATAGATCGCACTCTTGTTGAACTGCAGCTCCACGATCGATAGGGATCTGGCAGTTGTATCTGCAGAATAACAGCGCCTTATACGGCTAATTGAGACAGCACGAAAATTTCATGAGACTGAAATCTCGAGGTTACACCCCGAATAAAAGAAAACAAAAGTACAATAAAAAAAATTGCTCTTCAGTTTTGTTATGGAGAATATTTAAGAAAGTTACCTGTACCTGATGTGTTTTGATTACGATGGAATAAAACTAAGTAAAACGGAAAAGCAAAGGCCAGCGAGAGGAACCTGGTAATCAGTGATGATGGGCCATATTTTCCCACAAAAATTGCGTGGAAACGCGTAATTCATTAATTTAGGATTTATGGATAAGTTTATATATTAAATAAATTTAACGAATATCCATTATTTTCATGCTACTGCGTTGAACCATATTATCCAGGTAAATGGAATAATTTTTCATAGCATTCAACATAATAATATCTTTAAAACAGAAACAGCACAGATGTTTTAAACAAAGAAAGAAATGAAAAATTTATCTTGCTTGCACGTTAGTAAGTAAAACGCTGTGGCGTGAATCACTGAAGCAAATGCAAAGATGAAAGCTGGATCAAATAGTGAGCCTTAACTATAATAACTGCCAGTCATGGAAATTTCAAGAAATACGTGTCTGTCTGCCTGTCTCTCTCCGCGAAAGTCTTTAACGTACTTCAGACCTTATATACATGAAAGATATCTCAGGAATGCGCATTACATTGACAGATTCTTTACGTTTAAGAAAAAGTAACCTTAGACCTTCTTAATGGTCTCCATTTTAAATCTAGATTGTCAACAATAATACGACTCGACAGCACATTCAATTAGTGATGAATGAAATACGGGATTACAGCATTGTATAATACAAATTTGGAAGATGTGAATCCGTTTATTGGTGTAAATATGACATGCATGTAAAGTCAGATTTTACCCGAAAGCACGAATATTTCGTAGTCTTGCAGCGGGAATTGCATTCGTGTCTCCTGGATAGCGCCCAAGTATGCTATCATTTCATAACGACGAAATTTTCAAGTTTTCGGATATTATCTGACTTAACACCCATGTCATATTTACACTAATAAACGGATTCACATCTCCCAAATTCGTACATTCGATTAGCGTTTTCTATGCAGTGGTAGGTGGAAATCGGGGCCCTGATAGCATAGGAGTTCTTTAACATCTTACGCAGGGACTTATTAAAATTCGAACTAGGGAAGCAGCTTTGTTTCGCTTTACTCGCGTGCACGTGAATCGGTAATGGTCGCCCAGGTGACGCAGTGGTCTAAGCGATGGCTTCTGGTCATTCGTCCCAGATAGGTCCGGGTTTGAATCCAGGTGAGGCATGGATGTGGTGTTTGTCTTACGGCTCTGGCCCTTTCCCTTCCCTGGAGCCAGTGGCCCTAAATTACGGACAGGCGACTGCTTGTTGCTCACGGTGGTCGTTAAACCTCCAATCAATAATAATAATCCGTAATGCAGCTTAAAATGATCGAAAATTTCTGAACAACAGTTTTCTATAAAATATGATAGATCATTTTAGCACCAGTGTTTTTCAAAAATTATCGATGTTTTTATTCGCCAATTTATTTAAAAAGCTGATGCGAAAAAAGGTCGAAATGACCTTTTAGGCCAGTATGATGAGTACTGAGTTAATTTTGACATACACAGATCATAATGATGTTATAGTATTACAATCTGAATATAGTTATGCATATTGGGTATAATGATTGTAAGTAGTCTGAGAGTTCATAACTAACATGGATGATTATGCGTCATGCATTCCCAAGCTTTCCTTTAGGCTCTTTGCTTGTGCAATTTAGATTTCTCTTGCCTCGTCTTTTTTGGTCTTAATCTGATTTCGAGGCAGTACGTAAGTGTTTGTGTAACGACAGTCAGATCAAACTGAAGTTTTTGTAAAACAATAACGGTTTACTATATGGGATAACATCGAATTTCCTAGAAATCGTCGGAACCTCTTCGGCAACTGCCATGGCTTTAGGAGGTTTCCTAAACCAGGAGACTTTCCCAACGAAAACGCTTTCCGCGAGTCCCACTCCTGACAGCCACGTTACTGACCAAAAAATATGTCTTTCGGCGTGTTGATCGATTTCCACAACTAAGTCAGCTATCCGCTTCGTCTCACCAGAGCTGTAACCACCTCTCGAAAAAAAAAAAAAAAAGTCCTGTAACTGCTTTCAGGCTGCTTTTAATGGTCCTATTTCAAAAATACTTTCTTTAATGGATAGAGTTTCAGGTGTAACATATTTTTTATATAATTTCAGAATTTTCAAGTAATTCCTAGACTTTCCGCTAGGGGGCGTAAAGGTAAATTGTGTTTCCCCCGATATTTCTGCCTCTAAAACTCCGATTTCAAAAATTCTTTCTGCACCGGATACAGCTCCTGATGGGAAATCCTTTGCATGTAATTTCTGATTTTTGGTAAAAAATAGTTTGGCCAACAGGGGGGGGGGGGGGGGGATCTTAATTTCCGCTCCGGATGTATTTGCAGCAAAATCTAAGCTTCTAAAGTACCGATTGAAAAAATTCATTTGTGGACTGCTGCTCACATCGACTCACCTTTTAGAAATATTTTCTTCTTAAAATAATACATGGTTTCTACGCCAGGGGGCGTAGATCTATATCTTATTTTTGTCAATATCTCTACTTCTAGGAGTCCGATTTGAATTTTTTTCTTTCTTGTATAGTGTTTCCGATGCGAAACGTTTTTCATGTAAATTCAAAATTTTCAAGTAAATCATAGATTTTCCGCTAGAGGGCGCGAAGGTAAATTGCGTTTTCCTCGATATTTCTGCTTCTAAAACTCCGATTTGAAAAATTCTTTCTGTATCGCATACAGCTACTGGGGAAAAATGTTTTGTATATAATTTCTAATGTTTGGTAAAGAATGATTTGGCGACCAGGGTGCATAAGTGTTAATTTCTGCTTCTGATGTATTTGCAGCAAAATATGAGCTTTTGAAAACTCGACTGAAAACGTTTTTCTCTGGACCCATACCGCTCACATCGAAAAATATTTTGAGAATACTTTCTTCTAAAAAAAATGCATGTTTTTCCCACTAGGGGATGTAAATGCATATCTTATATTCGGCGATATATCTGCTTCTAAGAGTCGAATTTGAAAAATATTTCTTTGTTGGAGAGCTTTTCCGCTGTGCAATGTTTCTCATATAATTTCGAATTTTTCTTAACGCACAAGTCTGCAAACAGTGGGCGTAAGTTTACGATTCCGTTTACAGCATTATCTGCGGGATTAAAAACACGATTGAAAAACTTCTTTCTTCGGTGATATACTATGGTTTTCCATACCGGTTCAATTGACTTTGAATAACTTTGATAAATTTAATTTGCGTCAGAACGGATTCAAAACACGTGCTCATTACACACGAAAATTCGGTGTCATCTTTCTTGATTTTTATTTAACTTCCGTATTTTTACAGATTTTCCGTTGTCAGAAATTCCGTTTATTTCAGAAAAGTCCTTATCAAGTTTTTCCGAATTTATACAGAAATTTCGCAAAACCGGAAAAGAAGAATATTTGCTTTTTTTGCACTCAGTATATGTAAATCTTCTTAGCAGTGTCGTAGAAATGTCTTTGGAATTCTTGAATATTTTCCGTTCGGCTGTAAAATTATTATATTCTTTCTTTTTTTACTTCTTGTTTCTCCAGCTGTATCTAGCTGCAGGTTAGTAGAGTTTATTTAATCTTTTTTTTTTCCATCCATGAATTTCCTTTTTCAGGAGGAATGAAATGAAAATAAGCTGACATTCACACCTTGTGTGATTTTTTGTGAATCCCACAGAGTAAAGCAATTTAATCAACTCAAGAGCAGTGGCGAAACAGCGCGTGCATGAGAAAAGGGATGTGCATTAGTCACCTGCAAAAGTTGGGACTACGGATGGAATAATAACGCCAAAATATAGAAAGAGATTTTGTTTCTCGTGATGCATAGGAGACATTTCCGTAACATTTCGTACATGCACGTTCAAGGTCACAAAATATTCGCACCTGTCATATTCATAACTTCCTTTTTTTTCTGGAAAAAATATGACAGCATGATAAATATTTTTGCTTGTAGCAAGCCCCTTTTGAAACTTCGATCGAGCACTGCAATTCGGACAACAATGAAATACGATTACCCAAATTTTGAAGGATGTACGACGATTCCGGGATGTAATTTGCTGTTATAGATCCACATATGCGCACGAACTCAAGACACTCTTTTCTTATTATACTCCAATGAGCCATTCCATTATGACCACCTCGAACTTAGAGAAATGAGCGCTCCTGGAGACCGAACGGTGGCTCAGGTGAAGTGATAAATAATCGGATGACCGACTTTCGGTTAGTAGTGTGTCCGGAGTTAGAATCGCAAAAGCTGCTGATTCATCGGAGTTTGATAAAGAACAAGTTGGCCGCCCGGTGGCGCAGCGGTCTGAGCGATGGCTTCCGACTATTCGTCCAAGATGGGTCCGGGTTCGAATCCCGGTGAGGGATGGACGTAGTGTTTGTCTTACGGCCCTGGGTCTCTCCCTTCCCTCGAGTCAGGGGCCCTAAATTAGGGACGGACGACTGCTTATAGTCCATTGAGTTGCTCACGGTGGTCGTTAAACCTCCAATAAAAAAAAATAAAAAGAGCAAGTTGTGATGGTACGGCGCCTCGGAACTACGATCCCGGAAACGGCTCGGCTTGCGGCTATCAGGTATCTGAACAACGTTGCGGACCAAGTTCACCCATTCATGGCAACTGTGTTCCCTGCTGGTGATGGCCATTACCAACAGGATAATGCGCCTTGCCACACTGCCAAAATCGTCAAGGGGTGGTTCGAGAAATATGCTGGTGACTTTCGGTTAATGCCCTGGCCTATAAATTCTCCTGACATGAAACCAATCGAAAATTTGTGGTTCGACTTGGAAAAGCGGGTTCGCGCTAAAACACCACCACCATGAAATGTACGGGAATTGGAAAACCTGCTGTTGATATTATGATATCAGATGCTCCAGGATACCTGTCGCCACCTCATGGAATCGACACCTCGTCGAGTGGCAGCTGATTTGCGGGCTAAAGGGGGTCCTACAGCTTATTAGGTAGGTGGTCATACTGTAATGGATTATCGGTGTAGATACATTCGTCTGTCACTTTTTTTTTTGCTTCGGGAGTTTAGCGACCAGCGTGAGCAACTCTATGGTTGATAAGCAGTCGCCCTTCCCTAACTTAGGGCCACTGGTCCCAGGGAAATGAGTGAACCAATGTCGTAAAGCAAGCGCAACCTCAGTGCCTCGCCGGGATTCGAACCCGGACCCATTTCGGACGAATGATCAGAAGCCAACACTTAGACCACTGCGCCACCTGTGCAGCGATTTGTCACTTCTACATCTGGGATCTGAGATATTTAAATGTACGAATCTGTGTATAAAGAATGTATAAGAGCTGACGAATGGCAAACTCAGAAGGTGAGTAATTCCGAGCTGGCAGGAAACGTTCGTTGACATTTTAACTTGACAGTTACTTTTCGAGATGTACGCTTCTGAAGCTCTGTAACGTCACTTCGTGATCTGACTGTTTCAGGCCCTGGATGAATTGAAAGTAATAGGGGAGACGTAGTCGCGTTTCCCGATGCCGCTTTGGCAGCGGAAGGGACGGAACTTGGTTCGAGTCCTAAATCAGGAGTTCGTGTATTTCGATGGAACTCCCCCTCCTCCCCCGAGCCATCGTCTCCCCCCTCCCCGAGCCACCGTCTCTAAATTCGAGTCCAATGAGTGCTAATCTTTAAACCAGAAAAAAAAAAAATTCCCAGTCTACACGATACGGTCACACTGACCACAGTTATTTTCCTAAGATGTATGTCCCTGATTTGTGACTTTCATAAGACTCGGGACCATACATTTGCCAAACTTAATTGGTAAATAAACAAAATGTTACTCACATTTCTGCTCATAGACTTAAACATCTCTATAAAATGGCCAACTGAACACCCCAAGACAATAACATTAACCAATACTTATATTAACTGCAGTGTGTCTCTTCATCTCGAGTACAGCAAACATATCTGTATATTTAAAATACAAGGCCGTCTGTTTCTACAATCCGCCAGCAACACCCACTGGAGCGATTTTGATAATTTTCTCTAAATGAAAGATACTGACCCACAAATTTGTCATGGCTGATTTTTATTGCCATAAGTATTTTTTTATGTGACCCTGGCATTTTCTTTGTACAATCCGCCGTTCGTTATTCTGGCGTTTGTTCACGCTTCAGTATTTGCAGCGCCATCTTCTTTTCTGTGGTGGTCGGACTTGGAACTAAGTCCTTCGTTTTTTTTTTTTTTTTTTTTTTTTTTTGATTGGAGGTTTAACGACCACCGTGAGCAACTCAATGGGCTATAAGCAGTCGCCCGTCCCTAATTTAGGGTCACTGGTTCCAGGAAAGGGAGAGCCAGTGCCGTAAGACAAACACAACATCCATGCCTCACCGGGATTCGAACCCGGACCCCGTTCGGACGAATGATCAGAGGCCATCGCTTAGACCACTGCGCCACCGGGGCGGCATCCTTCGTTTTCAACTACGTAGTTGCAATTATCCGAATCGGTTCAGTAGTTTTCGAGATTAGAAAACAAAATCCCGTATATTATCGTGAACTACTTTCTCCCACTTTGGGTGTGATCAGGTTGTACGTAAACGAAGCGGAATGATACACTGAAAATCGGCAACTACTTGAAAGCGAAATGATTCGGTGGTACAGCCAAAAGTAATGAAAAATAAAAAAAATAATAATAAATAAACGAAAAAGCATATGTCCTCCGGAAAGAAAAAAGCTTTCTAACGGTGAAAGAATTATCCGAATCGGTTCAGAACTTTTCGAGATTACCTCAAACACACAAATAAAGTTTATCTCTTTATATATTAGAATAAATTATATAATGATACCAAAAATAAAAAGAATTGTTAAACCCAAACTGGCGAAATAAGACACATTTTTAACCCCAACGTGTGGTTATCTAGACACAGTATCATTTCTGGTAGCTGAAAGAATACCTCAATACTCCAATGTAAGCCCGTCAACGACGGGTAAACACATGTTTTGTGACGTATATTCTAAATTAACTTTCCTTTTTAGTTTCTTTCCATATGTAAATCTTGAGTTTATTCTCAGTTATACTTCACTCTTAACGTGATATCTTTTCTCTCAAACGAATACTGTTGGCAACATAATTGAGGTTGAATCATCACCACCATGAGGTTGAATCATCACCATCATCACCATCATACCTAATTTGATAAGAATGAGAGATATAAACTTCGAGTAAACTGTTGCTTGAGGACCGTTGTGTTGAAGAGTTGTGTGGTGTGTGGAGCGTTTAATGCGAAGTGCTATATTACGATGTGTTGGAGCAAACCTTGAATCAAGCATCTTTTCCGTAAGTTTGACTTCTGTTGCTTACGTGTTTCGTCTGGCCGTTAAGGTTTAATTTAGGAACTATTTCATCTTATGGTTATGTTTTTAAAATAACGTAGAAGTACGAAAAGACTTCCACGTTATAGTTTATACAATAATGAGGAACGTCATCGTTAAATTCGTATACGAGTAGTTGGAAAAATTAAACATTCATGGGAACATTACGAAAATCTGTCGTTGGTGACCCATCTTATAGACTGCCCATTAATAATTCAACCGTATATTATAGTTATGCATTTTATTCTGATCCGTACTATAAGACAAGAAAAAAATTCAGTCACAGCTATTTCAACGGTTGATGGCGCGGGTTACGGACTAGTAAAGCATTAAAGCGCGTAAACGATTCCATTACGTGTGCCATTGGACTTTTCTAAAAGATTCCGCCTTCAGGCACACAGCTGAAATTATTCGTATACGTTTTTCAAATGAGTAAATCATGTGAGTGGCTTAAAGACAAAGTGAGTTATGCATTTTTTTACAAAAACATCTGTAAAAGCAAACAGCAAATATAATGAACTTTTCCCGGATGGTAAACTAAACGAAATGCCCAAAATAATTATTACTTTAATGGGTCTGCCGTCTGGGAAGTAGAGCTGGCTGCTTTATTTTTCTGGTATATGAAGCATCCAAGAGAAGATAAGGTGGTTGTCAACATGTTGTGTAGTTCCTAGACAAAGATAATAACTCTAATCCTGATGTTACCATTCCAAATGACGAAGACATGTTCTGCTAAGTAATGGACGTAAATGTTTATTTCCCAATTTCTCGACATTTGTAAAAATCCGGAAAATGCAGTTGGTTTGTCTGACATGAATACCAAATGATTTAAGGAGAGTGAACTAAATGTTATCTGAGTTGTGTCCACTTTTCTTCTTCTTTAGAGTCAGAAACTGGGAATAGAAACAACAGATTCGTCTTATCTTAAGAGGAAACCTGTTTTCGCTAAGGGAAAAAAATCCTAAGAAGCATAACTTCTTCAAGATGTTTACGTAGTTCATTTTAATTAAAGCATGCATTACTTCGCCTCCCGGATGGCACAGTGTTCTAAGCACTGGCTTCTGACTACTCGTCCGAGGTGGGTTCGAATCCCGGTGAGGCATGGATATTGTGTTTGTCTTACGACACTGGCTCCCTATTTTCCCTGAAGCTAGTGGCCCTAAATTAGGGACGGACGACTGCTTATAACTCACAATGGTTGTTCAAACCTCAAACTAGTAGGTTTTAGTTATGGCGTGTTGTTTTCCTCGTCAAATTTCCACTGAAGTCAAATATAAAAGCGTAGGCAACAAATAAGGATAAATCCAGTAATTTCTATTTCTTTCATAATTTCAATTGATTGAATATTTTGTTTCATAATACAGTCAACTCTCGATAATTCGAATCCAAAATGAGAGCAAATAAAATCAAATCGTGTTATCGAGAAAACATTATGCGCATAGGACATGTGCAGGGAATTCCACTTTGTTCGAGCTATCAAGAAATTAGTCTTATCGAATTTTGGGTTATCGAGAGTTAACTGCATTTAATATACGCAAACATACTCCTACCATGATGAGAATTTTTCAACAACTGAGCTGTTTTCTAATACCTTTTTAGGAAACTGGAAGAATACACTTAAGGGGCACTCGCATTTCAACCATTTAAAGTCACATCCTGCAATAAAGACACAGCGAATTGTTTATCGTTAAAAATGCCTGGGGTTTTAACAAATCCACGAGTTTTCAGAGAAGATTAGCACATATACAGTATAATAAAGTGTGACCTCCTAACGAATTATATCCACTGATGCTCAAAATAAATAAAACATTTATTTTGAGCATCACCACAGTTTTCGCCGTATATCTAGAGTCTACTTTCAGATAATTAACATAACTGATCCGAAATTCATTTGATAAAAATGTGCATGTTTATATACCTCTCTATTTCCACCGTTCCATTAACCAGCGCGTGTGTTCATCAGTGCGCTGTGAGAATGGGTTCCGTTTGAGGACTATGTTATTAGCGCTTTAAGCCACCGATTTACCTGAACCGAATGGTGCCCAAAATTTGCGGTGCACTCCGAACATAAATATTCACACAGCGGACGGGTTTCACGAAAACTACGGCAAACGTTTCCTTCTCCCCACCCATCCCAGCTGTTCTGACAATAAACCTAACATTGATGCTAAACGCTTGTATCTAGTCCTTTATTTTCTGCCCTATGACTCAAAAATAATGGGGGAGAGCTAGTACCACTGACACAGACACAATTCTATCAGGTAGAAAGTGATCAAAATCTTTTCTCTCCTCTTTAGGTTCGTCGCCATTGTTTTATCCGTTTTAACAGGCAATCAGTCAGAAATGATCCTCCTAAAGGACCACTTTGATTAAAAAAGCTAAGGGTAAGCAATGCTTTCTGTTGCACAGATTCACCCGTTCTACCCGCTTCGGCCCACTGCTCATACAACAACTATATTTGTTCGAGCTGATTTCTGCTTATTTTGCTAATCTCGAATTAATTCGTTCCGGCCAGTTGAAGGGTTAAAGTAACTTGAAACGAAGTTTAATTCGTATCGCCGCAAATTGTGGTCTTTATATCCGAAAATTTAAAGATAAAATAAGCACCGATAAAATAAGCACGAATACTGAAGGACTCACCTCGAAGAAAGTGATATGATTTTGGACGAATAAAATAGCAGTGGCTTGATTGTCCATGGAATTCATGATTTACTTCCCTACAGATCTTGTCTTTTGCTAGAAATCTTCAGCAGCATCAGACACGGGAAAAACCCCACTCCAAACCGTGATTGAACACCTAGAAGCCTCCCTGATAGCGCAGTGGTCTAAGCGATGGCTTCTGGTCATTCGTCCGAGATAGGTCCAGGTTCGAATCCCGGTTAGGTATGGATGTTGTGTTTGTCTTACGGCGCTGGCTCTCTCCCTTCCCTGAAGCCAGTGGCCTTAAGTTAAGGACGGACGACTGCGTATAGCCCACTGAAGTGCTCACGGTGGTCTTTAAATCAAAAGAAAAAAAGGCCATTTAGAAAAGTACGCTCCAGTCAAACAAGTTAGTAAAATCATGCAATGCATTGATTGTGATACGCTTTACAACATACCAGAAATCATTACTCAAGTTATGAGAATAATGGCTGTGGAATAAATCTCGATCTTGTGTACTGACCGTTGACCCCATTTCGATGATATTAAACAGAATTGGTTCAGTATATCCTGAATAACGTACTAAAGTTTTGTCGCAACAGAAGCATTTTAGTCAAGCTATGAGAATAATGGCTGTGGAATAAATTTCTCTCCTATTTCCTGACCTTTGACTCCATTTCGATGATATTCAACGGAACCGGTTCAGTATACCTACGGAACAACATGATAAAGTTTTGTCGCATACGAAGCATTTTTACGTAAGGTAAGTTATGATTCATAAGGGCGATGGAATAGATCCCGCTCCTTTGTCCTGACCTTTGACTCCATTGCGCCCATTTTCAATAGGGTTCGTACCCAGGATGTCCCCTACCACATACTAAAATTTCATCGAAATCGAACCCTTTTACGCAAATTATGACGCATAATGGCAATGGAATGGATCCCGCTTCTATGTCATGACCTTTGACCACATTGCGCCCATTTTCAATAGGGTTCGTCCCCAGGTGGTCTCTTACTACATACTAAACTTTCATTGAAATCGAAACATATTTACGCGAGTTATCGTGCGAAAGAACGGACGTACAGACACGGACAAAGCTGGAACATATGCGCTTCTTCAACCTACATTTGGAAAGCGTAAAAAATGGCGGATGAGATGTTTTGATTTGGAACTATCGAAGAATAATTGCTGCTTGTTTTTGACTAAGCTAACTTTCCAAATAAGCGTACTGATGTTGGCACTACTACAAAAATTTACGAATATTTTTTTCTTATTGTTTCGGAGTTTAACGACCACCGTGAACAACTTTTGAGGCTATAAGCAGTCGTCCGTTCCTAATATAGGGCTATTGGTTACAGAGAAAGGATGGAACCATCAGATAAGCACACCACATGTTCCTCATTCGAGTATGGAGCTGGGACCTAACCAAAGCAATTTAGAAAACACAAGGCCGTGACATTAGAGAGAGGAGTTTAATCTTTCAGCGACGTCACGCGATATCCAAAGCTTGTGTGTGACTCCAAACATGACACCGACGTATCCGTCCGTATATCAGCAAATTGATGTGACAAATGGAGGGAACTTATTTCTCTAATGTCATGGCCTTGTGCTTTCTTGGACTAACACACAAAAAAAAATGATCAGAAGCCAGCGTCTTAAATTGCTCGGCCACAATGGCGGCAGAAGCATGCACTTTTACAGGAGGTTATGATTTGAAACTTTGGCAAAAATCGCCGCTTTCAGAACAGGTAAAGAGATACCATTTGCTAAAATTACCTGACCAGACCGAATTAAACATTAAGTTAATAATTACACTGCTGGCCACGCAAAATACAACATCAAGAAGGAATAATCCGATTGGCCTGAAATTCGCAGCATGCGTCGCCCGCGAAAGGACATGCAAACGATTAGCACTGTAGGGCATATGCAAATCATGTGCGCCCGGCACGCCACCGAGAAGCACTATAAGAAGGGTGCATAGAAGGCGGGTGAAAGTAGTGGAAGTGTGTTGTGCTGCCGGACCTGTGCGTGGGAAGTTTCCTGATGCCTCGTCGCAGAATACAGCCGCCATTCCAGCACGTTTCGGAGTTCGACAGAGGACGAATAGTGGCTTATCGCGACAGCGGTTTATAGTACCGAGACATCGGCACCCGTGTAGGACTACATCCAGCCACAGTGAGGCGAATATGGATTCGGTGTGTGCAGGAGGGACGGGCAGACCGACGTGAGCGATTGCCGCAGTCGCGGCACACCACCGGACGAGAAGACTAGCATGTTGTGCGGCGGGCATTGACGGCTCGCACCGCCTCATCACGAACGTTAGCGCAGGAATTAGGTTGCTTTGCGCAACAACCTGTGTCAGCACGTACCGTTCGACGTCGTCTTCAGGAGCGGGGACTTGTCGCACGGCGCCCATTGCTCCGATTACCATTGACGCTTCACTACCGACGAGTGCGGCGGCAGTGGGCCGTTGAACGCCGCACCTGGATTACGGAGTGGCACGACATTGTTTTCTCCGGCGAATCCCGCTTCTGCCTGCAACACCACGATGGTCGGATCCGCTTGTGGTAGCACCGCGGCGAGCGACTGTATGATGCCTGCATTATACATCGCAATACCGGGTTGTCGCCTACCGTTATGGTGTGGGGCAGAATTGGATATGACACCTACACTCCTATGGTACGCATCGCCGGTACACTCAACAACCACCGCTCCATCTCGGACGTTTTAGAGTCTGTAGTCCTCCCTTACCTGCAGGACCTGCCAGCTGCCACGTTTCAGCAGGACAATGCGCGCCCGCAAGTGGCACGCATTGCGCAACAATTCTTTACGGCCCACTAGGTGACACTGCTGTCGTGGCTTGCCTGTTTTTCCGATATGTCGCCCATCGAACACGTCTGGTCGCTGATCGGCAACCAAGTGGCCCGGCAAGCACCACCCGTGGCTACACCTGATTAACTGTGGCAACGTGTGGTAGCAGCCTGGACAGACATACCCCAAGCCCTCATCCAAAGCATCTTTCGTTCGATGCCGCGGCGTGTAGCGGCCGTTATTGCCAGCCATGGGGGCCACACGAACTACTGATGTCTTCGTGTTTCGCAAGTCACACGGGCCTGTAAGCTCAATCGTTTCATCTTTGTATCTGTTGTTATGTGTCCAGTAAATCTGGCTTTGCTATCTCGTGTAATTCTTGGTGTTGCACTTTGGGTGGCCAGCAGTGTATTATATCCTCTTCAAAAATGTGTTCTTTTTTACAAAGAACTACGGTTGTTAGACAAAAAATACGCATTTACACAGTTTGTGGTAATTCCTTAGGGATATTTGATTTACAGTATAAACATCCTTTTAACATCTCTATCTCCACGAGTGGACGCGTCCCACAGCACGTGAAAGGAACGACATTAATCGGCAGGGAATTTATATAGACGACACGAGCAGAGCGTGTCAGTTCGTCAGTACAAAGCCAGACCAGGAACAAACAAGGAGGACTTTTCGGAGTTTGAAGAGGAAATCATTATCTGCGCAAGAAAGGCGAGGACTAGCGCTTCAGTAACCATTGGTATGGTTGGCTTTTTGAGGGCTGTCATAGTAAAAGTGTGGCTGGAATATTCCAAATAAGGACACATATCTATCCAACGTGCTGAAAGGAGTGACAACCCCTGGTTGAGAATCGAGAAAAACGTCCACTGGCACATTCTGATTGGCACAAAGGACGACTCACGGTTCCCCAGTTAACAGCAGATTACGACCCAATGAGAAACGTTAATACAGACAAGTGACGTGGACCAGGAACATCAAACAGAAGTCATCGCTCTTTCCACGTTTTTATAAGTGAGTTACGGAAAAATTATCATCGGCCGCCACCGGGAATTGAACCCAGGGTCTTCCAGTTATGCGTCGCACATGCTTCCACTGCACCACAGCGGCCACATTCCTCCATACTCACATGCGACTAACTGCCAAGCCACTTGACAGGTTGCTTCTTGGAGCCCCGCACGATGCTGGGGATTTACCAAAGACGGTAAGCAGCAACTGAACAAATAACTAGAAGGCGAATGAATAATTAATACAGACAAGAGACGTGGAGCAGGAACATCAAACAGAAGTAATCGCTCTTACCACGTTTTTATAAGTGAGTCACCGGTGGCGGCCGATGAAACTTTTTATGTCACTTACTTATAAAAACGTGGAAAGAGCGATTACTTCTGTTTGATGAATGAGAAACGTTTCTGAGCACATAATCCACCATACGCTCTTGCAGATAGACCAGTGGACACAGGATCACTTTACTGGACGTTTTACAAATGAAAAAGACACGCCCTGGTTGAGGTTCCAGATCTAGCATGCCAATGAACTTATTGTGAGTTTACCTTGCGCGGTTCACAGCTACAACTAGACTGCACGGTTGGATGGACATGACTATGTGGCGGCGGTACCATAGCATAAGGATTATTCTCGTGAACATCACCAGGTCCTCTCATTCCCGTTAAAGACACTCTCACAGCCAGATCCCACGTAGGAATCTCTTCGAACCAACTGTCACTCTACGTTGGAGATCGTGCATCCGTGTAACATTGGACTCTATCAGATAACTCACAGAGTTGAGCAGGAATAACTCCAGGATCGTGTCAAAGGACTTGGTGTGATTTCCTGGCCGTCAAATCCCTCCAACTGGAATCTGATCCAGCATTTGTAGGATGTAGTGGAACTCCGCATAAATCGGTCGACACCAGAGTTGCTGAACTCCAGAACAGTTTTTCTTGGAAGGGGAGATTTAACGACCACCGTGATCGTCTCAATGGGCGCCCGTCCCTAATTTGGGGACAATGTTTCTGGGAAGAGGGTATCGATTACCGTTAGATAAACACCCCATCCATGCCTTACCTGTGATTCGAACGTGGACCCATCCGAAAATAATGTTACAATCCACCTCCTCGTACCACAGGGAAACAACGGATAATCCGAACGATCATTCTATCCAGATGGGACAGAATAATTGAGGAAACCCTCTCCAGCGGTTATCGCGGCGGAAGGTCGATTTTGGGAATGGCCATAATGTTATGGCTCATGGATGTATTTCATAGCACATTGGTGTCCAAACCTTACGGACGAGGTACATTTTTACCAGTCAAACTCAGAAAAAGCTGTTTCACAGCTGCAAATATTATAGATGGTAATAGCAACAGTAAAATGAAGCGCACAGCGTCAAAACTTACGAGTAATATTAAATAGAGATCGAATCAAAACGAAGTGTAACGGAGCTACAAGTTCACCTATTGCCCAGTGATACTTCTCTATCAGCACTGTATAAACAGACTACAGAGATAAGTCAGCAGCAGAGCATACGTTCTGCCCGTACGGCATTATATGTTTGGCACCGGTGTGTAACGCTTAACCACAAGTGGTTTAGGAGCTCTAGGTGCAAAATGTCTCACTCCAGCTGAAGAGCCCTGATAGTTTCTGGGATGATTTCTTATTAGGAATTTCGTTGCGTCTTATCTAACTTCATCACACAGTTACTCTGGATTGAGGACGCTCGTTTACTTAAATAAAAATGAAATCTGCGCTCACGGTACCACGGGACAGACGAGCGTGAAGCAGAATAACTGCAGTATTGTCCGATGATCCATCACCTGCAGTTTGACACATTATCTAACTATGATACCGGCACATACCCTGACGTCGCGACCTCGATAAACACCACTTTCAAATATGTTCCTATCATTACAAGCAGTCCCACCTTCTCTCCAGATCAATTGCCGCTTAGAATCCGATGAAAGAGTGAAGCGGCTTTCACCTGTGAACATTACTTTGGCCAATTTATATGAAGAACAATCAAAGTGAGACGTAAGCAACTGATGAAGATCATTACGATGCTCTCTGGGTAATGGTAAAAAGTGTATTGGTTTCCGGGCATATTATCCTGCTGTATATCAACATCGTGACGCAGTTCGGTGCAAACTTTTCTCATCCGTGCTTGCTTGAAGACGATTAGCTTGCGTTTTTCTATTATGGCCGGGTGACGGTCATCCTGCTGGCTCGTACAGTGGAGTCGACCTTTAGCAAAACATCTCGCAGCGTTCCCAGTTTGAACTCTAACCAAAGCCTATATATTATGTTGTGTGTTACTTTAAACTAAGTGGCGACATCGTCATCGTTCAGTCGTCTTCGAACTGGACGATAAATCGGCCTAGGGTAAAGTCATATATATATAATGTCCACAATAAATCCTTTTCTTACCTCAGACAGTTTCTCGCTTCGTCGTTTAAACACATGAAAAACAGAATATATGTGATATACGACTCAACCTCTGAGTCATTTAAGGCATGACACTGCCTTCTGCGTATATGCATCGTCGAAATCCGTCATGTGTTCACAGAAAATTTGCATACGTGGTGCACATCATGAAATTACTTCATCCGTCACACCGCATACTTGTGTATGTGTTCATAAGGTCTTGTAGCCCTATGGTCTCTGCTATCGCCATATTTCATGCTCACCCTTAAGTTTTGGACAGCAGTGTGCTATTGCTCTTTGAAACCTGAAGATGATTTATAAACAAAAATCAGGTTTCTCCGTTATGAACGTTTTTATAAGTTTTTTACGGCCGCATATTTGTAGAAGTACCCATTACTAGTGACAGTAAGAATTATATATAGATAGTTTACAAATGACGTCTCAACTTTTGCATGATCGCTGACAAACTTGAAAATTAAACTTTCGAAAAAAAAACTTCTTGGAGAGCACAATGTGGGAGTTTTCATAAGTACCTCAGCGTTTTTAGTAAAAGGAATTTGTTTCTTTTATTTTTAGTCAATTGTCATCACAACCTTTAGTTCTTATTTTTTAACTAGGTTCCAAACATTCTGAAGTATCTAAGGCCAATAATGATTCAAAGAGATAAACGCACCCCTTCGTCAGTCGCTGTGTTACAAATTGCTGCATCTTCATTGTTTCTCTAGTTAAATTTTATTTTACTTTCTCTACCTAGATAGTCCAACAAGAGTTTTCAGGCAACAAGGGGAAATATTTATTACCCTTTAGCGGCCTGAAACGTAATAATAAACTGAGGAACTGACTATATCCTTTTACTTATTACGAAGGACGACACTCCGAGCTATAATAAATCCAGCGCAAATTTCACATTTACACATCATATTAAACTCAGATGAGAACCATGAAAAACCAAATTTCTCCGAAATTCTTGAATGATCTAAAAGAACAGAATAACTAACCATCACAACGTTTGCCTGAGTTCAACTCTAAGATTAGTAGTTTGTTCATTTTTCCCTAAAGAATGCTGATTGTAAGAGAAATTGTGAAACCATAGACACGAGTTTCATCAGAAGGATTAATATTTTAAAAATGAGGATCAAGCAAGTAAAATGTTTAGGACGTGACTTACACTATATTGACAAAAGTAACCGGACACCCCTTCAAAAGAAATGAACGGATCCGCTGCGTTTTTAAGATGCGCGGTACAGCTGCAAACGGTATAAAAACCAGACTGCAGCTGACCGTGATCATATCGCACTGTGAGGTTGAGTGAAAATGTAGCGGCGGGAGAAAACTGACTTTGAGAAAGGAAAGATTGTTGGGTGTTATATTAGAGGGTTGTTCATAAGCGAAACAGAGAGGCGTTTAAACATACCCAAGTCAACTGTTTTGGATGTACTGAATAAGTGGAAGATACATGGCGTGCCTGAAGTAGCAAAACGTACTGGCAGACCAAAGAAAATCAGTGATAGAGGACGTCGAAGCATCAGGAGAGTCGTTAGATCTAATCGACGGTGTACTGCCCAAAACCTCAATGTACAGGTGAGTAAAAATGATGAAACCTCGGTATGTACACGTACCATTCGCAAAAAACTTCATCCCATAGGTTACCGTGGTCGTGCGACTGCTCATAAGTCTTTTATCTCCACTCCGAATACTACTCGTCGTTTAGCATGGTGTAATAACATTTATTGTGGACCGTAGATCAATGGAAATGGGTCCTATGGACTGATGAATCCCGATACACTATTCATCAGTCTGGTGGCCGTGTGTTGGTATGGGGGCAGCCGGGGGAAAAGCTATTTACCACAGTGTACTGTTCGTACGGTCAAGTTTAGAGATGGCAGTGTGCTCGGGTGGGGGTGGTTTTCGTGGCATGGTCCCGATTCATTGGTTATCGTGAACAAACCTGTTAACAAGCACGTCTACCTCGATATTCTGAACAATTATGCCCTACCAACTCTGTGGAATACTATGGAACAGAGCCTTGTTGTTACAAGCAGGAAAATGCACCGCAACCTGAAGAAAGGACTGTTACTGCGTTGTTGAGCGATAATTCCGTATCGTGTGTGGACTGGCCAGCACAGAGCCTGATCTTAATCCCATAGAGCATCTATGGGATGAATTAGAATGCCGCATAAGAAGTTTGGTACCAAGGCCTTCTAGTAAGCAACAGTTAGTGGCAGCATTATTTACTGAATGGAAGCGCGTACCTATCGCTGTGTTCCAAAACCTTACCGAAAGCATAATCTCGAAGGGTCAGTGCATACATTAAGGCCAAAGGTGGACCAACACTGTACTAATGTATGCCAATAAATGCTATTCTGTGTACCTCTTTTAGATGTACGGTGACTTTTGTCAGTATAGTGTATATCTCAAAATTGACCTTCCTTTTTTAGTTTCTCCTCTGTTTAAAATTATGTTACTTCGTTATATTTCTTCCTCAACGTCACATCAAAATGTTCAAATTTCTTTATACTGTTGGGCAACGGTTAATAGTGTGTCAGAATAAATAAAAGTGCACACCAAGTATTATAAATTAGTGTGTACGAGTAAGATGGAATATTGCTTCAAGTCAAACAATATGTTGTACATTACTTAGTTGCTAGAATAGATGAAGAGCTATGCATCGAGTGAATGAGAAAGTGCTGAAGCGTTATGTTACTTATGCTGTTGGTAGCGTCGTCTGCTAGTGAATTTGTGCCTATAAGGGGGAAGTCGACAAGTAAAGAAGAACAAAGTCCGAGGTTCAAATTTTATGCCAGCAGTTATTTTGTTGAATGAACTTTGCCGGCTTGTGTTTTACGACACTGAAGAGCGATTGAATTAAAGATACCTGTCTAGTAACGTGTAGCACCACCTTCCGCCCTGATGACGGCGGCGATTCGTCTCGGCATGGACTCGACAAGACACCGGAAGCGTTGGGAAGCCATACGGATCTACGACCCCTGAACAAGGTCCCACAGCTCACGAAGATTTGACGGAGGCTGTCAGAGCCTCGAATATCTCTCTCGATGACATCCCCGATGTGCTCGATAGGATTGAGGTCAGGGGACCTAGCTGGCCAAGGAAGCGAGTCCACGTCCGTGGAGTGTTCATCCAACCATTCGGGTACAATTCGGGAACGATCGCAGAGTGCATTGTCTTGTTGCAAGATGAGGTCCCCAGTGGGATGTTCAAAACGCACAAACGGGAGCAAATGGTCTTCCAGGATATCCCGGTAACGTTGACCTGTGAGTGACGATGTCACACGTACCAGGGGTCCCATTTCAGTCCACGTAAACAGTCCTCAGACGAAAATGCCACCCCCACCAGCTTGAAGAGTACCCTGCTGGCAAGAAGGGTCCATCGCTTCATGTGGTTTGCGCCGTACTCGTATCCTGCCATCCGCATGCACCAACGTGAATCTCGATTCATCAGTCCAGGCAACATTTGTTCACATGTCTAGGGTCTAGTGGCGATGTTCCCGCGCCCATGCTGATCTTTGCACCCTGTGATGTTCGGTCAGCAGCGGTATCCTCGTGGAACGATGGCTTCTGTACCCCATAGCGAGGAGATGGTTCTGGATGGTGTGGCTGCTTACACGTTTTTGTGCACCAGCGTTAAATTGCCGAGTGATTTCTTGCACTGTGGCTCGTCTATCCGCTGTTACAATGCGAGCTAGCCGACGATGACCCCGCTCATCCACACGCTGTTGTCCACGGCAGTTGACCCATGCAGGGATGGTTTTACCGGATTCGATGTACTCACGATGCACCCGTGACACAGTGGATCGTGAAAATCCCAGTGCCTGCACGACTTCCGAGATGGAGTGACCCATTCGTCGGGCCCCGACAATTTGCCCACGATCAAATGCGCTTAGATCCCTTGTCTTACCCATACTGCGTCCGACTCTTACTGATTCCCGTAGCATCACTCCTTATATTGTCGGATCGCTGCATACGTCATGTCGTTTCCGTTTACAAGGCCGCCAACAGTGCCACATTCGCATAACGCCAGCTGTCTCTAATTCAATTGCTCTTCAGGGTATATCGATTATTCAAGCGCTAAAGTGACAATTAAATGACTGCTTAACAATAAACAACTTGTACAAAATAGCAAAAATCTTATATGAAAACATGCATCATACAGCTTTGAAATAAATTTAAATTTAGCCGGACGTTCCAGGATTTGTTGCCGTTGACTGCAAGTATTATCACGTGTTCTATTATAAGAAATCATCTTCCAGGATTTCTTGTTGACTGCATGCATTGTCACGTGTTCCATTATAAGAGACTGAGCTAACGCACGCATATGAAGAAGAAAGGGTCTGCTTGCTACCAATTCTTTTACGCTCCATAACCGATGGCCTTGTTTGTTTTTCGTCGTGTAATTAACACTCTTTCGTGAAACCGTGAACGTCTTTTATTTGCACACCAGTTTCAGCCTCAGTGCATTGTAATTACATCACAGTCAATAGATATCTTATTCCTTAATCTCCATCGTGAGATCCCCATGTTTACTCTGAGCAGCGCCACAATGCTGAAAAAAATGTTTGAGTCGAAGGCCGATATTGAGCACGCAGCTGTGAATAAATCTATCTGTGCTCGGTAGGGTGTTTACGTGGGTTCAGAAACAAATTTTCAATCTTGCGGTAGAAGCAGGAATCACTAAAGGCAGTAACCGTTTACGGTTTCGCTAAAATAAATCTTACGAGAAGTAGTTGAGATTAAGTTAATTAAGTCAAATGCTGATATAAAGATAGCCTTAATTAGGGTTAACATCTAGATCAAAATACTGTGTATTTTAGTATTTAGATAGTATCAAAATACGGAGGAATATTTCAAACTTTAGTGATTTAAAAATTTCTTCACCGTAGGTTAATACGAACTTTTATGATAAAACATTCAAAGACAATAACAGCTAATATATGCAAATGTAATGCCCCATGGGCTGATGACGTTTTGCCTTGTCTTTTATAGAAAGTGTACAGATTATTCGGCTCCGGTAACTCATGTATACTTGTGGAAAATGCAGAATCTGTCGGAATTCGGAAAAAATAACACTTAGCGGGAGGTACGATTAACCGAAAACAAAAGAGGAAAAAAAGAAGAGAGAGCGAGAGCGAGAACAAATTCCTGGTTTCTCAAAAGCAACCATCTCTAGCGACTTAAAGATAAGCATATCTTCAATAACCAGAAGCTCTAAATATGACCGGAAAACTAAACTTAGATTTCCGGTCATATGGAGGATTTTACGGAAGAACAGGTTTTCCGATGAACAGCAGCTAAGGCCCGAAGCAGCTTATTCGGAAGCAACGTGTTCCCACAAAAAGAGAAACAATACGCGTACAGTGGGTCCTCAAAACGCGATGAACAAACGTTAGAGCATTGGAAAAAAGTGATATGGTCAGACGAATCGCGCCGTACATTGTTTTGCGTTGACGCTCTGCAGAGGGTTTGGGAAGAATCTTACGAAGTGATGAACCCGGCAGGTCTTGTGAACACGATCTAGGCATTTGGAGATGGTACAATGCTATGGAAAACGTTGTGCTGGTACTGACTTGGTCCTCAGATACCAGTAAAGGATAAGATGGAATCTAGGGAAAATCTGAGTGTCTTAGCAAATCAGGTGCACCCTACAATTTTGTACTTTTTTTCCTGCATGTGATGTCGTCTTTATGGATGACAATGCAACAACACGTCATGCAACAGGGATTTGATGAGCACGAGGAGAACTATCATCAACTTTCCGAGCCTCCACAGGTCTCTGATAACAATTCTGTTGAAAACGTGTAGGACATACTAGAAAGACTTGTTCAGCATCGATGTCCTCTCACTGAGATGCACAATATTTGTTTCTTAAAATGACTGTCTCTGGACCAAAACCAACTCAAGACGCTTATACATAGAGCGGCAATTAATTATTAAAACTGAATTTTTTTATAAAAAGGAAAAGTAGGAAAACTTAGGTGAGCCTATTTTATTCGAAATTCATTCCTCCTGCGTAAATACATTCCTCCAGAAGTAGCCCGGGCAGCCAACAAAAGAAAGGACTTGCGGATGTCATCTTTCGGTATCGAGTGAACAGCTGATATCAGAGTTCTTTGTATACTATATTGACAAAAGTCACCGGATACACCTTCAAAAGCAAATGAACAGGTCCGCTGCGTTGTTAAGATGCGCGGTACATCTGCAAACCGTATAAAAACAAGCTTGCAGCTGACCGCAACCATATCACTATGTGAGGTTGAGTGAAAATGTCACGGTGGGAGAGAACTGACTTTGGGAAAGGAAAGATTGTTGGGTGTTATATAAGTGGATTGTCCATAAGAGAAACCGAAAGGCGTTTAAACATACCCAAGTAAACTGTTTTGGATGTGCTGAATAAGTGGAAGACACATGGCGTGCCTGAAGTAGCAAAACGTGCCGGCAGACCAAAGAAAATGAGTGATAAAGAACGTCGCAACCTCAGGAGAGTCGTTACAGCTAATGGACGGAGTAGTGCACAAGATCTCAGAGTACAGGTGAGTAAAAATGCTGGAACCTCGGTATGTACACGTACTATTCGCAAAGAACTTCATTCCATGAATTACCGTAGTCGTGCGACTGCTCATAAGCCTTTTATCTCCACTCGGAATGCTACTCGTCGTTTAGCATGGTGTAAATAACATTTATCGTGGACTGTAGATCAATGGAAATGGGTCCTATGGACTGATGAATCCAGATACACGATCCATCAGTCTGATGGCCGTGTGTGGTTATGGGGGCAGCCGGGGGAACGCTATTTACCACCGTTTACCGTTCTTATGATCAAGTTTGCAGCTGGAAGTGTGCTCGCGTTGGTTATTTTCCCGTGGTATGGTCCCGCCCCATCGGTTATCATGGACAAACCTATTAACCAGCACGTCTACCTCGATTTTCTGGAAACTTATGCCTTACCAACTTTCTGGAAATGCTAAGGAACAGAGCCTTGTTGGTACCAGCAGGATAATGCACCGAGCCATAAAGCAAAGACTGTTATGGCGTGGTTTGACAATAATTGCGTATCGTGTGTGGACTGGCTAGCACATAGCCCTGATGTTCATCCCATAGAGCATCTATGGGATGAATTAGAGCGCCCCATAAGAAGTTTGGAACCAAGGCCTACTACTGAGCAACAGTTAGCGGCAGCATTGTGTACTGAATGGAAGCGCATACCTATTGCTGTGTCCCAAAACCTTGTCGAAAGCATGTCTCGATGGGTCAGTTCATGCATTTAGGCCAAAAGTGGACCGACGCCGTACTAAAGTATGTCAATAAATGCTATGTTGTGTTTCTCTTCTATGTGTCCGATGACGTTTGTCAATATAGTGTATGTCTTCAATGTCTTGAAAAACATTTTCTTTTAAAGGCAGCTTTAATTTAGGAAAGAGAATGTCACAAGTTGACTAATCTGGTGAACAGGGGGGATGGCTGAGTACACACCTGTTTTTCTACACAGGAGTAGCACGAACAGTCCTCTTCCACAATCATTCCAAACTTGATGTGAGAGCATTTCCAGTGATAGGTGTACCTTCAGAAATGAATTTGTGATGCAGAATTCCCTTGCTGTCGTAAAAGCACATAAGCATTGTCTTGATTTTGGACTTCTGTAACCTGATATTATTCCCTTTGGATGACTTTGGCGACGTCTACAGAGCACTCTGACGCTAAGATTCAGGATCATAATGAAAACACCCTATCTCGCCCCCTTCCAAAAGGCTTTGGAGAAAATTTGGCTTTGTTTCTGCGTACTCCACTCGTGCACGTTTTTGGTCATCTGACAAAGCATGCGGAAAAAAACGAGCACAAAGCTTTTCTCCCCAAATCTTGTGCTAAAATTTGACCAATCCACTTCATATTTACACAGACCTCGCATTTCAGCAACCTCAAGTCATACAACGATCACTTTTTTATCGTTTTGCGAACTTTCTCAACGAGTTTAGACGTGCTCACTGAAATCGGGCGTCCGGGCCTTTCGTCATTTTCCAAATCTTTCCGCTCGTCCTTGAAACGTGTGTACCATCGGAATACTTGTGCAAGGGATAGGAAATGAATTCCATACACATTACGCAGCAATTCAACGGTCTCAGATACAGTTTTCCCGATTTTCAAACAGAAACAGATAATTGCTCTCTGCTCCATGACAGAGCAGTGACAATGTTCTTCCACCGAGGAACGTCATACACAGTGTAAATTATCATCTGTGCAATTGTCACACAGACGCTGTCGCCACCACATATATGATAAATGACTTATCAAAAAACCTTCCCTCCGCTTCAGTGTGTTTTACCGGGATTTCTTTTTTTTAAAATCAGTCGCATTATTTAATTATCGCACTGTGTAGAACCCATTCCCCGCCACATTCTTGCTCTTATTCGAAACAAAGTGGCCCTACTCGGTTAGAAATTAGTATGTTCTTGTGACAACACTGGCAGTCAGTCATCGGTCAAGCAAGAACTAGAACAGCGTGCACGGTATCTAAGGTAAGATGTGTGTTAGGTTGCTGCTACGTTAGGTGTTTTGTTTCGTGTTACTACATTTTTGAGATGCCACCTCGGTGGAGCAGAGGTCTAAGCACTGGATTCTGACTATTTTTCTGAGATGGGTCAGGCATCGAAACTCGGATGAGGCATGGATGGGGTGTTTGTCATACGGCACTGGCCCTTTTCTTTTCCTGGAACCAGTGACCCTAAATTAGGAACGGGCGACTGCTTATGGCTCATTGATTTCCTCACGGTGGTTGATAAACAACAGCATCCTTAGCTTGCTATAAGAATAACCCGTTATCTTGCTGTTATGTTAAAGTAAATCGCTAATTAATCGAAGATATCGTTACTGTGCATTATCTTAATTAATAGCTGAAATTTTAATAACCGTGTTGTGTACGAGTCTACTCGAGACCTCAGACACCAAAAGATTTGAACTGAAAAACTTGTAAGTCATTTTAGGTATTGCCTTCAGTGCATTTTCCCTCGTGTTTAGTCATAAATTTACTGAGCATTTTCGGCTATGTGGAGCTGCTCATCTCTAATTTAGACTCGATCATTTCAGGTAAGAAAGAAAGCCAGCTACGCAGGAAAAATACACCATGGATTCCTCATCTGGAATTTGAACATGGATGCAACCCGAAGTGACCTATTGGCCTAGAAGCCATCCTGGTGAGTGTTTTCTGGTACTCGCTGCAAAACATACAGAAAATGCTTTGGTGCTTTCACTAATACGTGCAGTGGAACTCCATGCAATTTTATTGTTTAATACAACACTGCATACGCTTGCTACAACATCCCTCTTACATTCCTATTGCAATTTAAGTGCTTTTCACGGCAGATAAAGGATCTTGCTGTTGCGACACTCATATTGTGACATTTACTGTACCTCTAATTTAACCTTCATTTTGGCTTTCGGTGTTTTATGTAAATTTAGTTTCTTCCTTTTTACTGTTTTCTGACTTAACGACACATTATTTTGCCCGACGAGCTTTTTAGGTTTGGCATCACTGGCAGCGGGTCGGAGGTAAATGTAATGTAATCACTGAATTTTGTATACAGTTTGAGGTAACGACTTATTAAGCGTACAGTTTAAGAAAACGATTGGTTAAGACAGCAGTTTGTCATAACGATTTGTTAGATGTGCGTTTTGTGAAAGAGATGAGATGAGAGGTTAATTTTATGAGAGAGACTCGCTACGATTACTGCATTTGAGATAGCTACTTGTTAATGGTAAGTGCATTTGAGATAGCAACGTGTTATAAACACATGTTTCGAAATATTATGGCTAATAGATGATTTGAAGGCAGCAAGTTGCATCTTGGCTGGAATTGTTCTACTGTGATGAGTGCAAATGAAGAAGAAAAAAAACGGGGAATGTGAAATGTACGTGGTTTACGTCGCTTCATTATGTACCGTTAGTGTTTTCTGCAGATCACAGCTCACTAGCGGAGATACCCGGCGTTGCCCGGGATAGACATAAAGTTTGTTTTCAAGCAACAATGTATATCGCACTATAAAAAAATCCTACTATGATGAACAACGCTCAGTTTTTATGAGATATGAGATTGTTAGCATTTTTACCCCTCTTTCTCTGTGGGCATTGGCCTTTTTCATTGTCTCCTAAAAATATTATTGTAGTGAAGTATTTTCCAAATACAGAGGAGAAAGAAAATATGGCCACTTTTGTAATAATATCTATTATTTTTAAAACGTTTTTTACACTTTACAGCCTGGAATTTTTCATTGTTCTTGAAAGCCTGTGCAACATTAAACATAGAACTGTCCATGGGAACAGCATGGAGACCTCAAGCACTTGTTTCACTCGGCCACTGTACTTTATTGATGACCATACAGAATGCCTGACGTGCATAATGGCGTGTTCATTGTAAAACTTGTTTATAAACGACATTTATGCTTTTTCCACCTGGATCATAGATAAACAAATGATTTGGGGAACCTACTCGTGAGCACGCTACGTATAACTGCCCTTGGGAAAAACATGATGTCTCCAAGTTAATATCATAGCACTTGATTGACTGGCCCTGTGCCGTGTTGATGGGGATACCAAATGCCAGCCCTACTGGGAACTGTAATCTGGAAGTTTAACTTTTCCATTCCTACAACACAATCCAGGAGGCTCCGTTTTAAACTTCTTGGCGTGGCATTAACTACATATTCTGTCCATTCGTCCAATAATAACATCCGGTTGTTGGTCATAGTCCTTGTGAGTATCATAGTGAAAACCTTCCAGCAAGAAATTGGAATGTCTTGCCACCCTTGATGTAGCGTTTCCTTTCCACTGCTTTTGAATTCGAGCCTCGTGCTGTTTCAAGTCTCTGTAGCCCTTTACTGGCTCTTTCCCGCATTTCTTCAAGTCGGGCCTCGCGCTGTTCCAAGGTCTCTGCCGCACTAGATACACTGGCTCTTTCCCATTATCACTCACTAAGCTGTTCTCTGAGATTCAGAGGTTAGCTCCAAAATGAAATACAACTTACCAGATATTTTACTAACTGTTGTCGTATAGATAGTCCAGGTCGATTCCGTGGTAGACTGTCCTACTCAAGTGTGGTAGGTCCACCATATCCCACACTTGAGTCCGGATATTGATTTCTCTTTGTCTTTTTAATCAGGTAAGTACATCAGTGTGGGGGATTATCTCACAGCTGAGAGTTCCAGTTGGTCATTCAACCTAAGGATTCTGGAACAAAACCCAGTGAGTTGGGGTCTTTTTGCCAATGTCATACAGAACTAGCTGGCCCCTCTACAAGATTCACAGATGCCCTAGTTGTTGTTGTGTGCGCCATTGTTACCACGGAGCGCCCCGAGAAGGCAAACCCATCGCTCACTACGACCCGCTGATCCATAAGTCTTCGATCACGTTGTTCGGTTGTCTCACTTTCTCCAAATAGATTTACTTTCTTTGCTTTCGGCTGAACTTGTCTGATGGGTTTGCGCTTTTTGGAGGGATTTCACCACACTTGATGAAACTTTTATTATAAAAATCACAATTTATAATAGCCGCTCTGAGCACTAAATACTCGAAATAGCAAACATACACAATAATGCCCTTATTGCACTCCGCATTCAGCTTTCTAGAGTGTAGATATACAGCCTGATCACACCCAACGTGGAAAAAAGTAGTTCACGATAATATACGGAATTTTTTTACTAATCTCGAAAACTAAACCGATTCGGATAATTATTTCACCGTTTGGAAGCTTTCCGGAGTACATATGCTATTTCGTTTATTTTTTATAATTTTTTATTATTTTTCATTATTTTTTCATTATTTTTTATTATTATTGGCTGTACTACCGAATAACATCGCTTTCAAGTAGTTTCCAATTTTCCGCTTTGTTTACATACAACCTGATCACACCCAACATGAAAGAAAGTAGTTCACGATAATATACGGAATTTTTTTAACTATTCTCGAAAACTAAACCCATTTGAATATTTCTTTCACCGTTGGGTGCTTACTTCTTTCCGGTGGACATAGAATATTTCTTTTATATATACTTATACCAATACTAATCTTGTATTTAAATTTTAAGTATGAAGAAGACCGTATGTCTTAACTTCATCTTAACCTTGATGCTATTTGAGAGGACCACGCCTATTAGTGGAAATTTGTAGCTCCACCCATATTTGAGACTTCTGCGCCAGTTGTTGGGAGTCTAATGAAACCTAATCTGTACAAAACAAATTCCATTGTAACATTAACAAAAAATTACTTATGACAATATGTTCCGTCTGTGCGATGTGTTTTCAAAAATCGGACCCTTCCCGTATGCTTGAACCGCGGAAGCTTGCGAGGAGTGAAGCGTCACCTGACGACCGTTGCTCTGACACGCGGAGTAATACCGCAGCAGCCGACTTGCAATCAGTCTATAGAGGGCCCCGTAAAAACACATTTGACTCCCTTAGGGATGGAATTTCTAAAAATCGTCAGCCTGTATTTTAATCTGGGTGATGAAGTACGTATGCCAATTTTGGTGCAAATGCAACAAACCGTTTAGGAACGTATGCAGAACAAACATACAAACTTTCACATTTATATATATAACCCTTGGGCCGTTAGATTATTTCTGCAGATTAGAGCACATCAAAACTTTGGCCGTTAGAATTTTCTGCAGATTAGAGCACATGGACATTTTGGCCGTTAGTGTTTTCTGCAGATTTATGTGCAGATTAGAGCACATAAAATCCTTGGCCGTTAGTGTTTTCCCGATATTAGAGCACATAAAATCCTTGGCCGTTAGTGTTTTCTGCAGATTAGAGCACATAAAATCCTTGGCCGTTAGTGTTTTCTGCAGATTAGAGCGCATAAAACTCTTGGCCGTTAGTAATTTCTGCAGATTAGAGCACATAAAACTCTTGGCCGTTAGTGTTTTCTGCAGATTAAAGCACATAAAACTCTTGGACGTTAGAGTTTTGTGCAGATTGGAGCACATTTAATCCTTGGCCGTTAGTGTTTTGTGCAGATTAGAACACATAAAACTCTTGGCCGTTGGTATTTTCTGCAGATTAGAGCACATAAAACCCTGGGCCGTTAGTGTTTCCTGCAGAGTAAGGCACATAAAACCCTTGGTCGTCAGTGTTTTCTGCAGATTAGAGCACATAAAATCCTTGGGCGTTAGTGTTTTCTGCAGATTAGAGCACGTAAAACCCTTGGCCGTTAGTGTTTTCTGCAGATTAGAGCACATAAAACCCTTGGCCGTTAGTATTTTCCGCAGATTAAAGCACATGAAACCCTTGGTCGTTAGTGTTTTCTGCAAATTAGAGCACATAAAACTCCTGGCCGTTGGTGTTTTCTGCAGATTAGAGCACATAAAACCATTGGCCGTTAGTGTTTTCTGTAGATTAGAGCACATAAAACCCTTGGCCGTTAGTGTTTTCTGCAGATTACAGCACATAAGACGGGCCCCAAACGTGGTTTGGTTTACAGTTGTAAAGGTATATTTCGTAGTTCGTCGCCTGAAACTATTCGACGGTGTCGCGCATGCGCGTATGAGTTCAGTGATCCTCCACGCCTCGGAGACAAATCCGCGGCTGCCTGCGTGTGTGTCATACCAATTGAACAACGCGTTTTTATTGTGGTGGTGTATGTTTGCACATGTTCTTTCATTTTGGTTCGTGAACGATTTAAAGCAAAATATCCTGGAGCCAATGTTCCTGCAAAATCAACGAACCAGGACTTAGTGAAGAAACGGCGTACAACTGGTTCTGTAATCAACGCACAGAGAGAGAAACAACGAATTGTACGCACACCGGAAGCTATCACCGACGTGGCAAATCTTATTGAAAGAAGTCACAAGTCAACAAGCCGTTTATCTCAGTAGGCAGGCATTACCCATTGGTCAATTCAGTGCATATATGGATCTACGAAAACTTTGTTAGCCAGATGACTCCACATGAAATCGGTTATGCCTTCTTCCATACACCAGACAGAGCGATTTTTCATATCTCTGATCGTCCACTCGCTCGAATTGGCAGTGATTTTACTCAGGAAAGGGCGATCAGTACGGAACTATGATCACCCCGCTCCAGGGACGGATTGGCGGTCGCAAAAGGGCCCGGGAAAATTTTTGCAAATGGGCCTGTTCAGTTGTAGTTCTGCGGTACTCTGAATCACAACTGAACATCACTTTTTTTATTTAAAAAACAAACAAAGGAACAGTTGCTCTGGAAACACTGGCAAGCATAGTACTGGGGAAGGGGAGGGGGTGGGGTTAAAAGTACATCCGCCACCCTTAAATTGAAGTGTGTGTGCCGGAAAAATTTTCATCGGCCCATGCCAAGATTTTACTGCAGAAAAATTGTACTGCAATTTTTCTGTTGTAGACAATCACAGTTAGAAATTTAAATATTTAAATATCGTGAAAAACTCACTTAGTCGACGTGGAAAAAGCGAATTACCAGGTTTAAATCACTAGTTTAGTTAGTTGTGAATATAACTGCACTGGAGAAGCTTCTAATTTTGGACACACTCAATATTTATATTTGTTTAAAATTTTATCTTAAAAACGCTGAAGTAAGAACATTAAATTAAACAAAAATGCTTATATAGCCTTTTCAGGTTTGACAGATTGTACAATAATCTTGATTTTCGAACCCTTGAGCTTCCAGTTTTTAAATTTTTGAAGTGAGTTGAAATTCCAGCAAATATTTGAGAGAGAAAGAACTGCAACTACCAAAATTATGTTGGAGTTGTACCAAAAATCCTTTCGCATAAGACATGAGTTTTAAATTTAAATAAATGAAAGAATACAGAATTTTTACATTGTAAAATTTTCTATTTGTACTGCAATTTTTGTAATGTTCCTATTGTGGACAATCACAGTTAGAAATGTAAAGTTTTTTTAAATCGTGGCGAACAGATTCATTCAGTGATCATATATTCGTATGTGTTTCAATTACTAAACGTGCTTTTACGCAGCGGTTATGTATTGTAAATACACCTTACTAAATAAGGTAAACAAAACATTTTGCAACTTCATGTTGAACTGATATCTCCGTAAATGCCTCCATCTGTCATTTATCAAAAGGAGCGTAGGCTGCGCAGGTAGAACATTTCGGGGGAAGGGAATCGTATATGAACACCCCCGCAAGGAATCTTACAGTTATTTTAAAAGAAGTTCTTGATATTATTAGCTTTCACTTTGAATTCTGTATTGTCATATAGTGGATAGTACATCCCATAATGACCACTAGCATTGTTCTGCAACTTTATCAAACATGGGTGAGTGTTTTCACTACTTTAACTAAAGTAGGGAAATTTTTTTAGCCATGTTCAGCCAGCACCACAGTGTTGTTAACATACGTAGATCGTTGTGACTCCCAGTTTTTCCTGATGCCGGACCCCTCGACACATTTCAGGATGAAATGAGTGGTCAAAGAAACTATAGAAATAGATAGACATCCGTTCCGCACTCCGCAGTTGAGAAAGACATCGGTTAATTGCACGGGAAGGAAGGAGTGGAAGTTTGGAACAGGAGACTTTTTTTAATACCTAAACAGATTAATTATAGTTTTCGGGCTCGTTCGGGCCCGGCCTTTATCTTGCAATATAAAATTCGGGCTCGGGCGGGCTAGGGCTGACATACTTCGGGCTCGGGCTCTTAAAATTGAGCCCGAACTCAGTTCTTATGAGCACAGCACTAATGCCTCTACAACAAACGGGAGTAAAATCAACTACCACCCCCTTAGTTGGGGAATATAGAACATTTGTACACACCCCGCCTTCCCGCAACATACGGTGCATACATTCTCGTTCCTCAGTTACTAAGTGAACTCAGAAGTTCGCAAACACACGTGGCTCATCTATTGTACTTGGGATCCTAGCAGTAGCCTGGTGAGGTGAGTTTTTTCCCTAATTCAAAATAGAAGTTTTTTTTCCTGCAATTACATTATGTGTATTTCGTTTATAAAAAAAAAAGGGTTGTGGTCTATTTGTGTGTTTCAAACAACTGAACTGAAAACATTTTTAAGAAAGTAAGAAAGAAAGAGACAAAATATACGGAAGGGGCACACCGGGAAATGTCCCAATGTCTCGGTGGTCCAATCCGCCACTGCCCCGCTCACCCGACTTATCACCGTGCCAATTTTGCCTGTGGGGCTCGTTAAAAGGTAAAGTCTATCGCAACAATCCTCGAATGTTGGATGAATTGAAAACTAACATACAGCAAGAGATCGCCCGCATTCCATTCGCTACATTGCGGGGAGTTTTCCTGAACGTGCTGCGGAGAGCGAAAAAATGCACCGAGGCGAGTGGCTTCCAACACAGACTTTGAAACGCTATGCAAAAATGCTGATTCCTATCAATTGTAAACATTACAGCCTTTTTTTAATTTAAAAATATCGTTTGTTCACTATGCAGAATGTGACTGAAAATGTACGGTACGTTATGACCAAATAAAACTGTGCAACTGTCTTTTGAATTTGAGGACGGTTTTATGTGCGCCAACCTGTATATTGACAATTACTTGATATTCACAAAGTTCATAGCTTAATCAGGTAGCATTTAACCACATAAACATCCTTAACTACAGCCTACAGTTTAAGCTGAACCTTTCAACCTACTGCTAAGTACAGGGAAACGAACTATTACAAGAAGTTAAACCTAATCAATATTTCATAAGTGACTTAAAACTTCATAAAGTACATACTGAAACAGACAACCACTTGTACAAAACCATAAATGGTTTGCAATGACCAGATGTAGTACCCGTTGAATGATCAGAAAACCACTGCTGTTTCAAGATGCAACTGAAAACTGCGGCCACAGATAATTTCTAACAAGACGAGTGATATTGAGAAATCATGCGGACAGCTAGGAAGAACTAATTTATTCTTTTTCAAATATTTACATGGATGTTATTAATTTAGTGCGTCACCTTTTGTTGAAACTATTCAGCCCGAAAATGCTTTATTGATATGTAGAGATTTGGTGAGAGGCGCTTTATTTTCTATTCTGGGAGAATATGCTTTAATTAAGACAAGCCCATTTGCTGAAAACTTTAAAAAAACATCAAAGGTGACACTCTAAAATTCTTTCGAACTGTTTAACTATTGTTCGAAAAACAATCCACTGGGAAACCTTGTAAATAACACTTTTTATCACGTGAAATCCTAATCAGTATCCTTCTAGCTTATGTTCTAATACTTTTGAGACTGTTCCGTCGAAGCAGATGCAAACGTTAGAACAATATTATGAGCAAAACTGAGAGAAAGAATATTCGCAGATTTGCATGGTAAGCTATCAAAGGAAATAAAGCTTATTAGGAGTTTTATTTCAGTGGCACTTTCAGAGGAAATTCCCTTAAGTGGATAAAACCCACGTTATTTTGTGATTTACATACACCAAGGGACTCGACATAAAATAATTGTTATTTGTCTCTTAAGCACTAAGATGTATCTATTTTCAGTGGAATTTCTTCATCCTCGAGTTGTTTTTAGCTTACAAATATGACAAAGTAACACTGGTAACATACTTTTGAATAGGTGAACAGTGATATGAGAAAGTTTTGTAATTGAAACACTTAGGAAATATGATTTCAAATACATCTTTAAGCTACTAGAAAAGACGCATTTTATTCTAGACAAGTCTCTTTTATTTTTATCCCACTGCCTTGAGGAACAAAAATCAATTTGAACGTGAATCGATTTTTCGCATCTTTTCTACAAAAAAACATACGGGATTCTGACTTTTGGATTTTCAATACGTCTTTTGTAAAAGGGATGTACTTATGTTATCACTATTTCCGTCTCAGGACGCCACATCTACATCTAACAGTTGTGAAAACACAAGTGTGTCCGCGACGGACACCGAATTCGTTTCCCCTCACTCCGGAGTAAGTCGCTCTCCCAACTAAGCTACGCGGACAGAATGCTTCGGTGCAGATTTGTCGTCTTGACACATGTTTTCACCTCTGCACTACGTCACACAATCTGATTTAAAAATATTGTTTGCGTCGAAATGCCTAAGCCTTTGTCTTTTTCTGAAGTGTGACTTCTTCTAAATGTCGATGCTGTCAAATTCAAAAAATATTTTATTCCACATTACTCTTTCTGTATGTCCACTTAATTTTTCTTTTCTTCGATATCTTTTACAAAGAAAGTCATTTTCCATGCTAGTTCATTTTAAATTAATTAACAGTTTTCACATTAGGGGTGTAAAAGCTCTTTGTATTTTCCCCGATATCTCTGCTTCTCAAAATCCTATCTGAAAAATTATGTTTCGCGTGAGATACTGCCGTAGTGAGGAATTTTTGCATATAATTTCTAATTTTTTTTAACGAACACTTTTGTTTCTACGCAAGAGAACATTTATGTTTCCGATACATTTGTACCAATTTTTGTCGTTTCTCAAATTCTGGGAGATGTTTTTTTGCGCAGTATATTTATTTGTATCTTCAGTATGTAGGGAAATTCTAGATGTGCATTGGAACACCCAGGATTTCTTTAGAGGGGTGGCCTAACATATTGATTGAAGATACAAATAACTATACTCCGCAAAAAACACATCTCCCCAAAAAATTGAGAAGCGATAAAAAGATATCCGCCATATTAAAGTATGTTTCCAATTATTCGTAAAATAGAGTAGAACCCTTTAATAACGAGCCCGTGTTTAGCAACATCTCGGATTTAACGTGCTAAATAAGAACTTTTGTTTTGTATGATGTTCCTACAGGGTGTCCGAACAATGACTGTGAACTGAATAAATGAACTGCAGTAATGTAATAATAACGAAATTTTAAATAGAGTTACAGTAGAAGTGACCCCACACGTGGATGAAAATCCTCCAAATACGTGGCGACAGTAAATAAATAAATGCATCGCTCTTTCCTCATTCCAGAAACACACAGCAACCGAAAAATTGTTTTTCAGCCGCCGCTGTGGAATTGAACCACAGAACTCTCGATATCTAGCAGAGTGTGTTACATTTACACCACGGTGGCCAACAATCCACGGTGCTATGTGTATTTTTGAGTCAGCTTCGGACATCATAAATCCGTAAGATGGGCTCAGCTACAGAGATGTCTCCATCTGGTGGTCATTAACGGCACTGGCTATACGTAGAAGTGCTCTGTGTTAGGTAACTTTCATGTCTCTCCACCCCGTGGCGCGCGCAGCTATCATTCCAAGCAAAGGTCATTCCTGAGCGCTTGGTCGACGGGGACAGGCGTTTCGATTGATCACTCGTCTCGTCACAAGGACAATGGTGTTGACGATTGAACAAAGAGTGTTTCTGGTGATACATGTCCTTCGCCATGGCGATAAGTACATGGACGAAGTGCAAAAAACATTTCGCTAGGAAATTTCGTGATGCAGGCGTACCCCACCGTAATGCGTTACGTCAGCTCATAGAAAAGTTTTAGGAAACTGGCAGTGTTCTAGATGACCCTGCCCCCTCAGGCCATTCACAGCAGACAAGACCGTACAGGATATTCAGGACAGGATACAGAGGAGTCAACCCAAGTCCGTGAGGCGGCTGTCACAACAAGCTAATGTACCAAAAAGTACAGCCCAAGATATTCTGAAAAGGAAGTAGCTGAAAGAAGCAGACCACGAGGCCCGTGTTTGGTAGTGTAGATGGTTCCAAGAATTCCTGTCTGAAGAAGGTGAGGACATTCTGGAAGTGATTTTCTTTACAGATGAGGCATGGTTCCACCTGTTGGGTACATCAACAGTCAAAACACTCGTCGGTGGGTACAACCGCATCGACTTCAGAAACCACAGGCTGCAGTAACAACCCACATCCAACAAATCACTCCACATATTCTGAGAAAGGTCTTCACCAACATGCAGAAGCGTGTACAGACATGTCGTGACAGTCGGATGGGTCCCATTTCCAACACCTACTGTTGGAACCAGTTCGACATGGTAAGTTTTACTTTCAGTGCACAATTATTTTTCGGACACCCTGTACAAAGCTAATTTGACAGTGTCAAACGAACAAAATTAAATGAAATCCCCTAATTTAACGCGCGATAGAAAAGCTAAGATGAGCACTTTTAACTAGCAACATAACAAGATTTACCGAAATTCCATATTTATCGAGACAGAAAATTCTTCTGCACACTATGCGGATTGAGAGAGTTGCTATTGCACCATAGAGGAAGAAATTGCTATAGTGCAATTTCCTCCTCTATGGTGGTACATCATGGGGAGGGCCCTGACCGTGTTAGTGACAGAATGTTGCTACGAAAGCATTGGGGAAGGAGTGCATCAATTACTCAACAGGCGAGTTGTGCAAGAGACTTTCTCCGCCATCCACTACAAGGGGCTATGGGTGTATACGTCAGCAGAATTTAAGGCAGGCCACCAACTCCTAGGCAAAAAGAGGATGAGTGGGATTTACGCAAATGTATGGTAATTTCTTGGTAACAATCAAAGAGAGCGATGAGGGAGTAATGAAACGGCGATATCGCCTATGGGGAAACAGGAGAACAAAGTTCCTGGAATTGTGTCCATTGCCCCTTTCCGTCTTCCAAGTGAGCGAAACACATGAAAGAAAAATCGGTGCTGCTTTTCTTTGATGTGTTTTGCGTGGATAAACAGCGATCACTCTCCCGTGGCTACAAAGTTGAGTATACTTCAAAGATTTGATTAATTAAATATAGTACTAATGTAGTTAATTAATTAATGTTATGTGATATGAACGTATATGCATGTTATGACATATGCATAATTTTACTGGGTGGGAATTTTCACCACAAAACGGATTTAGCAAACTTTCGGATGTAAAAAGGATTTTCGTTGGTTTCGAACTCATCCATACAAGCGGCTTCTATTGTACGTACAGTATTTAAAAACATGTACAAATGTATTTAAAATTAAGCAGCCAATAAAAGAAAACAATGAACCAAGTGGAAGTGATACATCATGGGGAGGGCCCTGACACCTGGGCCACCCCCACTGAGGGGCCCACTCCACTGTGTATGGGGGGGGATGTACGCTTAAATTCTCAGTTGAAAAAATATTTCGCTTAGCTACCGCTTACGATGGAAAACCTTCTGCGCATGCTTTTCTGCTCATATTACGTAGTTTTTCGCTAGAGAGCTTCGCTATACCTTATTTTTTCCGGGATATCTCCGCTTTAAACAATCCATTTTGAAAAAAATGTTTCTTTGTATGTATGCGCTCCTGCTAAAAACTAGTTTGCGCATAATCTGTAATTTCTACTAAAGGCATAATTTTGCCACTAGATGGCACAAGCACATATATGTGGCTGTATTGGCCGGCACGTTTAAACACCTGTTTTGAAAAATTCATTTTTGGTCAGATATCACTCACTATACGAAAACATTTTATACACATTTCCTGCCCCAAATGACGCAAAATTTCCCACTAGACGCGCAATAAATAATCTATTCTAACGTATATCTTTTCTTCTAAAAGTCCAATTGGCAAAAATCTTTGACGAAGGATACCATTCACATTGTGGAAAACTTTGCCTGTATTCTTCGATTTTTTGCAGTGCATAGTTCTGGCGCTACGTGGCGTCAGTGTGTATTTTTGCTTGCAGCTGTATCACCGCTCCTAAACAACTATTGAAAAAATTATTTTTGCACTATATGACATTCGCTACGGTAAACATTTTGAACATGTCCTTTATAAATAATGCACAGTTTTCCGCTTGGTACGTATACCAGTAGGTAAAATACCTTTTTTTTTTAGATCTCTTCTATTGGAAGTCGTCATTGAAACATTCTTTACCCGGCACCGAGGTTTTGCTATAAAAATACAGTATTTTGCGTAGTATGTTTGCTGGTTTTTAATAATTCAGAATTCTGGCCTTATGGAACGAACGTCTCTCAACATATACAGTTACGGAAAAATTAATAGCAACTCTGGAAATTTCTGACGTTTTTGGGTTTTCAGTGTTGCTACAAAAGTAAATATGCAGATAATCATTTTAAAGCACATTTCACACAAAAGCCAAATCAGTTTACAGAATGGGAATATCTTTAACAGAACTCAAGTTTTGAACAGAAATGTGCTGCGAAACAGAAATCATGGCAAAGTAACATAGTCAAATTCAAATACAATTACGTTCCTACAGTAATATTTTGCTGGGTGACCTTTTGATTTAACAACAGCTGCCCACCTGTTGGACATGGAGTCAACCAACTTACGCAACATATCGGATGAAATACAGTTGCGCCAAGCGTCATTAATTGCGTTAATTAGTTCCACTTTGTTTGTGGGGTGACGTCCGTGTACTTTTCTTTTCAAAATGCACCACAAATTCTCAATCGGGTTCAAGTCTGGCGATTTACCAGGCCAAGAAAGAGGCACAACGTTGCCTAAAGACGTGACATAAGTTTTAGTGATCTTTGCATGTTGGTATGGGGCCGAATCCTCCTGGAAGATGTATGGCTGATACTGGAACAAATCACGTCTTAAAGGCACCATCTTGTCCTGGAGGATACTTTTATACACCTGTGCAATTACAGTACTCTCACACACATGGATTCTGCCCACTCCAGCAGCAGCAAAACATCCCTAAATCAGAAGACTGCATGGATACTTTCTTGCCTAAAGTGTGCAAGAATGATGCAACGCCGCGTCGTAATGTCGTCGAAACACTCGGCACCCCGTATTGTTACCGTCGATGTTCAATTTTGCCTCATCACTAAATAACACTTGACGCCACCTGTCAGTGTTCCACTCCTTATGTTTCTTTGCCCATTCTAAAGGTTTCTTGCATTGTACATTGGTTAGCAATGGCTTCTTTACCGCCCTATGAGACTTCAGATCCACAGAACACAGCCTGTTTCTCACTGTTCGAAGACAAACAATGATACCATAGCTCTCTTGCAATTCTTTGGCAAGAACTGTGGATGAGACGAACCAGTTTCGCAGACATAACCGCTTCAACGCGTTGTTACTTCTAGGAGTTGTTTTCATTTTTCGGCCACGTTTACCCAGTCTGCCATTCCTCATATCCCGGATCTTCGGCAGCTGCCGTCCAACTGTACTCTTGTGCACGCAGTTATCCTGGCTATTTATTTCTGCATTGCTTTTGCCGAATTCACTTAGTCACCATTCCCGGAGCTTTTCGTGGTGAAATTTCACTTAATCTTCCCATAACTGCAACACAGTTTGCACAGAATAAACGAAATGCACTCTAAACTTCAGATTTGCACTGCAGTCCACAGGAGTAACGACTACACGCTCAACAATGCAAACAAACTACCTACGCACACTGCGAAAACGTCTGGATTAAGCACACGCGTATTGTCTGCCTTTATATCGACTGTACGCGGACTTACAAGCAAGTTCCTTTGGCTTGTAGCAAGGACGATGACATTTCACATAACGAAGTGCGTTTTCTTCACAGCACATTTCTGGTCATAACTTGAGTTATGTTGAAGATATTTCCATTCTGTAAACTGAGTTGGCTTCTGCATGAAATGTGCTTTACAATTATATATGTATTGTGAGTATTATCTGCATATTTAATTTTGTAGCAACACTGTAAAATCAAAAACGTCAGAAATTTCCAGAGTTGCTGTTAAGTTTTCCGTAACTGTATTTACATTTGAAAGAGTATCTCTGATCCGAAATAATCCTTGGAAACATTTTCTTTCTTGGTAGAATACCTTGCATTGTGAATAATATATCTTAGGTCAATTTTCTTCTTCAGACATTGCACAGATTTAATACGAAGCGGCTAACCTTCCTTCACGTTCTTCTCCATATTTCATCTTCTAATAGCTTGATTTTCCTTTTCTTTCTTTCTTTCCTCTTTTTCTGTGGGTGTTAGTGGGTGTTGAATGACCACCGTGAGCAACTCAAAGGGCTATAAGCGGTCATTCGTCCTTGACTTATGAGTGTGGTTCCAGGGAAGGAAGAGAACAGTGCTATTAAGCAAGCGCACCATCCGCGCCACTCCCGGGATCGCAGGCCCGACCCGCTTGGGCGAACGGTCAGAGAACAGTGCTTAGACCACTGCGCTACCGGGCAGCATAGTGAGATTGGAAAAATTCTTTCTGGACAAAATAGCATTTTTGCTGCTAACGGGAATAAGTAGTTATTTCTCCGCAACCACTGTTCCGCAACCGGTGTGCCCCACAAGGTGAAAGGTGTAACGCGAACTTTTACCTATTACCCTATTGTAAGAACTTAATTGTCGAGTTTTATTTTTTAATTTTATCCCTGCTACTGTGTTTCATATGTCATTCTCTGCTGCTGCACTGATTAAATAAGATGATGCTTGTTTATTCTTTATCACATGCAGCGAATTTTTATGTTCTAAGAAATTAAATGGAAATTATTTAATCACAGTTGTTGTTATATTGTAGTTTTGCTTATTGATATATTTGTATTTCTCGCCTCTACCGCAGCGCTACGCGGCTTCTTTGTTACACTTGTCACATGTTCTGGGTACGCTGGGATTAGCAAAACTTTCCCTGTCTTTTATTATTTTATTACGTTGTTTTGGTATTTGTCCCTGTTTGTTAGTGCTTCTTCAACTTTATTACATTTTTCCTGTACCGATGCACCCACACATTGTTAGACTTTATTTTAAATACGTTGGTCCCTTTGACGAGTGTAGGTCCCGCGTCTTACAATTATTTCAGTTCTTTAACAGCTGTGCTTTGAAGTAGTCCGAAAATGTTGATTGCTAGTCAGTCTTGCTATTTTCTATTACTATTAAGCTATTTTATTTTTTCAAGATGGACAAGTTCTTTGTACGGAGTGTTACGTCCAAGAGTGCAAGTAGTTAAAGCATTGAGCCCGAAAAAAAAATTAGTGCACCGGCAGTATAGTGATAATTATTTATCTTACGGTTTTATTTTTGGTGCGGTGATAAAACATACCCAATCCCCGAGTGTATCGTTTATAGTGAACAACCCTGTAATGCTGCTAGTGTTCCCAGTAAATTAAAACGACATTTGTCAAAAATATATTCTTCTCTGGAAAGCAAAGATATCAATTATTTTCGTCGGTTGTTGGAACAAAACAAAAAACAAGTTGGTAAAATCATGCAATTCAATGATTATTATATGCTTTCCAACTTACCAGAAATCATTACTCAAGTTATTACTCAAGTTATGAGGATAATGGCTGTGGAATAAATCTCGCTCTTGTGGCCTGACCTTTTACCCCATTTCAATAATATTCAACAGAACCGGTTCAGTATACCTCCGGAACAACATACTAAAGTTTTGGCGTAATAGAAGCATTTATAGTCAAGTTATGAGGATAATGGCTGTGGAATAAATCTCGCTCCTGTGCCTTGACCTTTGACCCCATTTCAATGATATTCAACAGAATTGGTTCAGTATACCGTCGAAACAATGTGATAAAGTTTTTTTGCAATCGAAGCATTTTTAGGTAAGTTATGATGCTTAAGGGCAATCGAATGGATCCCGCTCCTATGTCCTGACCTTTTACCCCATTTCAATAGGGTTCGTCCCCAGGTGGTCCCCTATCACATACAAAAATAAATTTCATTGAAATCGAACCATTTTTACGCGAATTGTCGTGCTGACGGACAGACGGACAAAGATGGATCATATACGCTTCTTCAACCTACGATTGGAAAGCGCAAACAAGTAACGTGACTGCAAAAGCACGTTGTGTTCTGAAAAAAGTACAGGAAGCTAGCTATAAGGTAGCCGAACTTATCGTAAAGGCCAAAAAACCGCACACAATAGCTGAGACGTTGTTAATGACTGCTTATAAAGAGATGGAGAAAATAGTCCTGCGTTCAGTAAATGCTAGTGAAATTTCAAAAATTCCTCTCTCTGCTGACACAATTATAGGCGTCGAGTTAGTGACACGTCCAGTGACATTGAAGACATTATGAAGGAGAAAATCAACAGCAGTCAGAAGTTCTCACTTCAGATCGGCGCGTCCACCGATATTAGCGGTCACGCACAACTTCTTGCCTACATTCGCGACATCGATGGAGATGTAATAGCAACTAATTTCTTTTTTTGCAAAGAACTTCCCAAGCGAGACACCGGTAAAGAAATATTTCATGTGACTAATGAAAATGTGCTTCATAATGATATAAAATGAAAGGATTGCGTTACTGTTTGTACAGACGAAGCTGCTTCTATGACAGGCCGAGTGAAAGGATTTTTAGCTAAAGTACGCGAAGTAAATCCTAACATACACTGCCGGACAATTGCTAAGGACGGATGACAATAGCAACGATAGCAACCATAAAATGGAAGGCAGGAAAATGTAGAAATTAGCATAAGTGCGAGATACAGTAAGACGTGCTGTGCGTATGCAAATTTTGGATTGCCGAACTTGTTCGTGACGTCATAGCGCTGATAAGAGATATAAAGGATTTGACGCGTATTGACCGTTGTTGTTCAAACGCAAAGTTGAAAGGGAAAGAATCAATTGACGAACTTGCAATTTTCAGTATGTCTTCCCGACATCACCTAGATGATTTTACGCGTAGCCGTATTATTGGTAAGATTGAAGAAGGGCGAAAAATAACAGATGTTGCCAGGGAGTTCGACGTCAGCCACAGTGTTGTTTCAAGGCTTTGGAAATCATTTCAAACAAATGGAGAGTGTAGCAAACGTCACGGGGGAGGTCGTGTTTGCAGTACGACACCTGCAGAAGATCGGTACATAGTGCTATCAACAAAAAGACACCGGCGCAGCACAGCTAGTGAGGTAGCAAATCAGTTTATGGCTGCTACTGGCAAGCAGATCTCCCGAAAAACTGTCGCCATACGTTTGCATGAAGGAGGACTATACGCCCGCCGTCCTGTTGTGTGCATCCCATTGTCCAGACGTCACCGTACCGCCCGTTTGCAATGGTGCCATCAACATCGCAATTGGACTGATAACGACTGGTCTGCTGTCCTCTTCTCAGATGAGAGTAGATACAGTATGTCGTCTGATTGTCGACGACAACTGATCTGGCGTGGTAGTGGTACTGCATATTGTCCAGCAAACATAGAGGAAAGGGACCGATATCCGACATGTAGTGTCATGGTATGGGCTGGCATCATGATCAATGCCCATACGTCCCTCTCTGTGCTTCCAACTGGGACTATGACTGGCCAACGATACATTAATGATGTTCTGCTACCTCATGTTCGCATGTTCCGTGGTGCTGTCGGTGATAGATTCATTTTCATGGACGACAACGCAACATGTCATCGAACAGTCGCTGTCCAGGAGTGTCTTGAGAGCGAGGATATTCAACGCCTCGTATGGCCAGCACGTTCTCCAGATCTGAATCCCATTGAAAATGTGTGAGATGCTTTGGGGAGGAGTCTTACTGGTCGCCAATGCCCTCCAATAAACAAGGACACCCTCATCCGTGCACTGACAGAGGAATGGGATAAATTACCCCAACAGCTGCTTGATAATGTTGTGCAAAGCATGACACGACGTGTGGAATCTTGCATCGCCCTCCATGGTGGCCATATCCCGTATTGACATCTTACGCCGGAACGCCTGCGGACGGTAATTGCATTTTTTTCACGTTTACGTATTCTGCACAAAATGGCCTGTTTGTCCCTTGAACACGTTCCAAAGCCTTCTGGATTTCAGAGCACAATAAATTGTCTTTCTTGTAATGTCCTGGCATTCTGACATTATTTTATTTCACTTGGCATCCAACCACACTTACTTTTTTATGCGCTATATAGCCGTTTATGATCCGTCCTTAGCAATTTTCCAGCAGTGTATATGATGCGATCATTGTCGCATTCACCGCGAAGCCATTGTTGCTAAGTTTTTGCCATCTTTTCTGAAAGTTGTGCTGGATGAAGTACTGAAAGTCGTGAACCTTATCAAATCGCGGCCCATAAATTAGCGACTTTTTTCCCTTTTGTGTCAGGAAATGGGATCAGAACACACTACACTCCTGCTACATACAGAAGTACGGTGGTTATCACGAGGAAAAGTGTTAACTCGAATATTTGAACTGAAAGAGGAGGTACATGCGTTTTTGACTGTTGAGGGGCATGAGTATGCGGATTTATTTGCAGATGATGAATGGGTATGCAAGTTGGCATATCTTTCCGATATTTTCGTACATTTAAATGAGCTGAACAGAAAAACGCAAGTTAGGAAATAAAATATTCTGACTACAATGGATAAGATTCAATGATTTGTGAATAAGCTGAATTTGTGGATACAGAGAATTGAAAACGGGTAGTTTGAGATGTTCCCGACAGTATGGCCAATTGCTGTCGTTAATAAAGTGGTGATAAACTTAATTAAAGAACATTTAGAAATCTTGTTCAAGAAGTATTTTGGAGAGAGTGTTCAAGATTTCGACTGGGTTCGTGATCCATTCGTTGAGAATTCAAAACCTCTTCCGATTAATATACAAGAGGAACTCGCAGATTTAAAAGCAGACAGAACATTGAAATCAAAACTTCTCGAAGTACCTTTGGACACATTTTGGTTGTCAATAAGGTGTGAATACCAGGCTATCTCCGAGATGGCAGTTAATGTGTTATTGCCATTTTCAACTACATGTTTGTGTGAACTGGGCTTTTCGACGTTGACTGAAATTAAAACATCAAAGAGGGAGAGACTCAAATCTGTCGATGAAGAAATGAAACTTGCATTGTCAAAGATTCCGCCACGGATCAGCCGCCTGTGTGCATCTAAGCAGGCGCAAGTATCACATTGACGGTTTAAGCAGAATTATTTATTTTAACAGTAACAGGAAAGTGTATTGTCTTGTATTTTCTACAGTGAATTGAAGTTCATAAATTGTTAATAAATACACGAGTCGATCTCTGTTTAATAATAATAATATAATATAAAATAATAATAGGTTGATTACATTACCTATTTATATTAATAGTGCCATATCATACGTTTTTGAGTGGATTAACATTTTGGTGTGCCGTGTTCTGTCATGGATAATATATGTTGTGTCGCGAGTAGAAAAAGTTTGCAGAACACTGTCCTAGAGGATACTTTACCGACTGTAGAAATCCAGTTCAGTATTTTAGCTGGTTTCATTTACTACGAAGAACGATACAAACTGAATATTTTGAATAAGGCGCAGTTTTTTCATCAGGGAGCATAGATGCAATCTCTTTTCCACCGAATATTTTCTTTTTCCACAAATCTTATTTGAAAAATTATTTTCGTGTTGGAATGGATTCAAAGGACATGCATATTGCACCCAAACGTTCATCTTGAATTTCCTGTACAACGAAGTAAACTTCTCCGTCATTTTTGGTCCACGCCAGGGTTCGAACCCGAGTCCACTTATTCCGGAACAAGGCGCTCTACCAACTGAGCTACGCAGACGTTCGTTCTCGCTGCTATCTGCCTATATGTCGTGTGTGTCCTGCAGGGCAGGCACGTCACACCTGTTAGGAAATATTTTCAGGAATTTCATTTGAAAAAACGAACTTGGCTGGTTTTAGAGAATTTAGATTTCTGTTTAATTTCCAAAACATGAATTAAGTAATTCGCAGAAATTTCGGTGTTCGTTCGTAATTATTTTATGGTGTTTAGCACAAAAAAGTTCTTATTTAGACTTTGGTTTCGTATGTTATCATCATTTCTTTCCTCCAAATATTGACGATTGTAATCACCCATTTCCAGGGTTCATAGGCAATGTTTAATGAGCAATTAAGACTTACTTTGATTATAAACAACTACGTACGGTGATAAGTTTGATTTGTTCACTAGTAGTTATTTTTTGACAGACTTAATAAAGGACTCAATTAATATGCAAATAAGGGAAGCTGTATAATTAAACTTGTGAGTATTAGGAACGAGGACGGTAATTGGTTTGCTGCCTTTTGAAGATAACTCACGGATAACCAACACTGAAGAACAATATTACGAAAAGTATACAATGTAAACAGAGCTAGTATTAAAACTAATATTCTTGTAGCATCTGCAACTATTTCCTTGACGCTTTTGTATTGTGGAGAATAATCATATTCATTAATCCATTTTCATTTACCAACCATTCTGACCTTTTCTTTCTACGTTGTTACCTGAATATCTGAACTTGGCTAAAAACTAAAAAATGAGCACCCCCTGTTTAAACATTGCTTGCCAACTTGTTTTCCAAATGGTCTTGAGTGGATTTTTTCTGGAATCCCGGCAAGTTTCCCCACAGGAAAATTCCCCCGCATTCGGTAAATTGCCCCACATTGGAAAACTGCCCTATAGGAAAATTCCCTCACGGAAATCTTCCTAGCCTTTTTCAGTCAGGGACCGTGCACAAATTGAATTTTACACAAAATATCGCATGTGGGGGAGATTTCTGGGTTCACCAATTCCATTTTCAAGCACTTCAAAGCAAGCGACAGCCTTACAAGTCGCACAAATATGTGGGGCAAATTTCTGGGTTCGGCATTTCGATTTTTACTGCAATTTAAAGATGCTTTAGAAGTATTATTGCCATGTGAGGGAAATTTCCGGGAACGGCATTTGGATTTTTAACCCAGTGTATACACTGCTGGCCGTTAAAATGGCAACACCCGGAAATTTCCCCTCCATCTCAATACTATTTGTTAAATACCTGTAGATTGCCTTAAAAGTCGAAGTGCCGAACCCGGAAATTTCCCCCACATCTCAATAGAACTTGTAAAACATCTGTCAATTGCCGTAAAAGTCAAAATGCCGACCCGGAAATTTCTCCCACATCTCAATTCGGCTTGTGAAATATCTCTAAACTGCGGTGAAAGTGGAAATGCAGACCCGGAAATTTCCCCCACATCTCAGTACTATTTGTTAAATACCTGTAAATTGCAGTAAAAAACGAAATGCCAAGCACGGAAATTTCCTCCACATCGCAACACTGCGTGTAAAACATCTCTAAATTGCGGTAAAAGCCGAAATGCCGACCTGGAAATTTCCCCCACATCTCAATTGTAATTGCAAAATGTTTTCAAATTGCTGTAAAAGGCGAAACGTCCACCCGGAAATTTCCCACTCCCTGCCAGGCTGCTACTAGTAAGACTGTCTGTTACTATATACTGAGTTAAAAGTGCAAACGCTGAACCCGGAAATTTCCCCCACATGGCAATAATACTTGCAAAACATCTGTAAATTGCAGTCAAAATCGAAATTCCGAACCCGAAAATTTTCCGCACATATTTGTTCTACTTGTAAGACTGTCGTTTGATTTGAAGTGCTTGAAAATGGAATTGATGAACCCGGAAATCTCCCCACATTCGATATTTTGTGTAAAATTCAATTTGTGCACGGTCGCTGACTGAAAAAGGTGAGGGAGATTTACGTGGAGGAATTTTCCAATGGGGCAGTTTTCCGATGTGGGGCAATTTACCGAATGTGGGGGAATTCTCCGGTTTGGGAATTTGCCGGTTACCTTTTTTCTGTTTTTCTTTCTGCGCTTAACGACCACCATGAGTGGTCACGGATTTCAGGGAGGGGAGGGCAGCGTTGTAGCGCACCACCCACGCCTCATCCGTGTCTCGGCCCAGGACAACTGGCCAGAAATCTACTTCTCCGACTACACGGCCACTAGGCTGGATTTCAGCGCTTCATCTGGGAATTAACGCTGTGCTGTTTGCACCGTACTTGTTTTCTAAAAAGAGTTTGTAAGGTATCTCGGATGGGTCCCGATATCCGCAGAAAAGCGTTCTTGATTTTGCCCATACAGTTACACGAATCTTTCTGCCATTTCTTTGGTTTATCTTTGTTCACTACACATGGTTGAATATCAATTTAATGTACACCAACCATGCAAGTTCAAACACTTCTAGTAGTGAACATTGAATTGACAGAAATCATAGGATGCGAACCAAATAAAACGTAAACCCACTTTTATCCCCGACTAGCTTTACTACCCGGCTCTGCCCGGGATTTAGGCTTATTAATTTCATATTCCCTTATATGTCACTGAAATAATCGGGAAAAAATTGATGCTTGCAAGACAGAAAAAAGCTGATTTCACAAATTCGGTCATTACAAATTATTTATTCATAGTGTGATTATTTCAACACTTGGCCGTACACAACATTTCTGGTTTCTCCTTCATCGGTGACAATATATAATTTTGTTGGATCCTTTGCTCTTGACATTCCAACATACAGCTGTAGTATCAAACGGACCAAAAGTGTTACGAATTATTTAACACGCGTCCAGGAGACACAGCATTGGAACACTGACTGAACAAAATTCGTTAACAATTTGTTATCGACGATCAAATGCATCACGTGCTTTCCGTTTTAGACGTCTTTGAGGGGTGAATCTCTGGGGTAAAAAAGTTAAAAACGTATGTTTGCGAATATTTTATGAAACTGGCTGAAATTTTAATGAACGCCATAAATCTTTATTAGGAATATGACCTCCAAATTTTGCCTGAATCGGTAAATAACTTTTAAAATTAGCCGTCAAAATTTTATTAACCGTTTCTACGTATATATTTCTGTTTACCGATGAATTAAAAATTCCATACCTATTTTTAAAAGTTTTGACCGGATTCCGGTGAAATTTGAGGGACTTTTCTTATCACCAATTCATGGTGTTGACAAAAATTCCAGCCCGTTTCGTTAAGATTTCGCAAAGTTCGTTTTCGCATTTTTTTATGCACAGTTCTCAAAGAATAGAAACACCTGTGGATGAACGCAGTCACGTGCTTTCAGATTTGGAACAGATAATGATGACGTAGCAAACGACGCTGACTTTATTGACTAGCTTATAAATTACTAGTAATTCATAACGCGCGAAAGGAACAGCTTAGAGATCTTAAAATAGTTGCATTGACCTAGAAATTCCAGTATCAATAAGCTATGCAAATTTCACGATGCTACAGCTTGGCGTTCGCGAGTTTTTGCTGCTTCAGACAAACAGACGCTTTGTGTTTATATATATATATATAAGATAAGGGAAGTCACACGGCGAGCCAATGAGCCCACTGGTGATGAAAACGTTTCATAGGAATCTTCTCCCGTGCTTGCCGAACCCATGTTCATAATTCCGTCCTAAACATGGGTGGATAATCCAAAGATCGCCGCCCAGGTGGCGCAGTGATCTAAGCGATGGCCTCAGATCCATCGTCCGAAAGGGGCCGGGTTCGAATCCCGGTGAGGTATGGATAAATTGTTTGTCTTACGGCACTGGCTCTCTCCCTTCCCTAGAACCAGTGACCTCAAGTTAGGGACGGGCGACTGCTTATAGCCCATTGAGTTGCTCACGGTGGTCGTTAAACCACCAATCAAAAAAAAAAAAAAATTCATAGATTCTTTCACAGTTTTTCAAAATTTTTCCAGTTGAACAGGAAGGCCTTCGGGATGGAGAACTTTGCAGAATGCTCTACTACCCACGTTCTAGTCACCACTGCTCTATGTGGAGGTGCATTGTCCTGCTACGAGAATTCATTGCCCTGTGGGTGCAAGATGATCATGAACCATTGAAGATGATGTGGAAGGATGAACACGTAGCACGTCTCCGTTTACATTAATACCTGCGGGACAAAAACTCGATTGAAAAAAAATCCGTCAGATGCTACTAACAGTGAAAACACTTTGTTTGCATTCCCTTCCTAAACTAATGCACAATTTCGCCGTTAGGGGATCAGATGTTAAAACTATTTTTTACATATTTCTGCTTGCATTAATAAATGTCCGATTAAAAAAAATATTTTAATACCTGATACCATTTGCCTTGTGGAACACGTTAGGTTTGCACTGGAGGTGTTTTCTGTAGTTCACAGTTTTGTCACTAGGTGGTGTTTGTGTACTTCACTTTGCAACTGTATCTCCGCTTCTAAAAACCGTACTCAGAAATTTCTTTTTTTACTGTATCCCATTCGCTACATTAAAGATGGGGAGCATCATCCTCTTTAAATAATGCACGGCTTTCCTGCTAGGGAGTGCAAAAGTGAAATCCTTTTTCTCGCTATCTCTGCTTCCGGAAGGCGTATTTGAAAAAGTATTATTCCTGAGCAAACGTTTTGCCATGAAGAATACCTTTCGCTTTCTTACAAATTTCTCATTATACGAAATTATTCTGCTATGAGGCGTAGCATTATATCATGTTTTCTTCTGTATTTCTTCTTCTAACTGTTCGATTTGAAAATCTCTTTGTCTTTTATACACAATTTGTTAATTTTCGTTACATTCTTTTCAGCCGCTAGGGGAAGTAAGTAGCTGTTTCTACTTCTGGGTGTTTCATGGATTGTAAAAATCGGCAGATATATTTTTCTTACAGATTCCATTGAATAACTTTGATGAATTTTATTCGCGTTGAAAAGGATTCAAAGGACGTTCTCGTTACAACCGAAAATTGAGTGTCATTTTTCTTACTCAAATAGTATAACTATACTAAAAATTTGAGTATAATTTGGTGTACAGTTCCTATTTTTTGAACTTGTTGTAGTCTCCGAGCAATGTGGAACACCTTTAAGTCATTTCGACAGCATAGACTTAAACTGGAAAAGGAACGGTCCCATCTCGAATTCTTAACCGCTTGGAAGACATTCGGCTTGATTCCAAAGTTCCTTAATTTTAAGACGTCAGTAAAAGGATCATGGTTCCAGAAGAAAAAAGACAAATTTCTACGCCAGACCTTGTCAAGGATAGTGAACCTCAGAAGAAAGGACGTCATGTCATTAGAGATCCGATGCTATCACCTATAAATTAACTTGCATAGTCTTTGAGACCCTATTACCTTCAACAAACTTACCCTCCGGGTGGATATGTTAGTCGAAAGACTCCAGTCTTCCTTTTCATTGAGACACATCAAGAAACTGGATTACCTGAAGTCTTCCCAGACTCCTAAACCTAAAGATTTCACCATTCCCTTCGTTAATATTTCTAACCGAACGCTCACCCGAGAGGAAACTAAAGTTTTGGAACTTGGACCAAAGTTCTGCTTCCGATCGAGACCGAACCCAAAAAGCGTCGTTTCTGAGTTTGAAACCATAATATCGCGAATTCCAGAAGACAACAAAGATGAACTACGTCCACTGTGTTGCTCTAGGTTAAAATCGTGGTACAATCAGAAACAATCGTTTAATAATTTCAAAATTCCAAAGACGATTTCCAACCTTAGAAATGACCACTCCATAATACTGACGCTAACGGAAACATCCGGCCAGATAGCGATAATGGACGCAGAGGATTATAATAAAAAACTAGAAGAATTTATATCCGATTCTGAATCTATAATCTTACGGAGGAATCCTCTAAATTCTTGGATTGCACAGGTAAAAAGAACTTCAAGGACAACTGATATTCCAAATGACCTCAAGAAATCCGCCAAATTACCGCCTGGCCCTCAGATCCCAAAACTCGTCGGCAGACTTAAACACCACAAACCTGGCAATCCATTGAGACCGATCGTGTCCAGAAGATCCGCACCGACGTACCACTTAGAGAAAGCGTTAACCAAATTCTTAACTAATCATCTTCCGGAGTCGGACTTTATAATAACCTCCACTCTAGATTTTATCACGAAAATCAAGCAGCTCACCGTTTAACAACGCGACATTAAAGGCAGTTTCGACGTAGTTTCTCTTTATCCATCGATCCCCGTACCGGAAGCCATCAGAACATTGAAAGGGGCTATATCTAATTCATCGGCTTATTCTCAGGAGTCTTGCCTCAGCATCTTCAAAATAATGGGCTTGGTCTCAAATTCCAGCAACTTCAGTTTCCGAGGGCAAATTTATAAGCAAGTAAGTGGTGCTCCGATGGGCTCTTCGCTTTCAGCCGTCCTTGCGGAAGCAATACTTCGCCCCATTGAGCAACATATATTCACCAACATCACTCCAAGACCTACCACCTGGCTACGATATGCAGACGACGTATCTTTCATATGGCCACACGTAAAGGAGACTCTCCCGTTTTTCCTTGATAAAATAAATTATATACACCCTACAATCAATTTCACCATGGAGCTTGAACACAATGGTTGACGTCTCAGTGAGCAAATCGCATGACAACCGCCTTCATAGGGAAGTCTTTATAAATCCACCTCCGTTCCCAACCTGATGCTCCGCAGTTCATTCTGCCCTGATGTTTACAAGACCACCTTATTCCGTTCTCGAATTAGAAGAGCCTTCGCTGTCTCATCCGATATTCGTTCTAAACAATCCGAACTTAGAAACATCGTCGAATTAGCCACTGAGGCAGGATATACTTCGAACCAGATGCAGAACTTTATCGAGAAAGCCAGAACCAGCAGTGCTAATAACATTTCTATGCCGCAACTTCGCTACCTGGGCTCCATTCCCTACATACCAAATATTTCCTATCATTTCAAAAACGCGCTCAGGAGGATGAACTTCGGTGTCGGCATAAGGTCTCCGGCATCTTTATACACGATGCTTAAGATAAATATTGACAAGCCCCCTATTCTCAATGAAGCAGGTGTTTATGCCATCCCACTAAAATACCCGGACGGCTCCAGGCGATACTACATCGGAATGACCAAACGTTCGTTTGGAATTAGAATCAGCGAACATAAAAGGGATACAAGAGACGGGAAAATAACCACTGCCCTATCAAGAGTCAACTTCAAGTCTGTCGATCCTATATGGAGTGATGCAAAGAAATTAGCTTCATACTCCACACCCAGATCTACCGCCATTCGCGAAACCTTGGAAATCTTGACCAGCTGCGAGGCTTGCAATGATAGCGTTTCTCGGGAGTTGCCACGTATTTGGAATCAGTTCTTCAAATAATGCTGAGTTCTCTACCATTGTACCGCGTGCCCAACCAACGTGACCTCGTTTCTTCGAAATATCACATTTGCTCCTAATCATTTATTGTCTAGTCAAGTCACCGCGTTCAAAGTGTTGAAACGTTTCTATTATCCAGTTTGCAGTTAGCTGTCTACCTTCCTTGAGAAAGCCATTTGGTTAATGTGCGAAAGCTTGGAAACTTTTATTTCTATTCTACGCCAAGAATTTTCATATTTTTAGTATAGTTATACTATTTAAGTATAATTTGGTGTACAGTTCCTACTTTTTAAAGTCATTTTTCTTGTTTTATTATCGATGCGTCACTACGACGGCGGAGTTAGTAACAAAATGTTCTACTTATTTCTCATTGTTTCCCATTCAGCATTAGAACAAGACTTTTTCTTGTACTTCCATGCTTTTGGTTTTACAACTGTGTGCTTTAAGGTCACATATGTATCTTTGTAATGAAAAATAATAGCAGAGAATAGTTAGGGATTTTTTTTTTTTTTTTGATTAAATGATGCGAAGTCAGTAAATAAGTCACAAACCGCTATGGGAGAGTTGATAATGGTAGTTCTTAGTTTCTAAAAGTGTCATTAGGTGGCAGCACAATCTAGCTTACTTGTAGTTCAATGTAGCAGACGCTAGGTGTGACATGCGCGTTCCTAGCTCAGATGGTAAAGAACGCCCGTGCTCGAGAAATGTACGACCGAAGAGCAGCGTGATGTTGTGCGTTTTCTTTGAGTAAAAGGGCGTCCTGCAACAAATATTCATACGGGAATGTTTCCTGTTTATGGCGAGGAATGTTTGTAACTTAAGGCGGTACGTAACTGGGTCAACAAATCATCTCACAGACCCTTAGAAGTTGTGTGACGTACCTGCCATCAGGACGCACACGACATGAAGGAAGATAGCAATCAGAATTAACGTCTGCGTAACTCAGTTGGTAGAGCGACTTATTCTGGAATAAGCGGACTCGGGTTCGATTCCCGGCGTACACCAAAAATGACGGAGAAATTTACTCCGTTATAATGGCGCCCGAACTATCCGGATGACCCGACCGTTCAAAATCTCGCAATGGTGTGATGTTATTTCCACACCGCGAGATAGGAAAAATCAGAGAATCTCTTCTCCAGTGCTAACGTGTGTGACGTTGCATTCCACACACTGGATTGACTGGGAGTTCTCAAGTGCACGTTCTACAGTGGATAGCTGCCTACGACGATTCATGGTCACGGCTGACCCGTGAGCCATGCCCCCGGCCCTCTTTAGGGGGGGAGATGTGACGTACCTGCCAGCAGGACGTACACGACATAAAGGCAGATAGCGATCAGAATTAACGTCTGCGTAGCTCAGTTGGTGGAGCGACTTATTCCGGAATAAGCGGACTCGGGTTCGATTCCCGGCGTAGACCAAAAATGACGGAGAAATTTACTTCGTTATAGTTGCTGAAGAAGACCGACCTGGTCGTCCTGTTCAGATTGCGACAGAAGCAACTGTGAAGCGGGTGGAGGAGATGATTCGAACTGACAGGTGGCTAACGATAGACAGTGTAAAAACTGCAATAGGGTGTAAACATGTTTTATCTTAGAGCATAACATATGAAAATTTGAATTTCCGGAAAGTTTTGGGTACCCAGAGAACTAACTCATGAACATAAAATGAACTCAATGGGCCTGTCCTGTTAGCATCGATCTCGGTACATATATGAAAGAGAAGACATTTTTAACAGATTGTTACTGTGGTCGAATGATGGGTGCATCAACATCAACCAGAATAAAAGCCTGCTTCAATGCAATAGAAGCTTATCTATTCACCTTCAACCAAACAATTTCAAATTTCGCCATCAGCAGGGAAGGCTATGCTTAAAGTGGTTTGGTATTTTCAAGGAGTGCTGTTAGCTCATTTCTAGAAGTGAGGTGAGAATGTCAATGCTGCATCTTACTGAAAAAATATGTTGGCCCTTCGGGATGCAATTCGAAAAAAATCATCTAGGCCTACTGACTAGAGGAGTACTGCTCCATCAAGACAACGCCAAACCTCATACGACTAGATTAAGCCAACAGAAAATTAAACAACTAGGTTGGGAACTTCTTGAACACCCACCTTACAACCCCGACTTAGCCCAGAGATATTTTCACCTGTTTGTTTCGCTAAAAACTTACCTTGGCGGCAAATGTTTCGCAGATGAGGAAAAGATTGAATGTGAAGTGCGAATGTGCCTGAGTGAGCAGACCCAAGACTTATGTGCTGCAGGTTTCGACGCACTGATAAAATGATAGGTGTATCAATATTGGTGTAAATTATGATGAAAAACAGGGGGAAATATAAAGGTAATAAAAGTTTTTCAAGTTCATATGTCATTTAGTATTTTTTAAATAACTCTTTGTGACTTATTTGCTGATTTTCCCTCGTAAAATGAAGAATATTTTACCGTGTGGAAATTTAAAAGAAAACAGTTGTCGTTCCTCTGAGATAGCACAATGTTTACAATAAGACAAAATCTCTTCGGCATTTTGTGATTTTAGCAAGCGGTTTAGCTGCAGGCAGACAAGGCAATCAATATTTAAAAAGCTTGTTACTATATTAAACTTTTTTCCAGAAGAACTGAACTAAGAAATTTCTCATGAAAAGTAATTCGGCATATTTACAAATTTTATTAACTGTACTTATAATCTATTTTACGAAGCACATGGCATTTCCAAATCAAAAGTAAGATTAATTTTTGTAGACCTTCAGAATATGAAAATATAATTAAAATCGATTGAAACTAGATAATATGAGTTTTTTTTTTTTTAATTGGAGGTTTAACGACCACCGTGAGCAACTCAATGGGCTATAAGCAGTCGCCCGTCCCTAATTTAGGGTCACTGGTTCCAGGGAAGGGAAAGAGCCAGTGACGTAAGACAAACACAACATCCATGCCTGACCGGGATTCGAACCCGGACCCCTTTCGGACGAATGATCAGAGGCCATCGCTTAGGCCACTGCGCCACTGGGGCGGCAGATAATATGAGTAAAGCAATGTATCAGCGACGGAATTCAAATACTATCCGTTTGTTATCTAACTCAGGGTAAGAGGCCAATATTCAAGATTGTATTATTGTCAAAAAGAAAAACAAAAGAAGGAAAAGAAAAATCGGCTGCAAAAACTCATCCAATCAGAGGCTTACAAGTCCACAAAGAGATACAACAAAGAAAACAAATCACATTTACTCACCATTGACACACAGTAACTAGCCTGACTACAAAAAAATAACAGTTCAGTGAAATTTACAGTGAACTGGAATAGAAAGAAACTAGAGCGGGAAGGAGGAATTACTGAAGAAAAAGTGCGAACGTATTGAGATACGGGAAGGAAAAACACCAACAAAGTATAAAAGAAGGAGTAGAGGTAATAAAACATAAGGCGCCAATGAAATGAGAGATAATGTAGAATAAAACGGAGGGTTGTTATTTTCTCTAAATCAGATTCTTCTTTTTCTGTCCTTTGTTTCGATACTAGAACGTACCAAACACCATTGACAAAGTTCCATAGGTGCTATAAATCACTTCTGTAAGTACAACTTGCTTTTAGGAATACAGATTCATAAAAAGAAAGTAATAAAAGTATTAATACCTTAACTGCTTGGTCTTGAATGATGGCTACTGAGTGAGCAAATTTTTTTTCTACATGTTCTGTACTGAAAGCATGCAATTGTCATTAGGCACGAGAAAGTCCCTGGTTGGCCAGGTGGCCTGATGGCTTGAGGCGCCTACTACTAACCATTCGTCCCAGATTGATCCGGGTTCGAAACCCCAGTGAGGTATGAGTGGAGCTTATGTTTTACAACGCTGATGCTCCCTCTCCCTCCGCTTACGAAATTAATTCTCCCAAATTAGGGAACGAAGACTACTTACAGTGTTCAGAGTAGCTCATGGTGTTCGTTAAATCCCGAAAAAATAAATCTTAGGGTGATAGCTCAACTCAGTCATGGAAAGCAAACGAAAATCTTGGGTGGAACTTATCATTCATGACATAAAAATGTTCGACACATTTTCATTTCCAGTTTCGATAAAGGTATCAGCAACTCACCAAGAACTGTCAATAAATATCAGTTAAAATATCCCATTAGACGCCAAATGTCAAATCGAACTCACCGGATTCCAAACTGACAGATATCGGAAATCCCAGATGATTGAATCACGCATTTAACACCCTTCGTGCAGCGAAGAACTAAAACATTATCTCAAATGATTGAATCACACATTTAACACCCTTCGTGCACCTAAGAACCAAAACATTATCTCAGATGATTGAATCACGCATTTAACACCCTTCGGGCACCTAAGAACCCAAACATTATCCCAGATGATTGAATCGCGCATTTAATACCCTTCGTGCACCTAAGAACCAAAACATTATCGATGATTGAATCACGCATTTAACACCCTTCGTGCACCTAAGAACCAAAACATTATCTTAGATGATTGAATCGTACATTTAACACCCTTCGGGCACCTAACAACCCAAACATTATCCCAGATGATTGAATCGCGCATTTAATACCCTTTGTGCACCTAAGAACCAAAACATTATCTCAGATGATTGAATCACGCATTTAACACCCTTCGTGCACCTAAGAACCAAAACATTATCTTAGATGATTGAATCGCACATTTAACACCCTTCGTGCACCTAAGAACCAAAATATTATCTCAGATGATTGAATCACGCATTTAACACCGTTCGTGCACCGAAGAACCAAAACATTATGGCAAGGACATCTTTGTGCAAATCGAAGTAATGGCAGATAAACGATGGCGCGGGTGAAGGTCATAAAAGGGTGTAAATAACACCTGATACTGAGATCTGTTAATCAATGTTATCCTTGTTTTTTAGATGAGAAAAGCAGCAGACTCAGTCGAATTTGACAAGGAAAAAATTGCAATGGCCAGACGACTAAGTCAGAGCATTTCCGAGACGTCAAAGTCTGTGGGGGTGCTCATAGTCAGCCTAGGTTAAAGCCTTTAAAAATAGTGGTCTGAGGAAGGATAACCCAAGACCCACAGGCAAGGTGTAGGCCTGCTGCGGCTCACTGACGCTAGAGGTGAGTGAAGGTTATCCCGTATGGTATAAACCAACAGAAGGGATATTGTAGCGCAAGTAGCGGTAATTTGAATTATGTTGACCGTAATGTCTCACAACACACAGTACATAGAATTGAAAGTGTAGTTGCATAGCTGCAGGCAATTCCGAATGCTCGTGCTAACCTCCGTTTACCATCGAAAGCGACCGTAATGGGCCCGGGAGCACCAAATCTGGACCTTGAATAACTGGAAAAAGGTTGTGTGGTCAGATTGATCTCCTTTCCTGTTGCACCATGTGGACGGCCGGGTACGTGTGCGTCGTTTTCTTCGGGAAGTGTTGAAACTAGGATGCACGGTGGTACGAAAACAAACCGCGAGAGGATATCTGATGCTTCGGGGAATGTTCTGTTGGGAAGCCCTGGGTCCAGTCATTTATGTGCAGAAGACTATGACGTCTGCCAGCTACCTAAACATCATTGCAGACCAGATATATCCTTTCATTATTTCATAGCAACTGAATTTCTTTCTTATAGCGCTTTCTTTCATTCTTTCAGAAGGATAATGCGCCATGCTGCCATATTACCCGGATTGCTGGAGAATGGTTCGCTGAACATGAGGAAGACTTCGAGGTATTGCACTGGCCCTCACGTTCCACAGACATCAATCCAATCGAGCATCTGTAGCTTGTGTTAGAACAGCAAATTGTACCTAGGCGGCTCAACCACGTAACTTGCAAGAGTTAAAGACGTTCTGGTAACGTGTGGGTGCTAATTATCACAAGACACCTTTAGAAATCTTATGGCATCAGTTCCTCCCTCGGTAAAAGCTGTTTTGCCGGCACTTTGAGGACCAACATCATGTTAAGCATGCTTTCATAATGTTTTGCTTTTTCGGTGCACAACAGGGTGGATCGATAAAACCCAAAATGCTCCGATCGAAACGCCCTACTGCGGAAAAGTTGTGAGTGAGCACCACTGAGAATTGTGTGAAATATTTGTGGAATCGGTTAATATCTTTGGCTCTGACCAGAGGCTCAAACGTTTGAAATTTCATGAAATTTTCGAGTGTCCTTCGAAAATACCAGAATTACTCGTATCGAAATACCCTAGGTAAGTATATCAGTGTGGGGGATTAGCCCACAGCTGATGGTTTCAGTTGGTCATTCAACCTAAGGATTCTGGAACAAAACACTGTGTTCACGGCCCCGTCTTGCCTATTCAACTGCTTCTACCGCTCATCGAATTCCTCAATTTATGCGTGCCAGATTGTCCAAGTGTGCATCGCTGCCTCGGCTTCTTCCCTTCTGTCTTCTCAGGACTCTCAAAAGTTGTTTGCCTATCTTGTCTCTGCCTGTGTGGTGCGCTCCAGCTCTTAGCCTGGCATGTCGTCCAGCCGTCCTATAGACCAATGTGAATCTTCCATACTCCGCAATATTATGTTGATCTGTATTGTACTTATAGTTACTTAGTTGCATCTGTATTTTCCTTGCAGCACTGTATCTTTCGTCACACACGCTCCAAATACAACGTTATACTTGATGATTTTATTTCACCTTTACACTCCAATGTTTATCAGCACATGTCTTTGCTCATTATGTCACTTTTGAAATACCTGCGCACATTCGCTCTGTTCTATGTATATATCTTTACCGTTTCGTATATTAACTAATGCATTGTGTTCTTGTATTTTACGTTTTTATTTTTCAATGCCTTTACTGTATAACGAAGTAAATTTCTCCGTCATTTTTGGTCTACGCCGGGATTCGAACCCGAGGCCGCTTATTCCGGAACAAGTCGCTCTACCAACTGAGCTACGCAGACGATTATTCTGATTCCTATCTGCCTTTATGTCGTGTGCGTCCTGCTGGCAGGTACGTCACATCTCCCCCCTGACAGAGGGCCGGGGGCATGGCCCACGGGTCAGCCGTGACCATGTATCGTTGCAGGCAGCCATCCACTGTAGAACGTGCACTTGAGAACTCCCAGTCAATCTGCTGTGTGGAATGCAACATCACACATTTTTTTTATTTTTCGAAGCGCTGGAGAAGGAATTCTCTGATTTTTCCTGTCTCGCGGTGTGGAAATAACATCACACCAATGCGAGATTTTGAACGGCCGGGTCATCCGGATAGTTCGGGCGCCATTATAACGAAGTAAATTTCTCCGTCATTTTTAGTCTACGCCGGGATTCGAACCCGAGGCCGCTTATTCCGGAACAAGTCGCTCTACCAACTGAGCTACGCAGACGATTATTCTGATTCCTATCTGCCTTTATGTCGTGTGCGTCCTGCTGGCAGGTACGTCACAACTGTTTCTTACGACACTTTTTTTGGCACCATTATAAGTGTGTTGATGCGTACATGAGGTGCAATCATAGCCCCTTTCCTCTTAATTTTCCTGTTGTTCTGAATTATAGCGTAAATATTGCCATTTTTCCGCATTTATACCTTCATTACTATAGTGTATTCTTCGTGCCATGTACTTACGGTAGAATGACGCTATTGCTTATTTTATTTGCACTTGTATTTTTATTATTTGTACATCTGCCTTTGTCATTATCCTATTTTTGACATACCTGTGCGATTTGCTCATAATGTGTATTTTTTGTTACACGACATATTTATATATATCTTTATGCATATCGCTATTGAGTCGCTGTGTTATAATTGTAAATAGCACCACAATCACCATTCAGTGCCTTCTATCGTCTCCATTCTAGCTTCATCCAAAATGTTCTGCCTTGCATGTATATACCTTTATTCGCTTATGCGACATGCTCATGTAGTAACGCTCTTTTTACCACTTTGTTTCACCCTCTTATGCATTATTCTTTGTCTTTTTGCTTTTGTCACTGTTACTTGCTTTCTCACTATAGTTGTACATATACGATCGTTCATGCATATTAGCCGGTTTTTCCGGACAGTGTTCTCATGTTGTGCATATTTCTCCTGTATATATCACGTTTGCATTGTAAATATCATCGTATGCTTTCATTTGGCACAATATGCTCAGTGCCTTCTGTAGCCTGCATATTTTTTTTGCTCTGAATAAACGATTTGAAATTGTATTTCTTTTCGGAGCTAACCTCTGAATCTCAGAGAACAGCTTACTGATATGTATGTATGTATGAAAAACCCTAGTGCGGAAAAGGTTTTAATATCCATCAACAACAAATGTATAAAGTATAATTCCAATTAGTTAATTTATTCATCTCTGACCAAAGGCTGGAAGTTTCGAAATTTTACTTAAAAAACGCTGAAGTATTGCAATAATACACTCGCGTTTACGTTCCCTCTCAGCCATCCTGTTTTGATCTACCCTCTTCAGAATGAACTTGGACGCTGTTGTTCTTACCAAAGTGGAGTGGGGTTGGTGGCGGAGGGGATTCGAGGAGTAGGATTGACGACGCTACGATCCAACTGAAACGGAAACCGAATTAGTTTCTGACGGAGGATCATATGATTTTTATCGCCCCATTGCCAGTAAACCAACTCAATCCCCTTCTCAATTCCAGGTCATTCTGAGGAATGTAGGCCAAGACAGGATGACTATACTGGCTGAGAGGGAGCGTGAACGCAAGTGTATTATTGCAATACATTTCGCGTTTTTGTATGCAAAATTTCGAAACTTCGAGCCTTTAGTCAGAGCCGAATAAATTAACTATAATTAGAATCATACTTTACACATTTGTTGTTGCTGGATATTAAAACCTTTTCCGCACTAGGGCATTCGATCAGAGTAATTCTGGTATTTTCGACAGATACTCGAAAATTTCATGTTTCTTGTGAAATTTTAAAACTTTGATCCTCTCGTCAGAGCTAAAGTTATTAACCGATTAGAAAAATATTTCACTTAATTCTTAGTGGTGCTCACTCACAACGTTTCCGCACTAAGGCGTTTCGATCAGAGAATTTGGGGTTTTTCCGACCCACCCTCATTCATGTGTGTGTGTGTGTAATTTCTTTCATATTTGTGTGTGTTCCTGTACTGAATAAATAGCATTTTAAAAATACCTTTTTTTTTTTTATAAAAATCTTTCTTTGGAAATTGTGTGAAGTGTACTTTAAAAGTAACTGCATCACAAATAGCTAGTTCGTACTTCAATATCTTTCGAAATAATTTTTGTTGTTGTTTCTTTTAAACATTTTCAGTCCATTTTCCTTCATTTATCATGGATGTATTAGGCTTTTACAGCATTTTATTCAAAATATCATGGTCTTTTAGAGAACACGTGTATAATTGTTTCTAACAGAACACATCGCGTCCTAATCTGCATATTGTTTAAATTTCTGCATCTATTTGTTCTTCTGCATTGACTTTGTTTTCGGCAACAGTTGTTTAAATTTGTAAAATATTGAAATTTTACGCAGTGTTGCGAGTACCACGAGAAGAAACTGATTGAAGCGGACTTAAGGGAGAAATTGAAGCAGAAAGTGGATGATAAAAAAATGTTACTTTTTTTTTCTAATTTGCTATCCTTTTTTCTCGCTCAGTAAATTTGTGTACCTGTTAATTGAGAATATCGTGATTACATTGTTAAACAAAACAATGGGATCTGTTCTTCATGATGTATAATGAATTAGCTTTATTTTCTTTTTCTTTCGAAGTGCTGCTCATATTTTTCCTATCTCGCGGTGTGGAAATAACATCACACCAATGCGAGATTTTGAACGGTCGGGTCATCCGGATAGTTCAGGCGCCATTATAACGAAGAAAATTTCTCCGTCATTTTTGGTCTACGCCGGGATTCGAACCCGTGGCCGCTTATTCCGGAACAAGTCGCTCTACCAACGGAGCTACGCAGACATGTATTCTGATTCCTATCTGCCTTTATGTCGTGTGCGTCCTTCTGGCAGGTACGTCACATCTCCTGGTACGTTACAGATGTTATGACCTAAAAGTTTTGTGACGTATATCTCTCAATAACCTTCCTTTCCAGATTTTGTGTTCTTTGTTAAATTGAGTTACTCCTTGGTTTAAGATTTTCTCACTGGATGGCACATTACTTTCTCGAATAGCATTTGCAATTTGGCAACGCAGTCAGAGCAAAATATACAGACGATGTTGAATATAAATAGTGTGGTGGTCTTAGAGAGAGGGAGACTGCGAGTAGATTGTATAATAGAGAGTTAATATATCGAGTATATTGTAGATAGTTTACTATTGACATACTAGATTTGATATCTAGTATGTCAATAGAGGAATACGTACTGTATTTGTGTTATATGATTGAAGATTGGTATGCCAGTAGATATATTATAACGTGACAATCACATTGTATGATCTCTTAAAGTTCCAGTATGTGGAGAATAAAAAAGAAGTCGAAATTATAGGTAAGGACTGATTCCTTTAACCTGGCCGTCAGTAATTACGAAATCATTTTAGAAATGTTAATAAAGACACGGGACAAAAAATTAGTCACCTGAAGCAATATATATAATTATTTAATATGATATATTTCTGAGGTTATAATTAGAATTTTATTTGAATACTTCAGGGTTACATATTAGGAGTATGCAAAAGTTTCCGCCGCCCCACTAACAGGCGCTGTAGGGGTCTAACCGGCCGGCGACCCGTGCTGTCAGTTCGTACATGAAGCAAAACATGGCTGTCATAAAGTTCATTTGCGGCACTGTTTGTTATTCATGTTTAATTTAGGAAAAAGTGTGAGTGAAGAATACGGTTCAATATGTCAGGCGTATGGCGAAACGGTTATGAGTGAGCGGACGTGTCGATAATGGTTGGCCAATTTTAAGATAGGTGATCTAAGCTTGGAAGATATGCTGAAACTCGCAGACGAGGAGCTGGAATCGCTGTTGCAAGCAGATACCACACAGTCGACCACGCAACAGGCGAAACGTTTCAAAATGGCTTAATCAACGGTGGTACGGCATCTACAGGCCTTGGGGAAGATCCAAAAGATTGGTAAGTGGGTAATATTGGTCAACGATTGGGCATCTGCATGTCGTTGCTAAATAAGTTTCAAGAAAAGAACTTCTTCTGGAATATTGTCACCGGGGATAAAAAATGCATGCTGCCTAGTCCAACAAGCGCCACGTGAATGTGGGCACGGGCAAACTTAAGCGATTGCTGCATTTCAGAGAACACTCTCCTGTTGTGTTGAAAATGTGGATCAATCAACCGTGTGTGTGGTGGAAGACAAAGATTCGAAGACCGTCACTACTGTGGAAAGGAAGTTCAAAAGGACATATTGCAGTAGCGTGAAGAAACAACAGTCTCGTACGGCTTTCGTGAAGAAACAAAGTAGCCTGAAGATACAACAATCTCAACAGCTTTCCACGTTAGCACGCGATGTTGAAATCGTACGGGTAGCTTTCGTTTGCGGGAAAATCAGTGCTAGCCGGTATCTCGACATCACTCGATCCCTGATGTTTTAAAGAAACGTTTGAAATTCCGTGCGTATAATTCCAAATAATCGAACAACTTCAACGAGACGATTATGATGCACCATATGAGTTTGTTTGTCATGTGCTATACAAGAAGTGTTGGACAAAGACGATGGTTACTTGAACAGAGAAATTTCCTCAGAAGAGGCAACATTTTATGTTAGCGGGAATATCAGGAGACATAACTACCCCGCACGGAGTTTGGAACTACCCCGTGTTGTCAGTGCGCATGAAAGAGCATTTCCTTTTTGAGGAGCACAATATCACTAGCTTCGTTTACCTTGACATACTGGAAATGTAAACAGTTCCACAAATCCAGGAATTGAGTCCTATGACCATATTTCAACAAGATGGGGCACCAGCATATTAGAATGTAACCATCCGGAAACTTTTGGGAACAACCTTTCCCGGAAGAAGGATATGAACGTGTGGTCCTCACGATTTCCAATATCGACGGTCTTAATATGCATGGATTTCTTTTTGTGGAGGTACACAAAGGAACAGAAGTACCGCGTACCAGTCGCACCTTTAGAAGACCTGAAAAGCAACATCGCCCGTGCTGTACAGGATGCGACACATACCTCGAATTTAGCCTTCCACCAGAGTTCCTGTATCGTGATCTGCTACAGAAGCGACGCACATGTCAAAACGGCAAAGTTGCAGCTACAAACACCGTCGGTGTAGCTTAATAGGGAAGGCATTCTGCTCCGGAGTAGAACGAGGCGAGTTCAAACCACGCCACCTGCAGATTTAGGTTTTGTATTGGCGCCCTAACGTAAAAGTGAATCTCCTGGCCGTACGGTTTTTCGAAAAATGTGTGATTTTCGTTTCACGTATCGTCTGGAATTAGTCCGAATTCCTTCTTCTACAGTGAGCTCTCCTTTAAGCGTGGTTTGCATGCTGACCCCGAAACCTATGATTCCGTCCCAGCTCTTTCTCAAGGGGGATATACCTGACATGTGCTGTGTTCGTTCCACACGTCGTCTGGAATTAGTCCGAATTCCTTCTTCTACAGTGAGCTCTCCTTTAAGCGTGGTTTGCAGGCTGACTCGGAAACCTACGATTCCGTCACAGCTCTTTCTCAAAGGGATGGGGATATATGTGAAGTACTACAGGAATGACGCACATGTCAAGACGGCAAAGTTTCAACGACAAACTTTATCGGCGTAACTTAATTGGGAAAACATTCGGCTTTGGGGCAGAAAGATGCTACTTCGAGCGCCGCCACCAGCAAATTTGTGTTTCGCTGTAGTATTCTTATATTAATTTGGTTTCTTCTCATTAAATATTTTCTAAGCGTAACGGCACGAGATTCTTCCGATTAATTTGAAGTTAATAACACCTGGAAGCAGGTAAAAGAGCAACACACGTAGCCAAACTCGGGAGTTAAGATCTTCTGTATGCAGCGTTCATCAGGCAATCTTAGTGTAATGTTTGAAAAGCTATGATAGAGGAGCGACTTATGTTATGAGATATGTACAATCTTGCCGTACTTTATGTTTATACGATGCTATATGATATGAGAGAGTAGAGAGCTACGGTTCATTGTATTGAGTAAGCGTTCACGTTTGTTGTGATTCAAGTGTGGTTGAAACAGCTTGTTGTGATTACGAACGAGCTAGTGGATGCTTAAGTATCAACGTGCTGACTGACACTAATAAAGCATTTGGACACGTAACCTTTTTTTCTGTAAACTCTGGTAGCATTGTTGAAGCAAAATATATATGTTAGGTAAGACTTACAGTTGTTACGATTATAAAAAAATCCAAGGTTTCACAGTGAAGACAACTGACTACGTCTTGTTAAACCTTACGTGAGATAGCTTGTGTATAAGCTTGCAGTAAAGCTTAAACGAGCAAAGCTTCTAACGTTCTACAGAAAAGTTAACTTAACGTAAAAGTTTCCATTCAATTTAACAAACCAAATCAAATCAAAAACATTATAAGCAATCAGTCCTCGAATGTGTGCCAACGTTTTTGGTTGGACATTGTACGTTCAACAAACGGTGCTCAGCTTAAACTAATATAAACTTTTTTAGTTGCGTCTTCATATGGAAAAAAATTTATTCTCCTAATTTTCTTTATTTCCTCATGAAACATATTTTAAATGTATTCATTCTTTCACCACGTATAATAAGCTGTTGATACTTATGAATGAGTAACACACCGAAGTGAACGTGTTTCAATAAGGAAAACAAAGATTTTTTTTGCGTAACATTTTCCTTGACCGTCACTCCATTTCCGAAAGATTTTTTAGTGACTTAAGAATCCCATTAGAAGAAGAAGACTACAGAATTCTATGAAGCACTTTTTAATTGCTTAGGTACGTATGCTTGCACATTAATTGTGCATACACGCATTTCCCAATTTCGTGTGCTAACTCATTTTCTCCGAATGTTTGCCGCCAATATTTCACCTCGGCATTCTTTTGCACCTGAGCTGTTCTGGATCGGCAAGGAAGGTAACCAGAGAACATGGCCTCCTAAATTTCATATATATTAAAACCTACTGAGGACAAGACAGTTCTAATGACTTTGTGAATTTAATGTTCCTTAACATCTATTGAAAAGAATCTGGAAAAACAGAAGGACAGTTTGCTGTTAGAAACTTACAAATCGGCAACTTTTTGGAAAATTTCCCGTTGCTCAGACGTCAAGAGACAAGTTAAAACGCCGCCAAGAGGTTCTGCTGCACAGATGCATAGGAAGTCTGCTAAGAGTTCAGCATCACAAAACCTTTCCTATATTTCCTCATGAAATATAGGAATATATATATCTCATGAAATATATATATCGCGTTTTCCTAGTTTCGTAAGAAGAAAGTATTCAATACTTTGTATTATAACTATTTGTAAGTAAACTAAATAAGTCAGTTCCCTGTGGACGAGTATTACGAGGAACTGGCTTCTAATCGCTCGTCCGCGATGGGTGCTGGTTCGGCCTTTCCCCGTTTCCAGAACCAGTGGCTCTAAATTGGCGACGCTAGGACTGCTGATCATGGAGTTACTCACGGTAGTCGTTAAATCTCCAACAAACAAGAAAACATAAATTTCTTTGTGTTGATACTCGTATTTGCATGCTGTGTTCCATCTTCTTCGCATAAACATGTACCTCGCCAAGCTTTTGGCATGTTTCAGCTTTTCCATATTACTTGAAGTCTATTCAGTAACCAGGCCAGTTGACGCCCCGGTGTCACAGTGGTAATAGTGCTGGCTTATGACCATTCGAACGAGATGAATTCGAGTTTGAATACCGTTGGGGCATCGACTTTGTGTTTGCCTTACGGCACTGGCTTTTTCCCTTTCGCGGAACCAGCGTCCCTAAATTAGAGACGGGTGACTGCTTGTAACCCATCGAGTTGCTCACGATAGTCGTTAAATACAAAAAAATAACCAGGCCAATCGCAAGACGAGAGGTATTATGAAAAATTACAGTAGCGGAATGTTAATGTTTGCTCCGTATTGAAGAGCCAACAACAATAGTTTAAACAAGTTAGTAAAATCATGCAATGCATTGATTATGATACGCTTTCCAACATACTGGAAATCATTACTCAAGTTATTACTCCAGTTATGAGGATAACAGCTGTGGAATAAATCTCGCTCCTATGTCCCGAACTTTGACCCCATTTCGATGATATTCAACAAACCGGTTCAGTACACCTCCGCAACAACGTGATAAAGTTTTGTCTCAATCAAAGCATTTTTACGTAAGTTATAACGCATAAAGGCAATGGAATAGATCCCGATCCTATGTCCTGACCTTTGACCCCATTTCATCCATTTTCAATAGGGTTCGTCCCCAGGTGGTCCCCCTAAGACATACTGAAATTTCATTGAAATCAAACTATATTTTTGCAAGTTATGACGCATAAAGGCAATGGAATGCATGTCGCTCCTATGTCGTAACCTTTGACCCCATTTCGTCCATTTTCAATAGCATTCGTCCCCAGGTGGTCCCCTACCACATACTAAATTTCATGGAAATCGAACCATTTTTACGCAAGTTATGACGCATAAGGGCAATGGAATGCATCCCGCTCCTATGTCCTGACCTTTGAGTCCACTTCAACCATCTTCAAAAGGGTTTGTCTCCAGGTGGTCCCCTACGACATACTAAAATTTCATCGAAATTGAACCATATTTACGCAAGTTATGAGGCATAAGGACAATGGAATGAATTCCGTTCCTATGTCGTAACCTTTGACCCTATTTCGTCCATTTTCAATAGCATTCGTCCCCAAGTGGTCCCCTACCACATACTAAATTTCATGGAAATCGAACCATTTTTACGCAAGTTATGACGCATAAGGGCAATGGAATGCATCCCGCTCCTATGTCCTGACCTTTGAGCCCCCTTCAACCGTCTTCAATAGGGTTTGTCTCCAGGTGGTCCCCTACCACATACTAAAATTTCATCGAAATCGAACCATTTTTACGCGAGTTATCGTGCCGGGAAGTGGACGGACAGAAGGACGGACGGAAAAAGCTGGATCATATACACTTCTTCAACCTACGGTTGGAAAGCGTAAAAAACTAGAGCAAGTTATAAATAAGGAGTACTGGCGTTTTCCCAGTTTCGGAAGAAGAAATGTCCTCAGAACTGTATGGAAATTTGAAAGAGAGGAAAATTTGTGTTTTTGTACTCAATATCGGAAAATGTTTATCAGTAAATCTACCTCGTGATTTTTGGTATTCTTTCCTTTTTGCGGTTAAAAGTGAGATTACCAAGAAACAGATAGATTACATTTTGTATCCACTATAAAGTGACTGACGAAATTTTATGGATAAAAATTTTATGATCATAGTTCGAAATTGTCTTTCGAAAGCTAGATAAAATCTTATTGATTTCACTCTCAGCGCCTTTTCAAAATCCTTGGAATTGATCTTGCTCCGCCTGTAATTTGAGATTATTGCGGTTGATTCTGATTCTTTTCGAATGCCGTGTCTGTGATGCCGTTTATGAGCTTCTAGCCGTACCCTCGTTTGCAGCTTCGTCGGCATCAAACGAGCATCAACGTTATTCAAGTCTGTTCTGATGCTTCGATTCTCTTTGGCATTTAGTGTTTGCAAACAAGGAGGGGAGGGTGTATTTATACATCAGCATCCATGCGTTCAATACTGAGTATTTGCACTTTCTTTGCAGGTATTATTTCGCGTTATGATTTCGAGTCTGCTTAAAAGCTTATGTCAAAGTTTTGGAAAGCATCGCTTCAGAAGTGACATTAATAAGGTTGATATAAGTCACGATCTTAGTGGTCTTGTTAGCCGTCGACAAGTCGGCCGATAATCGGAAGCGATCTCCAGCCGCGAACTCTACGCCTGCGGAAGCGACGGAGCGTGAGATGCCGCAGAGAAAGAAAGAAAACACTGACAAACCTCACCGATGAGACTACAGCTCAGTGAATTTCAACTCGTCGGCAGCAGCAACCCTTTCCCCCTTTTGGACGGTGTAATGGAAAAGGGGAAAACGATGATGCTAGCCAGCTAGGACAGAACGCCATTAGAGGGATCGAGATGCTTGGGAGGGAGGAAGGGATGCGAATAAAGGTGATGATGGCGAAGAGAGTAGTGATGTGAAGATCGTAATTAAACAGTATTAATGGGCGCGTTGATGAGGGGAGTGATTTATCGATGGTTCCGGAAGAACAACAGGCCCCGCTCTTTATCTCCTCTTTCAAGCTGGATGACCTTTAGAGTTAGTCTAATCACAGAGCCGTGCATTGATCTATGCCTCGATGGAAATGCACACAGAGTTGAGGTGACGGTAAAGCTAAACGCGCGGGGATTTAAACCACGTTGCCATCTTACTGGAAGATTTTTTTATGCTCTTTTCTTTTCTGGAAAATATCTCGCTTATTTTCGTTGCGCGTGATTTGACAAAAAAAAACCATTGGTATAGATATTAAAATTTTATGTCCTGTCGTCAAAAAAAGGCGACAACATGCTGAAGATAAGGCTTCCGACTATCGTAGGCAAAATTTATTATCTCCTGTTATTAGATTTCAAAGAAAAAATCATGTTTGCTTAATTATTTTGTTTGTCCGTCCGTATTATTTAGTTTCTTGTCTTTTCTTCTTTTGCTTCGGTTGATTTCATCCGATTTTTAAAATTCCTTCGCTTTCCTTTACATTTGGAGAACAGTTAGTTCTATAGTTGTTTTGTTTTTTCCTGTTTTGTGCTGAAAATCTATTGACTAGTTTTGTGGGAAGACTTTTCCGGTCAAAGTACCTATACTTTTATTTATATCTGATAGCTTTTTACATATTTCTCATTCTTGTTAATCAAAATATTTTTTCCTTATATTTTCCAATTTCTCTTTCGTGATGATCTTGATATCTTAACTTTATTAATTGAAACTAATTATGGAGAGGAAAAATTAAATTTGCTGATTTTATAAATCATTTTTATCATTTGCTTGATGCAGAAAATCTCTTTGCGTTTGCTAATTTTGAAGTGTTTTTTCCAGATTTCTCGGTTTGCGTTTTTTAACATTCAGAGTGTCGACATTTTTTCCAGATTTAATGCATCAAAGTCACATATGTTCTCATATTTTAATTTACCGGTGAAAAAATTTTATTACTTTCATAACTTTGAATTGACGTCAAGATTTTTATTTGTGTATGTGAATCAAATGTACCTGATTAGTTTTTAAATATTTTTGATTTTAAGGTGTTTTAGAATAAATCTCACGTCGCTAGTCAATTAGAGTGGAAAACATTATTTCACTCGGGATGTTGCTTTCAGTTAGTTCAATTTGATGCTGGAAATCTGTTGTGTTTTCAAATATAGACAGCCTGGGTTGAAATGTCTTCTAACACATGACTAATCCAGAACCGCCCTCACTCTTAGCTACTGTAGTTTTTTTTTTTTTTTTGGAGGAAAGTTTGAGTCACCCATCAGCATCTAAACAGATGCTGAGTCGCCCGTCCTTAGTTTAGGATACTGATTCCAGGGAAGGGACAAAACCGATATCTGACTGGGCCGTGCGGCATCGAGACGTTTCCAGGTGAACATCTCGAGAGATAGTAGGCAAGATAAAAAGCTAAGCACGCTTCAATCAATGTACATTTAGCTAAAGCACTTTTAAAAAATGAAGTTTATTTACTGCTAAAAACACTGGTTAAAAGGATCTAAAGGCGAGATCTTTCGGGATCACTGTGACCCCATTCTCAGGCCTGACACTTTAAGGAACGAAACTACGGTTAATACAGGGTGCATAGGAAAGTCCCTTTAGCCTGAAATAACTTGCGAACGAAGAGAGGACCGATAGCAGCGTTCCTAGTGGCGAAATGCGGAAGTTAACCATTGCAAATCAAAAACGAAATGAGATAGAGCAAAATTTCCAATTACAAAGTTGTAGAGCATCAATTAATTAGTACAAAATGACATTTTTTTTACACGGATAAGATAAATTGTCGCCTAAATACCCTAAAATGTCTGAAATTGATGCACGGCCTTTTGTGTGAACGTTTGAAGGGAACAGGCATAGGTATGAGCAAATACACACAATTTATTGCATAAATGCGTGCATCAATTTCAGACATGATAAAAAGTTAATGTCGAGTATGTTCGAAGAGTTCGCCATTGCCCGCGATACACATTTGTATTCGTGAAGGTAACGGTGGAACACTGCCTCGTCCGACCAAAGAATGTTGAATAAAAAGTCTGAGTCACCTTCAACATTAATCAACGCCCAGTTGCACCAATCAAATTGACGCTCATTGTCCCGTGGCAACGGTTCTTGCTGCGGAGTGACACGATAGGGATGTGCACCTAGAGCATGCAGTATTTGCCATACACGGCCCCGTGTTAAGCCACTCGCACTGCTGATATCTCTTGTACTGCTTTGTGGATGGGCTAGTGCATATGCCAAAATATCCCCTGCCATTATACGCATATCTGCACCCACTGGTCCGCCAGAACGAGAACGACTTTTAGTGCTTCCTGTCTCCCTGAGCCGTCTCACTGCACTTGCGATGGTAACCGTTCTTGGATGTAGCCCAGCTGGAAAACGAACGGCATATTCCCGTGCAGCTAGCGCCGCGTTTTGTTGGCATTCGTCGTAAATAAGCACCATCTCGCAATATTGGGAGTGAGTGAAGCTCGCCATTTTCACACAGCATACGTAGACCTAAACTTCTGATTAGGGTACATCCTGCTACTGGTTTTTATATCGTAGGTACGGTACAACGTCACAATCTGCATTTGCATACGGCTACATTTGCGAAATGTGAATATGCAGATTCGAATCGTCGCGCATCGATTTTGAACATTTTAGGGTAAGGTATTCAGGCGGCAATTTATCTTATCCGTGTGAAACAAATGTCGTTTTGTACTAATTAATTGATGCTCTACAACTTTGTAGTTGGAAATTTTGATCTATCTCTTTTCGTTTTCGATTTGCAATGGCTAACTTCCACATTTCGCCACTAGGGACGCTGGTATTGGCTGCATTCTATCAGGCGTAGTTGCTTTACTATACCGTTATCTCACTTGCATAACTGTACCTCTCTCTGCTCGCGAGTTATTTCAAACTAAAGGGACTTTCCTATGCACACTGTATATACGTCGTCAAGAACCGAAATGCATTAGCATCACAAAACACGTTGCCATCAGAAAAGTTCAAAATATAGCAAAAGTTCAAATTAACTCAGTGCCAATGCCAAATTCTCCTGTGCTATGTTCAGAAGTAAGGATCTGCATGGTTGAGGAACACTGAATGATACTTCATCGTTACAACAAATATCCCGATATTTTAATATGTATAAATTCTCTGTAAACAAAACAATACACTTACTTGAAACAGAAGAAAGTATCCTGGTCTGGTCCCATATTGGAGTATGACACCTCTACGCAACAGTCCTGAAAAGGGCAGCATTCGTTAGGCCAGACCGGATGGTATATTTGTGCTCAGATATTCTGACTGTCGCGAGAAGTTGGCCACATTGGAACCATTATTGCGAGAAAATAGTAAATCCAAGAAAGGTATGGATCCCTCCTTCTCCAGTTCCAGAGTGAATTTTAGTGAAGAAAACTGTGTAGACATAATTTCGACAAAGTGGGGGAGCAAATCCAAATCATATTGCCAGAACAAGAGGATGTGATCAATGTACCTGATGAAACTCTTGCAGTCAGAGTTTGATGAGATGTGGACTCTTGCAATCAGAATATCTGAGCATAAACATTCCAATCGGTCTGGCTTGACAAACACTGCCCTTTCCACGACTGTTGCGCAGGGTTGCCATACTCCAATGTGGGACCAGGCCAGGATACTTACCTTTGTTTCAAGTAAGTGTATTGTTTTGTTTACAGCGGTTTTATACATATTAAAATATCGGAATATTTGCTGTAACGATGAAAAACCATTCAGTATTCCTCAACCATGGATATCCTTAATTCTGTACATACCGCAGAAGAATTTTAACGTTGACGCGGAGTTAATTTGAACTTTTACTATATTTTGAACTTTTCTGATGGCAACGTGTTTTGTGATGCTAATGCAGTTCGGTTCTTCACGATTTATATATATACCGTAGTTTCGTTCCTTACAGTGTCAGGCCTGATAATGGGGTCACGGTGACCCCGAAAGATCTCGCTTTTAGGTCGTTTTAACCAGTGTTTTTAGCTGTAAATAAACTTCATTTTCTAAATATGGTTTGGCTAATTGTACATTGATTGAAGCGTGCTTAGACAGCTTTTTATCTTGCCTACTATTGCTTCAGCACGAATTGTTTGCTATCTCTTCAACCAGAGAGATGGCGAACTTTTCTCGAAATCACTTTGTATAGAATTTTTGGAACGAACGAATAATTACTTTTCTACTTATGAATAATAATCCTGAACGACATATGGTTTTTATTACCTGTTTAATTCGTTCGTTTGTTTCGTTGTTTCTTAAAAAAAAAGAAAGAAAAATAATAAGAAGCGTTTCTTCCTGTCTTTATGTTGGGCGAAATTCTCCGAACTCAAAGACGGCAAAATTCACCGAACTCACGTGAGAAAATTGCCGTCGGACCAAGCAAGCTGTTTTAAACTAATTAAGTTAAAACTAATTGTAGTTAGGTCGTTTGGACTCTGAGCTAAGGGTCATTAGTATGCTCTATTCTCCTTTTTTTATCTTGAAGTACCTATTATGATGACCTGTCATCACCACACCCTTATCCACAGACTGACATAGAGCTCAAAGCACTTCTCAGGCAGAGATATTCCGAAACCAGTGTCCCACTCCCATTTACGTCAAAGGAAACAACGATTTACTACTACAGGTCCATTGGTCAAAAATAATGGATCAGCTTCTAAAAACATCTTCTCAACGAGAATATACCGATACCGTTGCGCAATACGCGATCAGCAACCAAATAAATATAAAAATTTATTGCATTAGCAAATTGCTATGCTGGCATGGGCACGTTTAACTTTTTAAAATAATTATGTGGTACAACACCCCTTTTTGAGTGTAATTTGATGTGACATTCAATCATCAGCGGATTTTTGAAAAATTTTCACCGTTAAATTGCTAAAATTTCTTCATGGCCGAATTCGTTTTACAGTGCATATTTTAATAGTTCTATTTCAGTCAAGATCTGACAGATCTTTCCTCTCATGAGGAAATTTACGTGATATTCGGTACGTGTGTTTTTGTAATGGACTACAAAACTAAAATTCCCTGCGTCGTTTGGTCTTCCAAATCGGCCCTTCCATAACCAGAGCTTTGAAACAGTACTAACACCCACGCCTATTTTGGGACTCTGTTACGTCCCCATTTCGAACCGTTGGTCAGAAGCTCACACCTCTTAACCATTCGGCTGTACAGCCGGCTAATCTAAATTTACTTGACCATCTCAAGTAGAATTCAGGTCATTGCTTCACACATTCCTCATATATCAGATTAAGAATACCGGCTCTCAATAACAGAATCATTACAAATTTAAAAGATGTGGATCCGTTTATTGGTATAAATATGACATGGATGTTAAGTCAGATAATATCCGAAAATTTGAAAATTTCTATGTCCCGCAGCGGAAATCGAATCCGCGTCTCCATGATAGTGCCCGAGTATGCTAATCACTACTACGCCACCCACTACACCTCATTCATTAATCTCATTCATTAACGCTATCAGTTATTAGCTGTTTTTGTAAAAAGTGTGTTTCATTCAAAATAAAAGTCATTTTCATGGCCTGCAATGTTAAGAATAGCAGTTTTCATTATGTCGGATTTTATCACTGTTTACCAGTCATCACAGATCAAAACCATGAGTTTATACGTAAACATTTTTTTTTTGACATATTTTAGTCACCTGTGGTGAAGGTCACTTGTGTTCGCAACACTGAAATAAATATCCTAGAAAAATGTGAAACAAGAAAGATGACATCGAAAGAAATACGAGATAACGCCATATAATACAAATTTTGAAGTTGACAATCCGATTTTTGGCGTAAATGTGACAAGGATGGTAAGTCAGATAATATCCGAAAACTTGAAAATTTCCATCGTCCTGGAGCGAGACTCGAACCCGCGTCTCCCAGAAAACGCCCGGGTATGCTAACCACTACACCACCTAGAACGACCAAGTTTCAAGTTTCCGATCAATTTGAATATAACCATCACAGGATTCGCTAGTCGAAGCAACCGGCATTCATGTTTAGCGAATCTGGAGGTTAAGAACCTTATCCCGTGTTCGCCCGGAGAAGCAGATAAATCATGAAAGAGGATTCGAGTCCCGCTCCAGGACGATGAAAATTTTTAAGTTTTCCGATATTATCTGACATACCATCCTTGTCACATTTACGCCAAAAATCGGATTGTCATCTTCAAAATTTGTATGACATCGAGCTTTCGGTTGCAATTAGCAAGTCTTTTTAAACCGTTCTGACGTGAATTAAATTCATCACAATCTACTGGTTTCTACAATTCATAAAGCATCCAGCAATAGAAACAGCTACTTAGTTCCACCAGCGACTAAAAAACATGTTACGAAAATTAACAAATGGCGCACAAAAAGTTTCTCATAGCTCAAGGTAGGTATCAGAGACAAAAATATTTTCAAATCGAACTGTTAAAAGAAGAAATATTGAAGGAAACATTATGTAATTTTCAAATTTTCAGATATTATCTGACTTAACATTCGTGTCGTATTTACACCAATAAATTGATTCACATCTTCCAAATTTGTATTGTACCATGATGTAATCTGGTATTTCATTCATTAAACATGATGTAAGTCTACGCCTGCTAGCAGAAGAATTTTGCATAAAGGAAAAGTTGAAAAATAGGCAAAAAATATTCTTCTTGGAAAAAGCTATGCTAAGGAAACGGAACTTTTCTGAAATGTCACCCGAAGGCAGAGATAGCGAAAAAAAAAAGGTTTTGACTTTTACGCGCCTAGCGTAAAATCATTCCAGTATTCCAAGAGGATAATGCCCCACATCTCTATTGTATCGGATGGCATTCAGTAAAGATGAAATTTCTCAATAGGGTTTTTAGAAGCGGAGGTACAACTGCAAACTGAAGTACACAAACAAAGCCTACCGACATAACTGTGATCTGTAAAATTCCTCATATATCGACCTAATGTGTTCTACAAAGTAAACGAGATCCGGTGTTGAAAGAATATTTCTTAATTTCACATGTAGAAGCAAAGATATTGGGAAAAAAATATTAAATATTTTCCCCTGGCGGCAAAATTGTGCCTTATTTTGGGAAGAAAATATGCACACAGAGTTTGCATAATTAGTAGTATCTCACCGAAAAAAGAAGTTTTTCAATAGTCCCACAGATATAGCTGTAAACGGAAATGTGAAATTGCACCATCTAGAGGAAGACTTGTGCGTTAAGAAAATTTTTAAATTATATGAGAAACATTTCTCAGCGGAAACGCTCTGCGTCAAAGAAATAATTTTTTGAAATCATAGAAGCAGACATATCGACAAATATATGATATATATCTACACCCCCTGGTGAAAAACTATGTATTATTTTACGAAGAAAGTATTCTGAAAATATTTTTCGATATGAGCGGTATCGGTGAACGAAATAACTTTTTCATTCTAGTATTCAGGAGCTCAGATTTTGCCGCAAATATATCAGAAGCACAAATTAACGCTTACGTCCCCTGGTGGCCATACCATTCTTTTCCAAATATTAGAAATTATATGAAGAGCGTTCGCATGAGGAGCTGTATGCGATACAGGAGGAAGTTTTGAAATCAGAGTTTTGTATGCAGAGATATCGAGGAAAACGTCATTTTACTTTTACGCTCCTTTGCGGAAAGTCTATGAAATGCTTGAAAATTTTGAAATTATATAAAAAAATATTACACACCAGGAATGCTGTACAGCAAGGGAAGGAAGTTTTCAAATCGGACTCTCAGAATCAAAGATATCGACAAAAATTAGATATATATCTATGCCGCCTGGCGGAGAAACCATGAATTCTTTTAAGGAGAAAATATTCCGAAAACGTTATTAACACTCACGCACCCTGGTGACCAAACCATTTTTTTTACCGAAAATTAGAAATTTTATGCAAAAGTTTTCCCATCAGGAGCTATATCCGCTGCCGAAAGAATTTTTCAAATCGGAGTTCTAGAAGCAGAGATATGGTGAAAAACGTAGTTTACTTTTATGCCCCCTCGCTAAAAATCTGTGGGTAACTTGGAAAAGTGAGTATACCTAAAATAGTCTTCAACCTACTCTTTACTTTCTTTCATTTTGAACTAAACGTATTTAACAAACGCTGCACTAAAAAAAACATTGCGAAAGGATTGGAAGAATTCACCCTCAGGACAAAGAAAAAAATGCTTCACTAAAATTTACTCAGTGGAATATGCTTTCAATCGCAAAAAACAGAGTAAGACCTTATCATTGTTTATGACGAATAACTAATTTACAGCCGAGGGTTTTTGATTGAAGAGTTATAACTGGTGGGCATTTTTTTTAACTTGCAATTGAATTCTCTTTCAAATTATTTAGAAGCAGAGCTTTTCAGATCCTTTATATGAGAAGGCTAGGTCTTCAGCTTTCGAAGAACAGGATGTGTTAATCAAATTAGGAGTCTAAGTCTTGGACGTCGCTGCGAAAGCATGACGTTTAATTCCATTGTCTCGAGACATAATTCAGTTTCTCTTTAATCAGCTCCAGAATTAAGTAGTTAATGTCAATTTTTTTCTATCGATATGTTCCGATACATCATGTGCATTTTTCTAGTCAGCTTCTTCAAATTCGACATGCTTGAAGTTGTTGAGGCTTTATCACCATCAGCTGTAGCTTGCTATTTACAATAAGTCGGATGCGTCTGTTCTAAAGATAACATATTGCATTAGAAGTCATCTTAATGTCGTACGTGAAGTTGTTGCCAACATTCCTTCCACGATGATGCTCCGCAACATAGTACCATTTAGCTGCATACCCTCGAAAACGCATGTAACGAAAGTCAGTAGTGATCCGATTTCTGTGAATGTGTCCTACAGGCCTTTTGTTGAAGTCTGTAACTACAAATCGTAGAAATTTCGACTTTTAGTTTGTTAAGATCGCAATAGTCTCGTGTACTTTTCTCACAACTTGTTCAATTTTTTTAAATACCTTAAAAACAATTATAAGGTTTGCATCGATATTTACACTTTTTCGCATGTCAGAAAATTTCCACCGTGGTCTCATCAACAATAGCGTTTCTTTGATAAGAATTATTATTTTGTTAGTGAGATGTCCCTTATTTTATTTATGATGTTCACAATTTTCTGTTATGTCTTGAGGTCAGCATTTTGCAAAAGTTTTTACTGCATGTACTGTACCTGCTTTTCAGTGTATCAGCAACAAACTTTAGCGTTCCCTTCCTTTCAGATACAGAAAATATTTGTTTTTAGATACGGAATAGTGCCATCTCCAGTTTCAGTAGCGTTGGTGGAAACATTTCCCCTATCGCAATAATTTATAACTGTTACAATCTTTGGATTGTGTAATTTCAGAGATAAATAAATAAAGAGGTATAACAAAGTAAATTTCTCCGTCATTTTTGCCCACGCGTGGCATTGAACCCGAGTCCCCTTATTCCGGAATATGTTGCTCTACCAAGTGAGCTACCCAGACGTATGTCCTCGCTGCCATCTGCATTTATCTCATGTGCGTCCTGCTGGGCAAAATTGCCCCAACTTGTTGGAAGAGGGAGCGATCTTGCTGCATGACAATGCGCCGTGTCATGGTGCAGCATCGGTACTGGGACTTTTGTCGAAATATGGCTGAAAAACTTTATCCCACCCACCATACAGCCCTGATCTCAGTCCACCCGACCTTGATCTTTTCTCAAAGTTACAAAATAGGCTCGGTGGCATCCTCTACGAATAGCTGGACGAACTGTCATTGGACACGACCCGAGTAACACGCTGAACAAAGATGGCGGGCGTACTACGGGGCATCCAGGACCTACCTCACCGCTGGCAAGCAGTCATTAGCAGCGGAGACGAGTTCATTGAACGGCAGTAAGGTAGGTTTTCTCCGTTAATTCACACTTTTCTCAAAAATGGACAATGTGCAGAACTTTTGTTAGGACTCTCTTGTACCCAAGTAAGTTTTGTGCATTTCGTACTCTTCTTTCACAAACTATCATGATTTTTACATGTGTTTCCTTAATTTATGGAAACCAGTGTACATTGGAACTTCGATTCATCGATGATTGTTCCGAAATAGAGTACTTAAGGCTGTCATACATTAAGTCGGAACGGAAGCGAACTTTTCGCATCGGAACACCGGAACAGAAAGTTTGTCTACAGATTAGGTCAGAAGAACACAGGGAGAATCGAAATAATTCATTTCGTAAACGTCGATTAGTATTGCACGTATTGTAATTACAAGTATTATGTTTTTAACTGAACTGATATAATTATAATTTTTTATAAACAAAAAATTATATATATATATATATATATATATATATATATATATATATATATAAATCAAAATATAAAGCAAAATTTTGAACTAGAACAACAAAAAACAAAAAAAACGGGAAAAAGAACAGTAATCACCAAATCCATTACCCTGAACTAGCCTAGCTTCAAGCGATGAAAAAATACCGAACAAAAGAATGCAGGGAAGCATATTAATGACTGACTCCTTGCCGGCTTCGTCAAGGGCAAGCAACAAGATAATCACTCACCAATCAACTGAGACCAGAGAATTGTGGGTTTCTGTTATTTTAGTTTGCTAAAAGGACCAATTAAATTTAGGGGAATAATGTCAATAAAAGGAATTACTAATAAAAACCCGAACCCAGCAAACTAAAACACATTTGCCCTACCTCACAACAAAAAAATAAAAAAATGAAGAAAGAGAGCCAAACTCCCCTTTAACACAAATCCAGTTAATAAAAAACCCAACCAATAAATGGTACCAAAGGGATACTTTAAACTTGTCACAAACAAAATGAAGTATAAAACCACCAGCCAAAAAATAACCAGTAAGTACCAAAAATATTTTTTAAAAATCATAAACAAAAATAAAAATAAAACCAGAAAAGGCAACCAACCAAATTGAAAAGGAAGCAACAGCCAATTTTAGGAAAAAGGAGTTACAAAAATCCCAATGAGCAATATATTTCAATATATTGCTGGTTTTATTTTTATTTCTGTTTATGATTTTTTTAAATATTTTTGGTACTTACTGGTTATTTTTTGGCTGGTGGTTTAAGATTTCACTTTATTTGTGACAATTTTAAAATATCCCTTTGTTGCCGTTTATTGGTTGGGTTTTTTATTAACTGGATTTGTGTTAAAGTGGAGTTTGGCTCTCTTTCTTCATTTTTATTATTTTTTTGTTGTGAGGTAGGGCAAATGTGTTTTAGTTTGCTGGGTTCAGGTTTTTATTAGTAATCCCTTTTATTGACATTATTCCCTTAAATTTAATTGGTCCTTTTAGCAAACTAAAACAGCAGAAACCCACAATTCTCTGGTCTCAGTAGATTGGTGAGTGATTATCTTGTTGCTTGCCCTTGACGAAGCCGGCAAGGAGTCAGTCATTAATATGCTTCCCTGTATTCTTTTGTTCGGTATTTTTTCATCGCTTGAAGCTAGCCTGGTTTGGGGGAATGGATTTGGTGATTGCTGTTCTTTTCCGTTTTCTGTTTTTTTGTTTTTCTAGTTCAAAATTTTGCTTTATGTTTTGCATTATTGTTATTTGATCTTTCTCTTATGCAGCCTCTGGCGCTATGGAATTTCAAATTAGTTCAACGGGTTTTTGTTTATTCACTTAATTTGCTTTTGCTATGTATATATATATTTTAGCAAACAACCTGATCTTCCTAACAACCTGCTCGCATAATTTCTTACAAGGAGATTATGGAAACTTGCGCCAGCCCTGATAACTAGAAATCTCAGAGCCACTTAGCGATGCCTGGCTAGTCTGGGTGGTATTGAGCACTTGAAGATTTCAACATATAGCGAAATTTCGAAGGGTTCTTCAATTCACCAGAAGCCAGTGTAGTCAGGCAAACTTTCTGTCTTTTTTTTTTTTTAGGGGATTCACGATTACTTTAACCATTTCAAAGACCTATAAATACTGGTGCTCCTCGCGAATTTGGAGCCATTAATTCCTGGCAAGGGAGAGAGCCAGTTGTGACGTATATTCTAAATTAACTTTCCTTTTTAGTTAATTTCCCTATGTAAATTTTGAGTTTGTTCTCAGTTGTACTTCACACTTAACATGATATCTTCTCTCTCAAACGAATACTGTTGGCAACACAATTGAGGTAGAATGAACGTGACGTATGCCTGTTATGAGATAAGAACCAGATATATAAACTACGAGACAACAGTTGCTACTGTGGAGTGTGGAGTGTTTAGTGTGGGGTCTTGAATGTGGTTGATACTGATTGGTTAAGTAAAATGTGAGGTGCTATGTTGTATTGATGAAATCATCTGGAATAAAGACAATTTCCGTAAGTTTGACTTCTGTTTAAATATTTCGTCTGGCCGTAAGGTTTAATTTAGGAACTCTTTCATCGTATGGTTATGTTTTTAAAATAACGTAGAAGTACGAAAAGATATTACGTTATACAGTGCCGTAAGATAAACCCACTATTCAGGACTGACCTCAGATATGCACCCTGAAACATCTCGGACGAATGATTAGTAGCCAGCGCATCGGGTCACTCGCCCACCGAGTCGACACTCTGGCAAGATGTGATGATCAAGAGAAGAAGTCGAAGAACGGAATTGAGTGAAAATATAGACACATACGGTATAATAAATAAACACCTGCTTTCTTTGTTGGAAGAAAGAACTGTGGAGTTATAATAATAGTATTATATTAGAATGAAAGCAAAATAAAATTACACTAATATTAAAATTCCCCAGAAACAAATGGAATACAATAAGATGATCCTAGAGCGACGACATTCAATAACCTACATATTCTATTTTTTTTGTGAGTAAATTTTTGTTAAACTAAACATATTTTAGCACGTCTTTTGTAAAAAAAGATCGTGCTTCTGTTATCGGTTTGTCCGTACGTCCGTCTGTCTGTAACCACGATATCTCTGCAACTATTAGTCCGATTTGAAAAATTCTTTTTCCATTCGGAAGCTTGAAATAGGCAAATGATAATCCTTTATTTCGGTTTTTTTTATGATGTACAATTTCGCCGGTAGAGGGCGTAAATGCAGAAGATGTCGAATTCAAAAATACGTTTTATTCCACATAATTGCTTCTAAACATCCGATGGAAAACATTTTTTTATCTTTCGATTCCATTTATGTAGAAGATTATTTTAGATATAGTTACTTTTCAAATTACGCACAGATTTTTCGCTAGGGGGCGTAAGCGTAAATTACATGTTTCCTGATTACTCTTTTTCTAAAACTCCGATTTGAATTTTTTTCTTCAGCGGATACATCTCCTGATGGAAAATCTTTTGCATATAATTTCAAATTTTTGGTAAAGAATACTTTGGCCACCAGGTGGCGTAAGTGTTAATTTTTTGCTTCTGACGTATTTGCCATAAAATCGGAGCTTCTAAAATATCGATTGAAAAAATTATTTCGTGGACTGATGCCACTCACATCGATAAAACTCTTCGGAATATTTTCTATTTAAAATATTGCACAGTTTCTCCGCCACGGGGCGTAGACGTACATCTTATTTTTATCAATATCTCTACTTCTAGAAGTCCGATTTGAAAATTTTCTCCTTCGTTGGATAGTGTTTTCCGTGTGACATGTTTTTCATATAATTTCAAAATTTTCAAGTAATTCATGGACTTTCCGCTAGGGGGCGAAGCGGTAAATTGCGTTTACTCCTATACCTCTGCTTCTAAATCTCCGATTTGAAAAATTCTTTCTGCACCGGATACAGCTCCTGATGGGAAATCGTTTGTACATAATTTCTAATATTTGTAAAAAAATAGTTTGGCCACCAGGGGGCGTAAATGTTAATTTCCGCTTTTGTTGTATTTGCAGCAAAATATGAGCTTCTAAATTCTCGATTGAAAATAACGTCGTTTGTTGACCGATACTAGTCATGTCGACAAACCTTTTAGATACATTTTCTTCTTAAAATAGTGCATGATTTCTACGCCAAGGGGCGTAGATGTATATCTTATTTTTGTCAATATCTCTACTTCTAGGAGTCCGATTTGAAAAATTCCTTCTTTGTTGGATAGAGTTTTTACTGTGACATGTGGTTCATATAATTTCAAAAGTTTCAAGTAATTCCTTGTCCGCTAGGGGGCATAAATGTAAATTGCGTTTCCCCCTACATCTCTGCTTCTAAATCTCCGATTTGAAACATTCTTTCTGCACCGCATACAGCTCCTGATGGTAAATCGTCTGCACATAATTTCTAATTTTTGTAAGAAACGGTTTGGCCACCGGTGGCGTAAGTCTTAATTTTCGCTTCTGTTATATTTGCAGCAAAATATGAGCTTCTAAATTCTCGATTGAAAAAAAGTCGTTTGTTGACCGATACTACTCATGTCGACAAACCTTTCAGGAAAATTTTCTTCTTGAAAAAATGCATGGTTTCTACGCCAGTGGGCGGAGATGTATATCTTCGTTTTGTCAATATCTCTACTTCTAAGAGTACGATTTGAAAAATTCCTTCTTTGTTGGATAGTGTTTCCGATGCTAAATGTTTTTCCTATAAATTCAAAATTTTCAATTATATCATAGACTTTCCGCTAGGGGGCCCCAAAGGTAAATTGTGTTTTTTTTTCTTGGACCGATACCGCTTATATGGATAAACCTTTTGAGAATACTTTCATCCTAAAATAATGCATAGTTTTCTCACCCGGGGACGTAAAGTCACATCTTATTTTTGTCGATATCTCTGTTTCTAAGAGTTCGTAAGCTCACGATTCCGTTTACAGCAATATCTGAGGGATTAAAAACCCGACTGAAAATCTTCCTTCTTTCGTCAGATCTATTATATTGTTTCCCATACGGGTTCCATTGACTTTGAATAGCTTTGATAAATTTAAATTTGCATCAGAACGGATTCAAAAGACGTGCTTATTACACCCGAAAATTCGATGTCATCTTTCTTGCTATTAAATGCAAAAAGAATAATGCTTCACTTAGCAGGATTAGCGAGATTCTTTGATATTTCATCCAACACATTTTCTTTCATCACACTATTGTAATGATATTTGTAACCACTGACGTACAAAATTGGATTTATTGATTGCACAGCTTCGAGTAATTTTTCTTCAACAGACATTTCTGAAAGGATAATCATAAACAACTTCCAAAAATGCAAAACTAGTATGAACGCACCCTGGTTCGCTCCAGAAGCTTGCCTGGCTACTGATTGCAGTAAAATAAACAAATTAGGCACACGTTCTTGCCTTAACGCATGCATGCCCAAATGCTTAGGAAACAAAATCTCTTCGGAAACAATATTCTCAGTGAGTGATATCCAAAATTTCGTTCTCGATTGCTCGTATCCGAAGCAAGAATTCCGATGCGTTTCCCATGTAATGTGCGCGTTTCCTTTAGAAATGATGGTTACCAACTTTTTCCGGCGTTTCCGTTTCGGTATTTCATTTTCGTTCAGCGGAAATATGTGGCAGGCTTTTCACTAAAAATTAAACTTAGGAAAAGTAAAAAAAGAAAAAAAAATTCGCAAAATGCTCTGTTACATTCTTCTCACTTAATATCTTAATTCACAATATTGATATATGTATTTGTGTGTGCTTTTCCTCTAACTCTCGCGGATGAGCTTTTTCCCTCAAACAGTAATATCCTGTTTTCCCGAAATTGTAACTCATCATAAATTCAAATAATTTTCGACTTCACAATAAACTCGAAAAACTAAATGTTTTTGTAATTTCTTCGGACTTAATTTTCTTTTTCCTTTGCACAAGTCTCCTTCTTTTCAACAATATTACATGAATCGTATTGACCTCATGCCTGTTCCTAACGTTCTCAAACAAGAACACCTCCTTAACTGTAACGACTGACGTTTTCTCTAATTTGCACTGGACCGTGTCAGTATGGTTTATTGCATAAAGCCAGGAAGTATACTGATCCGATTCACTGGCCTCATTTTTTTCTGTTCTCAGAAGAAGGACTTACAATAGGTAATACGTAATGCATACACTGCAAAAGTCACCGGACATCTAGAAGAGAAACACAACATAGCATTCATTGACATACATTAGTACGGTGTCGGTCCACCTTTGGCCTTAATGCATGCACTGACCTTTCGAGACATGCTTTCGACAAGGTTTTGGAACACAGCGATAGGTATGAGCTTCCATTCAGTACATTATGCTGCCTCTAACTGTTGCTTAGCAGTAGGCCTTGGTTCCAAATTCCTTATGCAGCGCTCTAATTCATCAAATAGGTGCTCTATGGGATTAAGATAAGGCTCTGTGCTAGCCAGTCCACACAAGATACGGAATTATCGCCCAACAACGTAGTAACAGTCCTTGCTTCATTGTCCGGTGCATTTTCTTGCTGCTACCAACAAGGCTCAGTTCCATAGTATTGCCACCAAGTTGTTAGGGCATAATTGTCCAGAATATCAAAGTAGACGTGCTGCTTAACAGGTTTGTCCACGATAACCAATGGGCCAGGACCATACCACGGAAAAACACCCCCACACGAGTACACTGCCAGCTCCCAAATTGACCGTAGGAACAGTACACTGAGGTAAATAGCGTTCTCTCGGCTGATGCCATACCCACACACGGCCATCAGGCTGTTGGATCGTGTATCTGCATTCATCAGTCCGTAAAACCCGTTTCCATTGATCTATGGTCCATGATAAATGCTCTTTACACCATGCTAAACGTCGAGTAGCATTCCGAGTGGAAATGAAAGGCTTATGAGCAGCCGCACGACCATGGTAACCCATGGAAAGATGTACTCTGCGAATGGTGCGTGTACAAACCGTGGTTCCAGCATTTTTACCCACCCCATAATGACTTTCGATACCAATTACTGAAAAACAAGTAATCCACCCCGACGAGAAAATATGGGAATCGTATAGGAAAGTATGTATGGGCTTCCTGATAAGCGCGATTGCAGTGCTCCTAGTGGCAAAACGTGGAACTTATTAAAAAATTCATGAAATATCGCAGACAGTAGAACAGTTGAATTGCAAAGTTGTACAGCAGCACTTATGACATAGAAAGGTGGCGTTATATTATTCAAAAAGTGGCGCAAAACTGCCATAAGGAGAGAAATGACGGGGGGGGGGGGAACAAGGAACGAAGATTTATCATGTGTTTAAGTAACTTACTCTAACGGATAATCAAAGTGACTGCCGTTCGCCCCAATACCGTGCGGCAACAATGATGGTGCAGCAATCATTGAAAGTGCATTGCTTGCTAAAATAGTCTTGCAGGTCAATCGGGTTTTCACATATGCATTCACTTTCACATATCCCCACAGAAAGAAGTCCGCTGATGTCAGGTCAGACGAACGCTCCGGCAAAAGCACAAGACCTCCTCGACCATTTACAGACTTCCAAATGTCAACTAGGCATGTGAAGGCTCTGTGCAGTGAGGTGGTGCCTCATCCTGTTGCATCCACATATCTCGTAAACGGCTCAATTTCACGGATTTTCAACCAGTTACCCAACTGATTTTACGGGAAAATCCATAAAGTGTTCGCCAGTCAGAGTTTGCTGAAAAGAAATAGGCCTAGTAATAGTGTTCCGCCAAATGCAGCACCGTACATTTTCGGACCACTGAACTTGGTGACGTGCGTTTCGAGTTCATTGCGAGTTCTTCATGGCCCGGCAATGGTTGTGCAAACTCATTGTTTCGTTGCAGTTGCATTTCGCCTCAAGTGCCAGTAAAATGTTGTAATGGAAATTAAGCTATTCTTCTTTAGTATTGAAGGTGTAATTGCATCAGTTCAGATTCTATTCCGCGTCTCCGTCCTGTAAGGCACGTTGCTGAAAGACCTGGCACTGGCAAGCGTGACTACAGTAAAGGGCGGGAAAGACTTCAGCATGGCTAATCCCAGAGGTGATAGCCACTTTGTCTATGCGTGTTGAGATGTGGGATGTACCGGCACGTAAGCAATTATATCTACCTCGTTACAAAGCCATCTACCCAATTTCTGGTGCTCCGCTGTGTTTTCCGTTTCTCGAGCTCAGAAGAGGTTGTTGAAGATGCTGCCATCGTTAGCAGACGACTATGAGGTAATCTGTCGATATACAAGCCTCGCAGAAGCACGGCTGCAATGTTTGTTATCAGCTTCTTGGACGGTTGTTCAAGTAGCATTGTACCAAATGCACTTTGTTGCGCGTTATATCAATTTAGACACACGACGCAATGCTTCAAATAATGGTACTTTGAATGATCCGTACTGTATGTTTCAGGGTGGTTAACAACGGCGTAGAACCTCCAGTCAACCACGAATACATGTGATCCGTGACCATCATCTTGTCCTAATATTACATATTAAACATTTATTGTTTATTGTCATGAAATGCAAAGAATAGACACATAAAACTCTAGACATTTCGAAGGTTTCCGTGTGTTACAAAACACCAATAACACAAATTTGTAGGCCACCCCGGTGGCGCAGTGGTCTAAGCGATTGCCATTTATCATTCGTCCTCAATGGGTCCGGGTTCGAATCCCAGTGAGGCATGGATATTGTGTTTGTCTTACAGCACTGGCTGTATCACCTCTTGGAACCAGTGACTCTAAATTAGGGACGGGCGACTGCTTATAGACCATTAAGTTGCTCACGATGGTCGTTAAACTTCCAATCAAAAAAATTTGTAGGCATATAATTTTCGGAGCACAACATTTGTGCGAACAACCGTAAGAGTTTGCGAAACTTTCTAAAAGCGTATTGGGCTTTTCTCAATACAACTCATATAAAAAAAGAAGAATGAGTGTAATTTTCAGCAAAAGAAGGCCAGAATGTCAAATGTATTTTCTTTGTAGTCTTTCCCCCATAAAAGTACGTGCTTATATTAGTTGTTATTGAATCTGCGGAAAGAATGAACCACATAAGAGAGAAGGAAAGTGTTTTCTTCCTAATCTTTACAACTTTAATGGTACATGGTGACATTTATTATTATTGACTCAAAGTAAAGAATGAGTGAAATGAAAGATGACAAGATTGCAGAAAATATTTCTTATCTAGCCCTTTCACCCACAAAAGCACGTGTTCATACTTGTCTTAACTCCGCAGAAAGAATGAGCCTGAAAAGAAAGAACAGAAGGTGTTTCCTTTTTAATATTGTTCGTACGAATTCATATCTATTGTTCTTGACTGCGCGGAAATAGTAAGACAAATGAGAGGGGACAAGATTGTAGAAAGTGTTTCACTTCTACTCTTTTGAACCTTGACAGTGCGTGGCGATATTATTGTTTTTGTTTCTGCGTAAAGAATGAGCAGAATAAGAGGGGATAATATTATCCGCCGCAAAGCATGCTTGAAGTGGCTCTCTGTAGAATTAATTCTCATTAATTACAGATGATATGTGGAAGAAATATCACACATTTTACTCGCTACTAACTACCAAGAGATTAATTTTGCGTTCAGGACCCAATATATCGTAAAACCCAAATTTGCCACTGGTGGTATCCAAATCCATATCTCGCGACTCTGAAACCGGTTATTCTTTCGACTGAACTACACCGGCTTTAGCTTATCGTTTCAACTTGCAATCTTCAGCCTTTCTATCCTCAGTTTCATTATTACATTATTATTTTATAAAGTGCTTCCTTTCCATTTTTTTCAACCTTAAAAATACATGCTTTTATTTATTAGTCCTTATTTTGCAGAAATAATGATCCAAAAAAGAGAGGACGAGATTGGATAAAGTTGATTTTTTTTTCTATTCTTTTCAACCTTAAAAGTACGAGGCATATTCGGAAAGTACTGTTTGCGAATACTTTTGCTGCAGAGCTGCGGTCGTGATATCACTGACTTCCCTCATTTGTGGGTAAGCCACAGACGCCATTAGGCCTACGAGAACATCAGTTCATGTCTGCGCGTTGCTCTGTGCGTTTAACATGTTTAAGGAGATCGGGCGGCCCACCTACTGTAAGATAAGGTCCTAATTCAATTTTTGAATGCACGAAATATGAAACCGGCTGACATTCATCGTCATATTTGTGATGTCTACCGTAAAACTGTCATGAGTGATGGAATGGTGAGGAAATAAGTCAGACAGTTGAACGAAGGTCGCGAGAACGTGAACGAAAGTCGTGAGAACGTGAACGAAAGTCGTGAGAACGTGAACGAAAGTCGTGAGAACGTGAACGAAAGTCGTGAGAACGTGAACGAAAGTCGTGAGAACGTGAACGACGAGGAGCGCAGTAGCCGACCATATTTCTGGTAAACGATAATTTGGTGCTTGTGGTCGACGAAAAATTTCGTGAGGACAGACGTTTCACAATTTCGGCACTTTCTCTGCATCTCCCGCAAATTTTAAGGACTGTTCTCTACGAAATTGTGACAGATCGTTCGAGGTTTCGGAAATTGTGCTCACGCTGTTTGCCGAAGACGTTCTCCGAGGAGCACAAAAGCAAGCGGGCTGGCTGTGTATTGACGTTACTCGCGCAATATGGTGACCAAGGTGATGGATTCTTGAGTCATATCGGCACAGATGACGAGAAATGGGTGTCCCACATGACTTAGGATTTGAAGAAGCAGTCCATGAAGTGGCGGTGCAACTCATCGCCAAAAAGGAAGAAATTCAAGCAGACAGTTTAAAACCACACAAGATCATGTGCACAGCTTCTTGGGACTGGCAAGGAGGTTTGCTTGTTAAATTATTGCCTAAACGCAGAACATTAAACTTGTCAGCCTATTGTGAGACCCTACACAAACTGCGCGCGATCCCGAACAAAAGGCTTGGCATGCCTACTTGCCTTGCTTCAGACACGCTCGGTCTCATACTTATGCACAGACCTAAAGCACTCATCACTTCACTAGGCTGGAAATAAATGGATCACCCACCAAGTGCCCAGATCTAGCGCCAAATCACCTATGCTTGCATCTGAAGTTCTTTGATAGTCAGCGTTTCTTTGACGATGATGAAGTAAAAGGAAAAGTGTGGATGTTTTCACAGGCAGCCTTGTTCTACAAGGAGGGGATGCAAAACCTGGTACCTCCGTTATGATAAATACCTCAATAGTGGCGGAAACTGCGTAGCAAAGTAATTTAACGAAAGACGAATCAGATAAAAATAACATTTTTGCAGATACATTCTCATTTAATTTTAATAGCCAAACGGTACTACTTTCTAAATATGCCTCGTGCTGGGTCATATTCATTATTCTTGTCTCCGCAGAGGGAATGAGTGAGATACCAATTTTTTAACCCGAGTGTCGAATATACGGCCATGAACGGGATAACCTGTTCATGTTACACCCAACAAAAATTTTTGTTGTGAAGTAAGAAAGAAATGCAAATCGTTTGGAGAAAACTTGCGTTTCCTTTAAACACGCTCTTCTGATTTTCCGATTTACTACAACACTGACTAGTGTCTTCAAAATAGTATCACTATACTAATGCTCCAAAAGCGCAAGCGCATTTTTACTTACATTTTAATTCCTTGTGTATTCCAACCCATTGTACATATCCTGTACGTTTCCAGGTAATACCAAGAGTGCTTCATGGGGTTGCATTTTTCACAAGCAGTAGTGTATTAGGTTAAGTGAAAACAGCGAAGACAAGGAGCGTTACTATTACAGTATAAACTCCCATCGAACATCAAATTTCGCAAAAGATCTCTCAAACGAAGAACTTTCTGGGGTAACTGCGAAGCAACAGATACCGTGTCCTCAGGCTGACAGTATGACGCATTTTCTTTCTTTCTTATTTATAACCATGATGTGCAATGAGATACAGAGTACTGGGGAAATTCTGCAAGGTGTTTTCCTAAACTGTAACTGAACATTCCTCTTCCTTTGAAGTAATTTACGTGTGCATGACGTTTTCTTGCTGTTTATTTTCACTTTCGTTTTTTGAGATGAATTTTTATGAATGTTGGATGTTAAATCTAAACCAAAAGCTGAGTTTCTGACAAAGGACAGTTGCATCGCTTTGCAAATCTACACCAGGTCTAGAAATGTGTATGACGTAAATACAGATGGTATCAGTAATGAACGAACATGGGTGAATAAATCTGAAGAGCGGGAAAGAAGCATTGAAAATTAACTTCGGCTGGTAAGACCCAAGCACATATGAAAACCGAACACAATTTGACGTCTTGATTTATGAGGGCAGGCGCACAACCGTTTGGGTAACTGTTGATTCACTGAACTCTGGTCACAGAGCTGTGGACGGATATTAAAAGATTTAGATTGACGAAATGTAGTTGCCAATACAGTTTCCTCGTCAACTAACATCCGAATTGAAAGAAAATAGGCTGGATATTGGCACGGACTTTCTGTAAAAATCCGAAAAAGCAAGTGACTCATTTTTCCACGTCTTTTGTAAAAAAAGGTACGTGCTTTATTTTTAGTATTACATTGTCTGTCCGTCTATGGGCACCATATCTCTGAAACTATTAGTCTGATCTGATTTTTTTTCATTGGAAAGAGCTGAAATGTGAGAACGATGATCTTTTCTTTCCAGTTTTCTACGATACATAACTTCGCCGCTAGAGGGTGTGCAGATGCTTTCGAATTCAAAATACAGATTATTATATATCATCACCTCTAAATATCCTATTGAAAATATTATTTTTTCCTTTTGCTGTGGCTTATAACGAGCACTATTTTGGGTGGAGTTTCTTTTTCAAGTAATGCACAGATTTTCCGCTAGATGGTATAAAGGTAAATTGCGGTTTTCCCGATATATCTGCTTCTAAAAGTCCTATTTGAAAAATTCCTTCTGCATTGGATGTAGATCCTGATGCAAAACGTTCTGCATATAACTACAGGGAAACAACGATTTTTCGCTTTTCAGAGGACAGCATAAAAAGTGGTACGATGCAGGAAATCGTAAAACCGAGGTCGAGGTAAAACAAACTTTACGGGCATACATAATACAAAAATAGAAATGCAATGCACACTAGTAGTACTATACTAGTTCAAAGTGTGTATTGTAAGAAAATTTATGTAAGAGCCAAAATATTCAGTATAACTACATACGTACTTACATTACGGGATGTGGGTTTCGAAAAAATCTGCAATTTCAGTTTGCTTTCTAATTTTAGAGTTTAGCTCAAGGATAGCTTTCTCGGTAATTGAGAGGCTTTGAAAGTGTTTTACAGTCAGTGTTTTTACAGTGTTTTTAAGGTTTAGTAAGTGTTTTTAGAGTCTGAGGAATGCTGCTCTGCCCCAACTGAGCATCACGGGCTTTTGACAAATTCTGGCGAGGAAGAACCGGTTTAAACAAACCTGGTCGTCAGATTCTGCTGAGAAATGTGACAAGAGAGGAGAGAACCGGTTTAAACAAATCTGGGCGTCAGATTCTGCTGAGGAGTGTAGTAGGAGAGCAATGAACCGGTTTAAACAAACCTGGTCATCAGATTTTGCTGAGGAATGTGGCAAGAGAGGAAAGAACCGGTTTAAACAAGCCTGGTCGTCAGATTCTGCTGAGGAGTGTAGCAGGAGAGGAATGAACCGGTTTAAAACAATCTTATATGTACGGGAACCAAGAAGGACATGAAATTAGAGGAAAATCAGTTTGGCACCAAAAATTTCAAACGACGTTCGATGAGTGAAATCGTGTGATTGAAAAACGTATAACACGGGGAGAATATAGGAGAATCATCGGGACTACAATTATACAAAACTTCCCCGCTAGTGGACGGAAAAGTTTTATCTGTTTTCTTGGTTTTTAAATTGCCGATTTAAAAAAAAACTTTTAACACCAGATGCCGTTTACTTTGTGGAAAACTTTGATTACACTTATGGAGTTTTTATGGTTTCTGGTTCTGCCGCTAGGTGGTGTTTGTGTACTTCTGTTTAAAGCTGTATCTCCGCTTCTAAAAATGCTATTGGAAAATTTATTTATTTTTTACTGTATGTCGTAGACTACAGTGAATATGGGTAACATTATTCTTTTTTAAATAATGCCCTGTGAATTATTTCTCTTTATCTCAGGCTTCAAGGGGAGGTATTTTAAAAATTATTTTTCAGTAGCATGGCTTTTGCCGTGAACAATACTTTTCGCAATATTTTCTACTTTCCAATTAATCAAAATTGTTCCGCTGAGGTGGGTAAAGTTATATAAGGCGTTCTTTTTTATCTCATCTTCTAACTGTTCAATTTGAAAATGCCTAAGGTTCTCATATCTTCCTTCAGCGATGAGAAACTTTTGTGCCCAATTTGTTAATTTTCGAAACACTTTTCTGCCGCTAGTGGAAGAAAGTAGTTATTTGTATTTCTAGTTTTTTTATCGATTGTAAAAATCTTATTTTTATTTATTTATTTATTTGCTTGTTTATTTGGGGGCAGACGGCTTCCATTGATTAGGAATGTCTAAAATTTCCTTCTTCACGAAAGGATTCAAAAAACGTGCTCACTAAAACAGAGATTTCGGTGTCGTCTTTGTTGTTTACGAATGGTGTGACAGTAGAACATTGCTTTACGGTCTGAAGACAAAGAATCAGTTAAAGAAATAGACACACATTTCTTTCCCCAGACAGGAAACCTTTAAACGAATCCTCATATAAGGCAACGGCCATTTTCTCCTGGGATGACAAAAGTGGCATACTAATAGACATTTTTGTGGGTGGTAATATTTTGAAATGCAGTCGGTGCATTGTAATGCTGAAAAAAAGCTTAGGAAGCCCATAAGATAGAAGACCCTTCAGAAAGTTGAAATTCCTTCAGCTACACCCCGCCACAGGAAGACCTCACGCATCACTTGCAACGACAAAAGATATTATAAAGATGGATGAAGTCAGTAATGGTGCTCCCACCCTAGAGACCTGATCTGGCACCATTAGAATTTTATCTCCTCTTATTGATGTGAAAAGTGTCAAAGTTTTTGGTGACACAGAGAACATCAAAGCTTGAATAGTAATCAGTGTAAAGAGATAGTTCTGAGAGCGCTCTCTAGAGTATTCCAAACACAATTTCGGTACTGGGTTATGAGGTATTGGAAGTACATTATTTACGGAAGTGATGATTTTGAGGATTTTGTTTTCATAACGAAATGTTTGATATAATTACATATGCCTTTTGAGGCATATGACAACTCTAATGAAAAAGAAGATACCTAATAGATATCACTTTCAGAACACCCAACTCTATAAAAAAAACTAAGAGCTGAGAACTCTCGGAAGCGTAAAATACTTTCTAAAAAAGTAGTCCTGTGAAAAATATACGAATTTGTAAGTAAATTTTATGGGCCTAGTAAAGAGAGTCATAGCATAGTCTACTTTTCGCTTTTTCTTTTCTCACTAAAGATATATAAATGCAGTACATATGAAAGCATGGGTGTCCTTTCTTTTCAGTTTTCTTTCATTTTTAAGCGGTATCCAATACATGGAGGTTTCAAATGTTTGAGTTCGTTTATTTTTTAAACTTAATCTAAAATTTGCCCATTTCTGTTCTTCACCTTGTTTTCAATATATTTGTGAAACTTTAATCCAAAATGTTTCCAAAATGTTTCTCTTTTATTCCGTGTGTTCTTTCCGTGAAAGCAATACAACGGTGGTTCCAATAATGTCGTCAGTTTGTTCCTATTTACGTCACCTAAAAGGGGACTCTGCGCACCCGTAAATCAAAAAATATATTAAAACCTTTGTCAGAATCATATCGCATATTTTAAAGGTTTTCGTTTTCAGTCGATTCTCTCGACCAGTGTTTTCCAATTTAGTTTGATCACGGAACCTTTTCAAACTCGATACAGAATTGCGAAGACTCCAAGGGTATTCATACATACGTACGAAGCTGAAGAAAATAGACCATAAATCAATAAGGTTAAAAAGAAGAAAAAAACGCTAAGCAAGGTAATGAGATCAACAGCTCATTTAAGGGCACAATATAACAAGAAAAATGACACCTAATTTTCGGGTGTAATAAGCACGTCTTTTGAATCCGTTCTGATGCAAAGTAAATTTATCAAAGCTATTCAAAGTCAATGGAACCGGTATGGAAAACAATAGGTCTGACAAAAGAAAGAAGATTTTCAATCGGGTTTTTAATCTCTCAGATATTGCTGTAAACGGAATCGTGAGCTTACGAACTCTTAGAAACAGAAATATCGATAAACATAAGATGTGACTTTACGTCCCCTGGTGGCAAAACCATGTATTATTTTAGGAAGAAAGTATTCTCAAAAGGTTTATCCATATAAGAGGTATCGGTCCACGAAAAAAAAATTTGTCGAGATTTCAGGAGCCCAGATTTTGCAACAAATACTTCAGAAGTAGAAATTAACACATATGACCCCTGGTGGCTAAACCATTCTTTACCAAACATTAGAAATTATGTGCAAAATATTTTCCATCAGGTCTTGTATGCGATACAGGAAGAATTTTTCAAATCGGAGCTTTAAGAGCACAAATAACGCAGAAAACGCAATTTACCTTTGTGCCCCCTAGCGGAAAGTCTATGATTTACTTGAAAATTTTGAATTCATAAGAAAAAACATTTCGCATAGGAAACACTATCCAACAAAGGAGATATTTTTCAAATCATACTCTTAGAAGTAGAGATATTGACAAAAATAAGATATACATCTACGCCCCTGGCTTAGGAATCATGCATTTTTTCAAGAAGAAAATTTTCCTAAAAGGTTTGTCGACATGAGTAGTATCGGTTTACAAACGACTTTTTTTTCAATCGAGAATTGAAAAGAAGCTCATATTTTGCTGCAAATACAACAGAAGCGGAAATTAAGACTTACGACACCTGGTGACCAAACCATTTCTTACAAAAGTTAGAAATTATGTGCAAACGATTTCCTATCAGGAGCTGTATGCGGTGCAGAAAGAATTTTTCAAATCGGAGATTTAGAAGCAGAGATATAGGAGGAAACGCAATTTACATTTACGCCCCCTATCGGAAAGTCTATGAATTACTTAAAAATTTTGAAATTATATGAACCACATCTCACATAAGAAACACTATCCATCAAAGAAGGAATTTTTCAAATCGGACTCCTAGAAGTAGAGATATTGACAAAAATAAGATATACGTATACGCCCCTGGCGTAGAAACCATACACTATTTTAAGAAGAAAATGTTTCTAAAAGGTTTGTCGACATGAGTAGTATCGGTTAACAAACGACGTTTTTTTTATTCGAGAATTTACAAGCTCATATTTTGCTGCAAAGACAACAGAAGCAAAAATTAACACTTACGCCCTCTGGTGGCCAAAGTATTCTTTACCAAAAAATTTGAAATTGTATGCAAAAGATTTGCAATCAAGAGATGTATCTGCTGACGAAAGATTTTTCAAATCGGAGTTTTAGAAGAAATGGGTGAAGTGGGGTCAAAGGTCAGGACATAGGAGAGGGATGCATTCCATTGCCCTTATGCATCATAACGTGCGTTAATATGGTTCGATTTCAATGAAATTATCGTATGTTGTATTGGACCCCCTCGGGACGAACCCTACTGAAAATGGACGAAATGGGACAAAAGTCAGGACATAGGAGGGGATCCATTCCATCGCCCTTATGCGTCATAACTTACGTAAAAATGCTTCGATTGAGACAAAACTTTATCATGTTGTTTCGGAAGTACACTTTACCGGTTCTGTTGAACATCATTGAAATAGGTTCAAAGGTCAGGTCATAGGAGCGAGATTTTTTCTACAGCCATTATCCTCATAACTTGAGTAGTGATTTCTGGTATGTTGGAAAGCGTATCATAATCAATGCATTGCATGACCTTACTAACATGTTTGAACTGTTTCCGGACAACAACACCATCACCGCCAATGCGTACTGTCGTCAGCTCGAAGATCTGCAAGCATCGCTCACGTCGAAACGACCAGCACTGCTAAACCGCAATGACGTCCTCTTCCAGCGGGATGTAGCGACACCTCACACAGCACAGGTGACCTCTCACGAGATCAGGGACCTGGACTGAGAGATACTGCCGCACTAAGCGTATTCCCTGAACATTGCCCAAAGCGACAACAATCTTTTCCGGTCGTTTCAGCATTTCCTGGACAAACAGCAAGGTGAGTAAGATTCCAAGGTTATGCTTATCCTTCACTTCCGCTAGTCACTGGCTTGGGGTCGTCTTCGTAATGTCACCGTCCAGGACAACTCCTACCTCCACACCCTGCGGCTGCTCGCTTCCGTTATTACGGTCTCAAAGCTATTATACATTGAGCCTCACTTCAGAGAATTTGAAGCTACGTTTTTGTAGCAAAGTAATTTCCTTTTTCCTGGTTATACAGGAAAACTAAAAACATTTAACATGATTTGTTGCCTGCACGATAGCAACGTGTCCAAATTATTATTCGAAAACCAGAATGACTGGCATTCATTGCCATAGTTTTTTCTAAATGGATTTGGTAAAACGTGGAAATTGAGGTGCAAACGAGCTGACAGTTTCAACGACAGGAATTCAGCTATTTGTTCAAAACATTTTTCTGGAGAGTACGACGAACGTGATTTAAGGAATGACCTTCTGGGTTTGCCTATCCGCAAAACGCTAAAGGACACTGCTGTACCAAGTTTAAACCTTCCGGGAAATTAATGTAAATTCTCATTCAGACAGGAAGAAAAGACAGGAGAAAAGGAAAACAGCTGATTTTGCTTGCGATTTGATAAAGACAGGGTACTCCGACAGTGAAGAACAATTTTTGGAAGAAATGTGGAGTGCCAATGGTTAAAATACTGAAATTGTATTTATGAAAGACCTAAAAATAAAAAGTTGAATTTTATGGAAGGAAAAAAAGATTTTTTGATAAAGGAAAATGAAAAGCTCAAGAAACAAATATCATTTTTGAGTTCTTCAAACCATTGCAAAGTTTGCATGTGAAAGTTCTGAAAGGAAAGCCGAATAAAATGCAGAAAGAATTGTTAAAGTTGCGAAGGTAACGGATAAATCAAAAAGTAATTAGCATACAAAATTTGCTCCAGGACAGATTTGATTTGATTTATGTTATTTTATTTTATTTAGCTGTCACATCCAATACATACAGAACATCATAGCCATGTGACAACTGGGAAAGTAAAGGGGGGAAATGCTGAATGGCCTAACAAGTCCTCTTCTCTCAACTCAAAACAAACAAAAACATAAATACAAGTCAAGTCAGAACTCTTCAAACATTAAATTATAAACCGAAATCAATAGATGTAAGTCGAGAAAAACCTGGGAAAGTTTCAAGAATAATAGAGCAGTAGCGTCATAAAACCCTAAGAGATGCCCATAATAAATGAAAACCATGTATGAACGTAACCCATAATAATTGTTCACCGAAATATTGGTTCACAGTTTTACAAGTTTGGCAGTTGCATTAAGTATTTTTTAAGCTTTAGTTTAAATAATTTTAAACTGTTAATTGATACCAAGGATATGGGCAAGGTGCTCCAAAACGTTGGACCAGCAAAATTTATGTGAGATTTCAATCGTTCAGTTTTTATTGACATAGGGACCAACAAATAAACATTATCGTTCTGTTTTTATTAACATAGGGACCAATAAATAAACATTGCGAGTACATTGTGGATGAATACGAAAATTTAACTGAGTTAAATATCTTGAAAGAGATTAAGTTACACCCTTTTAAACATTATAATGTCCACATTATATTTGATAAGTTGACAATTGTTAGTAGATTAAAATCGTTAGGATGAGCACGTCTAACATTGAGCAGGGTCTGGTATTGAGAAAATTGACTTTTCAGCTGCAATAATCTGATATTGTTTTGAAGCCTTTGCAGTTTATCAATATTATCATGATCATCATTATCATCATTGTCAAACATTATCAATCCACTGCTGGACGAAGGTCTCTACAAGCCTCTTCCACAACGCTTCTGTCTTGTGCCCGTCTCTTCCATGTTACTCCTGCATACTTTCAAATTTCATTCACCCATCTGCCATGTGGTCTTCTTCTGGGTCTTTTCCTCTCCCTTGGAATCCAATCTAAAATTTTAACTGTCCATCGATGGTCTGTTCTTCTGGCAGTATGTTCAGCCCATTGCCATTTCAATGATTTTACTCTGATCATGATGTCTTCCACTCTTGCCATTTTTCTTATCTCTCCTGGTCACACAAAGCATGCGCCTCTCCATGATTCTTTGAGTTGCATGGAGCCTTAGTATGTCTCTTTTAGTTAAGGTCCACATCTCTGCACCATACGTAAGAACTGGAAGGATGCACTGATCAAACACTTTCCTTTTAAAAGAGAATGGCATGTTGCTCTTGAAAATTTTAATGTTTCTTCCAAAAGCTCTCCAGGCCAGTTTTATACGCCGATTAATTTCTTCATCAATGTGACCCTCTCACTTGATATCTGCTGTTCAAGATAAACGTACGCATCTGTTATCTCCAGATTTTCTCCATCAATCAATAAATCTTCATTTCTTGTAAAAGCATTGAACATCGCTTTTGTCTTCTGAAAGTTCATTTTTAATCCCACTTCTTTACTCTTGTCAGCAAGTTCTTGGATCATACTCTGAAGCTCTGATAGGGTAGTTGCAAAAATGACTACGCCATCAACAAAACGAAGGTGAGTTAGATAATCTCCATTAATATTTATCCCATTGTTTTTCCAGTTCAGTGATTGAAAGACATTTTTCAATGTGGCATTAAAGAGCTTGGGAGACATGGTGTCACCTTGTCTCACTCCTTTTCCAATTTTTATTGGGTTCTGTATTCTCAAATAGCCGAATCTTTGCACTGGCCTTTTCATAGATGTTATTAATAATATTAATGTATGCGTGTTCAATACAGCAGGACTTCAAAGCCATTGTAACTGCTGATGGTTTCACTGAATCAAAGGCCTTTTCATAATCGATAAAAGCCATGCAAAATGGAAGTTTATATTCCCTCGCTCTTTCAATTAGTTCTCTCAATACGTGGATATGGTCTATAGTGTTGTTGCCACTCCTCCTGAATCCAGCTTGTTCTCTCGGTTGAGCCATGTCCAGTGTTACCTTCAAGCGGTGTGAAAGAACTTTAGTGAAGATCTTATAAACCACTGATAGGAAGCTGATAGGTCTGTAGTTCCTGAGATCCTCAAAGGCACCTTTTATATGTAGCAGGATCATTGTAGCGTTGTTCCAATCCTCAGGAATCTTCCCTTCATTAAGGCATCGAGTGAAAACTTGGGCGAGTCCTGTTTCGATTTCTCCACTTGCTTCTTGTATGATGTCTACAGTAATTCCATCTTCTTCTGGAGCTTCTTCCAGCTTCATATTCTTGATTGCATGTGCAACTTCTGCTGGTAGGACTGAAGGAACTCTGGTACTGGTACCTTTCATGATGTCTGGAGTACATGTATTATCCCTTTCATATAATTTGGAGTAGAAATCCTTTCACTCTTGTCAAAATTTCGCCTCTATTTTTTGTTACAGAACCATCTTCGTTTCTCAGTGCCATAATCTGTTTTCTTCCTTTACTGAGATGTCCGTTTGCTATCTTTAGGCTTTGGTTGTTTTCAATTGCTTTCCTCACTAGTTCACAGTTGAATTTCCTTACGTCTTCAGTGATACGTTTTCGTACTGTCTTGCATAGCTCTACATATTCCACTTTGAAAGTCACATCATCTTTAGTTGTCATTAAGATGATAATAATATTAATGTATTCATTAACATCAATATAATATTGAGTAGCAAATCCCCAAGATAATTTGCAATAATTAAAATGGGACTGTTCCCGTGTGAAAAAAATCTGAATCATCAGATTTGGGGTTATGAAAGGAAGGACATTGATAATTATTCTAATACTCCGTGAAATCCTTTTAGCAAGGTCATTAATGTGAATGTTAGACCTAAGATCACTCTGAATAGAAGTTCCTAAGTAAGTATGACTCTTCACAACGTCTAAGGAGTTCGCAAGTGTATTGTTGTTGGCAGAGGAGGGTAATGTATATGATGTGAAAAATACATGATTTTGGTTTTACGAGAATTCAGAACAAGATCATTACGAGATAACCACTTGTTTAAAGATGTGAAATAATCATTCAGTTTATGAGTAAGATCCTGTATGTCCTCACAATCAAACAGAAAAACTTCATCATCAGCGTACCAAATACTATAAGCTCTCGGTCGAAAATAAAAAAATTCATTTATATATTAATACAAATTGAACGGCAACGGGGCCAAGACCAAGCCCTGAAGTACTACTCGGCTAATCTGATGTTAATTAGATTTCCATTGTTCGTACTGTACATATTGCTGTCGACTGAATAAGTAGCTTCTAAAAGAAGCCGGAGATCTTCCCGTATTCCAATAACCTGCAATTTTGTAAGAAAAATTTGATGGTTAATTGTGTCAAAAGCTTTTGAAATGTCCAAAAACAGTCCTAAGAAATATTTACTATACGATAAATTCAACTGAATTTTGTTCGTTAAATGAAGTAAAGCTATGTCCGTAAAACCATTCGGAACAAAACCAAATCGATTATGGTTTTTACAAATTAAATTTGATAATGAAATCTAGTAACATGGAATATATAAGTTTTTCAAATATTTTAGCAAAGATCGAAATACACTGGCGTGCAAAAATTAAAGACGAGACGGTTTTTCGAATGTAACGTCATGCAGAAGTACTCCACATCGACTCAAATCATCCCATAAGATCCCCAAGATGTAAGAATATGAGACAAGTGAGCCAAACCGTCCAAACAAGGAATCCAAAGGATATTGAAAAGGTAGCTTCGAGCACAACTGGACAGAAGACAGAAACGTCCATGTGACAGGTGGCGGCCAAGAAAAATCCAGTCTTTAGTAGGGGATATGATTACCCCTGACTGCGTTGCCGGATTTACAACGTCTGTCCATGCTGAGGACGAGGTTGTCAGGGATCTGTTGAGGCATCGCGGCCTATTCCTTTTGTAGCGCCAATCGCAGCTGCAGAATCGTTGCTGGCGGCTGGTGACGTGCTGCCAAGCGTCCCCCGAGAAGGTCCCACGCGTGTTCGATTGGATTTCGGTCCGGGGAACTTGCGGGCCAATCCATGCGTTGAATATCTTCACTCTCCAATAGCTCTGCGACAGCCACTGTACGATGAGGTGTAACGTTGTCGTCAATGAAGAGAAACTCAGGACCCACAGCGCCTCTAAACAGAAGCACGTGAGGCAGGAGAACCTCGGTACAATAGCGGACACCAGTGACTGAACATCCTTGGAAAATGTGGAGGTCAATACGGCTACCAAGCATGATACCGCCCAAAACAAGCTCCGCCACCTCCGAACCGGTTCCTTTCGATGATGTTAAAGGTGTGATTGCGTGTATCCTGCTCTCTCCAGATGTGTATACGTCCAGAATCACTCGTCAGGCTAAATCGGCTCTCATCCGTAAAGAGAACTCGACCCCATTGCTGATGTGTCCAGTTCTTGTGTTCCTGGCACCACAGAAACCGCCGTCTCTGATGAGCAGGGGTAATGGCACACACTGTACTGGTCGTCGTGCAAATAGACCACCTTTGTGCAGCTTCCTGGCCACGGTAAAACGCGATAACGGACGTCCAGTTTTCTGTTGCGTGTGCCTTGCAATTTCTCCCGCTGTCTGCCGTCTGTCTCTTCTCGCCTGTAGGACAATCTACCGGTCGTCCGTAGTCGTGGTTGCTCGTAGACGACCACTGCTAAACTCTCGGACATCTATTCCTGTCGTTTGAAATGCTCTCCAAGCTCGTAAAACGATGCTGTGAGCGATCGCGAACTCCTCCACCACACTAGTCACACTTCGACATTCTTCCAATTTCCCAATGACGCGACCTCGGGTAAAGTCAACGAGATGTCGTCTACTGGATTGCCTGTTGGTCATATCACATGGTGGCAGCAACTCGACGTCTTTCAAACCGATGTACACCGTGCAATAGCTTTCACCGAATTGCTGAGCGTACACCGCCCGTGTGCTTCATACCCTTCCGACCACCCCTCTACGTCATGCTGCATATATGCGCATGCCCTACCGTACCGGACCCTAGTATACCACCTGAGTGGTCTTTCGGTCCGTTTTGCCTGCTCGTTCCGCTGTTATGCTAATTTCTCCTCTTCGTCCTTAATTTTTGCACACCAGTGTATTAGCGACAGGTCTATAATTATTCAGATCTCGCTCTGAACCAGATTTATAGATCGGTGTTATTTTCGCAATTTTAAAAGGTCTATAGGACGTATTCCGGTTCGTAAAGCAGCATTGTAAATGTATAATGGAGGATCACTGATATATGGTGTCACATATGTACAATAATTTTAGGGGGTCCCCATGTGAATGTTAATATCATTTAAAAAGTGAAATAGGCCAGTTTTAGTAATCTTTAATACGTACGTCGAATTCTGGCAGAATGGTCCAACATATGGAGGAATTCCTCCATCATGTGTGCATGAGAAATGATGAAGAACCTTTTGGGGAGCGTTGATGAAATGTGCGTTAATCAAGTCCATAATAATATGTTTGTTATGAACAGGACAATGACAATGAGATAGCTGAGCAGGAAATTTTGACACTCTAGTCTTGCCAAGAAATAAGTTTAGGTACTTCCAGGCTAATTTCACGTTATTTAAAAAAATGTTATAGTAGAAGCCTCTTTTGAATTTAGGTATATCACAATTTAGTTTGTTTAGATTTTTTTTTAATTAAAAAGTCAGCTCTGGCTCTAGTTCTTATAAATCTTGAACATAACTTTTTTTTTTATTAATCTGGTTTAAACAACGACGGGTAAGCCAAGGCTTTCTCATTTTTTTTAAACTATTATTCGCATTTCGGACAGGAAAAGCCTGATTATAAAAAGTCTTAAAAGGCATAAAACGTTTAGCTAAATTAAAATGAAAAGCTCTTTCCGGGTTGTCTTCTTCGTACACATCTTCCCAGTTTATAGTCTGCAAAAACATGATAAACAAACTAATATTATCTTTAGAATATAATCGAATTTTTTTACAAAAAGTCGCAGTTGTGCAGTTAGCAATATCAGTGTAATATACAAAAACTGGAAGATGGTCACTGAAATCGTAGTTCAAAATACCCAAGGAGATTGTATCAGGAGCTGCATTGGTAACCACCAGATCTACTATCGATGATACTGAATGAGTTATGCTCGTGGCTGATTGGATTGAATTGAAGAAACCAGCTGCAGCAAAGCTGTCTAATAGACGATTAGTCTGTGAGTTATTAGTTAATAAATCAATATTTAGATCACCAACTAAGAATCCCTTTTTTTCCTGATATCATCATCATTGTCAACCATTATCAATCCACTGCTGGACGAAGGTCTCCCCAAGTTTCCTCCACAACGGTCTGTCTTGTGCCAGTCTCCTCCATGTCACCCCTGCATACTTTCGAATTTCATCCACCCATCTCCCATGTGGTCTTCTTCTGGGTCTTTTCCTGTCCCTTGGAATCCAATCTAAAATTTCGGCTGTCCATCGATGATCTGTCCTTCTGGCAGTATGTCCAGCCCATTGCCATTTCAGGGATTTAACTCTGATCATGATGTCTTCCACTCTTGTCATTTTTCTGATCCACGAGTTCCTATTCTTTTCTCTCCTGGTTACACCAAGCATGCATCTCTCCATGCCTCTTTTGAGTTGTCTGCAGCCTTTGTATGTCTCTTTTAGTTAAGGTCCACGTCTCTGCACCATACGTAAGCACTGGAAGGATGCATTGATCAAACACTTTTCTTTTAAGACATAATGGCATATTGCTCTTGAAAATTATGCTGTTTCTTCCAAAAGCTCCCCAGGCAAGTTTTGTACGCCGATTAATTTCTTCATCAATGTGACCCTCACTTGATATCTGCTGTCCAAGATAAACGTACGTGTCTGTTATCTCCAGCTTTTCTCCATCAATCGATAAATCTTCATTTCTTGTAAAAGCATTGAACATCACTTTTGTCTTCTGAAAGTTCATTTTTAATCCCACTTCTTTACTCTTGTCAGCAAGTTCCTGGATCATACTCTGTAGCTCTGATGGGCTAGTTGCAAAAATGACTACGTCATCAGCAAAACGAAGGTGGGTTAGATAATCTCCATTAATCTTTATCCGGATCCTTGTTTTCCCAGCTCAGTGACTGAAAAACACCCTCCAATGTGGCATTAAAGAGCTTCGGAGATATGGTGTCACCTTGTCTCACTCCCTTTCCAATTTTTATGTGTGTTGTATTTTCAAACAGCCTAATCTTTGCACTTGCATTTTCATAGATGTTATTAATAATATTAATGTATGCATCTTCAATACCGCAGGTTTTCAGAGCCATTGTAACTGCTGATGGTTTCACCGAATCAAAGGCTTTTTCATAATCGATAAAAGCCATGCACAATGGAAGTGTCATATTCCCTCGCTCTTTCAATTAGTTCTCTCAGCACATGGATATGATCTATTGTGCTGTAGCCACTCCTGAATCCAGCTTGTTCTCTCGGTTGAGCCATGTCCAGTGTTACCTTCAAGCGGTGTGAAAGAACTTTAGTGAAGATTTTATAAACTACTGATAGGAGGCTGATAGGTCTGTAGTTTCCGAGAACTATAATTCCATTGGAAGATGAAAAACCTGGTTTTTAATCTTTCTATTATGTACATTATTGCACATACATTATCGCACTTTGGTTCCAACATCTTCTGCAGGTGCAACAAGTACAAGTGAACATCGATGGAATTAAATATTTTATCAACATGTATACATCGATTTTAACAGTTAAGATGTTAGAACCAAAGCGCAATAATGTATGTGCAACAATGTACATAATAGAAAGATTGAAAACCAGGTGTTTCATCTCCCAATGGAATTATAGTTGGAATAATCACGACATGTGTTGAGAATCGTCAATGAATCCACAAACAAAGTGAAATAGCACACCAATAATGTGCTTCGTATCGACTAAGGAACAAGAGGTACGTAAGAGTATTTAGACCCATTAGTGGATATTTATTTGTTACTATGATAAAGCTATGTGTTGCAAAATATCTGATAATTTTTGAATGAATGGTGTAGGGCTTTGAGAGGGTGGCCTATAAAAAACAGATGTAATATTTTTCTGATTTTCAATAGTAGGAATTTCAATATAGTTATGAATAAACGTTAGTTCATTTACAAGATTATAGTTGTGGAAACAATGCTGTTTGACATATTTTGCCACAGCCCCTCCTCTAGCCTTTGTTCTGTTGATATAAAAATGTTTATAGTTCCTCAAATCAAGTACAAAGCCAACTCCATTAAACCAACTTTTTATTATGCAAATTATGCCCACAAAATACCCCATAGATCTGATAAAGGACTCCAATTCTGAAATTTGATTACTCAAGGACCGTGCATTAAAATTAACTATCCCCAATGATTTAGTTGTATTATGTAAAAATATGTTATGAAGTTCATGCAACTCATAATATTATTTTTCCATAGTGACTTTAAAAAATGAAAAAAAGATAAGTAAAAAAAGAAGTTAGGGTTTCGAAGTGAAAATGTAATAAAAATAAGTGCCAAGTAAGAAAAAGTTAAATGTCTCATATATCACATGGTGTAAACCTGTCATTTGTGAACCTACATTCATGATTTCTCCAAGTTACGTTACTTGTACGTATCGTACCTTTTTTAATGTTAAACAAGTTTCATATTCAGCCACTTGGACAACCTATTAAACTCTGCATAAGTTCTGAAAGTTTCTCAAGATCGAGCTTTAATTTGTTAATATTACACAAAAAAATTTAATAATCGAATTTATTTTTGACCATGAAGTATCTCATTAAGAACAAAGACATGGTTATTTGTTAAAATGCTGATAAAGCAACTCGGTACTGAGACAAGGATTTTGATACCCAGTAACTGGAATTTACGAAGAAATTAGAAGCAGGGATGTAGAAGGGCCTTAGCGGCGCTAAGGTCCTTTTTATGGTTAAAGCGGGACAAAGGTACTTTCAGATGGCCATGTAGGCAGAAATGGCAATTGTTATGTTTTATACGCAAATATATTCGTATATCAAACTAATGATCATGTTACAGTCGATTCACGCTCTACGGCGTTTCATTAATCACAAGAGTTTTAGTGTTAAAAGAATGACAACTTTTTTGTTACGACCACAATCTTCAAAATAACGTTATAGTAGGTAGATTATCCGTACGTTAAAACTTTACTAACAGGAAATAAATCAACACAGAAAAATTTAACAAGTATTTAGCATAACTGACAAGTGTTCCATGGTTCCACAGGGAAGTTTTGCTAAAGTCGTCACTTAGCACATCTTCTGGTTCTTTACGTGTAACGCGAAAGGAAGCCCCAATAGACAAATGGTCAGAGGCTTTGGCTTCTGGCTAATCGCTGGAGCTGGTTCCGGACTCGAGACCAGGATGAAGTAGACCCGGGGATGTCCCCGTTTTGGGACCAGTGGCCTCAAATCAGTGACGGGCGACTGCCTATGGCACTGGATACTCATGGTGTTCATTAAACGCCCTCCACCCCCAAGATATCCTTTGGTGTTGGGGTTAACGACCACCATGAGTAACTCGAGATGGGCTATAAACAGTCGCCTGTCCCTAATTTAGAGCCACTGACTCCGGGGAAAAGAGAGAATTAGTGCCGAAAGACAAACACAACATCTATGCCTCGCCAGTATTCAAACCCAAACCTAATCGGAGGAATGTCATACGCCATCGCTTAGACCACCTCGCCACCTGGGCGGCAGATATCTATTATTGCCTCCCCTAATTTATAGGATAGGTTGATAGGCCAAATCAATCAAAAAACACTGAATATTTAAAATATTATTAACACTTAATATTTAAAATATTATTAACACTTAATATTTAAAATATTATTAACACTTAATATTTAAAATCCTTTAGAATCACGTTCACCGCAAAGGCTCTTTCTTATAGAAATAAAAAAAAATATATTCTCGGTATGTGACTCGTATGTTACATTCATTCTTTTGTTTGAAATTGTCTAAACTCAGCAGTTTTAACAAAAATTAACAAAATCATGTATAATAAAATTTAATTAAAAATTATAAATGATTAAAAAAAGCAAACTTTAAAAACACTTTTGAAAGTCTTCCATCCGGGTTGTTTTTGACTAATCCGTTCACCGCTAAGCCACTTTTTTATTTAGAACAACATCACTGATTAGAAGTTGTTACATGCAATAATAATTCAGTATCCCCTAACTAGTTACCGACTGGTGAAGAGTTAGTTTTAGAACCAAGTACCCTTGAACGCACTGAAACTGGAATTTATTTTTCAGACTTTATTGTTTAGCAGCGGAATCTAACTGTCCAAGTTTTATATTTTGCTCTCTGGATATACATAAACTTCTGAGTACAGGAAATGAAACTACCGGATGAAAAACAAAGCACAGGAGAGGGACCGATTCCGATATGCTGCATAGAGAGACTTACAGCTTCGAAGGTGTTCTTGCTTTTCAGAACTTGTGTAAGAGAGAAAGAGGGAGCGAGAGAGAGGAAACGCACTGTGGAAATCCTGATGCTGATGACTCTTGTGTCTGACGCGGTTTCTCTTTTAATCCTGGACTTCAGCGAGATTACGACCCCGTAATGTGAATCCGTTAAAATCTCTAAGTCGTCTGTCGGAGAAGCTGACTCAGAAGGAGATTAGAGAGAACGTCAGCAAACGGCAGATTATCGACCGGACAGATAGCTTGCTCCAGTCCGTTTGTTAAAATGCTGTTTACCAGACACGGGGAAAAGCAGTTGGAAGCCTCCTTGCAGGATTAAGAGTTCCGGAGGTAGTGGCTGCGTGTATAGCAAATGGAAAATGTTAATACCAAATTGAATGCTTCATTGAAACTCGAGGAGTTCAGGAGCGAGATTCCCTTTTAAGACGGGCCCGAAGTTTTCCATTTGCTACGCCGGCTTTACTTCAACTGGTGGCAATGCTTAGTTTTAAGACTTCCATTTAAATAAAAGTCTTTTCGAGGCGAGCTACCACGGCATTACGCTCAGAAAACGTCGGAATTCAAAGAGCTCAGGAAGAATGAAAAAAAGTTTCCCAGATATCTCATTTATGTTCAAAACACAATAATTGATCTGGCAATGGTTTATTTTCTCCTACTTCGGGGAAGGACACAAAAGTTGCGGAAATTAGATAGGCACGGAATCTCTTGTGATATTTTTAATAGAATCGATTGCATTACGCTTGGTTCCGAGGGCGTGTCTTATATTTTACAAAATGAAAGCTGTGAGAAAGCGAAATTTTTTTGCAGTATTTATTTTAAATATTAAAGTACGCCATAACTTCTCTTGCCTATAAAGTTTCGTTCACGGGGATTATAGGAACTTCAACTGAACAACACTTATAGAAATGTTGGTCAACGACACAGTCAACATGTAACGTACCAGGAGATGTGACGTACCTGCCAGAAGGACGCACACGACATAAAGGCAGATAGGAATCAGAAAAAAAAAGACGTCCGCGTAGCTCAATTGGCAGAGCAACTTATTCCGGAATGAGGGGACCCGGGTTCGAATCCTGGCGCGGATAAAAATGACGGAGAAATTTACTTCGTTATAATGGCGCCCGAACTATCCGGATGACCCGACCGTTCAACATCTCGCATTGGTGTGATGTTATTTCAACACCGCGAGATAGGAAAAAATAAGAGTATCCATTCTCCAGCACTTCGAAAAAAAAAATAAAAATAAGGGGGAGATGATGTAACGTACCAGGAGATGTGACGTACCTGCCAGAAGGACGCACACGACATAAAGGCAGATAGGAATCAGAATAAAACGTCCGCGTAGCTCAATTGGTAGAGTGACTTATTCCGGAATGAGGGGATCCGGGTTCGAATCCTGGCGTGGACAGAAATGACGGAGAAATTTACTTCGTTATAATGGCGCCCGAACATCCGAATGACCCGACAGTTCAAAATCTCGCATTCGTGTGATGTTATTTCCACACCGCGAGATAGGAAAAATAAGAGAATCCCTTCTCCAGCACTTCGAAAAAAAAAATAATAAAATAAAAATAAGGGGGAGATGATGTAACGTACGTATACTCTAGATTCACTTTCCTTTTGATTTTTACTATCTCTGGTTATTTTATTTTACTATGTAAATTATCTTCTTACTGAACGTGATGTTATTTCACCCGCTGAATGAGATCTGGCAATGAGTGTAAGTCATGACGTGGTGGTAGCCAGTATAAATAGGCGCGTTCAACGATACCTAAGGAGAGCGTTTGTTGTTGTATAGAGAGAGCGTTTGTTTATGTGAGAGAGCGTTTGTTTATGTGGAGAGCTTTTTGTTGATGTGCGTAGAGTGAGCTGTTGTTGTACGACGTGAGCTGTGGTTTATGTGTCAGAGAGCTATTGTTGTATAAAGAGATCTTCGTTTATGTGAGAGCGAGAAGTTTACCAAATAAAAGAGTTTTAAGTAAGTACGTCTTTCTCAGTTCATAGTACTGTCAGACCTCTGTCTGGCTGTTAGGTTTATTTCATTAAGTGTTATTAGTAACAACCAGAATAAGACTTTATTCATCTTAATTACTACTACAACATTACTACCAGTTATAAGCTTGTTCATTATTATTACTACATTACTAGCAGGAAAGTTTATTCATGATATAAATAATTAATAACAAACAACAACCATTACTAGAAGAAACTAGTAGCAGAAGCATTATATTCATTATAATTAGCTTGTTAAAAGCTAAATTCATTATAAACAGCACTTCGGAAAGTGGTTACGAAACATTTCAAGACCTGTCTGCTGCGTTTGCGCTCGAAGCCGGTGAGAATCCATGAGCTCATATACAGAGGGAGAGTTGAAAGTTTTACAATACTTGCATAAGCGCATGTGCTGCGGCGGGTATGTCACGTGTTTAAACTAGTTCAAGTCGCACACTGCAGTCAGTCGAAAGTGATATAAAGCGGTAGTCGTTGCTGTGAACAGCATTGCATGTCATCTTTCTGTAGGTGGTTCTGACACCTAAAAGATGAATAGCCACAATCGACTAATTAGGGAACTTTTGCTTTACGAGTTTGAACGCTGCTCAAGCAACACGACACATTTGCAGTGCGGAAAGGGAAGATTCCGTGGACGACAGCACCGCAACCAGATGGTTCAAGAAATTTTGTTCAAGTGACAGAAACCTCGACGGTCAGCCAAGGTCAGGTAGGCAGCGAAACGTGGATTCGGAGGCCATGCGTCAGGCCGTAGAGGTAACTCCGACAACCACCACTCGGAGATTATCAGGCGAGCTGGACATTTCACAGACCACCGTGGTTCGTCATCTTCAGGACCTCGGCAAAGTCTACAGGAGCTGCCGCATTGTCTCTCACGAACTGACGATAGCTGAAGCAAACCGCCGAGTGGAAGTGTGCACGAATCTCCTGAAAATACCCAGGCGTTGTACATTTCATCAAGAGATTTGTTACGTGCTATTAAATGGAAGTCTATTTTTGTAATCCTAACACCCAGCGGTAGTGGTTGAGCCCGGGCAAGCTTCCTGAACCTGTTGCCAAACGTGGGCGCTTCGAGCACAAGGTGATGCTCTGCGTCTGGTAGAATTTGGAGGGGATAATCCATTACGAATTTGTTCTAGACGGTCGGACCATCAACGCAAATCTCTACTCTGAACAGCTGTAGCAAATGTATGCCGTTTAGGAGGAGAGGTACCCGACACTGGTGAACAGAAAGTGCGCTCTTCTACAGCAGGACAACACTCGGAGTCAAACCGTGCGAACGACCCGGGGAAAACTCCAAGAATTTCAGGGCATCGAACTGATGCAACATCCAGCATGTAGTCTGGACTTTGCCCCGTCGGATTACTACTTGTCCCGGTCCATGGCCTACTTCCTTCTGGGGCAGCACTTCAACAACCAAGACTATGTGGCAGCTGCGGTGTAGGAGTTCTTCACCTCTAAGGACAAGAACTGGTACCGCCGCCAAATCGAAGAACAAGCAGACAAATGACTAAAGATGGTGTGACACGATGGCCTGTCGAATTTGAATGCTAGTCAGCTTTCGTCATAAAGTAACATATGAAGACAAAAAGTGATCCAAATATTGCAAAACTTTGGACTCACCCTCTGTATATACACTTGCGGAAAGTGAAAAAAGAACACCAAGAAAAAGACGTCTGATACCAACGAAATTTATACAGCATAATAACGGAATACAGAGGATAACGTGATCAAAACATTATGGCAAAATACAGCTGTATTTGCTGGCAAACTGAAAAATAACATTTCCATGTAACATGGTTAGTACGAGGTTGAACCGCCATGAACTGCGTCCACTGTGCACTTCTGGCATGGAGTCTGTCGTACAGATGTTGGATGTAAGTTTGGGGCATTGGGTTCCAAGCATACAGATGTTGGATGTAAGTTTGGGGTATTGCTCGTGGCTGGCTGTGAAAACCGAAGAAATCGTTGTCCCATAAAATCCCACACCTGCTCAATGGGGGACAAATCCGGTAAATGTGCAGGCCATGGAAGTTGTCTCACACCCCGAAGTGCATGTTGTGTTGCACGTGCCGTGTGTGGGCGTGCGTTATCTAGCTTGAAAACACCACGATGGACCAACCTTACGAATGGCACAACAACGGGCAGAATGATGTTGTTGATGTAGGATGTGCTGCTGTTTAACGTACCCGGTACAAACACTATTTGTGTACGGGAGTGATAGTTGATCGCTCCACACACCAGGAGACCAGGTGTAGGCCCTGTGTGTCGCTGGCGGATGCAAAAACGGTGGAGACGCTCCCCTGTGCGTCTGCGAACACGCATACGGCCATCGGAGGCTCCCAAGCAGAATCTGCTTTCATCGCTGAACACGACAGATCGCCATTGCGTTCTCCAGTGCAGACGTTGGCGACACCACTGCAGCCATTCCTGACAGTCGGCTGGAGTCAGAGATACAATGCCAGAGGCACACGTGCACGTAGTCCTGCATCCAGTAGACGGTTGCGGATTGTTCGCACAGTCACCTCAGGTGCAACGGCAGCTTGGATTTGCGTCGCAGTGGATGTTCTGCTTGACAACGCCGCTCTTCTTATGCGTCGATCGGTCCGCTCATCAGTCCGTCTGTGACTCCCGGTTCCACGTCTTCTAGTGTGGGAATGTTCCTCGGACCACCTACGCCACCATCGTACTACCACTAATATTTCCCGTCCAATTCGCTCCGCAATACGACGATACGACCACCCGGCCTCGCGGAGTCCGACTAGACGACCTCGCTCAAAGTCCGATAACTGCTGAAATCGTGCACGTCTTCTATGTCCAGGCATTGCAGCTTCTTCAGGGTCTTCGCATGTGTCCGTACGCCGACGACTGATTACATTCACTTTGCCATACTTTTTAAATACCAGGGACGATAATTTGCATATTATGCCGTGCTGTGGCGTAAGCGCTCACCGGTTGGTCCCGAAATTAACATCACACCTACGTAACGACCCCATTAACATATGTAAATTTCATGATCTTCCGCCAATTACTTCTTGGTGTTCTTTTTTCCCTTTCCGCCAGTGTAGATTAACCCACATTTGGATTTGGTTACGCAACTGCTTTTAGTTTACGAAGAATCCCGCGATCCCTTGATTTTAGGGCACTTTTGTTTTACGAGCTATTTACTACATGTGGATAACTGTTTTATTATTGTTCCGCTGGTTATTTTTTTTTCTATCTCCAAGCTATGTTTGAAACAGCCAGAATCAACTGTACTGCTACGTCAGACCCTTCGAATATCAGTGTTATGAGCTAAAGAGCTTGTGTTTTATACTTTTCTACAGACAAATAAAGATTTTGAAAATACGAATTTAGACCCAGCAAAATCAGTGTTCCTGGGGCAGCACTCAAGCCAGCACTGGTAGCCAGCAGTGGCCCAGTATTATGTTGCCGCTGCCCAACCCTCAATAAAATGTTCCTGCGGCCACCAATTCAGGCCAGCATCTGGCCAATAGTTTTCCATTACTAGCAGTGGCTGCCACAAGCGGCCCTGCAAGCACGTGCCATAAATGATGGCTACCTTAATGTGGTCCGTTGGTTTCCCGTCACTGGCAGCCGGCAATCACGTGACGTAACTGATGGCTTACCGAATCTTGTCCGCCAATTTTCCAGTAGTAACCATTAAAATAAAAAAAAAAGATAACCGCAGTTTTTCAACGACACAACGATCTTTTTTCAGCCCCTACGGAACTTCTGCATTACGTGAAGCGGCTGGGGAAGCATTCTCAGCAGGTCCTGAAAAACACCCGTTCCGATCTGGCTGGAAACGAACCAACGACTGTCCGCTCGTGAAAAGGGCGCTCTGGCAACTAGACTGGTTTGCAACACACGGGCCTTTGCTTAACTCTTTCCTGCGCGATGTGAAACGAATGGTTCTCTTTAGTTTTAACAATATTGCGAGGCATTTTTCATAAATGTCCGTTTCATATAATTCATAAATTTATTTTTTCAACGTAACGATTGTTTTTATTTACCTTAAGGGAACTTCACTCATTTCCAACGAGTGTACCAACTTAAATGCGCTTTCGAAAGTTTTGTGATGTCCTTGCGGTCTTCAAAGGCGATTGTTTAATTAATATATAACTCGTTCATGTCGCATTCTGTTATTTTTAACGTTGTATCTTTCCTTTCTGCGGTCCGAAGCTAAATTTGTTCTAAAGAGGAAAGATATTTTTGTTTATTTGACGTTATTTTTAGCCATGATGGATAAGTACAATGTATCCACATAGAGTTTGTTTTTTTTCAAATAATTGATAAATTTTGTATGCGTATAATTCTTCTTTTTTCTCAACATAACGATTTTTTAATGTTTTTCAGGGACTTTTGTTTCAAGCTGTTTAATGTATGTTAAAACGAAAGAATACACAGAAATTATTTCTTGTTATTCAAGGGAATGGAATGGGTGTATTTCATGTCTGTCTGTATTCTAGATTCTTCGTGTGTCAGAACAGGAATTTTGCTACGAAATGAGTTTCTATTAATACATGAAAGTAATTGACTATTTCTTACAGTTCATTAATAATTATTTATATATTTTTCTTCCAATGGTAATCTTCGTCGACGTGGCGTTTCATTAGGAAATTAATTCGCCTCTGTACATATGGCATTTTTTTCTTAACATCCACTAAAATAACACGATGCTGATAGCGTCGCCTTCAACTAACCGGTACCATAAGACACAGCACGTGTTGCTTCAACCCGTAGCTTCCACTTCTTGTTCGGAGTGCTTCGATTACCAGCTACGGGCCACTGGGGGCATTTGCTTGGAGGCTCGCAATTCACGGCGATGCTGCAGGGCCACCAATGGCTGCCAACTGATGGCGATGCCACCGACGGACCGATACCCTGCCATGAGCGGCAGATTTCAGACAGCAGTAACCCATCACTGCCATCTGGTGGCCAGCAGTTTCCCAACACTTGTGCTTTTGCTGAGCTGAGGAGATTTGTGCTTGGAAATGCTATAAAAAATACTCGTGAGAGAAACAACAACAAAATAAATCTTACATGTAAATAAAGCTCTCAGCTAAAAAATTAATTAAAATTTCTGATTAAAACAATTACATGATCATAAAGTATAATTTTAATAGGATTTTATTAACATGCATTACTTCTTCTGCTTCCTATTGTAGGATTATGGCAACACTAACTTAAAAGTTACACCTCTCACTGACTAAAAGCCTATAAAAATCAAACCTTTTACATACGGAAACCAAGAAAATGGAAAAGCGTGGATTTAGTTTATTCTGGTCACACATCGCTACACTCCTTTTGATCTCAGCACTTCTTTCTATACCTGGAAACAATAATATTGCAGACAAATTATATTGTTTAACACTTGCTGCTTTTCTGCATAACTAAACACTTGAATCATTTAAAAGCAAACGTACATAGGCGTAGCGTGACCACAACATTTTGTTGGGAGCCGAATATTTTGTAAACTGATGCTTTTCTTTGGGGTAGCGGGACACGAAAAATATAAACTGATGTTTTCCTTTTCGGGGAGGCAATTTTTGGAAACAGTTTCTCCGTAAATGCCACAAAATTTTGTTCTTTTAAGTACATAACAAACACTTTTTGTCATTCATTACTCTTCAGCCACTGCTGATAATGATATAATGAACGAGGACGAACAGTTCAGCGTAATTTTGACTAGATGCTAAGTTTTCTGAAAGCAAAGTGTTCTCTTTTATTACAAATTCTCATAAATATCACAAAACGTTTTGCTGATAAACGAATAATGTTGTACACTCGTTGTCAAAAAAAACAAAAAAAAAAAAAAACGAAGCACCCAGAAGGAATCATCCAATCGAGATGAAAATTGGAATGTGCAATATACATACATTATACTGACAAAAGTCACCGGTTACCTAGAAGAGAAACACAACATAGCATTTATTGACATACATTAGTACGGTGTCGGTCCACCTTTGGCCTTAATGCATGCACTGATCCTTCGAGACATGCTTTCGACAAGGTTTTGGAACACAGAGATAGTTATGCGCTTCCACTCAGTACATAATGCTGCCGCTAACTGTAGCTTAGTAGCCTTGGTTCCAAACTTCTTATGCGGCGCTCTAATTCATTTCATAGGTGCTCTATGGGATTAATATCAGGATCTGTGCTAGCCAGTCCTCACACGATACGGAATTATTGACAAACCAAGTCGTAACAATCCTTGCTTTATGGCTGGGTGCATTTTCCTGCTGGTACCAACAAGGCTGGGTTCCATATTACCGCCACAGAGTTGGTAGGGCATAATTGTCCACAATATCGACGTAGACGTGCTGGTTAACAGGTTTGTTTAAGATAACCAATAAGCCGAGACCATACCACAAAAAACACCCCCACACGAGTGCACTGCCAGCTCCAAACTTGACCGTAGGAACGGTACACTGTGGTAAATAGCATTCCTTCGGCAGCCGCCATACCTATACGCACGGCCGTCAGACCGATAAATCGTGTGTCTGAATTCATCAGTCCATAGGACCCGTTTCCATTGATCTACGGTGGACAATAAATGTTCTTTACTCCATGCTAAATGAAGAGTAGCATTCCGACTGGAGATGAAAGGCTGATGAGCAGCCGCACGATCACGGTAACCCGTGAAATGAAGTTCTCTGCAAATGGCACGTGTACATACCGAGGTTCCAGCATTTTTACTCACCTGTACACTGAGGCCTTGTGCAGTACTCTGTCGATTAGCTGTAATGACTCTCCTGAGGCTTCGACGTGTTCTGTTACTGATTTTCTTTGGTCTGCAGGTACGTTTTCCTGCTTCGGTCACCTCATGTGTCTTCCACTTATTCAGTACATCCAAAACCGTTGACTTGGGTATGTTTAAACGCCTCTGGGTTTCTCTTATGGACAACCCACTAATATAACACCCAACAATCTTTCCTTTCTCAAAGTAAGTTCTGTCCCTCCGCGACATTTTCCCTCAACCTCAGAGTGTGATATGATTGCGGTCAGCTGCAGGCTTTTTTTATACTGTTTGCACCTATAGCGCGCATCTTAACAACGTAGCGGATCCGTTCATTTGCTTTTGAAGGAGGTGTCCGATTACTTTTGTCAATATAGTGCATATAGGAAAGGTACTAATTGCAACTTCAGAGCAGCTGGACATTTATTCGGATAAAGCAGCTGAAAGAGTGGAACAAGTCAGTACGTTGTAGCGCAACCTTTGACTCGGATACAAGCTGTTACTTTGCGTGGGCATAAACGCATACAGTTTAGGGATACTCTCTTGATGTGTACGTGTCTGATATGTAGTCGTCACTAAAACCTTTTTCTCTTTTGTAGGTCCCTACTGAGGTTTGACATTGTATTTTATTAGTCTTTCAATAACTGGTTCAACGTTGGACGCACGCGTCGGTCCGCAGGTTTCGCTTCAAGTGTTCATCAGTCAAGAGCACGACTACTTGATTTCACGTGCTTCATTACAGAAAATGGTGGTTTGTATAAGTAGGTGCTTCCGAATAATGTTGCCGGTTTTTTTTTTTTTTTGTGCGTGAATTTCCAATCTCTTCATTTCGTAAGGCAAGTAGTTTATGTTAAATTCTAGAAAAGAAACTTTTGCAAACGTATCCGTCAATTTGGAGTTATTTTGAAGATCAGCAAGCTGCATCAGAAAACCGATGGGCGCGTCTTTAAAACAAAACAAAACGAGACGTGCCTACGCTATTGAAATACAGGGGCGGATCTGCTATGAAACTAGTGAAACTTAAGCTTCAGGGCCTCTAATCCCGAATGTGCCCCAAAAGTGACTTTAGTCCACATTGTTAAAATTGTGAGTCTACTGTATGACAAGGTGTTTTTAAATAACAATGCTAATAATATTAATAAAAGTGTAATTTAATACAAAGTAATAGTATTGTTTTCAGCAGTTGGCAACGGACTATAGAGTGGGTCTCACTCACTATGCGTAGTAGAGTGCATCTCGCTTGACCTGAAACAGAAGACAACGGCCTGGTGACGCTCCTCGCGCGCGTGCGCTTACTTTTTTTATATTTCTTGATTGGAGGTTTAACGACCACCGTGAGCAACTCAATGGGCTACAAGCAGTCGCCGTCCCTAAGTTAGGGCCACTGTTTCCACGGAAGAGAGAGAGAGCCAGCACCTTGACACAAACACAACGTCCATGCCTCACTGGGATTCGAGCCCGGACCCCATCTCAGACGAATGATCAGAAGCTAGCGCTTAAACCACTGTACCATCAGCGGCGGCAGCGCTATCATTGTCATTTATCAATAGCGGCAGAGACACTGATCTCCGTATTAATCCGTACGAACTCAAATTTTCAATATTGTTACCGTTTGTATGGTTATAATTAAATTATAGTGCCTTTGTATTTGTATGGAATTATAAGATCGGCAACAACACTAAGGATTAGGTTGAAACAAACAATAACACAAAGGACCTGCAAAATAAAGAGGTTAGTGAAAGTGTATTATCACAAAATCAATTTTCTAAACAGCCATTAATGAAAGTAGGATTTTTAACAGTAAACGATTGTGTTAAAAATAGAATATTATGAGCGAGCGCGTTAAAATTAAAGCAACATTCTGTTATCTTCTTGAATGAGGTTGAACGCTCAGATATCGCCGCCCCGGTGGCGCAGTGGTCTAAGGCGCTGGCCTCTGATCATTCGTCCGTAAGGGGTCCGGGTTCAAATCCCGGTGAGGCATGGATGTTGTGTTTGTCTTACGGCACTGGCTCTCTCCCTTCCCTGGAACCAGTGACGGGCGACTGCTTATAGCCCATTGAGTTGCTCACGGTGGTCGTTAAACCTCCAATCCAAAAAAAAAAAAAAAAAAAAAAAAAAAAGAACACTCAGATACTTAGGTCTTCTTCGTCCTAGGTGGTGTAACAGTTAGCATGCTCGAAAGGCTATCGGGAAATGCGGGTTCGATTCCCATTCCAGGGTGAAGCCCCGTTGCAGGTTGCGAAGGGGTCCCCATAACAGTTAAAGCTTCAGAGCCTAAAAATGCCAATCCGCCACTGTCGAAATATATTTTATTCCGCATCATTGCTTCTAACAAGCATAATGTCGTCCAGCTGGCCGAGCGGTCAGATGCATTGGTTCTGGATTACTCGTCCGAGCTGGGTCCGGGTTCGAAACCCGAGTAGAGGTGTTTGACTGAAAAGGAATAATTTCAATCAGGTTTTTAGACTCACAAATATGATTTAAATAGAAATATGAACTTAAGCCCTCCAGTCGCAAATCGTACTTTACGGAAAATTAAAAATTATAGGTAAAACATTCCGGCTGGACTTCCCAATGAGAACGCTTTCAAGTAGTTCCCGATTTTGAGTGTATCGTTCCGCTTCGTTTACATAAAACCTGATCACACCCAACATGAAAAAAAGTAGTTCATGATAAAATGTATGTGGATTTTTTCGTAGAATTTCGTTATAATAGACGTCTTGATGACTATTTTTATTCGTAAATATATTTTATGAAGGAAATATATGAAATAATAGTACTACGTTTATCAACTTTTGTTCGAGAACTCCAAGTGGCTAAGATTGACGTTTCGTTTTTTGGTAGTATTTATATCCTAATGGTGTATTTGTTTCGATTTTTCCTAATGGAATATCTATATTTTGTGAAAAATAAAATTTAAATCCATTTGAACAGTTCACTGAAGTACTTTGGGAAATTTTCTGTTATCTGAACGCCACTGTTTGTTTTCGTTCATTGTTACATAAAATAACACTATTTGACTTCCGAATAAGATCGCTTTCAAGCGGTTCCCGATTTTGAGTGTATCGTTCCGCTTTGTTTACATGAAACCTGATCACACCCAACATGAGATAAAGTAGTTCACAATAAATGTTATGGGACTTTTTTTTTATTATTGGTATATAAAAGGACACTATAAATAACAAAAACCTACTTATTCACTTTTTAATAAACTTTAAGCTGTTTAAAAATATATAAAAGAAAAGAATTATACTGCATAAGAAAACAAATGAAAACAAATTAGGTATCGATATCACTCTGGGGGCCAATACACTACATGTTTCATAATTTCTAAAAATGGATCGTCATTAGTTTTAAATCTTTTTTGTCACATAAATTCACATAGGCATGAATCCAACATGCTCCTATAAGTGCACCAATAAGGTTTATTTTTAAATTTAGCGCAGACAAACGGTTAAAAGAGCATTCCTCCCGAATGATTACACACAATAATATTCCAAAGCGTAGACAAACGGTCAAAAGAACGTGATCACTGCGCATAGGTGGTACGCATAGAGAAGCACGTCATCACTGCGCATCTGCTGCTGAGAGCTTTGTATTGTACTTTCGAAATTGGAAACTACTGTACTTGAAAGCGTTCTTATTCGGAAGTAAAATAGTGGCTTGCAGATAACAGGAAAGGTCCGTACTTTGTTCTACCGAGTGGAAAAATGAATATTAGATGCATTAATTTCAAGCTATTATACCACATGAAAATGACTTTGCATTATGATTCTTTATAGAATTATGATTTAGTAATCTGTGATATATGAAAGAAAAGCATTATTCCTTTTTTATAAAATAAATGCCAGTGATTATTTCCATTACGGTACGATTTTTTTCCATCAAAAAGTAATAGAAATTTGGCACGATATCCTGAACTACTTAGTTTTACGCTCTGTGTGAACAGGTGCTGTGTAAGCAAAGCGGAACGTTACACTCGAAATCGGGAATTACTTGAAAGCGTTCTGATTCGGACGTCCATCCAACGTTCCTCACCAGAAGCGTTGTCCGACATTGCAAGAATTTTACAAATCGGAATGCTCGAAGCAGAGATATCGAAGAAAATATGACTTACACATACGTCTCTTTGCGGTAAAACTGCCTTGTTGTGAACATATAATAAGAGCAAAATGTTTTCCTTAGTGAATGGTATCATACAGAAAAAAAATTTCAAGGAATTTTTCAAGAACACAGATATTGCTGCAAATACATTTACACATTTGAGGCTTCCACTGCTAAAAAGACGTTTTTAAATCCAACGGACAGGTACAGAAATATAACGTCAAAAGGGTCGGAAGGACTGATGGACAAATATATGGATAACGTAAGTGCGTCCTGTTCTTCAAAAGGCGTTTCAAAAATATTTCCTCTCAGTTGCATTACGTTTTTTCACTTTTTCCATGTTGATACCACATGCATGGCAATTAAAACAAACATGTTGAACCGTAGTTTGTATGCTTCTTACTGCAAGCAGAAGGTTAAACAGAAAACATTGATAGTAAATTTATTTCAATAAGTTTAGCCAATAAACTTTTGTAGGGTTTCCGATCACAAAGGGATAGTCAATCACGAATTCATTGAAGAGGGAGAATTGGTCAACCAACAATGCTATCTAGATGTGTTGAAAGTCTTACGGTATTGTGGTCGAACGAAAATAGCTGAGCTGTTTCTTTATCTCAAAGACTACAGTCTCGTGACGATTATATATAGATTAAGATAATACAACGTAGTTGTCACAAATGTTTATTTGTGACAACTACGTACGGACTTCCAGACTACACCGGTGCGTAAGTATAGGTCTACGCATCTTAAACGGAAGCCATTTTAACATCCTATTGGCTACTTCAAATTCAACTTTCAACGAAGTGAATTATAGGAACGTTGTACATCTAATGTTCCTGAGAAGATATGACCACTTTGAAAAGTACGATCAATCGTTTTTCGAAACTAATAATTAAGAAGTTTAGATTATTGAACCATTTGAATTTCTTACAACGATGCAAAAGACATCGCATCTTACCGAACTTTATATCCTTGAAATGCAACCTAATACCTACTCAGAACGTAACAAGAGCAGTGAGCAATGCTTCTTTTGAGATTCTTAGAGCTGTTATTAAGGACACTCGGAAGGACATTGCGAAAGTGGAACATGAACTTTATGATCTACACCTTTGGTTAGCTAACAAATTAGCAGATTTTGATTCTTTAGACAAAAACACTTCAGTTCGTAGTATCAACATGTCATCGAATCACAGAATTTCCCTCGAAGGAAAATTCCAAAATTTGATAGCAGGTAATAAGAATAAGCAGGCTTATACCAATAGAAATAATAACGGAATAGTGTATCCAGATAATGAAGTGTTTGTCAACTTGTCCAGTCATAGTCTCACTGAAATTGAGAAGAGGACTTCACGATATAATTCTAATTTTGCTATCTCAAGAAAGATACCGGTATCAGACATAGTTGCTTCAGTTGAGGAATCTGTAATACAAAGCAGTCTCAACTTTGAAGAAAAAGAAATAGTTAGACATTGTATCAGCCAAGTGATAACCGCAAATCACGCTACATTACCTAGACCAAATTTAACGACCAAAGAAATTAATGCGCTTAAAGAATTGCGCTCAAATTCAAATTTAATCATTACTAGGGCTGACAAATGAGGTCAGGTGGTTGTGTTAGACAGAAATCATTACGATAACAAAGTCAAAAATCTTATTTCGGATGCACCTTACAAAGAAATAAAGAATGATCCTTCAGATAAACAATTGAAAGAACTACAGAAATTGATCAAAAACTCAGAAACTCTGAGCCAAAACATAAAAAACAAACTTAAACCTTCATACGCCCGTTGTGCGAGATTCTATGCTCTCCCTAAAATACATAAATCTGGAATTGCTTTCCGACCTATAGTAAGTAATATCGGCACAGCAGCATATAAGTTATCGAAGTTCTTATCATCAAAATTATCTATTTTGGCCATTCCCAACGAAACATCTGTGAAAAATTCCATTGAGTTTACCAATCGACTCAAGCTACATCCCTACATAGATCAACTAATGTTATCCTTGGATGTGGTATCTATGTTCACCAATGTTCCATTAAAAGGAGCTCTGGAATCCCTAAAATCAAGTCTTGTAGAGCATCATTACAGCCAACCTGAAGTTCAGTTAATAACAAGACTAGTGGACATTTGCATAAAACAGAACAGTTTTACTTTTCGTGGAACGTTTTATGAACAGACAGAAGGTCTAGTCATGGGCAGCCCACTGTCACCTATATAATGTGAAATCTACATGCGTCGATTTGAAGAAAACTTTTCAAACTGGTGAAATTTGACTTATGCATAAGATATGTAGATGATACTTTCGTTCTATGGAAGATAAAACATTCTGAAATTCCGGAATTTGTCAAACTTATAAATTCCATTGATCCTCACATTCAATTCAGCTACGAAACTGAAAATAACGGATGCCTACCATTCCTTGACATCCTGGTAACTCGCTTAAATGGATCTCTCGCAACCACGATTTATCGGAAGCCTTTCGCTATTTTTTCACCTCCACATGCCAAGTCTAATCACCCTTATCAACAAAAACTCAGTGCCTTTTAAAGTTGCGTATATCGCGCAATACATATATGTTCAGATAAGGACAGTTTGGAAAAATAACTGTATTTTCTTAAACGTGTTGCAGTACAGCGAGGATACAACACTTCCATTATAGACAAGGCTCTGACAAAATTCCGAAAACCGAAGCCCACCTCCACATAAACTCCTATGATGGGCCCATTGCGAGAGAATTTTGCCATTATTCCATTTTCCGGTGACATTGCCTTCAAAATTACAAACAATTCTCAAAACCTTTAATTTTAAGGGGATTCTTAAACCCATAAACAAAATGAGATTTTTAGGATCAAAGGACTGTGTTGAAGACAAAAAATCGTGGGGAATTTATCAAATTCCATGTGAATGTGACGCTTCGTATATAGGACATACCCGTAGAGCCTTGCGTTTTCGATTGAAGGAGCACAAGACCTACATTCGGAATTGTGACCTAAAGAAGTCATCGATGGCTAAACACTGTTACGAAAAGGACCATAAATTTCTCTTTGACGAAGCAAAACTTATGATAAGCCAGATTCAACCTCCAAACTTGATAGTTAGGAAGCTTTTCATATATATCAGAAGTCTTCGCAACTTGTTAATGACATGGCATAAACGCCATTTCTATCAAACGCGTGGAAGCATCTAACCAAAACACGTGATTGAAAACACCATTTATGATGGCATATACAATTTGAATATTTATGTGCCATTCGTCCTGCTGACGCTAGGTGAACACTCAGCGAAACCATGGTCGGCTTGAAAAAATAAACATTTGTGACAACTACGTTGTATTATCTTAATCTATAGAGCTGAGCTGTGTTGGACCTCAAGCTATGATGCTCACAGTGTTCGCGTCTTCCTGGCTAAGAAATCAATTACCAAATCGGATCATCAACCCTAATCACCTGACTTAGCCCCTTGTGATTACTGGATCTGCCCAATAATAACAACTGCCATGAAAGGACGAATATTTTCCTACGTTCAGGAATAACGTGACAAAGGAACCCAAGAGTATTCCAGAAACCCAGTTCCCGGTATTTTTCCCTAGAAAATCAGAAAAAAATACCTGGAACATGGAAATATATTATAGAAATAAATGGTGTAGGGTGGGGTGAACATTTAATTTTAAGTTCATATTACAATTTGTCATTTACTTTTTTAATAAGGGATTTCCAAACGTTATGTAACTCATAGGGAACATGTTCATTACAGCACTGCTCACCAGAGGTCTCTATATACACACTTTCTGCAATTAAAAGGCCCCAAGTTTACTAGGAGTATTAATTATTCTTACATTACTGCAGTCGCGATTAAGATCATCTTGTACAACATATTTGGCTAGGGATGTACAATACATGCCTCTTTTAATATTGTATTTATGTTCTTTAATTCGTAATTCAATATTACGTTTTGTAGAACCCACATAATTAGAGGCTGCTTGTCCTGCGGTTGCCTTAACCAGCGGGATATTGTTAATGCCCCACTGTCCCACTTTGCTGTTCTGTTCACGATCCTTACGAACTACTGAAAATAAGTTTCGTGTTAGTAAACCAAATTTCAAGCCATATGGTTTACATAGTTGTGTTAAGGCTCTCGTTAAATGTGGATTATATTGCATAGAGCCAACATATATGGAATTGCAGTTGGAGTGTCTTAACAGGGTAGTATGTAGGACATATTTGACTTTGCCAAACACTTGCCTAATCAGATATTTAGGGAACTCATAGTGCTCAGCAAAACCAAAAATGTAGTTAACTTCTTGCTGAAATGATTCAGTAGTTGATGAATGTGAGTCAGCTCTTCTAAACAAATAGAATAATGCTGTCAACTTATGTTGTTTAGGGTGTGATGAATAATAAGGTATTAAAACAGTTGTATGACAGCGTTTTCTATACATACATGTGGTAATGCAATTAAGGCTATAGTCCTTACGAATAAGAATATCCAAGTAAGGTAAGCAGATATTAGCTTCAAATTCTATCGTGAGCCTGATAGTTGGGAACATGGATGGTAGTTCGTTGGCGAATAAGTATAAATCATCCCGGTTGTGAGGCCATGCAACCAGGATGTCGTCAACGTACCTTAAATAAAGCAACGGACGGGGAGGTAAAGAACTAAGGACCTGATTTTCAATGTGCTGTAACAAAATTTCAGCTAGAACAGCAGACAGGGGGAACCCATTGCGGAGCCCTCCAACTGTTGATAAATGCAGTCTTTAAATTTGAAATATGAACGTTTCTTAACAAGACGAAGTGCGTTCATAATAGCATTAATTTCTGAACTCCGGATATGGGAATCAGCAAGTTTTTCCTCAATAATCTGATGTGTGTCCTCAACAGGTATATTAGACCACATCAAGATATGAGACCACATCAAGATATGCCAAAATGAAAGTCTGCGATTGTGGCTGAAGAGATCGCAGTCTTTCTATAGCCTTTGTGGAACTTTTAATAGAATAAAGTGAATCCACAGTATAAGTGGCTAGATATTGGGCCAAGGCTTTTTCTAAGAGTCTGGTGGGGCTAACATAGCCTGACACCAGAGGACGAATAGGAAAATTCTCTTTATGCAATTTAACTCGTCCGAACATATCAGGTACACGATAGCCAGAGGGAGGGGAGAATGCATGTAAAAAACCTTAAGGAAAAGAATAAGCCTTTTTTAGTCTTTGAAGAGCCGCAACTGTGGCCTGATTAGGATCACTTTGAATGGTTTTGTGTGGAATAGTGTTAATAACCTCATGCATTTTTTAACATCGTCACAATTATTCAGTAGCGCAATCTGATTAGATTTGTCTGCAAGTACAATAGACAAGTCATTATTGTTTTTGAGTTCAACTAATTGTCTTTGCTCTTGAATAAGATCAGGTTGTGGGATAGGGTAACAAGAGTCATGTTGTTAGGTATGGGCCATTATCACTCTGACGTAATCTTTATGCTGTTTAGGAATGCATTTAACTATGATTTCCACCTGGGTAATAGTGTTCAGTATGGATCCTTTCGTTGGTTATTTTAGGCCTTGGTTTGCAGACTGTTAACTACAATATTACTGAGATTTTTAAACTTTGTTAGAGCTGGGTGCTCCGGGCCACCATGGTAGGTACGACGGTTCTCAGTTTATTTTCCAACACTTTTGTCGACCAACATACACAGTTTTTTTATATGGGTGCAAGTCAGTTGTTTGATATGGGTGCAAGACAATTTCATTCCTTAAATTAGCAGAAGTAATGGTGAGCCCCTGATCTACAATAGCAGGGTGTTCATTTTTGACAAAGCTTAGGCAGCAAAGTATCACTTACGGTTTATAAGATCCAATAAACCTCTTTTGTTGCGTATAACCCTTGATAGCCTTTAATTTCGGCAATCCTGAGTATTCTATTGTCACGCCATGAAAGTCCTTGAGTATGGATTTGCAGAAATCGTGGAATCACTCCCAAGTCCCTACAATATAAGAGAAAATATAAGTTGGTTTCCTCCTTGGCCAAGCTGAGACGCAAGTTTCTAAAAGTAGATACTGCTGCTTTCCACATGCTTATGTGAATTTGAATGCTGAATAATTATAATTATGCGTACAATGTATAACGAAGTGAATTTCTCCGTCATTTTTATCCGCGCCAGGATTCGAACCCGGGTTCACTCATTCCGGAATAAGTTGCTCTACCAATTGAGCTACGCGGACATTTTATTCTGATTCCTATCTGCCTTTCTGTCGTGTGCGTCCTTCTAGCAGGTACGTCACATCTCCTGGTACGTTACATCATCTCCCCCTTATTTTTATTTTTTATTTTTTTTTCGAAGTGCTGGAGAAGGGATTCTCTGATTTTTCCTATCTCGCGGTGTGGAAATAACATCACACCATGCGAGATTTTGAACGGCCGGGTCATCCGGATAGTTCGGGCGCCATTATAACGAAGTAAATTTCTCCGTCATTTTTATCCGCGCCAGGATTCGAACCCGGGTCCACTCATTCCGGAATAAGTTGCTCTACCAATTGAGCTACGCGGACATTTTATTCTGATTCCTATCTGCCTTTATGTCGTGTGCGTCCTTCTAGCAGGTACGTCACATCTCCTGGTACGTTACAAATGGTCAACAAATATTGAAGACTCGTGTGGCATTAATCACTGAGCCGCCCCGGTGGCGCAGTGGTCTAAGGCGTTGGCCTCTGATCATTCGTCCGTAAGGGGTCCGGGTTCGAATCCCGGTCAGGCATGGGTGTTGTGTTTGTCTTACGGCACTGGCTCTCTCCCTTCCCTGGAACCAGTGACACTAAATTAGGGACGGGCGACTGCTTATAGCCCATTGAGTTGCTCACGGTGGTCGTTAAACCTCCAATCGAAAAAAAAAAATTAATCACTGAAACGATTAAAGTTTTCCTTCTTTAGCAGGATTTAATGATCAAAAGATGAGAAATATATACATTTAAATAATTAACACTATTCCACACAAAACCATTCAAGGTGATCCTAGTCAGGCCACAGTTTCGGCTCTTCAAAGACTAAAAAAACTGATTCTTTTCCTGAAGTTCCTTTACATGCATTCACTCCTCCCCCGGCTATCGTGTACCGGATATGTTCGGATGGGTTAAATTGCATAAAGAGAATTTTCCCATTCGTCCTCTGGTGTCAGGCTATGTTAGCCCCACCAGACCCTTGGAAAAAGCCTTGTCCCAATATCTAGCCACTTATACTGTGGATTAACTTTATTCTATTAAAAGTCCCACAAATGCTATAAAAAGACTGCGATCGCTTCAGCCACAATCGCAGACTTTCATTTTGGCGTCTCTTGATGTGGTCTCATTGTACCCTAATATACCTGTTGAGGACACACATCAGATTATTGAGGAAAAACTTGCTGATTCCCATATCCCGAGTTCAGAAATTAATGCTATTATGAACGCACTTCGTCTTGTTAAGAAACGTTCATATTTCAAATTTAAACACAGCATTTATCAACAGTTGGAGGGCTCCGCAATGGGTTCCCCCTTGTCTGCTGTTCTAGCTGAAATTTTGTTACAGCACATTGAAAATCGGGTCTTTAATTATTTCCCTCACCATCCGTTGCTTTATTTAAGGTACGTTGATGACATCCTGGTTGCATGGCCTCACAACCAGGATGATTTGTACTTATTCGCCAACGAACTATCATCCATGTTCCCAACTATTAGGCTCACGATAGAATTTGAAGCTAATATCTGCTTACCTTTCTTTGGATATTCTTATTCGTAAGGACTATAGCCTTAATTGCATTACCACATGTATGTATAGAAAACCCTGTCATACACCTGTTTTAATACCTTATTATTCATCACACCCTAAACAACATAAGTTGACAGCATTATTCTATTTGTTTAGAAGAGCTCACTCACATTCATCAACTACTGAATCATTTCAGCAAGAAGTTAACTACATTTTTGGTTTAGCTGAGCACTATGAGTTCCCTAAATATCTGATTAGGCAAGTGTTTGGCAAGGTCAAATATGCCCTGCATGCTACCCTGTTAAGAAACTCCAACTGCAATTCCATATATGTTGGTTCTATGCAATATAATCCACATTTAACGAGAGCCTTAACACAACTACGCAAACCATATGGCTTGAAATTTGCTTCATTTTCAAGCCATATGGTTTTTCAGTAGTTCGTAAGGATCGTGAACAGAACAGCAAAATGGGACAGTGGCGTATTTACAATTTCCCGCTGGTTAAGGCAACTACAGGACAAGCAGCCTCTAATTATGTGGGTTCTACAAAACGTAATATTGAATTACGAATTGAGGAACATAAATACAATATTAAAAGAGACATGTATTGTACATCCCTAGCCAAATCTGTTATACAAGATGATCTTAATCGCGAGTGGAGTAATGTAAGAATAATTAATACTCCTAGTAAACCTGGTGACCTTTTAATTGCAGAAAGTGTATATATAGAGGCTTCCCGTGAGCAATGTTGTAATGAACATGCCCCCTATGAGTTACATAACGTTTGGAAATCCCTTATTAAAACAGTAAATTACAAATTGTAATATAAACTTAAAATTGAATGTTCACCCCACCCTACACCATTTATTTCTGTAATATATTTCCATGATTTCTTCACAGACCATTGGGCCAACAGAATACGCAACATTTTGGCGCATGTAGATCACTATTGGCTAATAACTTACCATGCTTCCCACAATGCAATGATCTATATTATACACTGCTGGCCACCCAAAATGCAACACCAAGAAAGAAGCACCCGATTGGCCTGAAATTCGAAAGCATGCGTCGCACGCGAGAGGACATGCAAACGATTAGCATTGCAGGGCATATGCAAATCATATGCGCCTGGCACGCTACCGAGAAGCACTATAAGAAGGGTGCACAGAAGGCGGGGTGTAAGTAGTGGAAGTGTGTTGTGCTACCGGACCTGTGCTGTGTAAGCATCCTGATGCCTCGTCGCTGAATACGGCAGTCATTCCAGCACGTTTCAGAGTTCGACAGAGGACGAACAGTGGCTTATCGCGACAGCGGTTTATCGTACCGAGACATCGGCGCCCGTGTGGGCCCACATCCAGCCACAGTGATTAGTGTATGGATTCGGTAGGTGCAGGAGGGACGGACCGACCGACGTGAGTGATTGTCGCAGCAGCGGCACACCACCGAACTTGAGGACCGGCATGTTGTGCGGCGGGCATTGACGGCTCATACCGCCACAGCACGAACGTTAGCGCAGGAATTAGGGTATGTTGCGCAACGACCTGTATCAACACGTACCGTTCGACGTCGTCTGCAGGAGCTGGGACTTGTCGCACGGCGCCCATTGCTCTGATTACCATTGACGTTACACCACCAGCGAGTGCGGCGGCAGTGGGCCGTTGAACGCCGCACTTGGACTACGGAATGGCACGACATTGTCTTCTCCAACGAATCCCGCTTCTGCCTGCAATACCACGATGGTCAGATCCGCGTGTGGCGGCACCGCGGTGAGAGACTGTATGAAGCCTGCATTATGCATAGCCATACCGGTCCGTTTCCTGGCGTTATGGTTTGGGGCGCAATTGGATATGACACCCGCACCCCTCTGGTACGCATCGCCGGTACACTCAACAGCCACCGATACATCTGCGACGTTTTGGAGCCTGTAGTCCTGCCTTACTTGCAGGACATGCCAGCGGCCACGTTTCAACAGGACAATGCGCGCCCGCACGCGGCATGCATCGTGCAACAATTCTTCACGGCCCACCAGGTGTCACTGCTGCCGTGGCCCGCCTGTTCTCCCGATATGTCGCCCATCGAACACGTCTGATCGCTGATCGGTAACCGAGTGGCCCGGCCAGCTGAACCCGCGGCTACGCCTGACGAACTGTGGCAACGTGTGGAAGCAGCCTGGACCGACGTACCCCAAGCCCACATCCAAAGCCTCTTTCGTTCGACGCCGCGGCGTGTAGCGGCCGTTATTGCCAACCACGGGGGCCACACGAACTATTGATGTCTGCGTGTTCCGCAAGTCGCACGGGCCTGTAAGCTCAATCATTTCATCCTTGTATCTGTTGTTATGTGTCCAGTAAATCTTGCTTTGCTATCTCATATCCTTCTTGGTGTTGCCTTTTGTGTGGCCAGCAGCGTATATAGATTAAATGTGTCTCTATTTATTACATCTGAAGAAGACGCAGCCGCTGCCTCGAAAGTGCTCGTGGTTTTTAATTGTATATATTTCTCATCTTTTAAACATTAAATCGTTCTAAAGACGGAAAACTTTCATCGTTTCATTGGAATTAATACAGACATTTAACGTGGACCAGGAACATCAAACAACGATCTTCGCTCTTTCCACGTTTGTAAGTGAGTCACGGAAAAATTCTCATTGGCCGCCACCGGGAGTCGAACCCAGGGTCTTCCAGTTACGCGCCGGATATGCTTCCGCTACACCACAGCGGCTTCGAATTCCTCCAGACTCACACACGCTAACAGTTAGCGTGTGAGTCTGGAGGAATTCGCGTAACTGGAAGAACCTGATTTCGACTCCCGGTGGTGGCCAATGAGAATTTTTCCGTGACTCACTTATAAACGTGGAAAGAGCGAAGATCTTTGTTTGAGGTTTCAGTGGAACTCAAGAGTATCCCACAAACAAGGTTCCAGGTATTTTCCCACCAATGGCAAGAATGTCTACCTAAATGCATATAAACTATCTACCAACAAGTAATTGGACACCCCTGCAATCCGCGATATCTGCTGTCCTGATACACGTCACGGCCGCCGCCGTTAAATATCGTGTAGGAAACAACAATGCAACCAGTCGCATGCAAGATGCCACGCAGTTTGGAGCTCTCTGATTTCGAGAAAGGTGTAATCGTCGGGTATCACAGAAATGGCCGATCCATACGTGACACATCCAGCGAGTTGAAGTACCCAAAATCGACAGTGGCCTACGTGATTGGCAAGTGAAAGATGAGAGGTGACTGTCGGAATGTGCCCCGACATGGCAGATTCACAAAACTGGGAGTTAGAGACCGACGGGTGCTGGCCAGAGAAATTCGGAAGAACCGCACCAAATCGATAGACCAAATCCGCGAGGTGTTTCAATAGGCATCCGAGAGTGTTCTTTTGATGAATCCTATCCGTAAGGAAGCCCATCTGCTCGGTTATCATGGACGTGCTACCGCCCACAAGCCTTTGATCACCAAGTCCAATAGCGCTGCTCGGCTAACGTGGTGCAAAGAACGTCGACAGTGGACCGTTGAACAGTGGAAACAGGTTCTCTGAAGCGACGAATCAAGGTTCACCTTCTACCGTTTGGATGGCAGGGTCTGGGTTTGGCGTCTGCCTGGAGAACGCCTCCTGCCGGAATGTATTGTGCCAACTGTGAAGTTCGGCGGCGGTGGAAATATGCTATGGGGATGTTTCTCCTGGTATGGCCCGGGACCCTTGGTCGCAATTCCTGGTAGACTGAACTCCGAGACCTACTGCACCATTTTGGATGACCATGCGCTTCCTACGTCGTGGCAGTTTTACGGGATGGACCCATGTTACTTTCAGGATGACAATGCCAGCTGTCATGTTGCGAGGTCCACCATGGCTTGGTATGGTGACGATGGGGTTAATCGAATGGACTGGCCTGCTCAGAGCCCGGACCTTAACCCTATCGAGCACCTCTGGGACGAGTTGGAGCGTCGACTTAAGGTGTGCCCCCACCGTCCAAAATCGGTGAAGGAACTGTCCTGTCTTCTCCAAGCCGAGTGGAAGAAAATACTGCTAGCCGTCGTACAACGCCTGGTTGAGAGTATGCCCCGGAGGCTCGCAGCTGTAATCGCCGCTCGTGGAGGCTCCACCAACTATTGAAGGTGTATAAACTTCGTTTTCCTTTGCTATAATAGGTGTCCAATTACTTGTTGGTAGATAGTGTAGCTGAGGAATGGGTATACGTCGAAGGTGACAATAGCCTGTAGCACACATTTTTTCAGAGGTGCATTCCGGGAATTAAATTCTCACACCTGATGAAAATGATTACACATTTTGTTTCGATTTGTTTAAGCCCGCTTTAACAGTTTAGTGGGCAGAAACAGAACACCGCAGCTATGCATTATTTGCGCACTTTCCAATTTTTAGAGTGTTAGCTTTGAAAAAAAGAAAAAAAAATGTGTTTGTCCAATTCTAATAATGGTTGCATAGTTATGATCTTCCCTCAATGGAAAAGTTTAAAAGACCATTTCCTTCTGGACAATTAGAATATCTTTTATGTAGTTACAAATGTCATGGGTGAAAAAACATAGAAAGGGAAGAATACATCAAAGAATATAAAGGCGTAGGAAATCCATTTAATGCAATTGTGTAAATAAAAACTACGTTTTCAATTACTTTTAAATGCCGCCACTCAACAGGAGGAGCAATGCTCCCATTGGGAAATCCGCGAATTCTGTGTTATCACAGTACGATTTCTCAAACATTTACCATTAAAGCCGGAAGAAATATATTCCTGAAAAGAACTATGTTTCGTGCCGTGCCTCTCTTTGTTTGCATTCATTGAGTTTGTTTCATTCGGAAGCGTAACAGTGGCAACATGAAACAGGAAAGATCTGGAATGCGCAATTAACCATGGATGAAAAAACATGATCATCAGTTGATTCTAAGCTTAAGAGGGATTATGATTTTGCACAACAGCAAAGATCAAAAACGAAAACAGAAAAGAATCACGAAGAGACATGAAAAAACTCTTACAGCTTTTCTGAGAAAAGGAATTCTTTGAGGGGAAAAAATTAATAAAAAAAAATAAGGGCTCAACCCTTAATTCTAAAATATGTAATCCCTTTCACAAAGCAAATATTTACTTACTCTGCTCTCGTTGGGCGCTTTTTTTCTCTTTTTCACAGAAAACCCGTTAATGATTTATTCTGATCTTTTTCTCCCTCTTTTGAGTTTGCTTTTGTCTAACGTTTCGAAGAGTTTTTGCTAAATTTAGAAAACTATAAATCCCCTGAAATTATGAACTGTAAGCAGAAAGATAATTGCGATTTCTTAGAGCGTAACGGATCTCCAGCTTCGGTAATTAGACAGGTATGTATCGTGCTTATTTAAAGTGGTGACCTTTTTGCTACTTTAAGGTCATAATTGTTTTTACAGTGTTGTAAATTAACCCTTTAAACAGCCTATCTACCTGAACTAAATGGCGTGCAAAATTTTATCTGCTGCTCAAACAGAAATGTTCACATAGCGGCTGGCTTTTACGGAAGTTACGGTAAAACAATTCCTAACACCTCCCGCCCTTTTTATCTCAGCAGTAAAAACCATAAACCTGCGTAAAATTCACAAATATCTTGATGACCGGGATAGAATCTGTGCCTTTACGCTCAGGTGCCAGTGGTTCTAACCGACTAAACCACACCGACGGAATACATCGCTGCAGAATTGTCGTCTTGACACGTGTTTCATCTGTCATACGTCAACCTGTTACTAGTGACAAGAGGTCCATCTGGTCCTTTATTGTCTGCTCCTTTGCCAGTGGTTCTAACCGAGTAAACTACACAGACGGAATACATAGCTGCAGAATTGTTGTCTTGACATGTGTTTCACCTCTGTCGTACGTCAACCTGTTACTAGTGACAAGAGGTCCATTCTATTCCTTTATTGTCTGCTCCTTTGCCAGGTCCATTCTGGTCCTTTATTGTCTGCTCCTTTGCTAGGTCCATTCTGGTCCTTTATTGTCTGCTCCTTTGCCAGGTCCATTCTGGTCCTTTATTGTCTGCTCCTTTGCCAGGTCCATTCTGGTCCTTTATTGTCTGCTCCCTTGCCAGGTCCATTCTGGTCCTTTATTGTCTGCTTCTTTGCCAGGTCCATTCTGGTCCTTTATTGTCTGCTCCTTTGCTAGGTCCATTCTGGTCCTTTATTGTCTGATCCTTTGCCAGGTCCATTCTGGTCCTTTATTTTCTGCTCCTTTGCCAGGTCTATGGGTGTACTGGTATCCCCCGGAACCCCGTAGTGCGGGAAGGACTCACGACTAGGAGGGTTTCTAGCCTCAGCAGAAGGATTTTTCAAACATTTTGCGGAAACTTCATGTGAAACTGGTTAAAGAAATTGCCAGGGTTTTTTTGACGGCAGATTTGATTGAAGTATTAAAAAGAAAAGCAGTTTTTTTTTCTCAATAAATGAGTAAAATCTTCAAGAAATCGTGCTCGCTTTAGTTTATAAAAACTGGGAGACAGAAAGCAGCTACTCCAGAGGACTTTGAGGCCTATTTCCACAGCCATAGCGATAGCTCCTATACAGAGCCATAGCGATAGCTCTTATAATAACAAGAGAATGTGAGTGAAATATGAGTTGAATAAATGAAATTTTTATATCAATGGAGATAAGGCGCTACACACGTGTATTGCACTTGTTTGCACGTAACTGCGCATCCTTCAGAATATAAGATGAAATGTCTTCTTCGCGGGAACGAAAAAAACAGAGACCTCTATCATTTTTTTTACATGTAACAGAGTCAAAGGGAAAGACTTTTACTATGTGCAAAACATTGTGTCATTATGTAAAATTTGTTTTTTTATATTCAAGAGTAAATAATTTAAGTAATTTTACTCTTTTTTTTTCACAGTTCTAAATACTTTTATTTTCTTACTTATGCTCTGTATTTTCGTATAAATCAGAAGAGGTCTCTAGATATTGTTACACGGCCGTTACACATTTTGCCTGTGTGACCGTGAGGCATTTTAAAGTGGCTGACCTCAGTTCTTTGAAAGAATAAAATTTGCATGATATCATGAACTCTGGTATAATTTTTTTGTAATATTTTGTATGGGTATAGAACTAAAGATATAATTTTAATCACAACATGCACATTTCTGTTATAAATTTACATTTCTGCAATAAAGTGTAACAATTTTGGTTTTACGAAAAATACCTGTACGTTCCAAAGAATTTGAATTATCAAAACACCCATAAAATCCATTTATTAACATGGAATTTAAAATTTTCAGTAATCGAGCGCAAAATAGATTTTCGCAAAACGGCCTCGAAGATATTATTTTTGCGTGGTGGCCCGAGTTTTTCAGGTATGCCACTGGCCAGATCATAGAGATACCGATGTTCTTAGGTTTAAAGACCGCAAATATATGCGAAAATATCAATTTAGCTAGAACACCAACATTAAGCTAATCTTGATTAACTACCGTACCTGATTCGTTTTAACTGAAACTCAGGATAGTTTAAAATTTACTGTTCTCAATTAAGCCTAGAAATCTCGCTTCAGGAATATTGGGTTGGTGCGAATGAAATGGCCGCGGGTGGCCTAGTGGGCAACGTTCATGACTGCCACAGAAAGGACCTCAGGTTCGATCCTGGGCTGGTGCGAACGCTTGATCCACTAAATACCTACCTAGCGTCGGATGGGCACGTTAAGCCGTCGGTCTCCGAGTACTGGCCCACCGGTAATAAATAAGGGCGTCTTCCTCCCCCCCCCCTTTCTACTTCGCTTCCGGGTCACTTTCCTATCGGGCACTCTAGCCTAAATCTCCTAGGTTCCTATTTCTAAGGGTTGCTTAAAACCTGAGGTCAGACACTCCTTTCCTAAAATGCTCTACATATGATCTGATCTGAAATGTCCGACGCGAACAAGCAGTGTAGACAGGCCCCCACCACAGAGGAATGGAACCGCCCACACGTGTTGCGGGTATTACGTCACAGAGTTACTATAAATAGCTAGCATGTGTGTGAAGAACAAGGTTCAGGCATGGTATGTTTGGACGTAATGTGGCTTGCAAAGAAAGCATGCAGACGTCGGATTTGACAGTCATCTTCCTGTATGAATTTAAACTGGGCCATTCTGCAAGAATTGCCGCTCGAAACGTTAACAAAGCGTTTGGGGAGAATACAGCTAACGAACGAACCATTCGGCGATGGTTTGTGAAGTTTCGAAGCGGAGATACGGACCTACAAAACAAAGCACGTGATCACTGACCTGTTGCTGTTTCTGACGATGTACTGTTACGTGTGGTTGAAGCGGACTCCCGAAAAACATGTCGTGAGATAGCGGCAGAGGTAGGTGTCCACCACACGACAGTTGTTCGACATCTGGCTGCGCTGGGTAAGGTCGAAAAACTGGACATGTGGCTGCCGCATGAGTTGACAACTGCCAACAAGACTAGGCATTTGGAAGTCTGCACGTCGCTGCTTGCCAGGAGTAAACAGGAACCTCTACTGCATCGAATCATCATTTGCGATGAGAAGTAGGTCCTTTATGATATTCGGAAACAACCTGCACAATGGTTAAGCAATGCACAGCGTGCTGGACGGCATCCTAAGACACCCATACACACCAAGAAGATGATGCTCCTTGTCGGACGTCCACAGCCGGGATAATTTATTGGAGTTTCTTGGCAAGAGGCCAAACCATCACTGCATAACGTTACTGTGCGGAGTTACACCAGATGTACCGGATATTTCTGCAGAAACAACCAGCTTTGGTCAACAGACATGATGTTCTTCTGCTCCAGGAAAACCGCCACCCTCATGTCGCACAATGAACGATGCTGACCCTAAGTGCCTTGGGCTATGAAGCACTGCCTCATCCTGTCTATTACCCGGATTTGTCTCCGACAGACTATCATCTGTTTGGTCGCCTAGATCACTTTCTGTCCGCGAAACAGTTCACGACAGACAACGAAGTTCAACGTGCAGTTGATGACTTCTTCGGGTCCCAGCCACAAGACTTTTTCGTTCCGGGATCATGGCATTGCCGGACAGATGGCGACTATGTGTCGATGCCGAGGGGATTCTTTTGCCTAGATAAGTTGTCCTACTTTTCCGTTCTCGCCGTCCACGTGTGCTGGTTCTTTGCCGGGCATTTCATTCGCACCAAGCCGATATATTTAGAGATTCAGTGAAGACAAACGGACTTACAGAAACTGCAACGTTTGTTCAATCCTTTAGGGCACTTTAAACAGTCATCATATTACTGTAACACGTAATACTATTCAAATATAACAGCCTTGGTAACGTATTGAAGCTGTAAGCTAGAAAAAATGTAACAATCAACTACTAACAAATTCGAGGCTCGAAAATGAGGGACTCAAATCTAGCAACTCCAAATGGTTAACGTGAAACAACGATTTTATGTAAATCAACTAGAAAGCATCGGACCACAGCTAGATGAAACGCAGCACAGCTCGTAAGCCATCCCAGCCAAAGTCAGCCTACATACATTGTAACATCGCTCTTATCTCCATATTTTTCATACGTCACTTAACCACCGACCACAATTCACGTTGCCAAAAAACATTCAGTCGAGCGAGAAAATATAGCGTTAAGTTAAAAACTACTTATGAAGAATGAACAAAAATTTACAAAGATGCAGGAACTAAAAAGGAAAATTATAATAGCGTATACATCACAAGAGACTAGTTTCTCTGACGCAAACATTATGTTAGTGTGGGAAAACAATTGACTCAAACACCTTCTCTCTCTCTCTCTCTCTCTCTCTCTCTCTCTCTTCTTAGGTTTGTCATTAGTTTTCATAGCCCTTTTATCAGTGCCAGCCATTCTCATAAATGGCCACTTTGAATATCAAAGCTAAGAGGAAAGCAACGGTTTCTGATGAGTAGGTTCACTCGTTCCAGCCGCGTTAGTCCCATTTCTTAAACAGTGAATATACCCGTCTAGTCTGGTTTCAGCCCATTTTTCTAGCTTCGAGTTAATTGCTTTCAGTCGGTCAGAGGTCTAAGACAAAGCGACAACTTCTGCCAAGAGATCTTCTGTGAGTTCGGGCAAAAGTTTAATAGACCGAGCCCATCCGACTCGGAAGTATGTCAGCCAGAGCCCGAATTTCATATTGAAAGATAGAGCCCGGGTCCAAATAAGCCCGAAAAATATGACTAACCTGTTTTGCCATTAATTAAAAAGCATCCCTTGTAGACTTCCACTTTCTTCACCTTTGCAATTAAACGATGTCTTTCTCAACTGGGAAATGGAGAAGGGACCTCTATCTGTTTCTGTAATATTGTTACGCGATTTTTGTTATTATTCGTTTCTTGCGGAAAGATCTTGAGGCGCTAAAAACCATGTACTTTGCTCAATAAAACAGGCAGAAAGCTGCTGCGTGGAGAAAGGGAGCAAAATTGTGTCGGCGTGCGATCTACTATGTAGTATCTATAGTTCTGGAAGAAGCTTTTCCTCTCCGCCGCGGATGGCTTGGAGGACAATGTTCGTGACTGCTACGGAGAGGTTTCGGTTCGATCCCAGGCCGGCACGAACGCTCGATCCCCTAAATATCCGCCATGCGTCCGATGGATACGTTAAGCCGTCGGATCCCGGTTATTTGCCCCCGCCTCGTTTATAAATAAAGGCTTCTTCCTCCCCATTTCTACCTCGCTTCCGTGTGACTTTCCTGTCAGGCGCTCTAGCTCACATCTCCTAGCTTCCTACTTCTAAGGGTTGTTTAAGTCCTGGTGTCAGATACTCCCTTCCCAAAATCTTCTACATATGATGATCGCATTTTCCTTCGCAGCAGAAACCCACTCACACGTGGCATATGGCATTTTCCTACCAGTGCCCAGAATAAGTAGCCCTCCCGAGTCCCCAATCGCCGCCTAGTTGTCAAAGAATTCCCTTTGTTAACCAGAAAATGTAAGAAAAGTCTTGTATGCGAAAACATGCAAAATTATATCAATAAAAAAAAGAAAATTATCTTTCTCTGCCTCAGAGACCGAGCCCACCAGAACCTGAACTGTTGTAAATATTATGCGGCCCTAGCCCGCCAGAGCCCGGTTTGTCCCGTCTCAGCACTGCAAGAGATACATTCTTGCAGTGCAGGCAAACGTTCTCTAAAGCATATGCAAAGAATTTCCGGCATCACGGAACACTACTAACACTCGGAAGATATGCCTGGCACCCACCATGCGAAGTAACTGAAGCTGATGAAAAACTAACTGTGACACTATACATCCTTCTTGTCGAGATACAGTATCGATAGCTCTGTTGCGGTTGTTTTGTTGACAAGCGGCTTCTGTTACCTCGTGTTTCAAGTTATTTTCTTACACGTAATTGTTTAAACAGTCCTTTCATGCAGTCTTCTCCTTCTCCGCTATCCAGAAAGATCTATTCTGTCTATTCTTTTACGTCCTACATGTCCTTCTCTCCTTTAAGTATGACCATACCAGCTCAGTCTCTTAATTTGTACATTTTTTCGGAACCTCTTTCAATATTTGTTGCCGTTTTCCTGTTATTCTTACTTCTTCCCATTCTGGTGGTGCCACACGCCCTTTTCTGTACGGGGGAATGTCTCAAGATTTTTGGAGAGTGACGTGTCTCTCATCGCTTCCAAGTTTTCACAAGGTTTTGAAGCTTGTTCTTTTTCTATGTTCAGTTCCATAAACGTTTTTGATACACTTTTTCATCCTCTTCGAAAGGGGTGAGAGATTATTTTATTTATTTTGGGTGTTACAAATTGTATCAGCCCGTTTGTTTACTTTTGAATAATGGCGACTTCCGATGATGCTAACCCTAACGTGACTCCAGAGGAACCGCGAAGCTATTTTAATTTCTTTGCGTCAAGCGCGCGCTCCGCGAAGTCTGCGTCTCTTGCTACGTATGTAAATGAGAACACTTCTTCTTCTACAGGCTCTCGAGAGCTGTCCTCAACGAAGCCACTGAATGCATCTCGCCCACAACAAACCCCTTTGCGGAGGCGGTTCAACGCACTTTACGATTAACAGCATTTGCTCCTCCTGTAGTTCTACCTGATTTAGTCGTCCCTGAGATTCTCAGGGTTAATGGTAGTCTGCAAATTCGGTTCATCAAATTATTGTCGGAAGGCCAAGAACTCAGTACAGCTATACAACGTAGCTTATACACCGAGTGGCTACTTTATTATGACCACCTGACAGGTTTAATCAAATGAGCTATGGCTGCACGCTGTTGCCGCCAGAGGGTGAGGCTAGTATAAAAAGGGAAAGCTTAGTGCTTGCGACAATAGTAAAAGTGATTTTTGCGTGACGAGATGAGTAAAAAATGCGATTTGACGGGCTTTCAACGTCGAATGTTTGTAGGAGCTCGGAGCCATGGAGCGAGTATCGCCGAAACCGCCGCATTCGTGAAATGTTCCAGAGCAGCTGTTGTTACAGTGTTTAAAGACTGGACTGTCAGCCAAAAAACTGGGTCGCTACGTGAAACGTGTGGTCGTCATCAACTAGTGACTGCTCGGGCGGAACGGAGAGGCGTCCAAACTGGTAACAGACAACAGAAGGACGACAGTGCACCAAATTATAGACCATCTTAACCAAGAATCCCCTCGAATGATCTCTGCACGCACTATTCGCCGTACACTGCATCGGATGGGATATGGCAGCCGAAGGCCTGTTCGAACACCTTTGCTGTCTGCAGTTAACAAGAGAAAACATCTCCAGTTCGCACAGGAGCACAAGGATTGGGAAGTTGATAATTGGAAAACAAATTATGTGGTATGATGAATCACGTTTTCAGTTGCACCATGCCGTTGGCCGAGTGAGAATTTTGCGGAAACAGCACGAAAGCATGAACCCCAAATGCATTGCTACAACCCTCCAAGCTAATGGAGGTAACGTTCTGGTTTGGGGAATGTTTTCCTCGCATGCTTTGGGCCCTTTAATTCGTGTTGATCAACGTCTGACTGGCACATCATGAATAAACATCGTTGCTGACCAAGTGTATCTTGTCATGTGGATGGTTTATCCCAGTGGCGATGGCTACTTTCAACACGATAATGCGTTCTGCCATAGTGCTCGTATTGTACAGGATTGGTTTCAGGAACATGCCGGTGAGTTTACTTTGCTTAGATGGCCCCCACAATTTCCAGATCTCAACCCCATTGAAAATGTGTGGGATGAAGTTGAACGAGCCATCAGAAAGCTGGATCCACAACCCTGCAATCTCACACTCCTGGAAAGAGCTATTCATCAAGCATGGTCTCAGATTCCACAAACCACTTAACATCTCCTGGAGTCCATGCCACGAAGAATCGACGCGGTATTAAACGCAAAATGTGGCCCCCCAACGAAGTACTGAGGGGGTGGTCATAATAAAGTGGCCACTAAGTGTATTTTCCTTCGTTGAGAGAAACGCCTCTCTACGTCTATGTGGACGCTGTTGAGAAAATTGTTCCGAAGCAAAGCATTGCTAACACTGCTCGTGCCAACAGGGGAATTGTCATTCATTTTGTAACCACGGAAGCGGTAAAACGTGTCCTTGCTCACGGTGTTGACATCAATAACATTCATGTGAACCCCACTCCGCTTTTTCAACGTCCTATTACTGTTACCCTAGCGCCTCCCCCCCTTCTGGAAATTCCAGGCTCTTGATTAATTGCTACTCTCTCAACTCTTGGCAAGATTGTGGGGCCACTCATCTCACCTTACGCTTTTGTTAAGGGGTTCTGACGACAATACAGAATTATTTTTCCGTCAAAACAAGCCATTTCTTAGCGTCCAAAAACAATCATTCTTCGTTCAGAAACTAGAGAATATTCTTTCGACCTCTATGTCGGCGTTCAGTGTTTTGACTGCAAGGGTAAAGGGCATTTAGTTTCTGAATGCCCACATCGTAAAAACGACACAGACGACACTGTTCAAACAATGTTCTCCAATGCTGAGGCTTTTCATCTTCTCCACCTCAAAGTTTTGTGCTTCCTCCTGTCTCTGCATCTGAAAATTCTCTTACAGCATATTCGAAACGAAACAACCCCTTAAATTCGCCGGCTTATTCACTTTCTCCTCCTCGGCAAACTGGCAAACAACTCGAATCTTCTTTTCTGCAACCATCTCTGAAACAACAACTAGAATCTCCTCTTCCACTTGAGGTTTTGGAAAATCTAGAACATTTTCGACCCCTCTCAGTTTGTGAGAAAACTGATAAAATGGACACCACCGAACTCTCTGATGAAAATGGTCGACCAGATATCCCACCTGCTAATACTAAAACTGTCATACAATCGAGGAAAAGACCAAGCGATGACGGAAAACAAAGGCATAAGATGCAACCTAACAGAAAATCGTCGCCCAAATCTTCTTAGGACAATTTTTTTCTTTCCAGTACGCTTTCGGCATTCCTTCGGCGCCAGAATCTGGCGAGGCCGCCACTGAAAAGCCTGAAGAGATCGTCGTAGTTAACAGGACTGACACTAGTGATGCTTCTTGGGCGGACACTGTACACTCCACATTTATTTGCTCGTCCGCTGAAGACTTCCGTTTTCTCTCGAAATGTGATGTTCCAGAAGGTCCATTGACAGAACTTCTGCGTCTTCTTAGCCTTCCACTGCATTCGAAGATCAAATATCAGCCCTTGATACTTGCTAACATGCATGTTCTTCCGCACGTTGTCTATCAGTTACAAACCATGGCCGAGTTTCTTGCTAGCGCTGCTAAAAATGTCACAGCACGCAACCTCCGATTTCGCCTGGAAAAACAGATCACCACCCTACATCAGCTTGCAGATGTAGGTGTGCAACCATCTCACGATGTCTCAGCTGATCATTGCTTGCTTCAACTGCAGATGATTCGCTTATCAACTGGCAAATTCTCTCGTCTATGGAAATTTAATTTCAGTCAACGAGGATGTACTGGCCATACAAGAGAGGAATTGCCTTCCAACCACAGACTTCGTTAAATAGCGCCATTGGCCATACTCCTTTCATCATAATGTTTGTATTTACCCTTCCTCAGGACTAGCCTTGGCTTTTCACAATCACACGGATCACGTGATCTCTGATATAACTGAAATCGACACGGCATCAGGACTTCTGAACTTCCAATTCAGGATTTTTAGTGAACAATTTCATCTTTTCAATATTTATGTTCTTCCCACCCATCACGAAACACTTTCTTTTCTTGCGCAACTGTCTTACGATCTCCGTTCAGTTCCCACGTCTGAAGCTTTAATAAATTGTGGCGATTTTAATTGCACGATCGATCCAACGCTGAATCGTGTCAACTCTCGAGAATATCGTCAAACAGTTGTTGCAACTCTCTAGGAAATGATACAGCAGTCTGACCTTTTAGACGCTTTCCGAATTACACTGACGGAAAAAAATCCCAACACCAAGAAGGGGTTGTGTTAGATAAATGACAGTTGGTAGGCGGTGAGAGTACATCTGTAAGATGACGTCATTGCAAATTTCGTGCTCGGCGCATACGTGTGGCGCTAGTAGCGCCCCTCGGAACATGCAAAGCAGGTTTGCTGTAAATACGCGCTGTAACGTTCGTGAGCGTTAGTTATCGTTGAGATTCGACGTAGGGTGTTGATGTTAGTCAACAATGCCTTTAAGAAGACGAAGAAGCTATTATCAACAGCTCACGGAGTTTGAACGAGGTCGTGTAATAGGGCTACGAGAAAGTGGATCTTCTTTCCGCAATATTGCAAAACGACTTGGCAGGAATGTAGCCACTGTGCACGATTGTTGGCAGTGGTGGTAAAGGGAAGGTACTGCCTCAAGAAGACCGGGTTCCGACCGGCCACGTGGCACTACTGACAGGGAAGACCGCCGTATACGGTGTATGGCCGTGGCGCATCGTACCGCATCTGCGCCAGCAATTCGAGTTGCAGTTGCCACCACAGTGACACAACGAACTGTTACAAATCGGTTACTTGAAGGACAGCTCCGAGCCAGACGCCCTGTAGCGTGCATTCCACTTACTCCAAACCACTGCCGTTTGCGACGTCAGTGGTGTCAAGCTAGAGCTCATTGGAGGACGGAGTGGAGATCTGCTGTGTTTTCTGATGAAAGCCGGTTCTGCCTGGGCGCCAGTGATGGCCGTGTGTTGGTTACAAGGAGGCCAGGTGAGCGCCTGCAACCAACCTGTCTGCGGCCGAGACACACTGGACCTACACCTAGAGTTGTGGTCTGGGGATCAATTTCCTATGACAGCAGGAGCACTCTCGTGGTTATCCCACGCACACTGACGGCACAGTTGTACGTCCGTCTGATGATTCAACCTGTTGTGCTGCCATTCATGAACAGCATTCCAGGGGGTGTTTTCCAGCAGGATACCGCTCGCCCGCATACCGCTGTTGTAATCCAACATGCTCTACAGAGTGTCGACATGCTGCCGTGTCCTGCTAGATCACCAGATCTTTCACCAATCAAGCACGTATGGGACATCATTGGACGACAACTCCAGCGTCACCTTTAACCAGCATTAACCGTCCCTGTATTGACCGATCACGTTCAACAGGCATGGAACTCCATCTAACAAACTGACATCTAGCACGTGTACGACACAATGCATGAACGTTTGCGTGCTTGCATTCAACATTCTGGCGGTTACACCGGTTATTATTGTACCAGCATTTCACATTTAAAATGGCTCTTCTCTCGCTTACAATAAGCTGTGATCTTGAAACCTTAATCGATTAAATATGTTACCTATACAAATGTATTGCCGCCATTTTATTCCTCTACAACTATTTTTTCGTGGTGTTGGGATTTTTTTTCCGTCAGTGTATTTATCCCAGCCTGCAACAATTCACCTTGCATGCCAATATTCGCCAATCTCACTCAGCTGCCAGACATGACACATTTTATATCACTAGCTCTTTGCAACCAAGATTACATTTGATCTCTCATTATCCAAGTGTCTCCTCCGACCACAATATTGTATTGCTCACTCTCCAGGTGCTACCACCTCCAATTGCTCCGCCAAAAATCTGGATCTGAACGATGACTGTCTCAATGATCTACAATTTCAAGCTCATGTTCTCTCCATTTTACGCGATGCAACCACCAAACTCGCTTCTACTTCCTATCCCATTCAAGTTTGGTTGGATACAAAGACTGGAATTATTGATTTTGCGAAATACTTCTCTTTCACTTTTAACATTCAAAACCATGGAAATTACTCGCCTAAGACGCTCAATGCTCTTCCATCAACTTCAGACGCGTATTCAGTTCATCTCGCTGAGTTACGACAACTGCTGGAACCGAGTGTCCGTGCTGCTTTGCAAAGACTTAAACTTCAACGCCTTCATCTTTATTATTACCCTACTGCTCCCCTACGACACATCGAAAAGCGTCGTCGTAAAACTAACAGCATCAGACACTTATTCTTGCCTGACGGCACTGTTACTGTTGACTCCGACTGTATTGGTGATCTGGCACGTACTCATTTCACCCGCCGTTTTCAGCCTTCTATTGCTAGTCCCAATGTAAATGTTCCAATTCTGCAAAGCCTACCACAACTCGTTGACAGTCAGAAAGAATCTCTCATCGCTCCGATCAGTCCTGGGGAAATTCGCACAGCGCTTAACTAACTGAATTGTGTATTTATTCATGCGCTTCTTCCACTCCTTACTGCATGCTTCAATATTTTGGTTTCTTCTCCTTCCATTCCGTAAGATTTCACTGTCGCTATCATTCTTCTGATTCCAAAATCTGGCAACGTTCTTGATCTTAATAGCTGGCGACCTACAGCTTATTAAACAGTGACTACAAGCTCTTCACTAATATCCTCTCTCTTCGACTTAACCCCCTTTTCTGTACGTACGTTTCCTGAAGCATTTTATCATTTTTATACGTCCCACTACTGACTAAATCTCACGATCATACCACATTGTTCTTCTTACTAGCACCTGGAAGTTTACAGACCTTGTGACCTGCCTGCACCGCAGGACGCACATGAAACAAAGGCAGATAGCAGCGAGAGCATACGTCCGCTAGCTCAGTTGGGAGAGCGGCTTATTCCGGAATGAGGGGATCCGGGTTCGATGCCGGCGTGGACAAAAATTACGGAGTTATTTACTTTGCTATACCTGTAGCAACTGGTTTGCAAAATGTCGATCAGGTGAACCTCTCAGATACAGAACGTACGTGCTGTGCTGTCATTGGAGATCGATGATGTATATGAAATTTCTATTTGTCCCGAAAATCAGATCTGTGGTGTAACTATTCGTCTTTCATTGAAACCCTCTTAATTTTAAAAGAAATTTTGGGATCCAAAGACTATACGCAGTAATTAGAGTTAGAGATTTGTGCAAAACCTTCCAAATATTTCTTCTCTTGCAGAGTACATAGTTTTACCTCTATAGGTCGCCTAAATTTTGAATTTTATTTTAACGATAACCCCATTTCTAATTTTTACGGAAAAGATAATTCATCATTGGCTACCTCCACCTATCCTCAGTACAATTCACAAAATACCCAATTTTTAAAACGGCCATTTTCCTGAATCCGGTTGCACGATTCATCGCTTATTAATTGTTTGTTATTATTTGAGCGCCCACGATGAACAACTCTGAGGGATATAAGCAGTCAGGGCCACCAGTTTCAGGAAAGGGACAAAGCCAGCGTCATCGGACAAAACACGCCACATCATCCGGGTCTCAAACAAGTGGTCCCCTTGGACGATTGATCTGAAGCCAGCGCCATCCTATATTCACACGATCCACGCAACTCAAATAGGGCCAATCTAAGATGAATTATCAGAATCTAATGCATCGGATAGATACACTATCCATGCCCCGTCCAGAACACGAACCCATCTAGGACGAATGATCAGAAGACAGCACAATCGGACTGATACCCAACCCATGCCTTATCCACGACTCAAACTCGATCCAATCTTCGATGAGTACTCAGAATCTAGCGCATGGGACATACACATCATCCATGCCTGGTATGGAACTCGGACTGGGACCCATCTAGGACAAATGACCAGAAGCCAGTGTTACCGGGCCAACACACCACCCATGCCTCATCTAGGACTTCAACTAGAGGCGATCTAAGACGAACGATCAGAAGTCAGAGCCATCGGGAAACACACCAATCATGCATCATCTGCGACTCGATCTCAAGCCCATCTAGAACGAATGATCAGAAGACGCCAGCGCCATCGGGCTGATATGCCATCTATTCTCATCCGGAATTGAAAGTCGGGCACATCTCGGACGAATGAACAGAAACCAGCACGCCAGACAGTTCGCCCACTGATAAGGCCGTTTCATCTCCAATTGGAGCTACTGCGATGTATACTACTTCTTTTACCTTCCATTTTTGTTTAATTTTATTTAGGCAAATTTTGGTTGCGCATCATCACGTTTTCCACACTGTACGTCACGTCTGAACTTTAAAGTGTTAGTTAAGTCATAATTACACACAAAATTGTAGCTTTTGAAGAACGAATTAGTCTCTGTGCTACTTCAGAGTTATCGTCATTTATGTGATTGTCGTCTACATAAATATTCTGTTACATGTTGGGAGTGTAAAGTTTTAATCGCTTAGTGTTTCGTCTACTTCAAGTTACAGAGGTGTAAAACTCAAGTTACCGCGGAAAAAATGTTTTCGCCGGGGATGTGTTCGTAAGTGACTTATTTTTCTGTATGTTTCGTTAGCAACTATAAGAGAACCCCAGATGCACTATTCTGTATCTACGCTTCTAAAAGGAAGATTATAAATTCATTTCACATCGTACCGATATGACCATGAGCACAATTTTTTGTTCCTTTTGCAATTTCAATGCAAAACTGCGTAGACAGATGAAAACATTTTCATGTTTCATTCTATATTACACGCATAAATTTTACAGAGAAAGTATGTCCTTGAAGTACCTTCCGCGCAAACGTTTTGAGACTTTTGTCAAAAGATGTGTTCACCTCACTCGGGAAGCGGTTATCATCCTTTTATCATCCTTTTATTTTTAAATTTTTTTAGAGATACAGATAACCCTTGATGTACCTCCACTGTTCCTTACATGACTTACAATATTTGGCATTAGATCAAGGGAGACGTTATGTAAAATTTGCCAATTAATTTTAAGTTACCCAAATTTTGTTAATTATATTTCCTCGAAAATCATAATTAGAATTAAATGAAAAACATTTTAATTAGAAAAAACGCACTAATATGTTGCGTACTTAGTGCGCACAGTAGTTCGAAGTGTTCGTTTCTATTTCGGAAGCTTCTGGTATGCGTTAAATGAAGAAATTTATTTTGTTCACTAGAAATCCAAAGTTAACATTTTAATTATAAGAAAATGAATAAAAGATCATGTTACGTTAGTGAAACTCTTTCAAGTGAACATTAATAGCACTACATAAAATCATTTTGCATAACTGAGTTTCTTTTAAAAACTTCGGCTATTTTCATTTCTGTTTTACATTTTAATCCAATTATTTTCAGAGCACAATCAAATTTGACAAGTGTTTTTGTAATATTGCCATGCTGCGAGTTTGCTTCAAAGAATCTTTTTAAGGCTTGGGTTAGGTAATATCATATGACTTAGGACTAATTAAAGTGTCAAATGTAAAAATTAACTCATTTCCGTAGTGCTTTATTTCAACTTTCTACACGTTATACTTGGAGTTCCTAGGATACATTTAAAAATCCCATTACAAACCCAGAACAGAAAAACAAAAGAGTTACATAATTACCACGGAGATGAACAATTGCTAGGTCATCATTCCTGCTAACAGTTCTTCCAAACGGTGAAAAATGCTTGAAGTTTAATACTTGACAGTACACAATGTAGAGATTCCGCTCTACGAAAGAAACATCGGATTCACGAAACGTCCAAGAAGTTTATTCAAACGGATGAAGCCATGTGTAGAAAATCAGGACTTTTTTTTTTTTTTGATTGGAGGTTTAACGACCACCGTGAGCAACTCAATGGGCTATAAGCAGTCGCCCGTCCCTAATTTAGGGTCACTGGTTCCAGGGAAGGGTGAGAGCCAGTGCCGTAAGACAAACACAACATCCATGCCTGACCGGGATTCGAACCAGGACCCCTTACGGACGAATGATCAGAGGCCAACGCCTTAGACCACTGCGCCACCGGGGCGGCAAAAAAAATCAGGACTCTGCACCGGTATTAGGGTTATTACAGAGACAGAAAGTACCACTTTAGAAAAAATTCAAAGAAGAAAGCAAAACGAAGCGAAACCTAAAAACCGTAAAAGCTAAAATCTGTTGAAGTTCACCGCCAAGTAGTTCACTAAAATCCAGATGTATCCTGCAACAAGTCGTTGATGCGAAACTCACAAGTAAGGTTGAGTGTTTACACACTAAGATCAAACAGGCTGAGGACGGACCAAGTTGGTTCCGAAATGCATCGCTGAAGGAGAATTTCCTCTAACTGTGGTTTTTCGTGTTGGCGTTAGACTTCAACAGTTTCTACCTTTTATGTTTTTCTTCGTTTTGCTTTCTTCTTTGATTTTTTAAAGTGGTACTTTCTGTCTCATTGATAACTCTAATACTGGTGCAGTCTCGTGATTTTCTACACACGACTTCATCCGTTTGAATAAACTCCTTGGACGTTTCGTGAATCCGACATTTCTTTCGTGGAACGGAACCTATACAGCTGCAGTTGAACGTCTTCGTGTTGTGTTGGATCAATTATTAAACTTCATGCATCTTTCACCGTTTGGAAGAATTTTTAACAGGAATGATGAGACCTAGCAATTGTTCATCTCCGTGGTAATTACAAGGGTTGTCCCAAAACAGATGACAATGTTTTTATAAAAAAATATGCGTACCTTAATCATCAAGGAAGTGGTAGTCTTCTTCGAAATACTATACATTGCATGGAATAGAGGTGTCCCAACATTCCTTCCACTTTCAGAATATCTTCTGGAATTCTTCTTCTGAAATGCTGTTGAAGCAGCCCTGCGCAGCTGCAATAAGTCTCTGGACAGTCTCAAATTGTCGTCCTCGTAATGCCGTTCTTAAAATAGGGAATAACCAGAAATCACGTGGTGACAAGTCTGGACTATACGCAGGTTGGGGCATCAACTTAATATTATTTTCTCCAAATAAGACACGACGGAACTGTCCATGTGCGGCCTAGCATTGGTCCTCACTTGAAAAGAAATGGGGAACCAGAGTTGAACAAACTGGTTTCATGCCCAAATGCTCGGTTAAAATTCTGTGAATTGATGATTTTGAAATGTGAAACATATCTTCGGTATCTCTAATTGATAGGTGTCTGTCTTCTCGTATAATAACACCTATTGTATTGATGTTTACTTCTGTAACACTCGTTGAAGGTCTTTCTCCATGCGCGATTAAAGCAGCCGACTCACGACCATCCATGAATTCTTTATGCCATCTGTAAATTGTTGATTTTCCTACACATTCATCTTTATAAGCCTCTTAAATGAGACGGAAAGTCTCTCCGACAGACTTTTTAAGTCGACAGCAAACATTTAATGGCACATCTTTAACATCCAATTTTTCGAAAAAGCACAGCGCGAAAACACTTGTTAGGGGTTCACGAAACAACGCTTATTAAATTGCGCATTGCCAAAGACACATATGTGATAAACAGGTGTGCCCAGTTGCTATGGTTACAACAACGGCTACTTTTTTACGAGACTCATGCCAAGGTCGAATACAGTATGACACATTTTTTATAAAACAATTTTCAGCTTTTTTAGGACAAGCTATGCATGTACTTTTTAACTTTTCTGTTCTGGTTTTGCAGTTTTTTTTAAATGTGTCACCTATCCCAGGTACTCCAAGTATAACGTGAAGAAAGTTGAAATACAGCACTGTGGAAATAAGTGTTGTAAAATGTCTAAGAATCTTTTTAATGTTAAAAAACAATGATTCGCATCTTTGATTGAATAAATGTCTTTCACATTAAGGTTTCTCACAGTTGAATCACGGCCGGAAAAAAACTGGAAGACATTTCTTGGTAGAGCTTGCAAGTGGCGATACATCAAGTCCTCTTTGTGTTGAGAAAGGCTGGTTGGCGCAGTAATATGCGATAGAGGTTGGCGGATGGACGTGGCGGTGTATCAAATGATGCTTTATATATAGCACGTATGTCCGACTCAAGGAGTGGCGTCATGGAAGCTTCGGGTAAATCGAGGGGAGGTACATCGAAAATTGTCTATACTAGTATACCCAGGAAGTCAGTAAAGTTTTTGACATGTGTCTGTGTATTTATGTGTGCCTCGTTTGAAAACTCATTACCTATTAACCCTCTAACGACCATAACACCCAAAATGCCTGTACGTACAACAACCATAGCGCACGAAACGCCTCTCTAGAGTGAGTCAGATTTCCTACCCATACCTACTCTACAAATTTACACGACCTATCAGGGAACAGCAGGTGTCACCCTCAGTCCCTATTGTTTTTACTAAATGAAGAAGTGAACCAACAGAGAGTTTCGGGTTTTATTGAAATTAATTAATTTGCACGACCTATGAGGGATAAGAAGGTGTCACCCTCAGTCACTATTGTTGTTACTAAACAAAGAAGTGAACCAACAGTTTCAGGCTTTATTGGATTTAATTAATTTGCAGGACCTATGAGGGATAAGCAGGTGTCACCCTTAGTCACTATTGTTGTTATTGAACAAAAAAGTGAAACAACAGACAGTTTCGGGCTTCATTGTATTTAATTAATTTGCACGACCTATGAGGGATAAGCAGGTGTCACCTTAGTCACTATTGTTGTTACTAAACAAAGAAGTCGACGAAGAGACAGTTTCGGGCTCTATTGTATTTAATTAATTTGCACGACCTATGAGGGATAAGCAGGTGTCACCCTTAGTCACTATTGTTGTTACTAAACAAAGAAGTGAACGAACAGACAGTTTCGGGCTTTATTGGATTTAATTGATTTTCACGCCCAGTGAGGGATAAGCAGGTGTCAATCTTAGTCACTATTGTTGTTACTAAACAAAGAAGTGAACCAACAGACAGTTTTGGGCCTTATTGTATTTAATTAATTTGCACGACCTATGAGGGATAAACAGGTGTCACCCTCAGTCAGTATTGTTGTTACTAAACAAAGAAGTGAACCAACAGGCAGTTTCGGGATTTATTGTATTTAATTAATTTGCACGACCTCTGAGAGATCAGCAGGTGTTACCCTCAGTTCCTGTTGTAGTTACTAAACAAAGAATTGAACCAAAAGACAGTTTAGGGCGTCATTGAATTTAATTAATTTTCACGACCTATGAGGGAACAGCATAGGTCACCCTCAGTCACCATTGTTGTTACTAAACAAAGAAGTGTACCAACAGACAGTTTTGGGCGTTATTGTATTTAATAAATTTTCACGACCTATGAGGGATAAACAGGTTTCACCCTTAGTCACTATTGTTGTTACTAAACAAAGAAGTATACCAACAGACAGTTTCGGGCTTTATTGTATTTAATTAATTTGCACGACCTATGAGGGATCAGCAGATGTCACCCTCAGTCACTATTGTTGTTACTAAACAAAGAGGTGAACCAACAGACAGTTTCGGGCGTTATTGTATTTAATTAATTTGCACGACCTATGAGGGATAAGCAGGTGTCACCCTCATTCACTATTGTTGTTACTAAACAAAGAAGTGAACCAACAGACAGTTTCGGGCTTTGTTATATTTAATTAATTTGCACGACCTATGAGGGATAAACAGGTGTCACCCTCAGTCAGTATTGTTGTTACTAAACAAAGAAGTGAACCAACAGGCAGTTTCGGGATTTATTGTATTTAATTAATTTGCACGACCTCTGAGAGATCAGCAGGTGTTACCCTCAGTTCCTGTTGTAGTTACTAAACAAAGAATTGAACCAAAAGACAGTTTAGGACGTCATTGAATTTAATTAATTTTCACGACCTATGAGGGAACAGCATAGGTCACCCTCAGTCACCATTGTTGTTACTAAACAAAGAAGTGTACCAACAGACAGTTTTGGGCGTTATTGTATTTAATAAATTTTCACGACCTATGAGGGATAAACAGGTTTCACCCTTAGTCACTATTGTTGTTACTAAACAAAGAAGTATACCAACAGACAGTTTCGGGCTTTATTGTATTTAATTAATTTGCACGACCTATGAGGGATCAGCAGATGTCACCCTCAGTCACTATTGTTGTTACTAAACAAAGAGGTGAACCAACAGACAGTTTCGGGCGTTATTGTATTTAATTAATTTGCACGACCTATGAGGGATAAGCAGGTGTCACCCTCATTCACTATTGTTGTTACTAAACAAAGAAGTGAACCAACAGACAGTTTCGGGCTTTGTTATATTTAATTAATTTGCACGACCTATGAGGGATAAACAGGTGTCACCCTCAGTCAGTATTGTTGTTACTAAACAAAGAAGTGAACCAACAGGCAGTTTCGGGATTTATTGTATTTAATTAATTTGCACGACCTCTGAGAGATCAGCAGGTGTTACCCTCAGTTCCTGTTGTAGTTACTAAACAAAGAATTGAACCAAAAGACAGTTTAGGGCGTCATTGAATTTAATTAATTTTCACGACCTATGAGGGAACAGCATAGGTCACCCTCAGTCACCATTGTTGTTACTAAACAAAGAAGTGTACCAACAGACAGTTTTGGGCGTTATTGTATTTAATAAATTTTCACGACCTATGAGGGATAAACAGGTTTCACCCTTAGTCACTATTGTTGTTACTAAACAAAGAAGTATACCAACAGACAGTTTCGGGCTTTATTGTATTTAATTAATTTGCACGACCTATGAGGGATCAGCAGATGTCACCCTCAGTCACTATTGTTGTTACTAAACAAAGAGGTGAACCAACAGACAGTTTCGGGCGTTATTGTATTTAATTAATTTGCACGACCTATGAGGGATAAGCAGGTGTCACCCTCATTCACTATTGTTGTTACTAAACAAAGAAGTGAACCAACAGACAGTTTCGGGCTTTGTTATATTTAATTAATTTGCACGACCTATGAGGGATAAACAGGTGTCACCCTCAGTCAGTATTGTTGTTACTAAACAAAGAAGTGAACCAACAGGCAGTTTCGGGATTTATTGTATTTAATTAATTTGCACGACCTCTGAGAGATCAGCAGGTGTTACCCTCAGTTCCTGTTGTAGTTACTAAACAAAGAATTGAACCAAAAGACAGTTTAGGGCGTCATTGAATTTAATTAATTTTCACGACCTATGAGGGAACAGCATAGGTCACCCTCAGTCACCATTGTTGTTACTAAACAAAGAAGTGTACCAACAGACAGTTTTGGGCGTTATTGTATTTAATAAATTTTCACGACCTATGAGGGATAAACAGGTTTCACCCTTAGTCACTATTGTTGTTACTAAACAAAGAAGTATACCAACAGACAGTTTCGGGCTTTATTGTATTTAATTAATTTGCACGACCTATGAGGGATCAGCAGATGTCACCCTTCAGTCACTATTGTTGTTACTAAACAAAGAAGTGAACCAACAGACAGTTTCGGGCGTTATTGTATTTAATAAATTTGCACGAACTATGAGGGGTAAGCAGGTGTCACCCTTAGTCACTATTGTTGTTACTAAACAAAGAAGTGAACTAACAGACAGTTTCGGGTGCTATGGTATTTAGAGTGCAAGAAGATTTTTAGATTGCGGTCGTTAAAGTGTTAAAAACTAAAGCCGTGTCGTGATTTCTGTTTTACCTGCTGGCGCGTAAAGTTTGGTTTGCGAAATTTGTGCCTTGTTCCTACTAAACACAGGAAAGGTACATATAATACCTTCACAAGAATATAGCTTGAAGACGACGCAAACAAAATCTATGCTAATATATCACAAGTACGACTTTCCTATTCATATCGTTTTGTTACAGGATGGAATCACAAATTCAGAGTAGCACGGCTGAGCTTCGAAGAACTTCGTTTTGTAGGAAGACGGAAAGAAGCCCTGAACGAGAGAACCACTGCTGCTGTTCGTGAATTTAGTAAGGAAAACCTATACATCAACACTCAGGTGATAAGTTTAAATGTTGGTGTATTGAATGGCTGTGTGGAAACAACTATTTACCAATATTTAAAGTTCCATATTATGTGTATCAAGTGGGTACTCCACGAAGTCACAGAACAGCTAAAGAAAACAACAAACAGACAGATACAGTCGACGTTTGTAAGCAGATGTCAAAAATGTTTGAGCCCAGTGGCTCAAAACGGTTGCCAAATGTTGTCAACATGCACCGATGAGCCGTCACATTATGACAACCCCCATCCTAGAGGAATGAGCGCGTCTGGAGACCGAGCGATGGCGGATGTTAAGTTCACACAGCAGTATATATAGCCCGAGAACCGACGTTCGGTTAGTAGAGTGTTCGGAGTCAGAGTGGGGTAAGCTGACGATTTATCTGAGTTTGATGAAGCACAAAGGGCGATGGCAGGGCGCCTCGGAACTACGAGGTCGGAAACGGCGCGGCTTGTGGGTTGTTTTTGTGCCTCTGTAGCGAGTACGTATCAAAAGTGGTGCACAGATGGCCAAACGACGAAACGTCGTCAGCAGCTCATTGATGCTTTGTTCACAGCGACCGTGCGACAAATCATCCGCGGTTACAACAGTGATGATTAGGGCAATGTGTCACATCCTACAGTTCATCGCAGCCTTCTATGCATTGGCCTGCGATGCCAAAGACCCAGCAGGGTTCCCGTGCTCAATGCACCTCATCACCAACAACTCATGAAATGGGCGCAATATAATCGAGATTCGACCGTGGATGATTGGAAAAAAGTGACCTGGTCTGACAAATCGTGATTCCTGGCTCATCACATAGACGGCCAAGCGCGGATACCCGAATTACCAACAGAGGCTACGTCGTCTAGATGTACTGTTGGGCGGAAACAGGTTGGCAGCGGCGGTGTTATGCTGTGGGCTATGTTTTCTTCGGACACTTTAGGCCCCATCATTGCAATAGCACAATCCCTGACAGCTGTCAGGTATCTGAACATCATTGCAGACCAAGTTCACCCAGCCATAGCAACTGTGTTACTTGCTGGTGATGGCCATTACCAACAGGATAATGCGACATGCCACACTGCCAGAATCTTCAAGGAGTGGTTCGAGGAACATGCTGGTTATTTTCTGTTAATTTCCTGGCCTCCAAATTCACCTGACATGAACCCAATCAAACATTTGTGGTTCAACTTGGAAAAGCAAGCTCGCGCTAGATCAGCACCACGCCGCCCCGGTGGCTCAGTGGTCTAAGGCGCTGGCCTCTGATCATTCGTCCGTAAGGGGTTCGGGTTCGAATCCCGGTGAGGCATGGATGTTGTGTTTGTCTTACGGCACTGGCTCTCTCCCTTCCCTGGAACCAGTGACCCTAAATTGGGGACGGGCGCCTGCTTATAGCCCATTGAGTTGCTCACGGTGGTCGTTAAACCTCCAATCAAAAAAAAATAAAAAAAATAAAAAGATCAGCGCTACCCCGAAATGTACGGAAACTGGCGGACCTACTGTTGACATTATGGTACTAGATGCCCCAGGATCCAGTACCTAGATGCCCCAGGATCGCTATCACCACATCATCGAAGCGATGCCTCGCCGAATGGCCGCTGTTTTGATGGCTAAAGGGGATCTTACAGCTTATTAGATAGGTGGTCATAATGAAATGGCTTACCGTTGTATATGATCGGGCGTGGTTTTGTTATCCTGAAAGAATGACAACTACGTGTTGGTTTAAGAAGATTAACCGCGTCTTCAATCGGATAAAACTTTTGCTCAAGGAAAAGAACGTTCACGTTTTTTTCAAATCTAAAGAAGTGAGACGTGCGTGCCCAGTTAGACGCACACGACATAAAGGCAGATAGCAGCGACAACGAACGTCCGCGTAGCTCAATTGGTAGAGTGACTTATTCCGGAATGAGAGGACCCGGGTTCGAGCCCCCAGCGTGGACAAAAATGCCGGAGACATTTACTTCGTTTAATAATGGCGCCCAAACTTTCCGGGTGTCCCGACCGTTCAAGATCTCACAATGGTGTGATATTCTTTCCACACCGCGAGATAGGAAAAATAAGAGAATCCTTTCGAAAAGTAAATGTGTGTGACGTTGCATTTCCACACACCAGATTGACTGGATGTTCTTAAGTGCACGGTCTACAGCGGATGGCTGCCTGCAAACGATTCCTGGTTACGGCTGACCCGTTGGCCATGCCTCCGGCCCTCTTTCGGGGGGGGATGACGTGCCTTCCCAGCAGGACGCACCCAACATAAAGGCAGTTAGCAGCAACAACGAACGTCCGCGTAGCTCAATTGGTAGGGTGACTTATTCCGGAATGAGGGGACCCGGGTTCGAGCCCCGGCGTGGACAAAAATGACAGAGAAATTTACTTCATTATAGAAGTGATAGCAATGGACGAAAAATATTACTCTAAATGTCCAATAGTACACCAACATTGGGAGCAGCATTCAACAGCAGGAGTGTCAAGGGTTTTCCCTCTTCATGATAACGACGTTTCTCGCAAAACTTTGCAAGGTACGCCCTATCTGGAGCAGAGAAAGAATCAGATAGCAACCTTATGTTAGAGGTCTGCAGGTGCCTGACCTGGTCCCTTGGCCGGAGTTCTTCTTTTTTCATCAGTTAAGTGAAACATTCCTGTATTTGGCCAGGCGAGTATTAGAAAGTTTAACATTTTGGGCCTCCTAGTAAAGAAATCCCCTTCTGGAGCCCTCCGCACGTGTTTGGGATCTGTTACGCACAGAATAGACATTTTCAGGCACAGGGTTAGCATCCAGACTTGATGAAATCATTAACCTAAAATAACAGGCCTGCTCTGTAGGCTACAACGAGCAAGCGATCGATGAGATTATCAAGTGCGCCGAGGCTGCTTTCTCCAATCCGGGCAAGCGCCATATCAAACCTCAGCCTAACCTTCTTCCAACAGAACACCCTACGGGAACTCGGGCTTAGCATCGGGGTACACTCCCCAAGATCGATATCACGCCACCTGCTATCGACCAGGAGCACCCATACCTCACGGACTGATGTGAGAGTGTATTACATAGCATTGTAATATCCGGATGGTACTACCAAGCGTTATATCGGAATGACTGAACGCTCTTTCGGTATTCGACTCGTTGAACACAAAAGGGGACATCTCGCACAGAAGATTGACAACCGCCTTATCGCGTGAGGTAGTATCCCGCAGTGGAACCAGATCAAACGAGTCGCCCCCTTACACCACAGCCAGAGGAATTGCCCTCAGAGAAACTATGGAGACATTGGCTAACCCTGCTGTTTGCAATGATGACGTTTTACTTGAGCTTTCCCTTGTATGGCGCACATTTTTTCGCGCCTAACACGTTTCTGAGGCCTTTTCCCATTGTCCCATGCACGCGACGCAACAGAACGTGTCCTTACTTTCTGTTAATATTTACCATTCTTAATTTTTTTTTTCTGTTGTTTAATTCTCTTGTTAAGCCAAACCACGCATAAGCCTGACGAACGCACCCATTGGTGTTGAAATCTTGCTCTTAAATATTTGTGTGTCTATGCCAGTAAACGGATATTGAATTGTTATTTCTTACTGATTTTGCTTCTTGTTTAAAGAAAAACGTTTCGATTCAAAAATCGAAAACTGACTTGTCGGAGATCACTGAATGAAGCGAAGTGCATGAAAGGGCATCCACCACCGGATGTAATTAATGACATCTGAAATCGGAGATCAGGGATGTAATATGTGTCTGAAACGTGCAGGTTTATTTCTTAAAAGGTTGAAATCAAACTTCATTTTCACTTCGTTAGCATTAATTTCCTTCAACGCTATAACCGCGGTAAATGCCGTGATTTGAATAATTACCCTACGCTGTTTTCTACACACGATGCAGTTACCTCATGGCCTTGTAGGGTTTTTTAGAAATCCATATTTCAGACCAGATCATATCTAGACGATTTTAGGAAGAGAATGTCTGACCCCAGGTCTTAAACAACCATTAGAAATAGGAAACTAGGAGATTTGGGGCACAGTGCCCGATAGGAAATTGACACGGGAGCGAGGTAGAAAGGGGGAGGAAGACACTGTTATTTATTACCGAGGAGGGGGGAGGATAGTACCCAGACCCGACGGCCTAACGTGCCCATCCGGCACACGGTGGATATTTAGTGGTTCGAGCGTTTATACCTGCCTGGGATCGAACCCGAGGACTTCTTCGTGCAGACACAAACGTTGACCACTAGGCCACCCGCGGCCCTGAAATCTATATTTAGGAAGAAAAATTGCATATAAGCTGCAAATATTTCAAGTAAAATGCCGTAATTACTGGGAATTTGACTTTAGTCAGGGTATTTGAATGGCATACAAGACTTGACTTTCGTTTCCGAGCTGTTTTGATAAGCAAAATTAGCGACTGAAACTCGTAGTTTTTCTCCTTCCCCGAAAAATGCTTAGGAAATAAACAGTTTCAGCTTCACAAAACCAGACGACTGAGCTACAAGCGCGATCCGTTGCTACAACAGGGATAATGAAGTTCAAAGGATTTGTTTGCATATCTGAAGATAGAGACTGTCTTGTTTATACTTAAATGTGGAAGAGAAAATGCATTTCCATTTGTAACAGAAGTACAAGTAGATAGTCAGGTCTAAAACTCATATGTGGGAAGAATTCCTACCAGAAATGGCACATATATCTGCATTATATTCTGTTAGTAACTGAGATCGTTCAGTTCAATAGAGCTGCTTTTGTTTCTCCAGAGGAAGCTATTTGCAATAAGTGTCGGAGAACGTGCGCTGAAACTGAAACAGGCCGCGCCGATGTTTCCAAATTTAGGCCTGTGCAGACGTCTGCCACATCCTACAGGTCCGTGCGGGCCTTAATTTTGAAAGCCCACCCCAGCGGTCCCAAGCCGTCCCCAGCCCGCTACACCACGTGTTCTCGGACACTCATTGCAAATAGAATAAGGCTTTGCTGGAGAAACAAAGCTGCTTTTCATAGCTGAACACTAAATAATAAGCAGAACATAATATTAATAATGAACGTTATGTACTGTTTATAACCTCACTAACAAACAGAACATAACGCAGAGAGGCCGCCCCGGTGGCGCAGTGGTCTAAGGCGTTGGCCTCTGATCATTCGTCCGAAGGGTCCGGGTTCGAATCCCGGTGAGGCATGGATGTTGTGTTTGTCTTACGGCACTGGCTCTCTCCCTTCCCTGGAACCAGTGACCCTAAATTAGGGACGGGAGACTGCTTATAGCCCATTGAGTTGCTCACGGTGGTCGTTAAACCTCCAATCAAAAAAAAAAAAAAAAAAAAAAATAACGCAGAGAGATGTGTCATTTCCCACAGACCAGACTACCAACTTCTGTTACAAGTGAAATGTATTTGCTCTTCCACACTTAAGTGAATACAAGGTAGCCTCGATCCACAAATAGTTGAGCAAGTACTTCGAACTTCCTGATTACCGTTGTAGCAATGAATTGTGCTTATTATGAGAGAGATTGAAATGAATTAAAGAGAGATATTAATAAATTGTGCTTATTATGAGGAACTGAAATGAATTAGAGAGAGATAGTTTATGAATTGTGCTTGTTATGAGAGGGACTAAAATGAATTAAAGAGAGGTAGTAATGAATTGTGCTTATGATGAGAGGGACTGAAACAAATTAGAGAGATATAGTAATGAATTGCGCTTATTATGAGAGGGACTGAGATGAATTATAGAGATATAGTAATGAATTGTGCTTATTCTGAGAGGGACTGAAATGAATTAGAGAGAGGTAGTAATGAATTGTGCCTATGATGAGAGGGACTGAAATAAATGAGAGAGAGATAGTAGTGAATTGCACTTATTATGAGAGTAACTGACATGAATTAGAAAGATAGTAATGAATTGTGCTCTTATGAGAAGCTCGGCCACCTGGTTTCGCCCATGGATATTCTGTTTATGTAAACATTTCTAGTAAGAGAAAAAAACACACACGTAGTTTAGTCGCCAAAGCCACCGAAGTGAAAGTCGGATTTTATTTTAACAGCTAAAAGTATAAACACGCCTATTGCAGGCTCGCATCTTACAGCCCAGCTTGTCGATTTTAGATGTAATTAATGAGCACGCATTGCAGCCGATGTACAATGAAGTGCCAGAAAAACTGGTGCACCAGTCTAATACTTGGTAGGTCCCACACGGGAGCGCAGGACTGCAGAAATACGACCGGGCATGGACTCCACTAGCTTCTGGAAATATGCTGTAGACAATGCACACCATACTTCCTGCAGAGCGTTCCACAATTCGGGTGTATTCCGAGGTCTCGGGTTCATGTGTTCGATAGCGCGTTGCATGGCATCCCAAATGTGTACTATCAAGTTCAGATCTGTGGAATTGGGTGGGAATGGCAACACCCCAAACTCAGATGAATGCTCCTCTATCTATTATGTGGCGTCCCGACACTTGTGTGGAGGTGCATCGTCCTGTTGGAACAGGCCCAGCCCATCAGCATGAATGCAGGATATGAACGGGTGTACCTCGTCAGAAAGGATACGCACATAGCGTTGGCCGGTCACAGACGTTTGTACACGTATCAGGGGTCCCAGTGTAGTCCAGCAAGACACACCCCATACCATTACGGACCCGCCACCAGCCGGTAGAGTTCCCTGTTGACAGGCGGGATCCATGGCTTCATGAGGTTTGCACCACACACGAATCCTTCCATCTGCCCATACAGTTAGAAACGCGACTCGTCAACCAGGCTACTTGTTTCCAGCCTTCAAGTGTCCAATGGTGGTGTTGCCGTGCCCAAGCGAAGCGCATAGCTCGGTGTCGTGCACCCATCAAGGGGACTCGAGTTGGGCGTCGGCTCCCAAAGCACATATCGTGCAGGGTACGATGCACTGTCCGGACGCTGATGCTTGTTGAGGCTCCAGCATTGAATTCCGATTATACCTGCGAGAGTCTTGCACGCCTATCGCGTGAAGCGGTTCTTGACTGCCGACGATGGTCACGTTCGCCCAATGTCATTTTACGGCCACTGGTATCGTAGGTTGGAGATTTTGCCGGAATTCTTGTAGTCACGGTACATCCTTGCAAAGGTCGTCCGTGAAAATACGAACTTCGTTTCTACCTCCGAAATACTATGGCCCATCTCACGAGCACTAACTATGACACCGCATTGAAAATCGCTTAAATCGTTATTACTTGTCATTCTCATGCCGAAAGCAGCTCTGATAGCTGGCAAGGATGTCTATCGCTTTATATACGCAATGGGGGACGCAACCGAGTACGCGCATAGGTGACGTTGTTATGTATTTTGCATAAGCTCGTCTGTACCCGTTTTCTGGCACTTCAGTGTACTTCCATGTATTTCGTTTCACTCATTGGGGTCTTCGCCATCTAATTATTTAACAAGTCGGTGTTGGTTATGTGAGACTAAAAGCTTTTCTTTAATCTAGGAGCGGACTGCTGAGCCTTTTCACGCTCAAAATCCCAGGCTCGCCTGGGTTTGGGATCCTGCTCCTAACTGATGAAAAATAAAGCCGGACCAGTCTCTTGTAAACCTGTGCACTATCCTGTACAGTCATCCGGCATTGCTCCCTACGATTTTTGGCTTCACACAAAAATTAAAATGGAACTTGCTGGAAAGCCTTTTATCAGGGTGCAAGACCTTACAAAATGCTTTCATTTTATGTAACGGAGTATTCTCCGACAGTTGTGCCCCCAAGCGTTCCAGAATTAACGAATACTGTAAAATACGAACTTCCACGCACAAAAGTGCGGAATGATACATTGACATTTAATGACTTGAGCGTGTGGTGAGTGATGTGGGGAGTTGCGTGAGAGATATTGAAGGAGGAGGAGGACATGCCGAGCTTTGGCTAAGACAACAAGTTCAGTTTGTACCGCGGAGTGTATTCCAGTTTATGTATTTGTGTAAAGAAATAAAGGTTTTGTGTTGTGATCGAGTGTCTGGGATGTTACAATACGTCTGCAACTTTGCATAAAGCCTGAAGCAGAGTACTTTGAGGTGTAAACAAACGCTTTTGTAGTGTATAAATCATAATTAATTTATCAACCTTTGGTAACCAGTTCTAAATACGTGTAGCACTTGCCTCAATGGATGGATGTCTATAACTTAGGAATAACTATATAATCAAGCAAAAACATCCACTCACTTAGATGTAGACTATCCAGAAACTTGGTTTTCAATCGTAGATGAGCTGCAGTTCCATGGTACATTGTATTAGTAGAACGGATTACACATTAACATAAAAACAAAGAGAAAAGGCATCTTAATACTTCAAAATAAACAAAAACGGATGAGAGTTTCTTAACGTAGCAAGCGAATTGAACGAGTTCTTCCTTTACGCGGTGCGAGCTGGCTGTGCTGTGATCACTCTTCACGTGTTTCTTCTCGTTGCTGTGTCCAAAGTCTGGAAGAATTTCTGTTCTGCTCTCTGTCCTCTACGTGCGAATACAGCGAGTTTCTTAACGTAGCAAGCGAATTGAACGAGAGTTCTTCCTTTACGCGGTGCGAGCTGGCTGTGCTGTGATCACTCTTCATGTGTTTCTTCTCGTTGCTATGTCCAAAGTCTGGAAGAGTTTCTGTTCTGCTCTCTTTCCTCTACGTGCGAATACAGCGAAACGTAATGAGATTAGTTCTCCTTTACTTTGAAGGACAGTAAAGTTTTCATGGAAGTGACTGCAATGGTTCTGTTTTCGCATATGCATGTAAAGAACTGTTTGAACGCTGCTTGTATCTCGTGAATTATATTAGTTATTCTACAATCGTTTTAGAATTTACTGAACAATCATAAACTTTTAAGACATATTTTCGAAATCAAGATTTTATGAAGTTAAGAATTTGTTAGGCAACGATCATTTTTAAACAAGACTAATATGTTGTTTTCTTGCCGCAAATGCCATGCTATACAGAATCTATACATAACAGTGCTTTTGTCATTTTGATTCTCGGTATTCATTGTAAACAAAACGCGCTTTAATGGCTCAAGTTCGCACAGCTGGTATTATGTTAAGCGAAAAAGTTGCTTTATTGCATTTCCATCACATTTTCTCCCATGTAAAATTTTCTGTTTCGCCCCAAAACATTATTAAACTTAATCATCTGCATCTTCTAGGCGCTTTTCTCTTGAAGGTTATCGATTTTCATTAAAGCACCAATACTGCAAAGCTTAACGTAGTTTTTCTTCTTATTCGTTTTATCTTGCGAGCAGTAGTTCCAATTTGCAATGAATAAATAAAAGCTGTGATCTGTGCGACATAAAAAAAAAAAAAGAAAAATTCGCTTCCAACTCCAGTTCTGTGATTATACTGAATTCCTTGAAACGCTTAAGCAAAGGAGTACCTGGTTCTCTGTTTTCTTGTTTAAAGAAGCAATTTGCAGCAATTTTGCTCGGCTCGCTCTCATTAAAGTGACTCTTGAAATGCTTTTATTTCTCATATAATTCCAAAGACGGGGAATAATGATTACCTCGCTGACCGAGCCATTTTTAACGGTTCAGCTCTCCTCCATCCTGAAAGGGAGAGGCGTAAAAACCTAACACTAATTAATAATACACAGGAATGCACCAAAAAAAAACTGTTATTCTTACTTACTTGCTCGTAAAGGAGCTTGACATGACATCTTCTTGAAGTAGATTTCTACCAAGATTCTTTGTAAATCCCCCAAAAAATACTTCTCTTATGTTCTAATTATTATGCGCAGCAAATAAAAAACTGTGATGAAAATGATATTTTATTTTTAACTCCTCACCTACGCATAGCATGAGAGTGCACTTTCCCATAATTTCCTTTAACTTCTTTTCCTTTTTATTTTATTAGAGTTTCAGAAACAAAAGATTTAACAATAACTCAACGCAGAGCAAATGTCTTAGGTATTGCGATGTAAAGATAACTGTGTGTAGTAAAATTAAGGTAATCCACAAATTATTTCTGCATCATAATGAAAGGAAATAACTTAGAAATAAATCGTATGTACTGCATGAAGTACTCAAGAACCATCAGCCCAAAGCGTGGATTACGAATTCTGTAATTAATTACCTTTTTCACGAACTGTTCATGCAACAAACATTTCGCTTGCAGTGACATATATGGTAATGTATTACATAACATAAAGTAAATGACGTACTACTTCGGTGACGTAAGAGTCAAATCGGCAGAGTTGCAGCAATAGCCTTGCCGGTGTAGTTCAGTAGGGCGAATATCCCACTCTGGAGTAGGAAGACCTGCTTAGAAATCTACCACCAATAACTGAGTTTTACGCTATAATGCGCGTGTGCGTTGGGGGGGGGGGGGGTCTGTGTACCGTAAAATATTCTTGAAAATATCCCCCACTGTAGCATCGGCAAAATCTTTACACAGTTCCCGTTGTCATATAACTGATATCCGCTTGCTTTCACGTATCCATCTCCTATCAAATTCTTATTACACTGGCGGAAAGTGAAAAAAGAGCACCAAGAAGGAATTGGCGGACGATCATGAAATTTACGCATGTTAATGGGGTCAAGATTACGTATGTGTGATGTTAATTTCGGGACCATCCGGTGAGCGCTTACGCCACAGCACGGCATAATATGCAAATTATCGTCGGTGGTATTTAAGCAGTGCGGCGAAGTGAATGTAATCAGTCGTCGGCGTACGGACACGTGCGAAGACCCTGAAGAAGCTGCAATGCATGGACATGGAAGACGTGTACGATTTCAGCAGTTATCGGACTTTTAGCGAGGTCGTCTAGTAGGAGTCCGCGAGGCCGGGTGGTCGTATTGTCGTATGGCCGAGCGAATTGGACAAGAAGTATCGGTGGTGGTAGGATGGTGGAGTAGATGGTCCGAGGAACATTCCCACACGAGAAGAGGTATCACCGGGAGTCACAGACGGACTGATGAGCGGACCGATCGACGCATAAGAAGAGCGGCGTTGTCAAGCAGAACATCCACTGCGACGCAAATCCGAGCTGCCATTGCACCTGAGGTGACTGTGCGAACAATCCGCAACCGTCTACTGGATGCAGGACTACATGCACGTGTGCCTCTGGCATGTGTACCTCTGACTCCAGCCCACCGTCAGGAACGGCTGCAGTGGTGTCGCCAACGTCTGTACTGGAGAACGCAATGGCGATCTGTCGTGTTCAGCGATGAAAGCAGATTCTGCTTGGGAGCCTTCGATGGCCGTATGCGTGTTCGCAGATATACAGGGGAGCATCTCCACCCTTCTTGCATCCGCCAGCGACATATGGGGCCTACACCCGGTCTATTGGTGTGAGGAGGGATCAGCTATCACTCCCGTACACAACTAGTGTCTGTACCGGGTACGTTAAACAGCACCTCCTACATCAACAACATCATTCAGCCCATTGTTGTGCCATTTGTAAGGTCGGTCCATGGTGGTGTTTTCCAGCAAAATAACGCACGCCCACACACGGCACGTGCAACGCAACATGCACTTCAGTGTGTGAGACAACTTCCATGGCCTGCACGTTCACCGATTTTGTCCCCCATTGAGCACGTGTGGTATTTTATGGGACAACGACTTATCCGGTCTCCACGGCCAGCCACGACCATCCCCGATTTACGCGTCCAGGTTGAGGATGCTTGGAACTCAATACCCCAAACTTACATCCTACATCTGTACGACAGACTCCATGCCAGAATTGCACAGAGTGACGCAGTTCATTGCGGTTCATCCTCGTACTAACCATGTTACATGGAAATGTTATTTTTCAGTTTACCAGCAAATACAGCTGTATTTTGCCATAATGTTTTGATCACGTTATTCTCTGTATTCCGTTATTATGCTGTATAAATTTCGTTGGTATCAGACGTCTCCTTCTTGGTGTTCTTTTTTCACTTTCAGCCAGTGTATTTTGTTTCCTTAAAACCTCCTTGTATCCAGCCTGTTTTCTAGCCGTGGTACGTTCTAGAAGCGATGCGTAACTCCTATAGCCATTTTATTATTACACTGGTGTACAAGACTTAGGGAAGAAGTGAAATATGAGAAATAACGTCGTTCGGAGAGCTGTTCAAAATCGTCCCGAGGTCTGTTCCAAGTCGTTCGGAAACCTGTTCCGAGTCGTTCAAGGGTGACAGCTACTCAAGTTTACTGCGGAATCTCATTATTATCGAGACCGAATTGGAGAGCAGCAGCATTCAATTTATGTTTAAACTTCATCGCAGGAACAGAATGCCATGTATTCGTTTCTACTCTGAGTAGAAGGCTACGTAACTTTGGACGTATGTGTGCTGCATGTGTGATATTTCTTTGCCAACAGGTGCACCCACTTAAGATGATGTCGCAGTCACGTTGACTATAGGATCGTGGCATTATAGGTCACAAATGAATTTCGTTTTACTCTAGCTGTTTAGAATCGTTCAGCAGGGGTGCCTCTCATGAATAAAAGCTGGAAGGTGCCTCACTCCACCAATTGGCTACCCGCCTTGTGAGTCTTTCTTTGTGAAAGGCTCAAACTGGGCAAAGCAGTGCAAGAAATGGTTCACCGTCTAAATTTCTCCTTATATACAACGCGAAGAGTTAACTAATTTTTATTCATGTTCTGTATCAACTCTGTCCAGTGAGACATCTGTTCAGCACAGTACAAATTTTGCAGATTGATCTATGTTAGCATAACATTATACACAACAACGGTGAAGGCTAAGTGGATTTAAGCAAATAGTAAGACACTTGGTCAGAGAAAGGAATTTTAGGATTAAAAGTCCGTTCGAGGCGTATATGCAAAATTTATCTTAGCAGACAGGATCTGGTTCGATTTGTCCAACGAATACTTTTTTTTTTTTTTGGATTGGAGTTTTAACGACCACCGTGAGCAACTCAATGGGCTATAAGCAGTCGCCCGTCCCTCATTAATTTAGGATCACTGGTTCCAGGGAAGGGAGAGAGCCAGTGCCGTAAGACAAACACAACATCCATGCCTCACCGGGATTCGAACCTGGACCTCTTTTGGACGAATGATTAAAGGCCATCGCTTAGACCACTGCGCCACCGGGGCGGCAACGAAGACTTGTTTCATGTCGATTAGTCCGAAGAAGAAAATGCATACGATGGACAGTTGGTCCAATGCCGATTAGTCCAGCGGTATAACTGGTCCAATCCCCATTTCTGCAACGGTGTAATAGTCTAATACTGTGCGAAATAAAACTCTTTCTTCTTCGCTCTCGTGTGAAATTATCTGTAGTAAAAATAATACAAAATAATATTACTTCATGTGCTATATTGCTGCTATAGGAATTTTGTGCGGATCCGTTTTTTGCTTCTTTTCTTTTCAAGAAAGAAAGCTTGCTGATATATACAATCCATTCAATCGACTTCGATATTTCTTCTTTGCATTAAATAATACAAGATTACTTTGTATTCATTTTCTAATCGTATCAGTGCTTGGATTTCCCTGAGAGCTGATCACACCTCGTACTGATACTCCCTAATATTTGTACATTCGCCTAATTAACCAGGCTGTAATTGTGATCATAGGCGTCGACTTGGAAATTTATTGGGGGTTTGGGAAATTTTAAATTGAATGCCCCATGCGCTTTTCAAAAGATTTAAGTCTGATTTAAATTTCATGCAGTCAGATTATATGGACCAATAAGACGCCTGAAATACTAAAATGAATCAAATTATAGTCCATTAGAGGAAAATATTTGCTTATCTTGATAATTATTTATTTTATTTGTTTTGCTTTTGTAAGCGCAACGTTATTATACACCGATGAGTTATTACATTATGACCACCTACTAAATAAGCTGTATGACCCCCTTTAGCCAACAAAACAGCGGCCACTCGGTGAGGCATCGATTCGATGAGCTGGCGATAGGCATCCTGGGATATCTGGTACCATAATGTCAACAACAGATCCTCCAGTTTCCGTACATTACGGGGTGCCAGTGATTTAGCGCGAACACGCTTTTCCAATTCGAACCACAAATGTTCGATTGGGTTCATGTCAGGGGAATTTGGAGGCCAGAGCATTAACAGAAAGTCACCAGCATGTTCCTCGAACCACTCCTTGACGATTCTGGCAGTGTGGCATGACGCACTATTCTGTTGGCAATGGCCATCGCCAGCATGAAACACAGGTGTCATGAATGGTTGAATTTGGTCCGCAACGATATTCAAATACCTGGCAGCTGTCAGGGATTGTGCTATTGTGATAATGGGGCCTAAAGTGTCCCAAGAAAACATCGCTCATAGCATAACTCCGCCGCCGGCCTGTTTCCACCCAACAGTGCATCTAGGTGCCATAGCCTCCCTTGCCAATCGGCATATCCGCGCTCGGCAGTCTACGCGATGCATCAGGAATCTTGATACGTCAGACCACGCCACTTTCTTCCAATCATTCACGGTCCAATCTCGATGATCTTAGGCAAATTTCATGCGTTGTTGGCGATGACGTGCTGTAAGCATGGCGACCCGGCTGAGACTTCGGCTACGCTCGCACATGCGCAGAAAGCTGCGATGAAATGTGTGCTGTGACACATTGCCCTGATCACCGCTGTTGTAGCTGAGGGTGATTTGTCGCACTGTGGCTCTGCGGTCGCTGTGAACAAAAAGCGACAGTCTCCGCTCCCCTCTGGCATCAATGAGCTGCGGACAACACGTGGCTGGACGACAGTTCATCGTTTGGTCATCTGTACACCACTTTTTATACGTACTCAGTACAGCGGGACGCGAACAACCAACATGCCGCGCCGTTTTCGAGATCGTAATTTCGAAGCGCCTTGCCATCACAATTTGTCTTTTCCCATTCTGACTCCGAATACTCTACTAACCAAAAGCCGGTCCTTGAGTTGTATTTATACTGCTCTGTGAACTTCACCTGCGCCACCGTTCGGTCTCCTGGCGCGCTCGTTTCTCTAGGCTGGGGGTGGTCATAGTGTAATGGCACATCGGTGTATGCGTACGTGTATTTCTAATACGAAATACGCGCAAAAATATTACGGGTTCGAGGAACCTTCAACAAAATCATTGGGGGTTCAAAAAGTGTCTAGAACCCACGAAGTTGGCGCCTATGATTGTGATAATTATTTATTACTTTCAGAATAACTTTTAGCACATCGCTTTGTATCGTACGTAAGACATTCCTTCAGAGTGTGATTTTTTTTTTTTTAATCTAAGATCATATATTGCCGATTTTTCTTTTATAAAAACGCCAATATAAACTCTTCTTATGTTACCGATGTGATGATATGACCACTGATCATAAACCTTAGAGCAGCCCCGGTGGCGCAGTGGTCTAAGGCGCTGGCTTCTGATCACTCGTCCGTAAGGGGTCCGGGTTCGAATCCCGGTCAGGCATGGATGTTGTGTTTGTCTTACGGCACTGGCTCTCTCCCTTCCCTGGAAACCAGTGACCCTAAATTAGGGACGGGCGACTGCTTATAGCCCATTGAGTTGCTCACGGTGGTCGTTAAACCTCCAATCAAAAAAAAAAAAAAAAAAAAAAAACCTTAGTCTCTCCCTTTACACGTTTTGAGAAAGCTCTATCAAAAGTTCCTTTACTGCATCGCATAGAGCAACCGACTCGCATTCTCGTGAATAAACAAAAACTATCGAACATGATGCATAATTTCAAACATGCTGTAATTCATTAGTTCAGGTGATTCTAAATATCCTGAAACACAAGCGACGCATTGTCCTGTTGTTATTGGGTTGGTGTGAATGAAATGTCCGGCGCGAACGAGCAGTGGAGACAGGCCCCCATTGCAGCGGAATGGAACCACCCACAGGTGATGCGGGTATTACGTCAAGGAGTTACTATAAATAACTAGCACGTGTGTGAAGAACAAGGTTCAGGAGTGATTTGTTTGGACGTAACGAGGCTTGCAAAGGAAACATGCAGACTCCGGATTTGAGAATCATCTTCCTGTATGAATTTAAACTGGGCCATTCTACAGGAATTGCAGCTTGAAACGCTAACAAAACGTTTGGGGAGAATACAGCCAACGAACGAACCATTCGGCGATGGTTTGTGAAGTTTCGAAGCGGAGATACGGACCTGCAAAACAAAGCACGTGGTCACCGATCTGTTGCTGTTTCTGACGATGTTCTGTTACATGTGGTTAAAGCGGACCCCGAAAAACGTGTCGTGAGACAGCGGCAGTGGTAGGTGTCCACCAAACGACAGTTGTTCGGTGTCTGGCTGCGCTGGGTAAGGTCAAAAAGCTGGACAGGTGGCTGCCGCATGAATTGACAACTGCCAAAAAGACAAGCGTTTTGAAGTCTGCACGTCGCTGCTTTGCCAGGAAGAAACAGGAATCGTCATGCGCGACGAGAAGTGAGTCCCTTATGATATTCGGAAAGGATCTGCACAATGGTTAAGCAAGGCACAGCCTACTAGGTGGCATCCTAAGCCACCCCTACACACCAAGATGATGATGCTCCTTGTCTGGTGGTCCACAGCCGGGATAATTCATCGGAGTTTCTTGGCAAGTGGCCAAACCATCACAACAGCACGTTATTGTGCTGAATTACACCAGATGCACTGGAAATTGCTGCAGAAACAACCGGCTTTGGTCAACAGACGTGGTGTTCTTGTGCTCCAGGACAACGTCCGCCCTTATGTCGCACAACGAACGATGCTGACATTAAGTGCCTTCAGATATGAAGCACTTCCTCATCCTGCCTACTCTTTGGACTTGTATCAGACATACCATCATCTGTTTCGTCGCCTCCATCACTACCTGCCTGGGAAACAGTTCATGACAGACAACGAGGTTCAGCGTTCAGTTGATGACTTCTGCGGGTCCCAGCCAGAAGACTTTTTTCGTTCCTTGCCGGACAGATGGAAACTATGCGTCGATGCCGAGTGGGATTATTTTGCCTAGGTGAGTTGTCCTAGTTTTCCGTTCTCGCCGTCCATGTGTGCTGGTCCTTTGCAGGACATTTCATTCGCACCAATCCAATATACCGAATATCTCCTGCAGTAAAAATTTTATGGTAATGTCATTGTCCTGAACTTTAGACTGAATGCATTTTTAACACTCCAGGTGGGAGATCACTAATGAAATCACTTATAATTTCACGTGAGAACTTGGTAGCTTTACTTATGATTTCACTTATAAGTTCCCTCTCCGCAAAGAATGATTTTCTGATGGTCACAGCTCGCAAAATTACTCGATTTTCGGGGAAATTGCTAACTTCGAGGAAGTTACTTTCCAGCCAAGGAGCGCAAATTCTCAAAGTTTCTAGGAGTGGATTTTAAAATTTCTTGACCTCCCCGGTGTCGCAGAAGTCTAAGCACTGGCTTATATGAGCCTTCTCTCCGAGTAAGATCAGGCTTCGAATACCGGTGCGGCATGGAGGTTGTATTTGCTTTAAGGCACTGGCTCTCTACCTTCACTGGAACCAGTGACCCTAAATTAGAGACGGATGGCTGCTAATAGCCAGTCAATCTGCTCACGGTTGTCGTTAAACCTACAATCCCACACACACACACACAAAAAAAGTTTCTTGATTTTCCCGAAATAACGATCGCAGACAAGTGGATGCACAACAGTTTCTGGTAGGCATTGTTTTTTTTTGTTTTGTTTTTTTGTCAAAGTAACATTTTGAATGAGTAATAACTGATGATCTAAAGTTTAGATTTCCATTTGTAAGTTCTTTTTCCGGCACATTTCGTCTGTAATAATATGATTAAGAAAGCCGCATTTTTCTGAAAAGTTCATTCTGCTGATTACTCTGCCTTCAAATTGTTTTAATTAGAAGCAAAACAAGAAAGATCTTTTACGTGTACGGCATCATTGATATTCATTAACCAAAATTTTAAGACTCTTCTGCGATGCTCTTCTCCTCCCCTCTCTCTTCACCCCTTCCTTTCACTGCAAGACTGGTATTCTAAGCTAGGCAACAAAAGTGACACGTATATTTGAACTAAATTAAAAGGCCTCTAGCGTCAAAAGGAAATTTTACGCCTGCACTTACGCTACTGTGGTAAAAGTATCTCAAGAGGATGAGGTTCGAAAAGTTGTTCATGGAATAGCAAAATTTATACTGACGCCGCCTAATAAATTGATAAATAACCTCTTGATTAGCAAATGTTTTGGCAGAGAGTCTTTTCTCGACAGACTGGAAAATAAAGTATGCATTGATTTACATGATTGAGGATGCTGTGCGTGTTTCGATATAGAACTGTAATTGGACTTGCAGCATCGGCGATTTGTTATATAAATAAATGAACAGTTATGTTATCTTGAGTCTTTCGTGTTTAGAAAAACGCGGCTCAGATGTTAATTATTTAGCGAGCGAAGTACGTTATTCCCAAAAGCCTTCGAATTTATTAGAGGGAGCAACAACTTCTCAGGTACCTCTCGTAGGAAACTGCAGTAGTTTGTAGTATTTTAAATAATTTTTGCTCCCAACGATAGGAATGATTTTCAAACCAATTAATTGATCTAACTTTGAGACAAAACAATATTTTTCCAGTTACAGAAATAGCCAAAACTAAAAATAAAGTTCATTCACACTTTAAACTTATTAGCAAGTCAATGCACGCGTTTGTAGCTCTTTAACATAATCACAATGATAAGAGACAGAAATAAATAAGGAATGTAAAATTTTTCGATGGAAATATTCCCGTTACGATACTGAATTTTAGTTTTTTTATAATGAATATCTTTATTAGAAAATCAGAACAGAATATATGGGAAACATTATGTTAAGAAAATGGTCTCAATGTAAAACACAGGAAAAGCGAAATTAGAAAAGATAAACCTTCTTAGTGATAAATAACCCAAAAGTTATTAAAATTTTAGAACATTTTCTACAGTGGAACCTCGCTTATACATTTTCCAAGGGGATCACCTTACAAAAAAACTATAAATGTAAAATAACTAAAACATGTATAAAAGAAACTGCAAGATGTTAAATATTATTGTAAAATTTTGAATGACTCCCAGAATAAAAAAAAACGATATGGGATCGCAATGTTAGATTAAGCTGATTTAATATGTAAGACATACATTCGTGAATACTTTGTTTGCTGGATTCAGCTTGTATCTATTTTGACCTTTGCTTTAATTTTTTTAATTTAATTATAAAAACCAGGTTAAGACATTCTGTATGATTTCATACTTTCAGTATATGAAAATAAATGAATAAATAAATAAATAAAACCTTACCTTTCAGATGCTAGGTTGTAAACCCGAATACGACTTTGCTTTATATTGAACATGAACATTACATATTTTTCACTTCTAAGTATCGCTCTTTTTCAGAACAATTTGTCCACTAATTGATTTAGCTTTAGTGCTGAGTAAAATATTCACTAATCTTTGCTTGTTTCAAAAATTTTGTTTTCCGGGTAAACATAGAACTGTGAATGCTATCTAGTTCCGTCATTCATTTCATGGCTGGAAAAAAAAACACTCTCAATTCTTTCAAAGTTGTAACATACAGAGTTACGTATAAAGGATTACAAGAACCGTATATTTTTGATAATCTGAAATTCAAAATTTAATGTATAATCGCAAAAAAAATATAAATGAATTACGCATAGCTGAATTGAAAAAACGATAGATACTACATCAAAATATCTAGATTAGGGCAGAATCACGTATAAACGTGAGAAACAGATAAGCGGAAAACGTACAACCGAGGTTCCAATGATGAATTTTGAAAAAATATTATGTTCTGGAGTCGACAATTTTTTATTTTAGAAATTTCTGTTAATTTTGTCAATACTACAAACAAATAAAATCTTTTTGCCTCTAGTGTTTTGGGTTTTTCAATGCTACAAACAAACTAGCAAACAAAAGATGCTGGTAATTAAATCACCTACCAGGTGTTTCCTTTTTGGTGGGGGATGGGCAGCTCAGTGACCATCGTAAGCAGCTCAATAGGTTATAAACAGTCGCCGGTAATTAATTTCGTACAGAGAATTGGGACATATACCTCTAATTTAACCTTCCTTTGGAGTTCCGCTCTTACTTAAATTTGGTTTCTTCTCGTTTAATATTTTCTGACTTAAAGCAACAGAGTTCCCTCCGATGAACTTGCTGCTGGCAATCTTGATAGCAGGTTATGTAGTATGACGTAGAGGTATTGTTATACTTCTACGTTAATTTAAAGCATCAACATACTAAGAAATAGTTCCTAAATGAAAAAAAAAACTTAACGGCCAGACGAAACATGTAAACAACAGGTCAAACTTACGGAAAAAGATGCTTTATTTAGGATGTAGCATAGCATATTGCACTAAACTTACCACACAACTCTTTAACACAACGCTCTTTTCACAACGCTCCTTTCAATAATCAGTTCACAACCCAACGCGCTCAAGCAATAGATTAGTCGTCGTTTTTATCTCTTGTTCTTATCAAAACTCAGGCATACGTCACGTTCATTCAACCTCAATTGTGTTGCCAAACGTTTTCGTTTGAGATAAAGATATCACGTTGAGAGTGAAGAATAACAGAATAAACTCAAGATTTGCATAGGGAAAGAAACTAAAAAGGAAAGTTAATTTACGTGACAGTAGTTAAAGACACCTGAGATAATAGCTGAGTGTGCAATATGCGATAAGCGATTAAGCGAGCAGTATTCCATATACAGTGTTAATTGTACACTATTCATGTTGAGAGAGCAATTCGCGAGTTATTTACGTGGAGTATTCAATGTGATTTGAGTGAGCTGTATTCTTGTATTGAATGAGAATTCGCGTATATTGTGATTTTAGTTCTATTCAGCGCATCCTCTTGAGTTACGAATGGTTGGTGGATGATTAATTAGTGACTTGCTCTCTGATACAAATAAGGTGGATTTCAGAAAGTGACATTATGTTATTGGACTTGGCCGTGGTTTTGAAGTGTCTTATACACTGAGTGATCACTGAATTATGACCATTTTTCGGGAGGTCCTCCTTCCGCCCTCGGTACAGCAGCTATACGACGTGACATCGATTCAATAAGATGCCGGAAGCAGTTGGGAGGTATGGGGCCAACCGAGCTGTGTGTAATGCGGTCTTCAATGCAGGTATGGAGGTTATTGGTCTATCCAGACGCCTGATATGCCACAATGGCATTGATATCGAGGAAGTTTGGAGGCCAATTGATATGCTGGAAGAACTGTGCTCCTCAAACCATTCCTACACAACGTTGGACCTGTGGCTCCCTCGCCATTCAGGAAAAGTGCAACACTGCTGAATGTGCAGAGCTTGAAAGCAATTCACGATAGTGAACACCAGTCATTCGTTGTTCCTCATGCACCAGATGCCCAAGTTCCTGCCAGGTAAACATGTCCCACACCACAAACCGTCTCCACCGGCTTGCGCTGTGGAGACCATACAGGATGGATCGAGTGCTTCATGTTGTTTGGGCCAAATACGTACACGACCATCCGCGAAGTGGTGTAAGAAACGCGAATAATCATACGAACATATTTTTTCCAGCCATCCAACGACCAATTTTAATATCGTTTGTTGGAGTTAGCTGTCGATGCGCGTTACTACATGATACACCTGCCTTAGTTGAAATACTTTAAAATTTAATGATTAAAATATATACAAGGCTAAAAACACACAAGATCTTTCACACGGGCGCCCGTGCATCATCAGTTGAGGAAAACTGGCGGAACAAAGAGTCTACTTGCTTTATATATATAGGATGGATTCATGATGTGCATTTCGAATGCAGCGATCCTGGTGGACAGGGTAACAGCCGGTATAGTTCAAGATAAGGTGTAGTACCTACAAAACTATACAACATGCCATAAGGTTGTGGAGAAACTCATAATGCAAAATATAAGATGGGACTCGAGAAGGGTTTAATGGGAAAAATGACGGATTATTTACCATAGAGAAACGTGGGAGGCGGGAGGGTTACCTGAAGTGGAAGAGGGATTGTTTATATAAGATAAATTATTCAATAATTGTTTCCAAGGAGGATGAACAAATACAGGAGTTTCTTCATTACAGCATTGGTTTATATTGTAGTGTATATATAAACTTTCTGTTAAGCTTTTTGTTTATTTATATTGTAGTGTATATATAAAGTTTCTCAGTCTACAGAAAACCTAGCAGCTCTACCACTATAATACCACACAATTCTTTCCATCCAATAAAATATAAATTAGCTGCCCTTAGATTCATGGTCAATGGAGCTTATACGCACTCATCCAACAAAAAGGCTCGAAATCAAGAAATAACCAACTTAAAATCAATTGCTGCACAACATGGATATAGTACCTGCGTTGTCGATACATTGGTTTTACAATACAAACGAAAAACAGTGACCACCTTTCAGCCAGAGCGTAGTGTATCTACCTATGTAAGCTCCTTGACTTTCTTACCGCCAGTAACGCAAATTCTACGAAGTATTTGCAAAAAACACAAAAAGATTTTGGAGACTCAACATCTAACTTGTTCACCATGATCAGAAAAGACCGTGATTCTATTTCAACCCCAAGACCAATGAGGCGTATACTGTGTGCCAATAAAGAGCGATACCAACCAGGACAATGGTCAATGGTATATAGGTTCCGCACTCCGTAACCTACGAATTCGAGTGTCAGAGCACCAGTATAACGTCAGAGTACCTCGCTATCACGCCTGCCCGAAACTGGAACATACCACCCATCATGGACTGACACCTATCTACTATTAAAGACTAAAACAAAATCTATGACTCTGTTTGTAGAAAGTTTATATATACACTACAATATAAACCAATGTTGTAATGAAGAAACTCCTGTATTTGTTCATCCCCCTTGGAAACATTTATTGAATAATTTATCTTATATAAACAATCCCTGTTCCACTTCAAGTAACCCTCCCGCGTCCGACGCTTCACTATGGTAAGTAATCCGTCATTTTTTCCATTAAACCCTTCCCGAGTCCCATCTTATATTTTGCATTATGAGTTTCTCAACAACCTCATGCCATGTTGTATCGTTATGTAGGTACTACACCTTATCTTGAACTATACCGGCTGTTACCCTGTCCACCAGGATCGCTGCATTCGAAATGCACATCTTTTTTTTTTTTTTTTTTTTGATTGGAGGTTTAACGACCACCGTGAGCAACTCAATGGGCTATAAGCAGTCGCCCGTCCCTAATTTAGGGTCACTGGTTCCAGGGAAGGGAGAGAGCCAGTGCCGTAAGACAAACACAACATCCATGCCAGACCGGGATTCGAACCCGGACCTCTTTTTTTTTTTTGGATTGGAAGTTTAACGACCACCGTGAGCAACTCAATGGGCTATAAGCAGTCGCCCGTCCCTAATTTAGGGTCACTGGTTCCAGGGAAGGGAGAGAGCCAGTTCCGTAAGACAAACACAACATCCATGCCTCACCGGGATTCGAACCCGGACCCCTTTCGGACGAATGATCAGAGGCCATCGCTTAGACCACTGCGCCACCGGGGCGGCAACCCGGACCTCTTACGGACGAATGATCAGAGGCCAACGCCTTAGACCACTGCGCCACCGGGGCGGCAAAATGCACATCATGAATCCATCCTATATATATAAAGCAAGTAGACTCTTTGTTCCGATAGTTTTCTTCACCTGATGATGCACGGAACGCCCGTGTGAAAGATCTTGTGTGTTTTTAGCCTTGTATATACTGTATTTTAATCATTAAATTTTAAAGTATTTCGACTAAGGCATGTGTATCCTGTATTATCATGCTTCGACAGCTAACTCCAACAAAAGATATTCTTTTCGCACGAAATATTTCTTCTACCTTGACCAATTTTAATCTTTGCAGCAGGCGAGTATTTTGCGCCGATGGTTAGGAGAGGATGTCGTCCGAGTTGTATGCTGTTATAGCCAATGTGTGCGAGCGTGCAACGTATGGACATAACAGATACTGTTTCGGGTTGACTTCTGCTGTACTGGGTAGTCAGCTGTTCAGCAATGCTGCGTCTGTTGACCTGGACGTGTCGTAGGACGCGGTGCTCACCTCTCACATCAACCTTTTGCTGCCATGTGCAGTTTTGCCTCTTGGTAGTCGTTTCAAATTTTCACGCCAGACTTGATACACTTTAACTTCGGCGGCTCGCGAACACCACATCAGTTCAGCCGTTTTAGAAATCAAGGCATCCTCTCTCAGAGCTCCGAAAATCTGTGCTTTCTCAAAGTCCAATTAATCCTTCCCTTCACCCATCACGCTCCGAATTTAACTACCTACTGTCGTTCATAACTGTGTACAAATACGCGATTCGTCTACAAATCGCTTATTTTGGAATGAATGCTTGAATGTGCATGTATACTGACTTCAATGTGAATAATAATGAAAACGAGAAATAAAGAATTCAACGAAGAAATTCGTGAAATTTCAGATATTCTGCCCAGTGTACTGTTATCTCTTTAATTTCAGCGGAAGTTGGTATTAATTACTATTTTTGCCATCATCTCATAAGCTAAATTAATACAGACATTTGACGTGGACTAGGAACATCAAACAGAAGTCATCGCTCTTTCCACGTTTATAAGTGAGCCACGGAAAAATTCTCATTGGGCGCCACCGGGAATCGAACCCAGGGTCTTCCAGTTACGCGCCGGATATGTTTCCACTGCACCACAGCGGCCTCGAATTCTTCCAGACTCACATACACTAACTGCCAAGCCAATTGGCAGATTGCTTCTTGGAGCCCCGCACAATGCTGAGAATTCACCAAAGATGGTAAGTAGCAACTGAACAAATAATTAGAAGGCGAATGAATAATTAATACAGACATTTAACGTAGACTAAAAACATCAAACAGAAGTCATCGCTCTTTTCACGTTTATAAGTGAGCCACGGAAAAATTCTCATTGGCCGCCACCGGGAATCGAACCTAGGGTCTTCCAGTTACGCGCCGGATATGCTTCCACTTCACCACAGCGGCCTTGAATTCCTCCAGACTCAAATACAAGTAAATGGAAGACACTGGGTTCGATTCCCGGTGGCGGCCAATGAGAATTTTTTCGTGACTCACTTATAAGCGTGGAAAGAGCGATGAGCCGCCCCGGTGGCGCAGTGGTCTAAGGCGTTGGCCTCTGATCATTCGTCCGTAAGGGGTCCGGGTTCGAATCCCGGTCAGGCATGGATGTTGTGTTTGTCTTACGGCACTGGCTCTCTCCCTTCCCTGGAACCAGTGACTCTAAATTAGGGACGGGCGACTGCTTATAGCCCATTGAGTTGCTCACGGTGGTCGTTAAACCTCCAATCAAAAAAAAAAAAAGCGATGACTTCTGTTTAATGTTCATAAGCTAAAAATCCTTTCCGCTTTGGTCTCCGCTTTTGTGAAGGCTTTTAGATATTCCTTTTTCTAGCTTTCAGGATGTGGGAGGGGAGATGACCGCTCCTTTCTATGCTTCCGCATTTTTATGTTACACGGTTGTTCAATCGATTTCTTCCAGTGCCCTGCTCTGTCGGATGGGTTCTTCAGGTGTTTGCCTGTAAGGTAATTAAACAGTTCCAGAGTTTTAGCTACAGTTTACCTTGATTATGAAAATAATGAATCACTAGCTAAATGAGAACTCGTCCTTCTGCAGTGGTGCTCTTTATCCAATGCCCGATATGGGGAAGTTCACGCTTGCTTGTGCTGATTTCTATATTAGTTCGTTACTGTTTTCACATTATCTATTTCAGCTTATTCTATCAGGCGTCTTTCTAGGCTACCTTGCTGCTAAGTTCTTGCTTCCAACTTAATTTCTCCCTCCTTATTTCATCTCAGTATGAACGAAAGATTCCTCTCTTTCTCTCCGGGAACAAAAAACTCTCCATCGCGTGAAGAATCTCAATACCTACTTTCTATCACTTTCAAGTGCCAGATGGCTGCCCTAGTGACGCAGTGGTCTAAGCATTGACCATTCTTCCGAGTGGGACTGGGCTCGAGTATTGGTTGAGGCCTCAGGTGTAGGTTTGTCTTACGGCAATGAGTCTGTACCTTATCTGGAACCACTGACCCTACATTAGGGACGGTGACTGCTTATAACACACACATTTGCTTACAGTGGTAGTTAAATCCAGAAACAAAAAAAAATGTCAGAACTATCTTCTATTTATTGCTTTTCTCTTTTACTCTTAGAAAAAGTGTGGGCTCGTCCCTTACCTAGTCCACGTGTCCCACCTGCGATAATCAGGTCAACTTCATGCCACTTTCCTCCTCTCAAACCCCTTCATTAACAACTTACTTAGCAACTGTGTCATCAATACGCATTTATTTTACAGGTGAACCTTATTTCTTTTCACATCCATTGGGAAAAAGGGGACAAATCCTGAGAACTCGACATGGCCCATTCTTCTAATCATAAAACAATTTCCGGAGCAATAAGGTCATCTCAAACTGAACTTCGTGAACAGCTGATGCAAAGGAACGGCTAGTAATGGCGTTTTCTCCGAATATCGGAAGCAAAAGGAGTGGCAATCTTCACCATGGAGGAAATAATACGGTGGAGATGTCATCAGCAATGTCTCTCACAGCCGAAGCTGAAGCCGGTTTTTCAAACGTCCTTGAATTGCGGTGGAAGCTCTACGGGAGAGCCACGCTCCTTATCCGCTCAAAACAACAAGTTGGTCCTTATTTTGCTTGTTTGGAGACAAATTTACATAACCTAAAAATTCATGCGAAGGAGACTAAATTTTCAACACTTTCGGCTCAACTATTTGCTGAAATCGCTAAAAGCACGCTAAGTTCTAGTAAAATAGATCAAACCGAGAAGAATATTAACACTTTCCTCAAAGATCTTCACTCTCTCATCAACTGTATGTACATTAAGAAAAGGTGGAAGTCTTATGCAACATTATTCTTTTCTGAAAGAACTTCACTCACTCATTAACTGCTAGCTGAAAGCCTCCACAAAAACACCGACTCGTGACTTCACCTTGCGAGATGGTAGCAAAGAAGGTTATTGATTATGGTATCTATGCTACATTTCTTCTAATTCAACGCGATTTTCTTCATATAAAAATACATTTCAAAATAACATCTTGCTTTGAATTTTCATCTCCACAGACACGACAATGCGAACATCCCTTTTCTTTTCTGTTAGGTTGTGCTGGTTTCGCTGTGTGCGCAGCTAATGCAGCTACTGTATCAGAAAAGGCAGAATTTTCCGGAAAAACGAAGTAAAAAGTCAATTTATTCTGCCTCCTCAGACGAATGAAAAATACTTTGCGTGTTCGTGTACTAAACTTATGTGATAATGAATTCGCAACAGGCAGCCTGTCATTAATCCGAGATTGAGAGATTTGCCTAATGCAAACTAGAAATCCCACGTTGCAAAGGGAGTTGCAGTTATTCCTGCTCAGTTGTTGAGATAATAGAAGCGTACTGAGCTACAACAGGTAGTGACCGAAGGTGTGATTTTGTCAAAATCGGTTAGGTAGGTTATACGGTCGTATCAGAATAATATGACCACCTACCTAATAATGGGAGTAACCACCCTTTGCCAGGATGACAGCGGCGAGATGGCGTGGCATGGACGCAATGAGGCTATGAAAGATTTCCGGGGGCACACGTGCTTGTTCGGACTGCAGCAGAGCACGGAGGTCCCGGAGATGACGACGTGGTTGTGCGTCGGCACGTCGAAATTATCGATCCAAATAGTCCCACAAGTGCTCTATGGTATTGAGGTCGGGCGATTTTGCCGGCCAACGGAAAACGGAGACATCGCTATCTTGTTCCTGGAACCAGTTATGCACCCCTTTAGCGACATGGTAGGGCGCATTGACCTGTTGGTAGACTCTGTCACCACCAGAGTAAACGTCCAACATGAAGGGATACACCTGGTCAGCGAGGATGGACAGGTAGCCATTGGCGTTCAAAGACCCATCCAGTGGTACAAGCGGTCCTAGATCATACCAGGAAAACATTCCCCAGGCATGCGCACTGCTGCCGCCTGCCTGTACTTGACTGACAAGCGTGTCCGGGTGTTGGTTCTTGTGTGTTTGTCACCGTTTCCAGTCAGTCACTTCTGTGGAGTGGAATTCTGGATTCGTCGGAGAAGGCAACCTTTTCCCACTCTTCCACTATCGAATGGCGGTAGTCCCATGCGAACTGCAGGCGTCGTCGTTGCCGATGGACCTGGATTAACATGAACGCCTTGACGCAGCATCGACTCCGGAGACCTATGCGTAACAGGCTTCGCTTTACTGTTCTTGGCGTCACGTATCTGGATGCCCCAGCGTTCATTTTTGTGGTCAATAGCTGCACTGTTGCGCGTCGATTGTGCTTTACTAGTCAAAAGAGGCGACGCTCTCCTCTGGGATCGATGGCTTTCGGGGCTCCACAGTTATGACATCGGGAGGTACTCGGTGCGCCAGAGGTCCATTCTTTGTACACCTTTAGTATAGCGCCGCGCGGATTGCCCACGGAGTCTGCTGTTTCTGAGATGCTTCAACCCTTTAGCGCGGTAGCTGATTATCATTCCTTTTAGAACGTTCGTCTAATCACTACCTCTGCCCATTGTGCTCACGTCATGCACTATGGCTCATCTGTTCTGGCCGGCCACTTATATCTTCGAGTGGTTGACTTTGTCACATGCACTCTGTGACGAGCCTGGGCGTGTACACTGTGATTTCGGAGGTGGTCATAATATTCTGATACGACTGTGTGTAATTTTCTTTTTTCTTTAATGAACAGTTCGCCAGATATCCTTACAGCTGTTTCTAAACCTTCTGCTGGAATCACGAAAAATTGCTGATATAAAAAAGGTAGTGCGACAGCAATTGCGGCTCTAATACTTAGCATTTTCCACACCTTGTTATGGTCAGTGAAAAATACTTTGAATCATCGTTTCTTCCTTCATTACGCTCTCTGGTCACCTTGTCGATGGATAAAAAAGAAACAAATACAGAAGGACGATTAATGAATGAATGTTTGGGGTAAGAGCTCATATGGGCGCTAAAATGTTGGAAAGGGGAAAAGGGAAATCAGTATAAGATCGAAATGAGATATGAAAATATGATGGATCTCCAAAAAAAAAAAAATAATTAAAAATGATTAACCTTGGTTTTACGTATAATTCAAAGATCATAAAAATATTGGAATCAAAAAGATAAAATATAGCAGAAATAAATTCACTGTACAAATAATAAACAGTAGCCTTGAAAAAGTAGTTGCCAGAGAAACAAACACAGTGGAAAAAATTTGGAAGAATTGCAAACAATTCACTTTCTTCGTATTAAGAGAATATAACGTGGTTTGTCACAAATATTTATTTTTCCAAGTCGACCATGGTTTCGCTGGGTATTGACCTAGCTTCATCAGGACGAATGGCACGTTAATATTAAAATTGTATTTGATATCATAAAGAGTGCTTACAGTCACTGGTTTTGGTTAATTGCTTCCACGTGTTTGATAGAAATAGGGTGGATGCCATGTCATTAACAAGTTGCTAAGACTTCTGATATACATCGAAAGCTTCCAAAATAACATATAATGAATTAGCTTTGTTTATCTTTTTGCTAAGCTAATTATTATGAATGAATAATGCTCTACGCTTCAAAATAATGAATTCCCAAAAGGGTGTTGTTACTCGTTAATTATGAACTTAAACAAAGTCTCAACGCTGGTTATTTATATTAAGTAATCAAAGTCATAAACCTAACAGCCAGACAGAGGTCTGACAAAACTAGAATTGAAAAAGACTGAACTTACAGAACAACTTGTTTATTATGATGACTCCTGGTCAACTAAGGCACTCATATATCACTACTACATAACAACACACTGCAACGCAACGCAACACACCACCAACAACACCAACCACCCTCAACTCCAACGCAACAACACACAACTACAACGTAACAACAACACAACGCCTCTCGATGAACGCGCCTATATACGAGCTACCACCACGTCATGACTTACACTCATTGCCAGATCTCATTCAGCGGGTGAAATAATATTCCGTTCAGTAGGAAGATAATTTACATAGTAAAATAAAATAACCAGAGATAGTAAAATCAAAAGGAAAGTGAATATAGAGTATACGTTACATCATCTCCCCCTTAATTTTTCTTCTTTTTTTTTCCTTTTTTTTTTTTTTTTTTTTTTGGTGTCCGAAAAACCTATCAATTTTGGAGTGTAAGTCTTACATTTCGATGATTGACGTTTCTCGATCTTTTTTTTGATTTGTTGTTTGGTGGTAGCCGTATTTACATTATCAACTTAGCATAACAATTTACGAATCTGTATTCGATTGTGAAATTTGTAGTGTAGAACAAACCAAACCTGCATCGGCATGCTTTCCTTTTATTCTGCCTAGCAGGAATCACTTTTTAATTTCAAATTACGTGCGCCTCATTGGTTGAAATACATAACAACTGTATCAGCAGCGAAGATTGCCTGAAGCTGCCTAACAGTAACAATTTTATTATTTTCATTTCAAATTACGTTTGCCTCAGTCGTTGAAATACAGAACAACTGTATCAGCAGCGAAGATTGCCTGAAGCTGCCTAACAGTAACAATTTTATTATTTTCATTTCAAATTACGTTTGCCTCAGTCGTTGAAATACAGAACAACTGTATCAGCAGCAAAATTTACCTGGAGCTGCCTAACAGTAACAATTTTATTATTTTCATTTCAAATTACGTTTGCCTCATGCGTTGAAATACAGAACAACTGTATCAGCAGCGAAATTTACCTGGAGCTGCCTAACAGTAACAATTTTATTATTTTCATTTCAAATTACGTTTGCCTCATGCGTTGAAATACAGAACAACTGTATCAGCAGCGAAATTTACCTGGAGCTGCCTAACAGTAACAATTTTATTATTTTACCCCTAAGCACATAGATATATACAAAAAAAAGTGGATTAGTAGATGGACATAGAAGAAATATAAAAAAAAAACACACATATATACACAAAAAGAATGCATAGGCCCACACGAAAAAAAGAAATTCTGACACGCCAACTGGTCGAGCAGGAAAAACAATAAACTGAGAAAAGAACCTGTCCACGAGAACTTACTTATCTCGAGGACGCATAAAAAATTCTAGTGCGAAAACGTTTTCCAGGCCTAATGGGACTGGGGAAATCAGGTAGCTTGGATCTCTTCCGGGACGGTAATGGAACATCGGTCTGTTGTCGGTCAGGAATCTGGCGGTCTGGAAATCCCTGCGGCTGAGAAGAACGGTCAGAAGTCTGGCGGTCCGGAATCCCTTGCGGCTGAGAAGAACGGTCAGGAGTCTGGCGGTCTGGAAATCCCTGCTGCGGCTGATAGGAACGGTCAGGAGTCTGGCGGTCTGGAAATCCCTGCGGCTGTGAAGAACGGTCAGGAACGTCAGAAGTCTGGCGGTCCGGAAATCCCTGCTGCGGCTGATAGGAACGGGCTCCCCAGGCTTTGGATATGAAGTCCCTTGATGCTGGGGCCCGTTGTGTCCTTCAGTATCTTTTTGGAGGGACGTGTCTCCGGCCACATCGCTTGTTTTCGTTTACGCCCACGGGGCATGATAGTAGTAGCAGGCATCGGCCCTGTTTGCCCTGAATGGAGGTTCCAGGGCGAAACCCGGGCGGATGCAAAATTTCTGCCTTCGTCGCTGTTGCGGCGAAGCAGATTGGGGAGACAAGTGACGTTTGCGCCCAGCTTTTGGTGGTGCTGGACGGTGTGGAATATTAAATGTTGGATTCATAACTGACAAATCCGAAATGTCCGACGCCTCTGAGTCGCTGCTATAATTCAGCGGTCGTGCAGGGCGATGTTTGGATTTGCCTATAGGAATACTTTCCGATGAGGTATTCAAAGAAGAAGTATCCGCGTTGGTGCAGAGGTAACCGGAAACGGCGCAACAATAGTCTTGGCAATGGTTGGAGGAAAGGAACGATACTAGTATTCGACGAACTCGATTCGAGCCTTGGTCTCACGGGAGAATCAGGTTGCGGTTGTAGAAACTCGTCTGGAGGGGAGGAGGGTGAAGGAAAAATCACTGGTGATTCGTCAAAAATGTTCGGTGGGTCGTCCACAATTTCTGGCGGTTGAACATGAGATATAGATTCTTGAGTCTGTGGAACAGAAGGTTGAGTAGGATTGATAATGAACTCGATATCCCGTTCGTGATACTTGCGACATTGATCAACATGTACATATTGAAAATTGTTGTTCGGTTTCTCCAGAACAATATTATTTTCAAACACATTTGCCACCCGATATGGACCTTCGTAGCTGGGTGCAAATTTCTTCACTAAAGTATGCGAAACAGAAGACTGGAAGTGCGTTTCCACGAGAGTGAGATCTCCAACGACAAGATCTGGTTCCCTACGCCTAGAATTACAATATCGTGCTTGAGCCGCTTGTGCTCCTAGCATTGCAACACGAGCTTTTTCTGCCATAATGTGTACTGATTGCGGAGTTGGTCGCTGATTTAGTTCGTCGATAATCCCCGTTAAATTTTCAAAAGGGGTTTTAATTTTGCGACCCAGAAAAAGTTCTGCAGGAGTAATTTTAGTAGACTCGTGGACAGACGAGCGGAGGGCGAACGCAAAAAGTTCTAAATGGTCATCCCATCTTTCATGGTGGTCCATTACGAAAGTCGCAATCATTTTCACTAGCGTTCGGTTAACGCGTTCTGCAGGATTACTCTGGGGATGATATGGGGAAATGAATTTGTGTTTAATGTGTAGTCTCGCACACATTCTTTCAAAAATGTCAGAAATAAATTGAGGACCATTATCCGAAACTACTTTATTAGGTGCACCATATCTAGAAAATACTTCATTAACTAAGACATTACAAATAATCTCAGCCGTAGCGGCTTTAATGGGAAAAACTTCAACCCATTTAGAAAAATTATCAGTTAGTACTAAAACATAACGAGCTTTATTTTTAACAGATAATGGATAAGGTCCCAATAAATCTATGGATATAATATCAAATACATGAGAACTTGAACTAGATTTCAAGTGACCGGCCGGTCTTACATTACGATAATTATTAATCTGACACAAGTGACATGATTGAACGTATGCGAGCACACTTTGGTACATTCCAGGCCAATAGGCAACATCCCGCAATTTACAACGGGTCTTGCGAATACCTAAATGGCCTGCAAGAGGTTTGTCATGAAATTCATTTAAAAGAGCCATTCTAAGGGTTCGCGGAATACATGGGCGAAACTCTGCCCTAGTAGTCCGAGACTTTGTATAATAAAGAAGACCCTCTATTACTTCAAAATGTTGTGACCTTCCAGCCAGAGAAGGATCACTTGGTAGGGGCGAACCCGCAAGCAAAAAATTGTAAATATCCCCAAAATCTGGATCATTTATTAATTCTGCCATTATCTGCTCTCTGGATGTGATATCAGCTATCAGAAGTAAAGGCTGACATCCAGGAGTAGTTTCGGTGGGGACCCCACTAATCGGAACGCGAGATAATGCGTCCGGTAATTGATTCTTATTACCTGGCTGATACGAAATTTTGATATTGCTCTCTTGTAACTTCAGAGCCCACTTCATAAGTCTTTGAGATAGGTGTTTAGCAGAATTCAAATACTGAAGGGCAGAATGATCCGTAATTATGTTAACTGTCAATTCGTTAAGATAACATTGAAATTTATTCAGTGCATACACAACAGCAAGACATTCACGTTCCGTAGCTGAATAATTGCGTTCAGCTTTGGCTAAAGTACGAGACGCAAAAGCTATTGGATGCCCAGCTTGTGACAAAACGCAACCAAGACCAACTCCGGATGCATCAGTATAAATATCAAATTCTTTAGAATGATCCGGGAAAGCCAACACCGGAGGCTGAGTCAATGCAGACTTCAGTGTTTCGAATGCAGCGTTAGCTTCAGGTGTCCAAATAAACTTCTTGTATTTACGCTTTAAAGCATACAATGGCTCACATATTGTAGCATAAGCGGGGACGAACTGCTGATACCATCCGGTCATTCCCAGAAAGCGGGATAGTTCTTTTGCTGTTTTAGGCCGAGGAAAGTCAGCAATAGGCCTAATTTTTTCATTATCAGTGAATAAGCCGTGGGGAGTAATTTTCAACCCCAGATATACAATCTCGTCCCTCGCTATCTGCCATTTACTGGGTTTTAACGTCAAGCCAGCATTGTATATAAGTTGGAACACCTGTTTGAGCAGAGAAAGGTGCTCGTCAAAAGTCTCTGATGTGATAATAATATCATCCAAATAGACATGCACATGGGGACCCAGGACAGGTCTGAGAACCGTGTCCATAAGCTTTTGGAAAGTAGCAGGTGCAGAAGCTAAACCAAAAGGCATACGTAAATATTCATAGGCCCCAAAAGGAGTCACAAAGCCTGTTTTATCGACCGAGTCCGGATGTACTGCCACCTGCCAATATCCACTCGCCAAATCCAAAGTTGACATCCATTTGGTTGACGACAAGTCATTTAGAATATGTGACATGACAGGTAGGGGATAATTGATTGTTTTTGTGACTTGGTTGAGTTTGCGAAAATCTGTCACGAAACGAAATTCACTTGGTTGTTTCTTTGGAACCAAGAAGGCAGGAGCCGCCCAGGCGCTTGTTGATTCCTGATTATGCCCTGCTTAATCATTTCCGCAATTTGACGTTGCATTTCCTGTTTTTTATGTGGAGCACAAGGGTAAGGTTTCGTCGCAATGGGTTTCGAACCATCAGTGTCAATAACATGATAAACCACCTGTGTGAAACCAGGTTGATCCGAAAATAAACCAGGGCTTTCCTGTAAAAAGGAGAGAAGCTGGTCTCGTTGCCCCTCATTCAATTGGTCACTCAACAATAAACTCGTAATATCTACAGGAACCGTCGGAATCATTTCAACAGGTTCCGGAAAGGAAATCACATGTTGTACAAAATTCAAAGTTATTTGAAACTTGTTAATAATGTCCATACCCATGAGACATTTCACGGGTAGCTCGTCTATAAGCAGGAAAGAATGTGTAAAACGAGCTTTTCCCAGCCCTAAAGATAATGTGACAGTTCCTGCGATACTGAAGATTTCGTTATTTGCACCTCGCAAATACTGCGTTGCAGGCTGAACATGTATTGCAGAAAAAACATCATTGCAAAACTTTGTATTTAGGGCTGATATCTCAGACCCAGTGTCGAACTTTGTCTCGACAATAATGTCTTCAAGTGTCAAGAATACATCAGGCAACTGAGGAGTTTGAACAGTCACTAATACTGTTTTAGGGTCAGGATGTTTGGTATCAGGAAGCAGGACCGACCCTTCGTCTACTTCCTGTGGAAGTTTAAAGGAATTCTGGTGGTGTTATCATGTGATCGGAAACCTCGACCCTGCCGGGTATCGGGAAAATTTTCACGATAAGGAAAATTCCTGCATGCGGCACGAAATGGGAAGCATTCTGCTTCGCTGAGAGGATTGAATTCCTCAGCTACGACCCGCGACTCAGAGTGATAAGAAGCTGGTGCATTCCGAAATGGTGAAGAATGCGTGGGTATGTGTAGATTATTCATATCCAAGTCAGAGCCACAGGCTTCGAACAAATTGTCCAAACAAACACCATTACCCTCGAGACTTGCCGGAAGGTGGAAATTTGCAGTTGTCTCAGGTAAGGAAGCCATGGGTAATAATAGTCAGGATCTCGTGTTCGAGAAAAGTTCGGGCGCCAATTATAATGAATTAGCTTTGTTTATCTTTTTGCTAAGCTAATTATTATGAATGAATAATGCTCTACGCTTCAAAATAATGAATTCCCAAAAGGGTGTTGTTACTCGTTAATTATGAACTTAAACAAAGTCTCAACGCTGGTTATTTATATTAAGTAATCAAAGTCATAAACCTAACAGCCAGACAGAGGTCTGACAAAACTAAGAATTGAAAAAGACTGAACTTACAGAACAACTTGTTTATTATGATGACTCCTGGTCAACTAAGGCACTCATATATCACTACTACATAACAACACACTGCAACGCAACGCAACACACCACCAACAACACCAACCACCCTCAACTCCAACGCAACAACACACAACTACAACGCAACAACAACACAACGCCTCTCGATGAACGCGCCTATATACGAGCTACCACCACGTCATGACTTACACTCATTGCCAGATCTCATTCAGCGGGTGAAATAATATTCCGTTCAGTAGGAAGATAATTTACATAGTAAAATAAAATAACCAGAGATAGTAAAATCAAAAGGAAAGTGAATATAGAGTATACGTTACAAACAAGTTTGGTGGTTGAATCTGGCTTGTCAATTAGTTTTGCTTCTTCAAAGAGAAATTTATGGTCCTTTTCGTAACAGTGTTTAGCCATCGATGACTTCTTCAGGATACATTTCCGAATGTAGGTCTTGTGCTCCTTATTTCGAAAACGCTAGAGCCTTGCGGGTCTGTCCTATATAGGAAGGGCTATATTCCCATGGAATTTGATAAATTATCCGCACGTTTTTGTCTTCAACATAGCCCTTTGATCCTAAAAAGTTCATTTTGTTTATGGGTTAAAAAAAATTACTTAAAAATTAGTTTTGAGAATTTTTGGAATTTTGAAAGCAATGTCACGGGAAAATGGAATAACGGCGAAATTCTTTCTCAATGGGCGCATCATCTTTTCTTTCTTTCTCCCATCATCTTTTCAAAATTCTTTCACCCATTACGAAAGAATTTTGCCATTATTCCATTTTCCCGTTACATTGCTTTCAAAATTAAAAAAAATTCTCAAAACCTTTAATTTTAAAGTAGTTTTTTTAACTCATGAACAAAATGAACTTTTTACGATCAAAGCACTATGTTGAAGACAAATACTTGCGGGGAATTTATGAAATTCCATGGGAATGTAGCGCTTCCTATATAGGACAGACCCGTAGAGCTTTGCGTTTTCGATTGAAGGAGCACAAGACCTACATTCGGAACTGTGTCGTGAAGAAGTCATCGATGGCTAAACACTGTTACGAAAAGGACCATAAATTTCTTTTTGAAAAAGGAAAACTAATTGACAAGCCAGATTCAACCACCAAACTTGGTATTTTGGAAGCTTTCCATATATATCAGAAGTCTTCGCAACTTGTTAATGACATGGCATCCACCCTATTTCTATCAAGCGCGTGGAAGCAACTAACCAAAATTCGTGACTGTAAACACCGTTTATGACATCACATACATTTTTTTTTTTTTTTTGGGGTGGGAGGTTTAACGACCACCGTGAGCAACTCAATGGGCTATAAGCAGTCGCCCGTCCCTAATTTAGGGTCACTGGCTCCAGGGAAGGGAGAGAGCCAGTGCCGTAAGACAAACACAACATCCATGCCTTGCCGGGATTCGAACCCGGACCCCTTCCGGACGAATGATCAGAGGCCATCGCTTAGACCACTGCGCCACCGGGGTGGCTCACATACAATTCGAATATTTACGTGCCATTCGTCCTGATGAAGCTAGGTCAATACCCAGCGAAACCATGATCGACTTGGAAAAATAAATATTTGCGACAAACCACGTTGTATTCTCTTAAAATGTGTAATCGTCACAAGACTGTAGTCTTAGAGATCAAGAATTTACTTTCTTGTTTGTTAATTTTCTCACATAGCGTTAATCGTAAGGATGTAAGAACTTCCTACGTTAGAAAATGTTATTTTCCAAACCAGTGGTTCAATATATTTGAAATCTGTTTTATTAATTGAATTTATTTGTTAAATAATAGAGTGCAAATACACTGGCGGAAAGTGAAAAAGAACACCAAGGAGGAATTGGCGGACAATCATGAAATTTACATATGTTAATGGCTTCGAGTTTACGTAGGTGTGATGTTAATTTCGGGACCAACCGGTGAGCGCTTACACCACAGCACGGCATAATATACAAATTATCGTCGGTGGTATTTAAGGAGTACGGCGAAGTGAATGTAATCAGTCGTCGGCGTACGGACACGTGCGAAGACCCTGAAGAAGCTGCAATGCCTGGACATGGAAGACGTGTACGATTTCAGCAGTTATCGGACTTTGAGCGAGGTCGTCTAGTCGGACTCCGCAAGGCCGGGTGGTCGTATCGTCGTATTGCGGAGCGAATTGGACGGGAAGTATCGGTGGTGGTACGATGGTGGCATAGATGGTACGAGGAACATTCCCACACGAGAAGACGTGGAACCGGGAGTCACAGACGGACTGATGAGCGGACCGATCGACGCATAAGAAGAGCGGCGTTGTCAAGCACAATATCCACTGCGACGCAAATGCGAGCTGCCGTTGCACCTGAGGTGACTGTGCGAACAATCCGCAACCGTCCACTCGATGCAGGACTACGTGCACGTGTGATTCTGGCATGTGTACCTCTGACTCCAGCCCACCGTCAGGAACGGCTGCAGTGGTGTCGCCAACGTCTGCGCTGTAGAACGCAATTGCGATCTGTCGTGTTCAGCGATGAAAGCAGATTCTGCTTGGGAGCCTCCGATGGCCGTATACGTGTTCGCAGACGCACAGGAGAGCGTCTCCACCCTTCTTTCATTCGCCAGCGACACACAGGTCCTACACCTGGTCTCCTGGTGTGGGGAGCGATCATCTATCACTCCCGTACACAACTAGTGCTTGTACCGGGTACGTTAAACAGCACCTTCTACATCAACACACGACCATCCCCGATTTACGCATCAGATTGAGGATGCTTGGAACTCAATACCCCAAACTTACATCCAACATCTGTACGACAGACTGCATGCCAGAATTGCACAGTGTGACGCAGTACATGACGGTTCAACCTCGTACTAACCATGTTACATGGAAATGTTATTTTTCAGTTTACTAGCAAATACAGCTGTATTTTGCCAAAATGCTTTGATCACGTTATCCTCTGTATTCCGTTATTATGCTTTATAAATTTCGTTGGTATCAGACGTCTCCTTCTTGGTGTTCTTTTTTCACTTTCCGCCAGTGTATGTTAAGAATTTCGACTATAATTTACTTTACCTAGATGTTTTCCGATAAACGGAATAATGTGCTCACAATCAGGTTTACTTTAATTTCGTTAAGGAAAGTTTGCAAATTATTGTGGAAATTTATACTATGTGTTCAAGTTTAATTTCTAAATTCTTCGCGTTCCGTGTGATTCGCAAAATGAGTTGCATTGAAAATTGTGGAAACAAATCGTTACCAAATGTTATGGAAGGTAAACAATGATTTTTCGATGTAGTGAGTTCGAATCTGACTAAGCAATATTTATCGATGCAGTAAGTATGGTAAGACAATTTGATATCGGTGGTTTGACGGCGGTTTAAAAGCTCGGAGCAGACTTCTAGCGAATAAGTGCATAAAAACATTAAACCCTTAATGTTTGCAAAGATTGTTCATTAGTTTTTGAGATGGCGGAAAGCTATTTATTAGCATGCGAATAAATACCTCTTATAAAGTAAGGAAAAAAGCTTCTCGTTCTCATCCTTGCTACAACTCTTACATTCAGTTACTTTTACATTAAAAGCTATTGTTTAAGATCAGCCGATGTTCTCAAGGGGTGAATTGAGAAGGTAAACAACTCGAAACGAACCGTATAACCTTCACTAAACATTTTTTCTTGCCAATCTTTTGTTTCTCCCGCAGGTCCGAGATTTTGCTCGTTATAGCTGCGGCCTTACATCATTCCCGGAGAGATTTGCGAGAGAATTAAATGTTTTCCTGCGGCTTACGGATCCATCTATACAGCACAAAGAGAAAGGCAGAGAGAAAAGAGGGAGAACGCGAAAGGAAGAGAAAGTGGTGGGATGTGCGATGGATGGATGTATGCTTGTGTACTAGTTCAATACAGATAGTGTGAAAGAGCCGCATCCCCCGCGATTTTCCTCTCTGCAATCCAAGGTGGACCCATTAGTTAAATGACGAAGCTTTGAAGGCCATATAGCCCCGGGGTCCACGGAGGAAGAAGAGGAGTAAGAAAGTGCGTGTGTGTGTGTGTGTGTGTGTGTGTGTGTGTGCATGGGGAGACGACACGGTGCATCTGAGAAATGTGTAACAGTTGTTGCCAGTGATTGTGTTTTCTCCCCCGGGGATTAGGGACTCAATCTGTTGCTGCTTTCCCCAGAATATATCTGGGCTTGCGGATGGAAATGATAAGTCCGGGAGGTACGGGGAGAACGAGGAAAAAATATGCCTTTGTGTTTCTGAGCTTTGGAGAGCGTGAGAGTCCCGTGTGGCGAAATGTTTTTTAGACACTTACAGTAACATTATTTACTCCGCACAGCGGTGACTACGGTTGATGGCATTCAACGAAACCTTTACAAGAAATCTTTGATACGAAAATTTTCTTCTAATAACGTCTCGCAGGAATAAACTTTGAGAGAACTTCGGAGGTTTTTGGGTAAACGGTTTCAAAGTGAATTGATGGGAGAGTATGAGAACTGTCACCAAATTTCATAAAAGTTTTAATAAATGAACAAGAACTGTTTAAAGCGCTGCTCCCAACTGTATCGAAGATTGGTAGAACATGGAAATGATTTATCATGGATCGGTAAATTATCTATATGTTCCGATGCAGGCAGTATAAAAGTACGAAGATATAAATATCGATTAAATCTTCTAAGTACATATGGTGTAGTAACGCCTCGATGTTTGTACCCCCCCCCCCCCGACAGTTTTGTAATTTTATAGTTTGGGCCCGGGGTCCGGAGCTTGAATTGGGACATCAGCAGCATGACTGCTGGAAAAGTCAAGACATGCAGATTTAGTTGAAAACTGTTCAGTATTGTGGAATACCTTGTACTGAAAGAAAATCATAGAAGAAAGGTATCAAAAATAAGAATATTTTGTCAAATCACGGTGAAGACACAAAGGGCATATGTATACACTGTTTATATATATATATATATATATATATAGGCAAATAATAATTAAAACAGACGAAGGAAACCCACAAACACCAAAACTAAACACACAATACATACCACCAAAGGAACAAACAATGCCCACATATTTGCAATAAGCCCTGAACCCAAAAAACACAAAAGTACTCGAATCCTTTCCCTTTTTTTCGGTTTTTACGTATTTGTAGTACCTCTAATAATTTGATTTATAACTGTAAATTGTTTTTTGAACAATTAATTTCTAATCAATTTCCGTTACCTTTTATCAAAAACTATTTTTTTACAATTACTCAAAAATCACAAACTTCATTCTGCTGACACATTTAATTACAGTACTCTTATTAACAATTGGTCTGACAATATTAAATAGTTAGAAACTCTAAGTACCACTCGGTAGACCACTTGTGGCCACATTACCCTATGCTTTCTTCACACTAGCTTACACCTAGCCTATAAAAAGTAAACTACATTCCTCCGTTTGGCAAACAGGTTTTCTTTAAACCGTATACGCCGACCCGGTGGCGCAGTGGTCTAAGCGATGGCCTCTGATCATTCGTCCGAACGGGGTCCGGGTTCGAATCTCGGTGAGGCATGGATGTTGTGTTTGTCTTACGGCACTGGCTCTCTCCCTTCCCTGGAACCAGTGACCCTAAATTAGGGACAGGCGACTGCTTATAGTCCATTGAGTTGCTCATGGTGGTCGTTAAACCTCAAAAAAAACTGTATACTATTACTTCCTTATCAGCTTAACCTTTGCCCTTGTGCAGCTTTGGCATTCTTGATTCTTTATCAGTGTTTCTTGGTGTTAGGTGTTGTAACGATCTTTGTGGTTTCACGTTACTTTTTGTGTTCGTTCTTGCTTTCTTCGGTTATTTTCGTTTCCGGCCTTCTTTGTCCAGGTAGAACTAATCATTAAAGGAATTCACCGATGCTGTCACACGTACGATCATTCACAAACATAATTTTCAAATTGTAGGTCAAGATTAAAAACACTTTATTTACAATTAAAAATTAATATTTACACGCGAGATCTTTATGGGCTGAACATAGCACCCATCATCAGGCTCAAGCGCCACGAAACACAGTAGCAGACATTTTATACTGTCAAACACGACCCACAATTCACTCGGTTTTCTCAATCACCGGTGATGCCATCAACAAATCGTTAAAGTCCAAAAAATCAAGTCTTAATATCTTATCCTATAAAGTCCTCTTCTTCAGAGTTGTGTGAGGAGGAGGCAACCATCTTTCTCCACTGTCTTGGAACAAATGTCGGGAGTTCAATGTTACAGCATGTTTCCCCATATGCAAGAATGAAGATGCTTTCCGTAAGGAAGACAGTACGTTTATCAACACTTGAGTTAAGTACCCTAACATTTGTCCAATCTGGGGAGTAACCTCCCTCGTTAACAGCTTGAGTGAAAGCTGTGGAAACCGTTACAGAACGAAGAGCGTATTTATGTTCACCCATTCTGACATTAGGGGTTCTTAGGGTAGAACCTATATAGTATTTAACTGCAGTATCTGAATCCTCATGAATTAATGGTATGCAGTAGACGCCTGGTTTGTTAAGGGCTGGGACTCTATCTCTATCATTTCTTATCGTGGAAAAAAGGTTTCTGATGGACACTCCAAACGTTAGATTGTGTTTGTAACAGGCTTTTCTTAAGATGGACACAAGAGGTTGAATGACATCAACTTTGCCGATGTACTTAGTAGGTTTTTTCTCTGTGGACAATGTCGTGAATATCAGTCTTCAAAATTGTTGTAATAGTCCTTGGAAGAGGTTGACAGAGAACCCAAACAATAAGGCCAGATTTTGAACTCTAGAAAGTTCATCACGTCGAGTTTTACTTGTCGAAGAATGGGTGAAGACACGTCTTATTAAGAAGCGTAAAGCTGAAGCTTTATGTTCGGGAGGGTGAGAAGAAGTGAATGGGATCATACAAGGTATGAACGTCGGTTTACGGAAAACACAATGCTTGATTTTATTGGAATTCGAATCTCGAGACAGTAAAATGTCCAGGAATGGCAATTTTCCCTCTTTCTCAAGGTCTTTGGTAAACTTTATAGTTGGAAACTGGGTAGAAAGACAATCTACAAATTCGTCCAGTAAAGGTAAAGCATGGCGCCAAAAAAACAACATGTCATCAACGTACCTGATCAACAGTGACGGTTGATAAGGGAAGTCCATCATGACCTTGTTTTCAAGATGCTGCATGAGGATCTCGGCTAAAACGGGGGAGAGGGGAACATAAGGCTTCAGCTTTACGCTTCTTAATAAGACGTGCCTTCACCCATTCTTCGACAAGTAAAACTCGACGTGATGAACTTTCTAGAGTTCAAAATTTGGCCTTATTGTTTGGGTTCTCTGTCAACCTCTTCCAAGGACTATTACAACACTTTCAAAGACTGAGATTCACGACATTATCCACAGAGAAAAAACCTACTAAGTACATCGGCAAAGTTGATTTCATTCCACCTCTTGTGTCTATCTTAAGAAAAGCCTGTTACAAACACAATCTAACGTTTGGAGTGTCCACCAGAAACCTTTTTTCCACGATAAGAAATGATAGAGATAGAGTCCCAGCACTTAACAAACCAGGCGTCTACTGCATACCATTAATTCATGAGGATTCAGATACTGCAGTTAAATACTATATAGGTTCTACCCTAAGAACCGTTAATGTCAGAATGGGTGAACATAAATACGCTCTTCGTTCTGTAACGGTTTCCACAGCTTTCACTCAAGCTGTTAACGAGGGAGGTTACTCCCCAGGATTGGACAAATGTTAGGGTACTTAACTCAAGTGTTGATAAACGTACTGTCTTCCTTACGGGAAGCCTCTTCATTCTTGCATATGGGGAAACATGTTGTAACATTGAACTCCCGACATTTGTTCCAAGACAGTGGAGAAAGATGGTTGCCCCCTCCTCACACAACTCTAAAGAAGAGGACTTTATAGGATAAGATATTAAGACTTGATTTTTTGGACTTTAACGATTTCTTGATGGCATCACCGGTGATTGAGAAAACCGAGTGAATTGTGGGTCGTGTTTGACAGTATAAAATGTCTGCACCTGTGTTTCGTGGCGCTTGAGCCTGATGATGGGTGCTATGTTCAGCCCCGAAAGATCTCGCGTGTAAATATTAATTTTTAATTGTAAATAAAGTGTTTTTAATCTTGACCTACAATTTGAAAATTATGTTTGTGAATGACCGTACGTGTGACAGCATCAGTGAATTACTTTAGTGACCTAATGTACGATAGACTTTTAGCATTTACCAGACCTAATCATGATTGGACTTATTATTTTTGGTTTGTTGTCTTTATTTCTGTTCTTTTGGTCTTGTGGCTTTGGGAGCACGACCAAGGGGACATTTGGATTTTGTCCGTCCCTTTCTTGGTTTCAGAAAAGTCACTTACAAAAAAAACGGGTGCTTCCCTGATGACGACCGCTTTAATTTGATTTGAGTGTTGTCTCGGTTCTTTGTTTGTTTTGTGTTTCACCTTTTAAAGTGAGGCGGCAGTGGTGCTGTTCTGCATTCGTTTCTTGTTTGTATTTTGGGCTCCATTCGGTATGTTTGCCGGGTAAGGGTTTCGAGTACTTTTGTGTTTTTGTGTGCTTTTGGGTTCAGGGCTAATTGCAAGTGTGTGGGAATTGTTTGTTCCTTTGGTGGTATGTATTGTGTGTTTCGTTTGGGTGTTTGTGGGTTTCCTTTGTCTGTTTTAATAAATATTTGCCTATATAGCCTTTCCGCCCGGATTGCTGCTTTGCGCATCAGGAGGTTTGTGGCTTTTTTATGATTTGTATTAAAGTGCTTTAGCTTTCTTATTAGAGCTCTTCTTATACACTGTATATATATATACACTCACGGACAATGAAATTTGCGCACCTGGAAGAAAACATGCTGCAACCGCGAAACTTTGCAAATAGCTACACTGCGTGCTGGTAAGCAAATGAACCATGTTTGGTGCGAGTGCGCATGATCGCACATCCTCTAGTGGCACCACAAGTACGAACCGGCAGCCTTGTAAATAGGCGCGTAGTCGATGCCCCATGAAAGCGAAAAACACCGGCCAACGCAAGCAAGAGTACAGAGTGACAAGAATGCCGTGCAGACGCCAGAGACGTCGATTTACGCAACTTACAGACTTTGAGAGAAGCTTGATCATCGAGCTGAAAACCGCAGGGTGGTCGGCGCGCCGTATAGCCAGCCACGTGAATCATTCTGACCATACCGTCCGACTTTGTTGGGAGCAGTGAACACGTGACGGACTGCCACACGACATAGCGGCTCCGGATGGCTTAGGAGGACCATTGACAGATAGGATCGACTGATCGCGCGCCAATCACGAAATGATCCCACGGAGACCCGGTCCACCATACAGGCAGATGTAGCGGCTCCTGTGTGCTCACGAACCATTTTTCGACGCCTCGCGGAAGCGAATCTGCGATCCCACCGTCCCCTACGTGGGCTTCTATTAACACCGGAACAACACCGGATCCGTGTGCAGTGGTGCCAGGCCGGAGCGAAGTGGAACGCCACAGACTGGCAACGTGTGCTGTTTAGCGAAGTGTGCCGCTTCGGTTTGGGGACAGATGATCATCGTGTACGGGTGTGGATGTCCCCGGGTCAATGGCACAAAGCCAACCTCGCTGTCGAGCTACACACCTCCCCCACTCCAGGCATTATGGTCTGGGGACACATTACCTACGATAGCCGATCAGCTCTAGCAGTGGAACATGCATCATTGGCGGGCCAGCGATATGTGGATAAGATCCTACGGATCCATGTGCTCCCATTCCTGACCAGGATTCCAGGTGATCTATATCAGCAGGATAACGCCCGCCCGCACACGGCTCGGGTTACCCAAGACTGCCTACGTCATGTCCAAACACTTTACTGGCCTGTCCGCTCCCCGGAAATGTCCCCTATTGAGCATGTGTGGGAGCAGCTGAAACGCCGGCTGCCGCCGTGCTGCACTGCCTGGGATTTGGAGCACACCGTCCAACACGTGTGGGCCAGTCTGCCGCTTGACAACATAAGGCGCCTGTTAGCCTGCATTCCGGACCGTATTGCAGCATGTTTAGCCGCACGAGGTGGTGCGACACGCTATTGAAAATATCAGGACTGCCTTCCACGGATCCCTGTATAATTGCCCTCCAGCTCTGTTTTTGCCATCATGTGTATCATTCATCTGTATCATCACGTTCATAAAATTTCAGTTCAATCCGATGCTTCCTTCTTGGTGCGCAAATTTCTTTCTCCGCGATATATACACTATATATATATATATATATATATGTCATCATCATCGTCGTCAACCATTATCAATCCACTGCTGAATGAAGGTCTCCCCAAGTTTCCTCCGCAGCGGTCTGTCTTGTACCAGTCTCCTCCCCGCACACTTTCGAATTTCATCCACTCATCTCCCATGTGGTCTTCTTCTGGGTCTTTTCCTGTCCCTTGGAATCCAATCTAAAATTTCGGCTGTCCATAGATGGTCTGTCCTTCTGGCAGTATGTCCAGCCCATAGCCATTTCAGGGATTTAACTCTGATCATGATGTTTTCCACTCTTGTCATTTTTCGGATCCACGAGTTCCTCTTCTTATCTCTCCTGGTTACATCAAGCATGCACCTCTCCATTCCTATTTGAGTTGTCTGCAGCCTTTGTATGTCTCTTTTAGTTAAGGTCCGCGTCTCTGCACCATACGTAAGCACTAGAAGGATGCATTGATCAAACACTTTTCTTTTAAGACGTAATGGCATATTGCTCTTGAAAATTATGCTGTTTCTTACAAAAGCTCTCCAGGCAAGTTTTGTACGCCGATTAATTTCTTCATCAGTGTGACCTTCACTTGATATCTGCTGCGCAAGATAAACGTACGTGTCTGTTATCTCCAGCTTTTCTCCATCAATCGTTAAATCTTAATTTCTTGTAAAAGCATTGTACATAACTTTTGTCTTCTTAAAGTTCATTTTTAATCCCACACTCTTGTCAGCAAGTTCCTGGATCATACTATGCAGCTCTGATGGGGCAGTTGCAAAAATGACTACGTCATAAGCAAAACGAAGGTGAATTAGATAATCTCCATTAATATTTATCCTTTTGTTTTCCCAGTTCAGTGATTGAAAGACATTTTCCAATGTGGCATTACAGAGCTTGGGAGATAAGGTGTCACCTTGTCTCACTTCCTTTCCAATTTTTATGTGTATTGTATTTTCAAACAGCCGAATCTTTGCACTTGCATTTTCATAGATTTTATTAATAATATTAATGTATGCATCTTCAATACCGCAGGATTTCAGAGCCATTGTAACTGCTCATGGTTTCACCGAATCAAATTGCTTTTTAATAATCGATAAAAGCCATGCACAATGAAAGTTCATATTCCCTCGCTCTTTCAATTAGTTCTCTCAGTACGTGGATATGATCTATTGTGCTGTAGCCACTCCTGAATCCAGCTTGTTCTCTCGGTTGAGCCATGTCCAGTGTCACCTTCAAGCGGTGTGAAAGAACTTTAGTGAAGATTTTATAAACCACTGATAGGAGGCTGATAGGTCTGTAGTTCCTGAGATCCTCAATGTCACCTTTCTTATGTAGCAGGATCATTGTAGCGTTGTTCCAATCCTCAGGAATCTTCCCTTCATTAAGGCATCGAGTGAAAATTTGGGCGAGTACTGTTTCGATTTCTCCACTTGCTTCTTGTATGATGTCTACAGTAATTCCATCTTCTCCTGGAGCTTTTCCCCGCTTCATGTTCTTGATTGCATGTGCAACTTCTGCTGGAAGGACCGGAAGAACTCTGGTATTGGTACCTTTCACGATGTCTGGAGTACATGCATCATCCCTTTCATATAATTTGGAGTAGAAATCTTTTACTCTTGTCAAAATTTCGCCTCTATTTCTTGTTACAGAACCATCTTCTTTTCTCAGTGCCATAATATGTTTTCTTCCCTTGCAGAGATGTCCCTTTGCTATCTCTAGGCTTTGGTTGCTTTCAATTGCTTTCCTCACTAGTTCACAGTTGAATTTCCTTACGTCTTCAGTGATACTTTTTCGTACTGTCTTGCATAGCTCTATATATTCCACTATGGAAGTCACATCTCCTTTAGTTGTCCTCATCTCTCTTCTTTTTTGCAACAATATTTTGGTTTTTCCTGATAATTTGTTTACATGCAACTTGTTCTTGGACCCAGCTAATTTTGTTGCTGTATCTGTAAGAGCTTTGGTTACTTTTCTGTTAACTTCAGAAATATCCACTTCTTCCGATGTTAGGCCTTCTAAAGCAGAGAATCTGTTCTTCAGTTCCAACTTGAAGGTATTATGGTGTTTTTTAAGGTTGGTTATGTCAATATATTTTGTTTGTCTTATGAGCTTGCCACGTTCAAGTTTAGTGTTGAGGTGCATCTTACATCTCACCAATCTATGGTCACTACCTGTGTTGAACTTGTTTAGCACACTGCAGTCTTCTATGACAAATTACAAATTTTTTGTTACACATAATGAAATCAATTTCACTTGTCGTCCCATTTGGATGTCTCCATGTCCATTTCCTGTGTGGCTTTTTCTTGAAAAAGGAGTTAATGATGAAAAACCCTTCTGCCAGTGCAAACTCTACGAGCGTATTTCCACGCTTGTTTCTATTGCCGTGACCAAATTTACCTACTGAAGTTTCATTCTGTTGCTTTTGCCCTATTTTTGCATTGAAATCTCTCATAATTATCTTCAAGTGTTGCTTACCTTTATTATTTAGATGACGAATTTCCTCATAAAATTCTTCAATTTCTTCTTCAGGATGACTTGTGGTGGGTGCATAAGTTTGAATAATCTGAGCCTTGTATCTTCGCGAGAGCTGGATAACGAGTCGTGCAGATCTATCAGAGGAACTTTCAACTTCTACAACTTTATCCTACAGTTTCTTGTTTATTATGAATCCAACACCACTTTAGTTCTGCCAGTATCTGTCCTACGATAGTAGAAGAGATGTCCACTTTTCAGTTCAATGAGATGTTCTCCTTTTCTCCTTACCTCAATTAGCCCGACGATGTCCCACTTGATCCTTTGTAGTTCCTCTTCCAATTCAAGAAGCCTTGAATCAGAAGATAGGGAGCGTCCTTTATACGTAGCCAAGGTCAGCATCAGATGGCAGCCTAGTCCGGTCCTCCGGGAATTCTTAGCACCCTCTGCCTTCATGTTGCACTGGCCGCTGCCTTGGTCATGTACATTCTAGCTGCAGGAGACTGATTGCCAAGATTTAAGTGGTGGAGTCATTTTGGAGGGGTTTGGCCATAACTCACCACGCTGGCCAAGCGGGTTAATGAGTGTGGGATAACATTTCCTCTAGTCTCGATGGTATAGTTATACCGCTATTGGCGGTCGTCAGAGCCCCTTTAGTGGTAACAGGACGCACCACGAGAAGGCGGGGTTGACATTTGTCAAGGAGAGGCTGTGACAAATGTTACGCATCACCTGACCTTATATATATATACACAAAGTTTCCGCCGTTATTAAGGAGATAAGAGACAGGAACAATCAGGGAACCGGTACACATTAGTATTTCCAACAAAATATTGGCGGTTAGCATCAATGAAGTTTTGCCATTTTTCAAGCAACAAATGAATGCTCCTGCGATAGAAGGACTCGGATTTTGAGCTGAAGAACGCAGTGACGAAATTTTCCACCTCTGGAAATTGGTGAACCGCTGTTAGACTAGGGCATGTTACATAGAGCGAAATAGATGAAAGTCTGAGAGTGCAATCTCACGGGAGTAAGCCGGATGTGGGAAACCTCCCAGTGTAACTGTTCAAGGGTTGATTTCGTGGTGGCACCAACATGTGGTCTGGCATAATTGTGTAACAGCTTTCAGTTTCATCAACTGATCGCTATATCGTTGTGCAGGGATTGTTTCGCCCGGTTTCAACAGTTCGAAGTACTGTTGAAACCGCAAAACATGCATATCCCACCACACACACAACAGCACCTTTTTCCTGTGGATGTTGATGGCTGGCCTGGGTCAACCCAGGATCTCCTGCATACGGGGTTGTCACAAAAGACCCATTTTTCATCCCCGGTTACAACCTTCCATCAGAAATTCTTCCCTTAAAACCTCTTCAGGAACGACATGGAGATGCCCAAACGTTTACCAAGGCTACGCTTCGTTAAAATATGCAAAACCCACTTACCAATCTTCTCGAATTTCCCCAAGACCGGTAGACACTGTACAACTGTCGATTGAGCCACTTTCAAACGTTTCGCCAGTTGCGTGGTCGATTGTGTGGCATCCTCTTGCAACAGCGATTCCAGCTTCTCGTCTGTGAGTTCCTGCGGTCTACCTGCACGTGGCTTGTTTTTCAAGCTTAGATCACCTTCTTAAACCTGGAAAATCATTCTCGACATATACATGTATATATATGTATATAGTCTCCCCAAATATCTCTACAAATCTTGGTCCTAATCCATTTCCTTCCGTATCATTTTGGGATGCTTTCGAATTTCATACACCGATTTCTTACAACGTGTCTTATTCTGAGTCGTTTGTGGTTTCTCGGTGCGCAACTTAATGTTTTATTTGTCCGACAGAGTGGTCAGTTTTTCTACCAATATGTATGGCCAATTGCCATTTGAGGGTCTTTACTTTGATCATTGTGTCTTTAACTCTTGTCATTTTCCTATCCATGAGTTTCTTTTCTGTCATTCTTGGTTACACCAAGTGCGCTTTGTAGTTAAGATCCATTGTAATAAATAACAATTAGGAGGATACTTTAATAAAGCCTGTAACGTACCAGGAGATGTGATGTACCTGCCAGAAGGACGCACACGACATAAAGGCAGATAGGAATCAAAATAAAACGTCCGCGTAGCTCAATTGATAGAGTGACTTATTCCGGAATGAGGGGATCTGGGTTCGAATCCTGGCGTGGACAGAAATGACGGAGAAATTTACTTCGTTATAATGGCGCTCGAACTATCCGGATGACCCGACCGTTCAAAATCTCGCAATGGTGTGATGTTATTTCTACACCGCGAGATAGGAAAAATCAGAGAATCCCATCTCCAGCACTTCGAAAATACAAAAAAAATAAGGGGGAGATGATGTAACGTACCAGGAGATGTGACGTACCTGCCAGAAGGACGCACACGTCATAAAGGCAGATAGGAATCAGAATAAAACGTCCGCGTAGCTCAATTGGTAGAGTGACTTATTCCGGAATGAGGGGATCCGGGTTCGGATCCTGGCGTGGAAGGAAATGACGGAGAAATTTACTTCGTTATAATGGCGCCCGAACTATCCGGATGACCCGACCGTTCAAAATCTCGCAATGGTGTGATGTTCTTTCCACACCGCGAGATAAGAAAAATAAAAGAATCCCTTCTCAAGCACCTCGAAAAAAAAAATAAAAAAAAAAAAATAATAAGGGGGAGATGATGTAACGTACCAGGAGATGTGATGTACCTGTCAGAAGGACACACACGACATAAAGGCAGATAGGAATCAGAATAAAACGTTCGCGTAGCTCAATTGGTAGAGTGACTTATTCCGGAATGAGGGGATCCGGGTTCGAATCCTGGCGTGGACAGAAATGACGGAGAAATTTACTTCGTTATAAGCCATTTCCTTTCCTTCAACAGCACGCACGTTTCTCGCTATTAAATATTTAGAAATTGTCAAAGAGAGGTTGAATAATAAAAAAGTTATAAAGCTAATAAACAAATAATACCTCGTCGACAGAAACGCATCTTCCCCCATGAATTTCCTGAGCACGGAGGCGGTTGATTCCTCTCGTAACAGTTAAGCTCCAGCTCTTAGACGAGGTATCGAAAAGTAACAAAATCAAATTTTATCCAAGACTGTGAAACTTGTTTTTGTATCTTGTTTTTACACGTAATATAACTCTCGTTCAACACAACGTTGCCAATGGTGAACAAATTTTTCGAACCTATCTCTGTTGATCTCTTTAGGTCGTTCTCGAAACCATTTTCTCGTAGCTGCTGGAACATTTTCATCACATAAGAAGTTCATACCTTTGAGATATTTCTTGAGTGATGCTAACAACCAGAAATCAGATGATGCCAAATCTGTGCTGTAGTGAGTGTGTGCAACAACCGAAAATGCAATCCTTTGTATTGCAGCCAGAGTGGTAGCAATGGTGTGCAATCTGGCTGCGTTATCGTATGGAGAAAGCATCGGCCTTGTTACCTGACCAAGTGACTGATTTCATCCATTTTAGGATAGTGTTCACATAAGTTTCAGGATTAATTTCCATACCTTTGATCATGTGCTCCTGGTGAATGATACCGCTGTAATCACAGAAAACGGTGAGCATGCATTTTCCAGCATAATTTGAGTCTTGGATTTTATCCTGCTGGTAGAACTGGGAGTGATGATATTCAAGTAACCGGGTTCTATAGAAATCAATGAAAAATATTCCTCATAAATACCTGCAAAAATCATAATAATTCACACAACAATCTGAATATGATTCGGAATTGGCTCTAGTTTACTTTTCGCAATATAACATCATATCAAAACAATTGAAAATTCAACCTTTTTGAAACAGGAATCGAAACCGCTCCTCGAAAATTAACCCGTATGTCCAGATTTTGGTTCAAGTACGCTATTAGTTACATCACCCAGGGCGACAAAGTTTTAAGTATCTGAATCAAAGCAATGGCCGGAATCTGAACAACTTCAGATTTTCGTTAGTCAAAGCAATCATACTTTATCGTACAATATAGATTGCTTTAACTAATGCAATCTACGATAAAGCTTTGACTAACTACGCACACCTGGCACTGAATTAGAAACCTTTATGCAGAAGTACGTAAATGTCACTTACGCAGCGTGTGTCACTTACGCAGTGTGTATCACTTACAGCGTGTGTCACTTACGCAGCGTGTATGCAAAACATGTGATCTCGTGCGTCACTACATGATCTTATCAACTATTTGAACCTGCTGCACATCAGTAATCGTCAGTAGTGTTGATCACAATGGGAAAAACAAAGAATCTTTCTGTGTTCGATAAAGGGCTTATTGTGAGTGCCCATTTGAGCGGAGCGACGATTTTAAAAATAGCAGAAAAAGAACTGGTTTCTGAAAAGATGATATAACCCGGGTCCGTCGTCTGGGAATGCTCGCACGGGGAAATGGGACTTCCTGTGAGCAGCAATTCACCGAAGAGTTCAATGAAGGCTAACTATGAGCAGGAAATTGAAAAGGATCGGTATTGGCCTTTGCATGCCTATACGGAAAGCACCGTTTTCTGCGGAGAACAGGAAAATTTGTCTTCAGAAATGTCAGAAACACCAGGAATAGTGTCATGTGGTCCAAGGAGTCGCGGTACACCTTGTTCTGTATCGACGGTAGACAGTAGAGATGAGTTTGGGCGGTGACTTTTAAGTATCTGTGACAACGGTGACGGTTCCAGAGAAATATCAGTGCAAAGTAGCAGTGACAAAATTACAGTTGATGACAGGAGCGCCTCCAGACCGTGTAACACTTGTCCATTAGTGACTCAGTGTATCAGTGACAAGAACCATCGAGCTTATATCCACGCAGCACTGGCCGCCATAAGTCAGTGCCCGCGCTGCAGGTGACGTCACATCCAGGCAAGAAGTTACTTTGAAGCTGCGGAAACCAATGGAACTACAGCTCTACGAGGTGTATAGACAGATAAATTGAGGGATTTAACAATCATCAATTATACAAGCTTTCTCTTTCATCAACTGTATATAATAAAAAAAAGTTTTTTTTCTTCCGGAAATCACTGTCACAGCTCAGTAGCGCCAAACCCGTCTCCAAATAGCAGGAACTGTGGAGCTGGAAGCTTCGACCGGTTACAGCAACAGGTGGCACCAACAGTGATTCTGTCACTGATATTTTAGCAAAGAAGTCACAGCCGGTTACAGTGACGTACTCGTATCAGTGACAAAATATCAGTGACGTGATTTCCGACCCATCTCTAGTATACAGAGAATTTGGTGGATGCCCCATGGACCAATGCCTCCAGCTTGCCGTAAAAACTCAACTCTAGGTTCTGAAGGTGGTTAGGTGTTGTCATGGTGTGGGACACGTTCTTTTGGTGCGGAACTGTTTCTGTGATATTGCTGAAAATCCGGGTGTCCTCCAAGTATTTTCTAAATATTGTTGGCGATCAAGTCCATCCTGCAATGTTGACTTCTTTTCCAGTATGTGACAGGCTGTTTCATTGATGAAAATGTTATTGTCCATGGCGCAAGAGGTATTCAGAAGTGGTACAGGGAACATGATGGCGACTTCCACCATCTTTCCTGGCCGGCCTAAAGCCCAGAACTGAACCCCATTGAGAATATATTGGACTTGTTGGAAAAACAGGTCCTGGAGCAAAGTCGCTTCTTACAAATCTGAGTCAGTTAAAGGACTGTCTGATTAACACCTGGTATGCTGTAGACGTAGATGCACTGCAACACCTTGTGGAATCTATGCCAAACAGCATATGTGCTGTAATTCGGGCTAACGTATGTCCAACCCTGTATTCAATAAAATTTCCTAATATTGACTTTCGTAGCGAGCAAATAATAGTTGACATGCTTCCAGTCTTTCTTCCCTCATACCCGATGTGAGCTGATGCGGCACACACTTTTTTGCAACTCAGATCTGCAATTATATCATTGAGGTTACGTGTAAACCAATGTTTAATTTTACCTCTATGAATATGTAATTAATTATTCGATTTTTCTGGAATAAGTTCATTGCATTTTCGCCTTTTGATTCGCTTTGCCATGCCGTCCCGACAGCGGCTGGTAGTTCAGTTCCGAATTCCCACTACTATTCCTTAATTTTTTCATTCAAAGACCTACAGTACTTAAGTCTATAATACCTTCATCATAAAAAAGCTCTAATAATCACTATAACGCACAAGTTTTGTCCGGGTCCCCTCACTCCGGAGTAAGTCGCTCTCCCAACTGAGCTACACGGACATATGCTCTCTTTGATATCTGCTTTTATCTTATGTGCGTCCTGCGGCGCAGGCACGTCACATCACTGATGACTACCGATGGAAATTTAGTTTTCATGCGTCAAAAACTCGATAACTGTTTTTCCCTTTATGCCTTCTAGGGGAAGAATTGTGCGCTATTAAGAAGGGTAATATTCACAATCTTTACCGAAGCAAATGGCATACAGTGCAAAAGGAAATTTTTAATGGGATTATTTAAAGCACAAATACATTTGTAAAAAGGAACACGCAATAACGCCACCTAATATCAGAACTTTGCATCAAAACATCCAAAAGTATATGCAGAGTGTTCCATGAAATGAATGATATCCGGTGTTCAAATAATTTTTCTAATAGCACTTTTAGAAGCAGAGGCATAAAAAAATAACATTTGCGCCTCCTAGAACGTAAATTGCACCCTATCTGGGCATGACCATAAAATGTATTCCTTTTGTGAGCCGTATCTGAAGAAAATGTAATTATTTCAATCGGAGTTTTAGACCATCACAGGCAAGGCTTTAAATATATTGTAAAAATATAGGCGTTTAAGCCCCGTGTGGCAAAATTGTGCTTTAAGAAAACATAGAAGTAATATGAAACATCTTCTGAACCGGGAACACCCTCCGCCTGAAAAATATGTTTTCAAATCGGGCGGTTAGAAGCAGAGATATCTAGAAAAAAACCAAGGTTTGTCCGGAAAGTAATGAGACCACTTTTCCTGAGCCAATCGGAAGGGCTGGAGGGCGGAGTCTCTGGGCGTGACGGGTGGCGGGGAATGTTAGGTAAACGATTGATGTCTCGTCAGTTATATCTAAGCTTTTACGGAGTGCGGATCGCATGCGAAGTGGACAGCTGTGTGAGCGTCGCCCTAGGCCAAAATGCAGAAGAGTGTCGAACAGCGGTACGCGGTAAAGTTTTGTGTTAAACCGGAAAAACCCGCAACAGAGACGCTTGCTGTGATACAGAAAGCCTACGGGAAGGATGCTTTATCGAAAACATAAGTGTTTCGGTGGAACTAAACGTTCACAGAGGGAAGAGAGAGCGTCGAGGATGAGCGAGGCCCAGAGCGCCATTCAACGTCTCACACTTCGGACAATGTGGAAAAGGTGAAAGCGGTTTTGGACTCTGACCGACGTCTGAGTGTTAGATTGTTAGCAGAGACGTGGGACTCGCGAAATCCATTTTGCATGAAATCATCACGCAAGAATTGCAGATGTGAAAAGTTTGCGCCAAATTGGTTCCCAAGGCTTTGACCGATGTACAGAGGAACAAACGTGTGTCGATTTCTCGTGAGCTTCTGGACCGTATGAAGAGTGAACCTGGGTTTTGGAGAAAGTGATAACAGGTGATGAAACGTGGGTCTTTGAGTACGATCCGGAGACGAAAAGACAGAGATCAAGCTGGAACACTCCCGAGTTTCCTCCACTTAAGAAGACTCGAATGTGCCAATCGAAGATGAAATCGATGCTCATTGTGTTCATTGACTGTAAAGGTGTTGTCAATAAGGAGTTCGTACCACCCGGACAAATGCTCAACGCTGCATTTTACGTGGAAGTGCTTCAACTGCTGAATAACAGGGTTGCATGCGTCCGCCCGGAGATCACCACCACTTGGGTTCTTCACCACGATAATGCGCCGAGCCATGCGTCGCTGAGAGTGAGAGAGTTTCTGGCGAAAAATCACGTGGCAACACAGCCCGGACTTGGCCCCGGCTGACTTCTTTTTGTTTCCCCAGCTCAAATCCAGCCTGAAAGGACACCATTTTGGGACTGTTACAAACGTGCAAACTGACGCGACGAGTGCTTTGAAAGCAATCCCTGTTCCCGACTTCCAGGCAAGCTACGTGGCGTGGCAGAACCGCTGGCAGTGGTGTATTGATGTTTAAAGATGTTATTTCGCGAAATTGTAATGTTATGTAAGTATAACTTTAATTAAACGTCTGTTATTGAATGAGTCTCATTACTTTCCTGACAGACCTTGTACGATATGCATCTACTCGCTCGCGGAAAGAGACTGTGCGTTTTTATGAGCAGAGAATATTTCAAGAAATATTTTATGTCACAAGCAGCACGTGACCGACAGCGAGTGTTTTTGCAATCGAGCTATTAGGGTCACAATACTGCTGAAAATATACTGGCGTGCAAAAATTAAAGACGAGACAGTTTTTCGAATGTAACGTCGTGCAGAACTGCTCCACCGCGACTCAAATCATACCAGAAGATCGCCAAGATTTAAGAATATGGGACAAATGAGCAAAACTGTCCAATCAAGGAATCCAAAGGATACAAAGACACTTTATTGAAAAGGTAGCTTCGGGCACAACTGGACAGACGACAGAAACGTCCATGTGACAGGCTGCTGCCAAGAAAAATCCAGTCTTTAGTAGGGGATATGATCACCCCTGACTGCGTTGCAGGATTTACAACGTCTGTCCATGCTGAGGACGAGGTTGTCAAGGAGCTGTTGAGGCATCGCGGCTCATTCCTCTTGTAGCGCCAATCGCAGCTGCGGAATCGTTGCTGGCGGCTGGTGACGTACTTCCAAGCGTCTCTCGAGAAGGTCCCACACGTGTTCGATTGGATTCAGGTCCGGTGACCTTGCGGGCCAATCCATGCGTTGAATAACTTCACTCTCCAACAGCTCTGCGACAGCCACTGTACGATGAGGTATAGTTTTGTCGTCTATGAAGAGGAACTCAGGACCGACAACACCTCTAAACAGACGCACGTCAGGCAGGAGAACCTCGGTAAAATAGCGGACACAAGTGACTGAACCTCCTTGGACGATGTGGAGGTCAGTACGGCTACCAAGCATGATACCTCCCCAAACGATAACTCCGCCAGCTCCAAACCGGCCCCTTTCGATGATGTTGGAGGTGTGATTGCGTGTTCCCTGCTCTCTCCAGATGTGTATACGTGCAGAATCGCTCGTCAGACTAAATCGGCTCTCATCCGTAAAGAGAACTCGACACCATTGCTGATGTGTCCAGTTCTTGTGTTCCTGGCACCACAGAAACCGCCGTCTCCGATGAGCAGGCGTTACTGCCACACACCGTACTGGTCGTCGTGCAAATAAACCACCTTTGTGGTGCTTCCTGGCCACGGTAAAACGCGATAACGGAGGTCCAGTTGCCTGTTGCATGTGCCTTGCGATTTCTCCCGCTGTCTTCCGCCTGTGTCTTTCCGCCTGTTGGGCAATATACTGGTCGTTTGCCGCCGTGGTTGCTCGTGGACGACCACTGCTAAACTCCCGGACAGCTGTTTCTGTCGTTTAAAATATTCTCCAAGCTCGTGAAACGATGCTGTGCTAGCGATCCCGAACTCCTCGGCCACACTAGTCACACTTCGACGTTCTTCCAACTTCCCAATGACGCGACCTCGTGTAAAATCATCCAAATGTCGTCTACTGGATTGCCTGTTGGCCATATCACACGGTGGCAGCAGCTCGACGTCGTTCAAACCGATGAACACCGTTAAATGGCTTTCACCGAATTGCTGAGGGTACACCGCCTGTGTGCTTTATTCACTTGCGAAACTCCCCCCCCCTATGTCATGCTGCATATATGCGCATGTCCTATCGTACCGGACCCTAGTATATCACCTGGTCTTTCGGTCCGATCGGCCTGCCGTTCCGTTGTTATGCTAATTTCTCCTCTTCATCCTCAATTTTTGCTCACCAGTGTATATAGGATACAGAAATATTATACATTTCGCCTGGAGGTAGCAAAACTTTGGCCATAAACAATTAGCAATCATAAGTACAACATACACTGGCGGAAAGTGAAAAAAGAACACCAAGAAGGTGAAGTCTAATACCAACAAAATTTGTACAGCATAATAACGGAATGCAAAGGATAACGTGATCAAAGCATTATTGCAAAATACAGCTGTATTTGCTGGTAAACTGAAAAATAGCATATCCATGTAACATGGTTAGTACTAGGTTGAACCGCCATGAACTGCGTCATAATGTGCAATTCTGGCATGGAGTCTGTCGTACAGTTGTTGGATGTAAGTTTGGGGTATTGAGTTCCAAGCATCCTCAACTTGGACGCGTGAATCGGGGATGGTCGTGGCTGGCCGTGGAGACCGGATAAGTTGTTGTCCCATAAAATCCCACACCTGTTCAATAGAGGACAAATCCGGTGAACGTGCAGGCCATGGAAGTTGTTTCACACCCTGAAGAGCATGTTGCGTTGCACGTGCCGTATGTGGGCGTGCGTTATCTTGCTGGAAAACACCACGATGGACCGACCTTACAAATGGCACAACAACGGGCTGAATGATGTTGTTGATGTAGGAGGTGCTGTTTAACGTACCCGGTACAAACACTAGTTGTGTACGGGAGTGACAGCTGATCGCTCCTCACACCAGGAGACCAGGTAGGCCCTGTGTGTCGCTGGCGGATGTAAGAAGGGTGGAGACGTTCCCCTGTGCGTCTGCGAACACGCATACGGCCATCGGAGGCTCCCAAGCAGAATCTGCTTTCATCGCTGAACACGACAGATCGCCATTGCGTTCTCCAGTGCAGACGTCGGCGATACCACTGCAGCCGTTCCTGACGGTGGGCTGGAGTCAGAGGCACACGTGCACGTAGTCCTGCATCGAGTAGACGGTTGCGAGTTGTTCGCATAGTCACCTCAGGTGCAACGGCAGCTCAGATTTGCGTCGCAGTGGATGTTCTGTTTGACAACGCCGCTCTTCTTATGCGTCGATTGGTCCGCTCATCAGTCCGTCTGTGACTCCTGGTTCCACGTCTTCTTGTGTGGGAATGTTCCTCGTGCCATCTACGCGACCATCGTACCACCACCGATACTTCCCGTCCAATTCGCTCCGCAATACGACAATACGACCACTCGGCCTCGTGGAGTCCGACTGGAAGACCTCGCTTAAAGTACGATAACTGCTGAAATCGTACACGTCTTCCATGTCCAGGCATTGCAGCTTCTTCAGGGTCTTCGTACGTGTCCGTTCGCCGACTACTGATTACATTCACTTCGCCGTACTCTTTAAATACCACCGACTATAATTTGCATGGTATGCTGTGCTGTGGCGTAAGCGCTCACCGGTTGGTCCCGAAATTAACATCACATCTACGTAAAGTCGACCCCATTAACATACGTAAATTTCATGATCGTCCGCCAATTCCTCCTCGGTGTTCTTTTTTTCACTTTCCGCCAGTGTAGTTTGTCGCGGATCTTGTCTGAGCCATGGAAATGTTCTCAAAAGGGACTTTTTTTTATTATTGTAGGTTTTACGACCACCGTGAGCAACTCAATGGGCTATAAGCAGTCGCCCGTCCCTAATTTAGGGTAACTGGTTCCAGGGAATGGATAGAGCCAGTGCCGTAAGACAAACACAACATCCATGCCTGACCGGGATTCGAACCCGTACCCCTTACGGACGAATGATCAGAGGCCATCGCCTTAGACCACTGCGCCACCGGGGCGGCAAGGGAGTTTTGGAAGCAAATATATAGGAGAGGAAAATACTAGATGCGGAAATTGTGTATTATTTGAAAAAGAAATTGAACCCTCGGTGGTGCAGTAGTCTGAGCGTTGTCTTCTGGTCGTACATCTGAGTGACATGTGGTTCGGACCGCGGAGGAGTCCTACGTTGTGTGTTTTTTTACAACACTGGGTCTTTTCCTTCCCTGGAACCAGTGGATCTTAATTAAAGACGGGCGACACTACTTATAGCCTTTAGATTTACGGTGTGGTGGTTTATTGTACGCAAAATGGATTTCGGTGTAAAACGTATCGAGTATAGAAGCAAAACATAGATCTACTTCAATATGTATTTTAGATGCAATGATATGGAGTTAAATACATTTTGAAATTCGATAGCATCTACAGTTTCGTATCTTGACGGCGAAGTTTCGCGTCACGATAAAATCAAAGAGCAATAAACATCGCTCTCCTAGTGCAGGTTTCTCAGCGTAAAAATAATTATTCAATTTGGGCTAGCAGAGATGCAGATATATGATGCCCAGAGACTGATGGACAGACATAGTGATAGCATAAGCTCATCCCCTTTCTTTAAAAACGACTTGCACAGACATATTCACCACGAAAACAGCAACACAGACATATAACATAGCGATAGTCATAGGTTAATTTTTTGCTACCTACAAAATTTTCTCCTTTCTGCTATCATGACAGTATGAAGGCTAGAGTCCAGAAACCGGCATAATATTACGTTGTTGGTTTCCTGCATGCAATTTTATCTGGGATGACCCTTCCCTGCATACCCGAACGTTTAAGATTTGGCTGTTGCGTTGCTTGTTTCCGATTTATCAAAATTTTAAAGACCGACGGGCCTGTTTAAGAATGTTTTCTTACAGTCCGTCTTGTTGTTTTCCCTTTTAATTTATGTATGCACATTGTTTGTGTTGCCCATAAATGTCTTCCGTTTCTCCCGGTGATCTTCGTCACCCTTACACTTTTGTAAGAGTAACAAAATCTAGTAGAAGAGATCATGCAGCGAAAACAGAATTCCATTCCAGCATATCAGAGTTCAGTTTCCCAACTAAATTGAAACACGAATTTCGAGAGGGATGATGGAAAACCGAGAGACTGAATGACGGTAATATTTCTTATAAATTATTTTAAACAAATATAACTTAAACTGCATCCATTTTTCGTGGAATGAACATTGGTGTGTAAATTCGGTTTCTCTTTTACGAAATTAAATTTGGTTAATAGCATTTGCTAATTTGAATTAGTGATACGGGAAGGCAATGTAAAGAGCATGCGTTATGTCACATCTTATTGTGCATTCTTCCAGCAGATATGTTTTCCTTTAAACCAGCAACAAAATGTTAAATATAATAGTCCAGTCCTGGCACCTACACATTTGTAATCCCAGAAAGCTTTCCACATATACTTAAATTTCTGCCCGAGGAAAGTCTCAATGAGCCGACAGCAAGGCAGTGATAACCAACAAAGGAAAGTACCTCGCAGTGGCTTTCCTTGGATCACGGCGGGAAATGCAGGACATAAAAACCATCCTCACATAAATAAATGTCTAAGTCACGTAAATAATAGGAAAACCATCCTCACGTAAGTAAATGTCTAAATTACGTAAATAACAGAAAAACCTTCCTCACGCGAATAAATGTCTGAGTTACGTGAATGAGAGATAACCCTGTGACGTGCCTGCCCCGCAGGACGCACACGACATAAAGGCAGATAGCAGCGATAACGAACGTCTGCGTAGCTCAGTTGGTAGAGTGACTTGTACCGGAATAAGTCGCGATAACGAGCGTCAGCGTAGCTCAGTTGGTAGAGCGACTTGTTCCGGAATAAGTGGACTCGGGTTCGATCCTAGGCGTGGACCGAAATGACGTAGAAATTTACTTCGTTAAAATGGCGCCCGAACTTCCCGGATGACCCGGCCGTTCAAGATCTCGCAGTGGTGTGATGTTTTTTTCACACCGCGTGATAAGAAAAATAAGAGAATCCCTTCTCCAGCGCTTCGAAAGATAAATGTGTGTGACATTCCACTCACAGATTGACTGGAAGAATTTCTCAAGTGCACGTTCTACAGCGGATGGCTGCCTGCAACGATTCACAGTCACGGTTGACCCGTGGGCTAAGCCCCGGCCCTCTTTCGAGGTGGGGGGTGGAGATGTGACGTGCCTGCCCCGCAGGACGCACACGACATAAAAGCAGATAGCAGCGATAACGAACGTCTGCGTGGGTAGAGCGACTTGTTCCCAAATAAGTGAACTCGGGTTCGATCCTCGGCGTGGACCAAAAATGACAGAGAAATTTACTTCGTTATAACCCATCCTCATGTACGTAAATGTCTAACTTACGCAGACATAAAAATCATCTTCAAGTAAACAAACATCTAAGTTCTTCAGAACAACCAAGCAGTCCAGATATAGCGAGCTAATGAAGGTTCGACTGTGCGTGAAGTTGAGTAGTATGCACGTATTCCTTGTAAATACCGTATCCTCAGGTGGAATTCCTTTAACACAGACATCATAATTAGGGGTGGAGGCTTACGCCTCCACCATCCAATCAGAGAGAAGGAACCTGTGCCCAGCATAGAGATGCTGGTACATTCATCCAGTAGCTCATATTTTAGGCCACCAAACCAAAGTAGGCGCCAGGGAGCCTTCTTAAAACGCTTAATCGGTCCAATAAACGATAATCAATTCCTGAATCTTTTGATACAGACATTTAAAAAAAAAAGTCTACGATAGAAGGGAATATGAGCGCAGGCCATCACGCAGAATGACAGATCAGCGTAGAAATCCTTAAAATGAAGAGGAGAAAAAAACCAAATGCACCGTACATTAAAAAAAAACGACTGAGAAGCACTGAAGGGAAAGGTACAGCAATGATTTAAGTCAGACAAACGGCAAATATAAAAAGAACACGGTAAAGCCAGCGGGAAGTACACAAACCCGTAACCACACCAAACGAAGCAGACCTGGATGCAAGGGTACTCCACTGAGAGCCACAATGAGCGAAAGATGAACTGAAAGTAGGAAAGCTGAAGACACTATCGCCATAATGAAATGGCATGGAGGGAACACCAGAAAGGAAACGCGAATCCACTCGAAATGCGGTACCCAAGAAGGGAGCTAAAAGAATATGAACAAGGGAGAAGAGAACTAACACGAAAGAAGAACAAAGCCAGAAGCTGCATCTGGAACACTGGAACGACATGAAAGATGAGATAGGGCGAATCCCATCACAAAAGATGACTACAGGTGGGAAGAAAAACAAACTGCATATTGGTGAACCTGAGAGAGGGAAAGCGAGATACAACAAATGAGAACAAGAAGAGAGAAGAAGAAAGGTCTCACAACAAATGGGAAAGGTTATCAAACTATGTGCACAAAGAAAACTCAGAATAAACAGAGGAAAATACTCGAACCCAAAACTGTACCCAAAGGAGAGGCCCTAAAGTCAGGGCAAGCTGATGGTCAATCCAAGGGGCAAAACTATATACAGAAGGAACGGGGAAGCATGCAAAAATAGGGAGAAAAAAAGAAGAAATGTAGGGAATATAAAGCAAAACACGGAAAAAGGCAAAGGCGAAGGTGGAAAGAGAGTAGAAACTCTTAAAGAATCGCGTAGCTAAGAAACAATTGAGGCAGGTGGAGAGGAATCACAGAACGACTTTTCGACGACCTTTTTAAGGCGCCTCCAGCGACCTTGATAGGCTTTGACAAGAGGAGAGGATCTTGAATCAGAACGGAGAAAGATGTAAAAATAACAACGTATTGTTCAAACTGATAAATCACAGCTTGAAGGTAGTGATCAAGAGACTGCCAAAACTTCGTCGATAAAACCTGTGTAGTAGTGATAGAAGCAAGGATATGTAAGAGCTGCTTGCGCGATTAAGGCCCAGCGATAACAGAACAATTGTCTACATCCCCAGTAATATCGGCAGCAGTAAGAGCAGGAGACGCCGTCACCGATCCAGAGCGAGAACGAGATAAGTCAACACAGCGGTCAACATTAGTAGAGGGGACATCAAGAAAACCGGAGTGTAAAGAAGAAGTAGGAGGAGATGATTGTGCCAAGTGGCGAACACACTTCTGCTGGGAAGAGGCTGGCGGTTTGACGGATCTCTTTGCAGAGGAGGACATGTTCATATCCTCATCAGCAGCGGTTTCGGAAGCAGGGAGAGGTAATTCAAGAGGAATGACGAGTCTTTGACAATGGACTTAGAAGCTGGAGAAAGAGATGCAACATGAGAAGAGGAAACAACGCAGCAGAATAATCTTAGAAGAAGGAAACAAGTTTCACAGCGTCCATGACTTTTTGAACAGATGTCGGCACCGATCCACTCACGGTAGAAGGCACAGTAGACTGACCTGGCGCGTCAAAGTCTGACACAGTTGGTATGACACAGTTCCAGCGGTAGAAGAAGTCTCTAATGAGTGTTCTGGAGGATGTATTGCCCGATGTTGTGACAACGGCGGGAAGTGGCTGGAATTCAGCAAAGGAGCAGAATCTGGGGAAGAAGGCGGTGGGACGACACTGGACGGTGCATCCGAAGAGACTGGCGTCGGTAGAGGTGAGTTATCCATCGAGGAGGACGGAAAGCCAGGAAGAGCAGGCCAGCTTTTCTGGCACGTCGCAGTGGTGGGATCTAGTGTGAGACACTGTGTGTAACAGTGGGTGATGAAGATCTTCAAGAAACAGGGACGACCTTTGATGTGAACAGTTGCATTAGTGAGATAGGCTTGCTTTATTGGAAATATGACCAAGAATTGTTTTGGGAGGACAGAAACGTGGTGAAACGGGCGGGTGGCCCGTGGAGCATCCGAAAGACGCCATATCTTTCCGATAATCTTGCAGACTTTGTCAAACAACAAAGAGAGGAAGTCATCAGGTAGCTCCGGAGGATCGGGATAAAACGTGATATCTACAATCGCTTCGATAAAGATAAGGGGATAAGATGGTTCTCACCAATATGCAAACTATGGGCGAGGAAAAAATCAGCGTCTATGTGTTTGCCAAACATGTCGGCGATGCCACGAGGGGTTTGAATAACACCAGTGATGACTTTTGCAGGAATATGAGCAGACAATACATCTATATGTTGAGACAATGGAGTGTTGGGTATGGCGTGAGAAAAACACCTCGATCCGATAAAGAGGTGAACTCTCTACCTAATTTGAATTGTGCGGCATTAGTTGCAGTTATGCTTTTGTCAGTGAGCTGAACAATTGAGGATCCTAGTAGAAGAGGATACGGTTGAAACAGAAGCAGTGGAACTTCCAGAATCACGGTAGAGTACAGACGCGAAGGACGGTGTCCCTTGAAGAGAAAGACTGGAGAATGCGGCTGTACTGCTGCTGGTGCCAAAGTGGATGGCATTGCAGATTGAGAGACAGGCAGATGGTCAAGAACACGATCATCAGAGAGTGACATTTGATGGGACGGCAGCACAACATTAGTAGCAAGGGCATTTTGGAGCAAGAAGAGTACATCTATGTCCATTGAGCTGGAGTTTAGGCTAAAGCAACTTCCCCTCTGACGGCTATCGAGCGGGATCACCTGAAGCCGCCATTTTAACGATTTCCAAATGTAAACAAATAGGGTTAGATATTAAAGAATGGGTAATACGATGAAATAATAAGAAAACATGAGGTAGGAATAAGGAAAAACGTAGTTGATATCTTTATAGGTACTGTGCACAGAAATAGGGAGACGAAATGCAGGATAAATCACATGAAGGCACGGAAAATCAGGACACGAAGAACACACGGCTACCTCAATCAGATTTACCTTTGCATTAGGAACACCCCCATGTTACATATTCGAAGTTATAACAAAGTACCACGTGACATCAACGTCACGTGCTGCTGCGGCTACTATAAATTGAACAGACCTATCCTATGTACGTAAACGGTAAACGTTTGCCAGTAATGGGGGAACGTGGTGACCTAAGTCAATTTAACCGAGGCTAGATACTTGGGACCATGTGGCTAGGTGCCAGTATTTCGGGAACAGCTCCACTTGTTGGCTGTCCCCGGACTACTGCATCAAGAGTGTTCCAGGACTCGATTAGCCATGCACAGATATCTAGAAGAGGGGTTCGCATTGGTCAGCCACGGGTGGTTGATCTTAGAAGTGAGCGTCCGGTGTCACGACTGGTATCTCGGCAACAACGTGCAACCGTACTCCAGCTCAACCACCAGTACAACAGCGGTGCAGTTCGACCTATTTCCACACGCACCATGTGCTGTACCTTGCTTCGACTGGGATTCCACAGCCAACGAGGGTACTCATGATGACACCCAGATCACAAAACAAAAGCTTCGCATGGGCCAAGGAGCGTAAGCAAAGGACCCTCTTCAGATGGAAGAAGGTCTTCTGGAGGGATGAGTCTCGTTTCCTGTTCCTACGGCACCTTGTTCATAGCCAGGTTCGCATATGGTGTAAACAGCATAAAGCTCAATTCCTTGGTTGCACATTTGGGGTCTAACAGGTCGCTGGAGAGGAGTGTTCTGGTGTAGGGGGCTTTATCCTGGTAATCCATAGGTCCGTTGGTTATCATCTCAAAAACACTGAATGGTGAATGCTGCAGGGACCTGTTATCCGACCATCTCCATCCATACCTGCAGGAGGTTTACCGGTACCACATTGCCATCTTTCAACAGGGCAACGTCCGTGTCATCGGACTCGTATAACTACTGAGTGGTTGGACGGACACGACAACGAATTTGCCACATTGCCTTGGCACCCATACTCCCCTAACTGTAACCCAATTAAACATTTTTGGCATATGCCAGAATGGTATGGGAGAACTGCTGATCCTCCACCACAGAATGAGCCTGAATAGACGGAGCTGCTGCAGCGGACATGGGTCAAGTTACACATGGATGATGCTTGACTCCTTGTATATCCTGTTGCTAGGCGTCTGCAGGGCTGTGATTACACAGAAAGGGGGAAGAAAGTGTTGTTAAATAGGTTTTCGTATTGCAAAGCTAACTCAGTTTTTACATACGCTCATCGTCATAACATAGTTGCACTCAGAACGAAGCAAATCGAATACTTCCAGCAATAACAAAATCACCTAGTAAGATGATAAGGTACGAAATATTCATTACATATGTCCCAAGCTTTGCATATTGTTTAAATAATTTATTACGCAAATACAACATATTAATAACAATGAAGTTCCCGACCTCGTTGTCACATATACACTGGCGGAAAGTGAAAAAAGAGCACCAAGAAGGAATTGGCAGACGATCATGAAATTTTAATATGTTAATGGGGTCGAGTTTACGTAGGTGTGATGTTAATTTCGGGACCAACCGGTGAGCGCTTAGGCCACAGCCCGGCATAATATGCAAATTATCGTCGATGGTATTTAAGGAGTACGGCGAAGTGAATGTAATCAGTCGTCGGCGAACGGACACGTGCGAAGACCCTGAAGAAGCTGCAATGCCTGGACATGGAAGACGTGTAGGATTTCAGCATTTATCGTACTTTAAGCGAGGTCGTCCAGTCGGACTCCACGAGGCCGAGTGGTCGTATTGTCGTATTGCAGAGCGAATTGGACGGGAAATTTCGGTGGTGGTGCGATGGTGGCGTAGATGTTCCAAAGAACATTCCCACACGAGAAGACGTGGAACCGGGAGTCACAGACGGAACTGGTGAGCGGACCGATCGATGCATAAGAAGAGCGGCGTTGTCAACAGAACATCCCCTGCGACGCAAATCCGAGCTGCCGTTTCACCTGAGGTGACTGTGCGAACAATCCGCAACCGTCTACTGGATACAGGACTACGTGCACGTGTGCCTCTGGCATGTGTACCTCTGACTCCAGCCCACCGTCAGGAACGGCTGCAGTGGTGTCGCCAACGTCTGCACTGGAGAACGCAATGGCGATCTGTCGTGTTCAGCGATGAAAGCAGATTCTACTTGGGAGTTCCCGATGGCCGTATGCGTGTTCGCAGACGCACAGGGGAACGTCTCGACCCTTCTTGCATCCGCCAGCGACACACAGGTCTTACACCTGGTCTCCTGGTGTGGGGAGGGATCAGGTATCACCCCCGTACTCAACTATTGTTTGTACCGGGAATGATAAACAGCACTTCCTACATCAACAACATCATTCAGCCCGTTATGTGTCATTTGTAAGGTCGGTCCATCGTGGTGTTTTCTAGCAAGATAACGCACACCTACACATGTCATGTGCAACGCAACATGCACTTCAGGGTGTGAGACAACATCCATGGCCTGCACGTTCACCGGATTTGTCCCCCATTGAGCACGTGTGGGATTTTATGGGACAACGACTTATCCGGTCTCCACGGCCAGCCACGACCATTCCCGATTTACGAGTCCAGGTTGAGGATGCTTGGAACTCTCTACCCCAAACTTACGTCCAACATCTGTACGACAGGCTCCATGCCAGAACTGTACAGTGTGACGCAGTTCATGGCGGTTCAACCTCGTACTAACCATGTTACATGGAAATGTTATTTTTCAGTTTACCAGCAAATACAGCTGTATTTTGCCATAATGTTTTGATCACGTTATCCTCTGTATTCCGTTATTATGCTGTATAAATTTCGTTGGTATCAAACGTCTCCTTCTTGGTGTTCTTTTTTCATTTTCCGCCAGTGCAGATAAAATGAAGTTGCAAGGACAGACAGTGTGAGATAGAAAAGGTGGGTGTGTACGACATGCCATTGTTATATCCTGACTATACGGAAAATATATATATCGGAATGACAAAGCGATTCTTGGACACTAGATGTAAAGAATACGTGCGAAGTGTCAACCAGGACATGCAGAATACAGCCCTCGCCAGAGAAGTCATGCATTCATCGGCTACTCCTGTATGGAGTAGTACTCATTACTCCTTACACGAACTTTAAAGAGACTGCCATCAGGGAAACAGTCGAAATCCTATCCAGCAAACTAGCGTGCAATGATATAGTTTCTGCTGAACTACCAAGGTTTTGGTATGCGTTATTAGAAGATTGAAACACTTTGCTACGTACAGTATAATTGCGTAATAAAATTCGTGTAATATGCTTGTAATTTCACCCACGTTATTTTCAAAAGTCATCTTCGTTCCGTATGTGTTCCAATTCCCTGCACTTTTATGTCTACCATTTACTTGTAGAATCCTCCCAGTGGAGTGCAAAAGCTTAGCGAATCTTTGTGCTTATTGCACCACAAAAATAAACGGATTTAATAAGCTATATGCGTCTCTTGAGTATATACGTTTGACTTCAGTTTGTGTCCTAGCCAGTGGTGGCTGGTACTATTTGGCTGCCACCCGCCACTCTCCTCCCAAAGCAGTAGTTGTTCTTCATGATGTACAGAAGTTTTCTGAAATCAGCTCAGAGTGTTTACTGCATAACGTGCATTCTATTGATTCTCCAGTCCCTTGTCCTAACAGGGCTGAACCGGTCGCAGCCCTGACGTCTCTTGAAACCTGCTGATGCAGAAATTTCAACATCTTCATAAATCAGTTAGTTTCCATAGGGTACAACGTCACTTGGGGCTGTTTTTTTTTTGCCGCCAGGACCTGCTGGCTCACACAGCAGAATCGCGGCCAGTAACGCAGCCATATTGTATCGCTGCTTACAATATACAAAATAAATCAGTATGATCGTTAACAAAAAAAGTAATGTATTATTTGATAGTTTCGACCTGTTTAATTATTTATTTTGTTATGTTTTCAAGTTTTGATTTGACTCTGCTTTTGTTGAACGTAATATTTCTAATAGTGTCCCATCAAACTGGAGAAAGTTATTTGTGTTTGCTAAAAATCAAAACTCAGTTGTCGTGATTTTTGTGAAAAGTTTTAGTATTTCCTCTTCTCGTCAAAGTGGGCATGGAATAAATTGCGACTACGAATAAAGTTTAGTAATCAATAAATTGCAAAGTAAACAAAATGCAATTAATTTCTACAGCAAAGTCCTTACATAAAGTTATTTTTTTCATTTATCTAGCGGAGTCGCTTTCTAGCTCATGTAAATCTTTGTTCATCAAAAATCAGTGGTCACTTTATTATATGCGTTTTGTTTTAACTATTTTTTTCTCTGTTTCTGCCACATTTCTTTTCGTTTTCTTCTTCTTGAAAAATAAGAAGCGCGTTTCGATTCAGGTAATGAAAAATATTAAATTTCTTAACGAATATAACATTTAATCAGAGCCGTAAGCACTGACCAACAACTAGTGTCTTTTTCATATTATCACGCAAAAAAACCTCCAATGAGCACGGTCCGTTCATGGTGATGAAGATCACCAAAATGTAGCTTTTATTGTTTAGAAAATTTACGAAGATTTACATTATATTGACAAAAGTCACCGGACACCTAGAAGAGAAACACAACATAGCATTTATTGACATACATTAGTACGGTGTCGGTCCACCTTTGGACTTAATGCATGCACTGACCCTTCGAAGCTCGAAGTGGTTGGGTTTTGAGCTCCGTGATTTTCGTTGCTATAAGGTGTTTATTGAGTGCTTTAGTTTCTGTGGTTGCGTGTATCTTCAAGTTGAAGTTCTACGCTTTACGTTCGTGTATCTCCCAGGTTGGTGAGTGCCATATTTTTTCATTATTCACTGTTTTATTTTTCAACCAAGCTGGTCTTTTTTGGTTAAAGTCTCGCCATTGCTTCGATGGCAGAGGCAGACAAGGGTGACGCCCACATCCTTATCTTGGCAGATCAGCCAGCTTCCTCTTCTTCTTCTACCACTCAGCTTAATGAGGTGGCTCCCGAGCGTCATTGCGACGTCAATGACACCTCTTCTTCTCCAGCTATTACTCCCACCAAGTGCGGTGGTGCCAAGTCTCCTATCTACATCTCAGCAGATGATGACGTATCCGTTATCAGCAATACTGAGCTCATAGCTTCTACTTCTCATCAACTTTCTGATTCGCCCTCACTGCTAGGAGCCGCTTCATCGAATTCTCGACCCATGTCCGCCCAAGCGTCCTATGCTTCTGCAACTTCTGGGGTCCTCACACCCCCAGTTTCATCTGCTATGCCTTTTCCTGAATCCTATGTCACTGTTGTCGGTTCTACTGCTACAATTGACATACCAGAGGATTCCCGAGCTGGTCACCTTTTTTCCTCCACTATGGAACGGGGCGTCTATTTTGATGCGCTTCCCGACACTAAGCTGTGGCAATATAGCCGAGCCCTCAAAACTATCTTACCAAAGGATGCAATAGACTTTATAGCTCGAAAACCCAGATCTGTCTTGGTCTATTTTAAGGATAAAGCGCATGCTGACCAGATCCTTACGGAAGGTCTAACCATCAATGACGTGCATCTGTTAGCACAACCGGTTGCGCACCGCCCGGTGCAGGTGACCTTCTACCCCGTACCACCAGAAGTATCCGACGCTGCACTTTGCACCTTGCTCAGCTGGTACGGCAAAGTTGTTGTCTCCATAACAACTCTCTCTGCGGCTCCCAGAGACCCTGAAGACAAATCGATTCGAGGTTTTCGCCGCACTGCTCGAGTCCTCTTTTCATCTGATGCTCAGCTGAAAGCGGTTCCGAATGTTTTGCACATCCGCTGTGGATAGCAACGCCGAAGAGTTGAGATAATCACTTCACAGTATTGCACTATATGTCAGAGCGAAAGTCACATAAGGGCTCAGTGCCCACGTGCCTCCCTGCAAACAGCTCCACACACTACATCTTCTTCTACTTTGTCCACCAACGCTTCACAGACATCTTCCTATTCGAGGAAAGTCGCGGAATCAAGATCTTCCAAAAGTCAGCTTACTGCCATTGGTCAACAAACGACTTTGATGCCTCCACCTCCTGCTGATCCTAAGAATTTTCCCAGGCTTCCAAAATCGACTCCCCCTTGTACTTTTACAACCACTGCTGATGTACATGTTGACCACTGCTCAGCTTTTACCGTTGGCTCCATGACACGAGTCACAGGTAACGCTTCGGGTTCAGACTCTCCAGACGATCATGAAGCTTTAGTGGTTGCTGGAAAACGCAGTGGTGCTACTCGCCCCAAGACGAAGAAGTCAAAGACTCTAGCGTCCCGAAGATCATCTCGCTCTTCTACCCGCTCATCCACTCGCTCCGTCAGCTCTCGACGACCGTTCTCCAGGTCGCCTCTACACACTTCCTCTGAGACAGCATGTGAGGGTGCCTTTCCCTCACTAGAAGAATTCACAACTTTTCTTGCTGAAAATGCTTTCCCTGCTGAGCCTCTGCCATACGAGGACGTGCTGGATTGCCTTTTAGGGTCCTCTAGCCCTTCCTCAGCACGCACTTCCATTCAGCAGTATGAAGCAGCTCTTCCACAAGGGCTGGTTCAATTACACTCACTTGAAAACACTCTTCGGCGCACTGCGGACGAGGTCCCGTGGAGTGCTTGTTTTCTCCGTCGACTCCACTCCATCACTACAGCCAGTCAATTCCTACTGCATCCCACAACTAACCTAGACATTCAAGGTGGTGTCACTTAATTGTCGCGGTTTTGCGACACCTCTTGCGAATGCGCTGGTACGAGAGGATCTTGCTCCGCTGAATGCTGATATATTACTTCTGCAGGAAACAAACTGTACTTCCACCACTCAATTTCATCAATGGCGTCAGTGGGATCATACTTTCCATCACGCTTACAGCCAACTGTCGCGTGGTGGCATGGCAGTTGGTGTTCACTCACGTTTTCGTTCAACTCTTTCCTCCTTCTCAGTGAAAAACTTATGTCGAGACTTATTACAACGAGTCTCTTTCACCGTCGCAGCTGAAAAATTTCATGTATTCAACGTTTATGTTCCTTGCACTCCTACTCACGTGCCAGAGCTTTTTGCAAAACTTCGACGGGCTCTGTCACGTATTCCCATCACCGACCGGGTACTTATCGGAGGTGACTACAATTGCACTCTACATCCCCTAACTGTTCGCTCTTCTTCTTCCAGAGAACACCGTACGGAAGTAGTACATCTCTTACAGTCTATCACTTCAGACTTCTCACTCGTAGATGTTCAACGCCATTTGTCACCAACCCAGACTACACATACATGACGTGCACCAAGAGCCATTGATCCTCCTACAGCAAGATTGGATCGCTTTTATGCAACTTCTCTTCTTCTACCAGTAATATCAGATTCATGCTGTACACCCACAGCTTCCTCGGATCATTGCGCCATTGCCATAACAGTTTTTCCTACTTCAACACAGCCACGTACAATCCGGCCTTGGACTTTTGACGACACTCTTTTAGATGACTCAGCCTTCTGCTCATTGGTGCGAGATTTTCTTGCGGATTGGCGTCCAAGGCTTCATTCTGCACCGTGCCCTCTCAACTTTTGGTTGGAAGTAAAACGCCACCTCATACTACTGGTACGAAACCTGTCATACTCGATCATGACACAACGGAGGATGCGACTTGATCATACTAGGCAAATGCTTTCTTTGCTCAATTTTGCTGATCCCCTATTTCAAGTCTACCAGGCAGAATTACATTCACTTTTGGTGCCACTTGCAAAACAAGCCCTTCAACGCCTTAAACTGCAACACCTGAAACCTGATGCTTGTTCGTACGAATTCCTTACGTCACTTGAGTCAACTCGCCGATCCTCTTCTGTTCTACAGCACCTTCGTCTTCCAACTGGAGTAGTTTCATCCGAACCAGTTCCAATTTGTTCTATGGTACGTAATTACTACATTTCAAAATTTTGTGAAACTCCTCCTCCCTCCCCTACGGCTTCTGCTCTTCTGTTCTCTTCTTTGTCTCAGGTCCCTTCTCATCTTTCAGCCAGCCTCCTCCATCCTCCCACTTTAACTGAGCTCTCTGACACTTTCTCGTCCCTCAACCCCCGGGCTTCACCTGGCCCGGACGGTCTCCCCTGTTTCTTTCTATAACTCTTTTCTTCCTGCCCTCCTTCCATTTCTCCTCTGTGCCTTTTCTACTGCCATGCATCTTACATCTCTTCCAAGGAGTTTCACGCTCGCACATGTTGTACTTTTCCCCAAGAAGGGTGATCCGCTTGACTTGGGGAATTGGCGTCCCATCTCACTCTTAAATACTGATTATAAACTCTATACTAAATTTCTGTCCCGCCGGCTTAACCCCATACTCCCTCATATTCTCTCCACTAATCAAACCTATACTGTACCCGGGCGCTCCATCTCCCATAATATTCAGCTTCTTAATGATCTAATTCACCTCGCCCGCTCTCGCTCAGAACCCCTTGCTCTTCTTTCCCTCGATCAACGCTCAGCGTTCGATAATATTTCTCATGATTACCTTCTTGCTACATTACTAAATTTCGGCTTTCCTCCTTCCTTTGCTTCTCTTCTCATCTCCCTCTACCGGGACGCAGTTTTCCACGTCAAGCTGCTCAACCTTCTCACAGCTCCCATACCCTTTCGTCGCGGCGTGCGTCAGGGTTGCCCCTTATCCGGGCAGCTCTTCGCCCTCGCAATAGAACCTTTTTACGCCCAGTCCATCGATCCTTCTTTGCTTCACTACCACCGGTGGTAGCCAGCACACGTCTTCATGTTGCTACCTATGTTGCCTACGCCGACGATATTACATTCTGCATTCGGCAAGACTCACAATTTCACGATCTCCACAATCTCTACAATACCTACGCCTCACGTTCCGGAGCAGCGCTAAACACAACGAAAAGCACAGGCCTATGGACCGGTTCGTGGGCTGACCGCACTGACTCTCCTTGGGGAGCAGAGTGGTCCAACACCTCTCACCGATTCCTAGGAGTCCACCTTGGAAAACCAGCAACTGCTTCACTCGTCACCTGGATGACTCTCCGGCCACGCCTACATCGCTCGGTCGCAATCTGGCGGCGCGCACAATTCTGCACCTCCGTCTTTCAAAGAGCACGTCTAACGCACACTTACCTGCTTTCAATGTGCACGTATTCCTGGTTGGCTTCGAAGCAACCAGCACTACGTCTTCTTGAACTCACCCGCTGTCAAACTCAGGTTATCTGGCCCGGCCATCACTGGGTCGGAGCACCTCAACTCAGCCTGTCTCCTTCCAACGGAGGCATTAGTTTACCCGACGTCAGATCCTATTATAAGGCTTATCGTGTGTCTACCTTTTTACGATCACTTGCGGCACCTGCTCCCTCTGCAGTTGCTGCTCGTGATGTCATAGTCTCTCCGCATAACCCACGCTTTACTCTCCTTTCGTTCTTACTCATGGAACACTGTCCCCTTCTCACACTTTTCCCTCCTGTCTACAAAGAGGCTATCTCCTTTCTTCGTTCCCTCCCTCTTTCTCGCTCTCTCCCTGCCTCCACAAATGACCTACTTTCCGAACCTCTTTTTTTTCTTCTCTGCTACACCCTCCCCATCTCCCATGTTCTGCTTTTCCTTCATGGCTCCGAGCTGGAGTCGTTACTGTCAGCGATCTTGTTAACACCGATCTTTACTGGCTCCCCTTCTCTTCTCTACCCTCTGTTCTCCGTTTCAATGCCAACGCTCACTTTGTTCACAACTCTTTTATTTCTACTATAATCTCCCTGTTCCCTGAGCTTGCTACTCCCTCAGGTCTCATTTCTGTTCACTCTGCCTCTCTCCTTCTCCCATTTTTTCTGTCGTCCATTGGTCCACCTCTTCCTCTTGTCTCTTTCTCAACAGCTGATCTCTACCGTTTTCTCTCTCGCTCTTCCGCACCTCTTCCCATTTCTGGAATTCCACTTTCTTCTACCTCCGCAGTGTGGTCCGCTGCGCTTTCCCCACTTTCAGCACCCCTTGAAGTCAATTCACATTGGCTTTTCTTACACAACCGCCTCCCTGTGCCGTCGATTTTACATAGCATGACCATTTTATCTTCACCCTCCTGTCCGTATTGTGGCGAGGAGGCTGACGTCCAGCATGTCTTCATGTATTGCACAGTATTATTGCCAATACTCCATCTCGCTTTCACGCTAGCGCAACGATCCTGTGAGACCGTCCTCACCTTCAGCGCTTACCGAACACTACTTCTGAACTCCTCTCGCCCTATTCATCTTCCGGCAGTCTGCCCTACATCTTCGTGCTTGTAAAACATATAATTCACGTGTATCATCTTCAGCGTCCCCCCGAAGCTTCTACTGACATAAATAAAGTCAGTACTGCGTTACTTTGTCATTTTCGTAATCGCCTACTCTCCCGCCTTCGACTAGAACTTACCAATGCAGTTGCACGCTGCAGTGAAACACAGTTCCTATCAACTTGGTCACCAGCAACCACTTGGTTTGCAGGGTCGCCCACAACGCTTCACCTTACAGTCGGAACTTTTGTTTCACCTACCTCCTGATAGATACAATTTTTGCCATGCTGACTTGTCTTCAATCTCTGCTTCATCAGAGACTATTTTTTGTCTTTTCCGACAAATTATCATACATAAACTGTATTCTCTCACCACTATATTGAGCTTTGTGAATAGGTCGTTGCGTCAGCTACAAGCACCTGTAAATCTTCTTTTCATATGTCATTTTGAGACGATTTTTCTATACACATTTCCTGTTTTTTTCTTGCTTCGCAACTGAGTGCAATCTTGTTCCTCAACATTCACTGTACTATATTATTTGTACTCTCTATTTTATCAGAATTTTTTTGTTTGTCTCACTATTGTACATCACTTTTAGTAGATCAATTATTGTATAGAATCCTATGAATTGTTCGAAGCATGAGCTACTTATAATTGTCAATTTCTTTTCACGCTTTTTTTAAGCCTCTGTTCTCATCCTCTTCACATGTATCATTTCGTGTATAACTCATGTGTAAATTTTTTTGTTTTTCATTACTCATCTTGCTGAATTATGTATTCTCTCTGCGATGTCAGAGACTATTTCTTTTTACCACCTCTGACAAACCAATATATATAAATTGTAACTTCTCATTGTACAGAATCATGTATATAGGTCGTTTCACGAACCACAGACATCTGTAAACTTTGTCGTTTTTACAGTATATTCTTATCTTCAATTCCTAATTCAACAGTGTAATTTTACTTTTCAACTGTGTAAATTTGTGTTCTCCAATACTCACTGTGATGAGTTGTGTCTTCTCTCTGTATTTTCAGAGATTATTTTTTCTTTTGTATTCTCAGGAAAATTATTGTATATAACTATTTTTTTATATCACCGTTGTATGTAACATGTAGTACCGCGAGCCACATTCATCTGTAAATTTTTCATCATCTGTCTTTCGAACTTTCGATTTCATGTTTGTCCCTTGATCACCTGCAACCTCCTGGTTTTCCAGGTCACCCACAATGTATCACCTTTCGGTCAGAACTTTTTTTTTCATCAATATTGTGTAAAATTTATACTCTATAGTGCTCATCATTCTGGATTGATTTTACGCTCTGTATTTCCAGAGATTCATATTGCCTCGCCAGATTTCTACTGCACTTAACTGTTGTCATGCAAACGTTGCACCGAATCCTGTAATTAACGTAGCGCAAGCTGCACATTCTGTTAATTTCTCATCACCTGTCTTTTGAATCTATGTCTGCAAGCTCGAATTCTGTATTATTCCTTGCATTAATACTGTGCAAAATTAATATTGTATAACGCTCTTCAAGCTGAATTGTTCCTATTCTTTGCTTTGTCAGAGACTTTTGTTGCCTCACCAGACACTCGAGTGTAATTAACTGTTTTTTTACTATCATCACTGTACAGAACCGTGTAAATAAGCAGTAGCGTAAGCTACAAACATCTGTAAATATTTTTTTGTTATACATCATTTGAGATGATTTATTCAAGCACATCTCCTGTATCTTTCTTCTAATAAATACTGTGTGAAAACTGACCCTTCGAGACATGCTTTCGCAAGGTTTTGGAACACAGCGATAGGTATGCGCTTCCATTCAGTACATAATGCTGCCGCTAACTATAACTTAGCAATAGGCCTTAGTTCCAAACGTCTTATGAGGCGATTTAATTCATTCATTAGGTGCTCTATGGGATTAAGATAAGGGGGCTCTGTGCTGGCCAGTCCATACACGATACGGAATTATCGTCAAACCACGCCGTAACAGTCCTTGCTTTATAGCTCGGTGCATTATCCTGCTGGTACCAACAAGGCTCGGTTCCATAGTATTGACACAGCGTTGGTAGGGCATAATTGTCCAGAATATCGAGGGAGGCGTGTTGGTTACCAGATTTGTCCACGATAACCAATGGGCCGGGACCATACCACGAAAAACACTTCTTCACGAGTACACTGCCAGCTCCAAACTTGACCGTAGGAACAGTACACTGTGGTAAGAAGCGTTCCCCCGGCTGCCGCCATACCCTCACACGGCCATCCGACTGATGGATCGTGTAATTGGATTTATCAGTCCGTAGGACCCGTTTCCATTGATTTTTTTTATTGGAGGTTTAACGACCGCAGTGAGCAACTCAATGAGCTATAAGCAGTCGCCCGTCCCTAATTTAGCGTCACTGGTTCCAGGGAAGGGAGAGAGCCAGTGCCGTAAGACAAACACAACATCCATGCCTCACCGGGATTCGAACCCGGACCCCTTACGGACGAATGATCATAGGTCAGCGCCTTAGACCACTGCGCCACCGGGGCGGCCCCGTTTCCATTGATATACAGTCCGCGATAAATGTTCTTTACACCATGCTAAACGATGAGCATCATTTCGAGTGGATATGAAAGACTTATGAGCAGCCTCGCGACCACGGTAACCCATGAAATGAAGTTCTTTGCAAATGGTACGTGTACATACCGAGGTTCCAGCATTTTTACTCACCTGTACACTGAGGCCTTGTGCAGTACTCCGTCGATTAGCTATAACGACTCTCCTGAGGCTTCGACGTCCTCTATCACTGATTTTCATAGGTCTGCCAGTACGTTTTGCAGCTTCAGGCACGCCATGTGTCTTCCACTTATTCAGTACATCGAAAACAGTTGACTTGGGTATGTTTAAATGCCTCTCGGGTTCTCTTATGGGCTACCCACTAATATAACACCCAACAATCTTTTTCTTCTTAAAGTCAATTCTCTCCCGCCGCGACATTTTCACTGAACCTCACAGTGCGATATGATCGCGGTCAGCTACAGGCTTGTTTTTGTACCGTTTGCAGCTGTACAACGCATATCTTAGAAACGCAAAGGATATGTTCATTTGCTTTTGAAGGGGTGTCCGATGACTTCTGTCAATGTAGGGTATTTTGAAGACTAACTTTTCTACAGTAAACTGTACATATGGCATGAAAATGAAAACTGAATGTGATTTCAATCTATAATAACTACAGCGAATGCTTCTGTGTGTGTATCGTAGCAATAACACATCGCAAAAGCGTCATAGACACTTAAAAAGTTGGCTCAACGTTTTACATTGCCATCCGAGTTTTAATGGACGGTTTCAAGTCAAAATTGCAAAGGAAGCATATTAGAAGCTAACATATTTGTTATGGTATTTGTACGGGGTCCAACGAAACAGCAAAGAACGCGTACAGTGCGCCCGTTAAGTAATGACATTAATGTTTTACGGGACAGCCCTTTGAATAAAAGTAACAGACGTGTTTATAGTTTTGACCGCTAGAGTTTTCTGTAATCGCAGGAGCAACCTTCCAGTCGGGTGGCGTAGCAGTTTTCGTGTGGCCACCGTTGAAGTTAGACTGTTAGAATGGAACATGTCAGACATTGAGTAATGGAGTAAGTAGCTGTGATAAAAATGTACTGTATCTTAAGGAAAACTGTCACGACGTGTACCAAAACCTAAAAAAGTTTACAGCGATGACTCTCTGAGCGATACATAGGTATTCCGCTTGTTTTCAACATTTAAAAATGAGAGGCAGTCCCTCGAGAAAATACCATGCACAGGACGTCCAGTTTCTGCACGAACAAGTGAAAATGTGGTGAAGCCTAGCGAAGCTGTTGTCCATAACAGGCGAATAACCACTAGGATACTCGCTGAACTGCTTGTTGTCGGTCAGGAAACTGCCAAGGTAATATTAGAAAAAGATCTGCACAAGACGAAGATTTGTTCCAAGTCTATGCTATGCACACGTTGACACACGAACAGAGATAGCACCAGGTTGCATGTTGTCAAAATTTCATCCATGTAGGTTATCAAGATCGTGATTGGTTGCAAAGAATTGTCACCAGTGATGAAAGTTGTTGTTTTCAGTTTGATCCTGAAACAAATATCAGAGCATGGAAGGCGTGGAACGTCTTCTTCCCGGCAGAAAGAAATCCGGTTGCAAAAATCACGTGTCAAGATAATGGTCATTGTTTTTCTCAACTCGGCTGGAATTATCCACTGCGAATTTGATCCTGAAAGTAGCACAGTGAACGGTCGCTATTATTTAGGAGTAACGCAACGTCTGTACACCTGCACGCGACGTGTCAGGAAAGAAATGTTCCACAAAAAAGAATTGGTTTCTGTTGAAAGACAGCGCGCCTGTAGACTGTTCTTTGCATGTTAAGCAGTTTCTGGCTTCGAAGTCGATCTGTATGATCGAACAAGCACCCTACTCGCCATATCTGGCTCCCGCAGACTTTTTTCCTTTTCGCAAAGGTTGGTTGGTTAGTTCGTTGGTTGAGTTTTATGGCGCAAGGGTCATGCCTGGCCAAAGAGAGCCAGACTGAAGACCAGTAAAGAAAGATATTTTAGCAAGTGTAAGAACGTAATCTACGGAATATGAACAGGAAATTCCAGAAGTTTTTACGGACAGAGATATTATCAATTTTATAAACATCAAATTCGTGATGATCCACATAATCGAGATAATAAACATTCACAGAATAATTAATAACATCTGTACTTTATTTAAAGGCAAAGTCCGGGAACTCTGGGCGTGGTGAGTATGATCGTTGATGAGTTCTCAAGTAACGTCGTTTGAAGTAATAAGTCCACAAAGAAGCACGGTACTCAGAGTTATCAAACTCTGCTAGAGGGGCGTGAATGTCTTTCCAGCAAAGACGAAACCAGCACTGAGTAGTTGGACGAAATCCATTGAAAAAACCTTGGCAGCGAGCGGAAGTAAAGATGTCGAAACTGGAGCAGCAGGCAGTCCCGAAGGACCAACAGCAAGTTCCACCTAAGTGAAGAATCCCCATAGCTTCAGGAGACAGACATGCAGGAAGAAGAAAATCAACAGGAACCGGGAATTCGTGGTTTTCCAGGAATTCAAGATTTTTCGGGGACACTGGATCATGTGGAGGTATCGAAGGACCGTCCCAGATAGTTCCATCATCATCATCATCAGTATGGGCTACAGTGCCTGGGGAATCAGATAAAGATTCTAGATCAGGGTCATCCGGAGAACCGATAACAGGAGGCGGCAGCACGTAGGCAAGCTGGGATACCAACGTTTGACCACTAGTATCTGGAGAACCAGCAGAAGAGAGAAAGGAGACATCAGGTACGGACGAGGTGGAGTAAAATGGAGCTGAAGCACAATACATGCCCGGAGAAACTGTACAGGATGGAGGAGCAGGAGGTTCCGTAACAGAGGAACCATCCGATGGTTGGCTGGAGGCCCTAGTAGGAGATGACAAAAGAAGCCCTGTAGCAGAAGACTGAGTAACTGAAGAGCCAGAAGCAGCAAAAGTCTGAGCTGGAGTAAGCACTGAAGCAAGCGCAAAGTGAAGGCACAGGGAACGCATGTGGCCGGTACTTTTGCACTGAAAACATTAAAACGCTGTTGTTACATCGATTCGAAAACTCTGCTGGCCAAGAACAGTATGTAAAAAAGAAGGGCACGAGGTCAGAGCTGCTTCAGACGGGAACACAATACGTGCCTGACGGCGCAGCGCCGAAATCTCTTTATCATCCGGATCATTTGGACCTGCTGAAAGAGTTGAGACGGAGCCGACAACACGATCACATAACGAAAGCGCAGGCACAATAGTAGCATGAAAGATTTCAGGCGGCACTGGACACAGCGTGATAAGCACAAGGTTTCAGCAGAGAGGCACACCGATGACTCTGTGATCCCGTACGACAAATGGATTGCACAAACTCAGCCTACTCGAGCTTGGCAATACAGGCAAGAATACAGCGAGGTTTCTGCACCAATGAATTATGTCTCCCGGGACAAGGTGTGTCGGCGCAGTAGAATACAGCTTTAGCGGAGTGTCTGGGAGTCCCTCGAAACACAAGCCAAGGCATTGACCTTTCAGCAGATCCACACCAGCAGCAGAATCGTCGGAGGTAATCACACCAAGCACATTTTGTTCACAAATTTTGAAGATGTGAATCCGTTTTTTTGGTGTAAATATGACATGGACGGTAAGTAAGATAAAATCCGAAATGGGTGCCGGTTGCTTCGACTAGCGAATCCTGTGATGGTTATACAGTACTCAAATTCACTAGAAACTTGAAACTTGGTCGTTCTCGCTGGTGTAGTGGTTACCAGGACGACGAAATTTTTATTTTTTCGGATATATTTTTTGTGTGAAGAAGTTTACCCTTGAAATAGTAAATAATATTAAATATTTGGGAATAATAATCGAGGATAATCTAAAATGGAATATAAATATTCAAAATATTGTAAACCAAATTTCGGGGGTATTGGGTTTAATTACGAGAATTTCAAATAATTTAACAATTAAAACATTAAAAATGTTGTACTACAGTCTGATTTATTCATGTTTGACTTATTGTTTATTAGTATGGAGGCAAACTACTAAGACTAATTTATATATATTACAATCATTACAAAATAGGATGGTAAGAATTTAAAGTAATTTTAGGGGAATTAACTTGAATATGGGAGAATAGATAAACTCTTATGGATTTTTAGATGTTGAGAAATTATGGCAATTTAGATTATTATGATTCATGTATAAAAGTACAAAAGAGAGAAGGTGTCAATATTTAATTCAACTGAACACTGTGGGTCACGACTCCCAAACAAGAGATAGAAATGCATTTTTGTTACCAATGCCTAACACTTTAACCCAAAAAAGATTTATTGATTATCAGAGATTGATTTTATGGAAAAACTTACCTTGTCAATAAACGCGTATTAATAATTATCATTATTTTCGAAAGCAACTAAAAAATATTTGCTAACAAATTAAAATATAAAACTCTATGGTAAAATTTATTAATCAGACCACATATGAGAAAATTTTATATGTGCAGTACGTTTGACCTGAATATGTACTTTTTGGGAATTGGGATTCACTCAGGCTATATATACACTGGCGGAAAGTGAAAAAAGAACACCAAAAAGGAGATGTCTGGTACCAACGAAATTTATACAGCATAATTACGGAATACAGAGGATAACGTGATTAAAACATTATGGCAAAATACAGCTGTGTTTGCTGGTAAAGTGAAAAATAACATTTCCATGTAACATGGTTAGTACGAGGATGAACCGCCATGAACTGCGTCACACGGTGCAATTCTGGCATGGAGTCTGTCGTACAGATGTTGCATGTAAGTTTGGGGTATTGAGTTTCAAGCATCCTCAACCTGGACGCGTAAATCAGGGATGGTAGTGGCTGGCCGTGGAGACCGGATAAGTCGTTGTCCCATAAAATCCCACACGTGCTCAATGGGGAGCAAATCAGGTAAACGTGCAGGCAATGGAATTTGTCTCACACACTGAAGTGCATGTTGCGTTGCACGTGCCGTGTGTGGGCGTGCGTTATCTTGCTGGAAAGCACCACGATGGACGCACCTTGCAAATGGCACAACAACGGGCTGAATGATGTTGTTGATGTAGGAGGTGCTGTTTAACGTTCCCGATACAAACACTAGTTGTGCACAGGGCCCACCCCAGGAGACCAGGTGTAGGCCCTGTGTGTCGCTGGCGGATGCAAAAAGGGTGGAGACGCTCCTATGTGCGTCTGCGAGCACTCATACGGCCATAGGAAACTCCCAAGCAGAATCTTCTTTCATCGCTGAACACGACAGATCGCCAATGCGTTCTCCAGTACAGACGTTGGCGACACCACTGCAGCCGTTCCTGACGGTAGGCTGGAGTCAGAGGTACACATGCCAGAGGCACACGTGCACGTAGTCCTGCATCCAGTAGACGGTTGCGGATTGTTCGCACAGTCACCTCAGGTGCAACGTCAGCTCGGACTTGCGTCAAAGTGGATGTTCTGCTTTACAATGCCGCTCTTCGTATGCGTCGATCGGTCCGCTCATCAGTCCGTCTGTGACTCCCGGTTCCACGTCTTCTCGTGTGGGAATGTTCCTCGTACCATCTACGCAACCATCATACCACCACCGATACTTCCCGTCCAGTTCGCTCCGCAATACGACGATACGACCACCCGGCCTCGCAGAGTCCGAATAGATGATCTCGCTCAAAGTCCGATAACTGCTGAAATCGTACACATCTTCCATGTTCAGGCATTGCAGCTGCTTCAGGGTCTTTGCACGTCTCCGTACGCCGACGACTGATTACATTCACTTCGCCGTACTCCCCAAACACCACCGACGATAATTTGCATATTATTCCGTGCTGTTGCGTAAGCGCTCATCGGTTGGTCCCGAAATTAACATCACACCTATGTAAAGTCGACCCCATTAACATATGTAAATTTCATGATCATCGGCCAATTCCTTCTTGGTGTTCTTTTTTCACTTTCCTCCAGTGTATATAGCTTTTTACTCAATTTCCTGTTCTGTGGTTACCCTGTACATAAGTATTCACAATATATATGTTGTTTTTCTTAATACTATATGTTATCAAATTAATTTTGAAATTTAACATAGTCAAATATAACCCCATAACGAAATAAATGAAATGAATTGAAATGAAATTAAATTATCTTACTTACCATCTATGTCATATGTACACCAAAAAACGGACTTACATCTTCAAAATTTGTATTGTATGTTGTAATCCCGCATTCTATTCATGATACATCTTGATCACTTTGAAAGGAAGCACCAAGAGAAGAATCAGCGGATTGAGGACTCATGAAGGCATAGCGGCGATTCCCAGATGCAACAGAAGCATAATCACTAGAAACACTAATCGGAGAAGAAGGCTGGAAGGATACCGAAGCAACGTTGGTCGAGCTGAGAGGCAAAGTTGACGGTATGAAATCACCAACACTTGGTAAGCCATTCGCAGGAGTAAGAGAAGCATCCATAGGCACTGTATCCAGATCCACACTAGAAGCAGCTTTACGGCAGGAAGCAGGAACTGCGGAAGGCAACGTACCCTTAGCATGAGACAAGCACAAACCCGCTAGCATAGCAGCGGTCTGGTTATCAGTAGAATCCTCCATGGAGGCTGATAAGCCTTGCTTAAAATGTAAACAAACAATATTAAAGCCTGAATCATCGCTCTGAAGCAGAAAGATGCCCTCACAGGGGGAAATTTCCAACTAAAACAACAGGAGGGAAACGAGAGACATCAAGTAAGTTCAAATTGAAGCTTGTAGGGTTAGTTTAGGATGCACACTTGCAAAAGTAAGAGTTAGCTCTTGGCCAACGAGTGACGTGTCAGTACGGCGAAAGAAAACAGTTCGGATTAAAGCAGCTATAACCTTACCGGGGAAATTAGAAGCGCACAGGGTTCATAAACACACCATAGCAATATCAGGTAAACAGAAACAGGCCGCCCCGGTGGCGCAGTGGTCTAAGCGATGGCCTCTGATCATTCGTCCGAACGGGGTCCGGGTTCGAATCTCGTTTAGGCATGGATGTTGTGTTTGTCTTACGGCACTGGCTCTCTCCCCTTCCCTGGAACCAGTGACCCTAAATTAGGGACGGGCGACTGCTTATAGCCCATTGAGCTGCTCACGGTGGTCGTTAAACCTCCAATAAAAAAAACAGGAACAGTAAATATCAACTGTGAGACGTAAACAGCAGGAGCACTTGGACTCCAAACCTACTAACCGGCCATTGCTTGTCCGAGGTCCTTTTCCAAAGATGAACTGAACATTGGAAGGGGAGAGTTTCAGCGACATTGAGACATCCAATGAGGTGTGACCAACAGACTATAGGAGGTTATAGTTCAGGATTTCCACAGTACCTTCAAATACTTGTACGAAAGATATCAGCATTGCGTGAAGTTGAGGGAGATTTATTTTGAATAATCTGTAAGTGGCAATTCAAAATATAGTTTGTTGTCTTGATATAATAATTTTGTCTGATTTCTTAACAGGCACACTGTGTACGTGACCTTGAATGTGTGTGTATTGTCATTGAGACCAGCATTAAAATGTTTCTGCCACGAGTACAAAACCAAGAAGCCGAAAAAGCTCTTCTATTTGGGTGTCGCTATCACGTTTAAAGGCACAGTCTTTGGTGGTCGAGTGTACGCCAGTCTCACGAAGTATGTAGTGTTTCACTACTGCTCAGGCGTTAGGGTTAAGTATTTTAATTGCAGTTCGTAAAAATATGCAGGGCGTGATTGTTGATCTGAATCTTCGTTTCGTTCCTTCAGAAACAGGAAACTTATGAAGCAGAAAAAGAAGAAAAAATCCTAAAATAAGCAGCAATTCAGCACCTGAAGAAAAGACGTAGTTTATGAAAAGGTGTTATGAACTATAATTTTTCTGTATTCTTGTATTTCACAAAGATATTATTATTGCAGTGCTAACAACGTTTGCACACATAAAATGCATACGAAGCGAATATTTTTTGCGGCTATGATGGGATTCTGGGGAGGGTAGGGTTACTCATAACACAATTATTCGCTGCTGTAAAAATCTTAATCGGTATACCCTGGCTGCCCCGATTACTATTCAGTTTGTTGGAAATAAGTCTAAAAAATCAATTACGTTAATGAAAGAGTGTGAAAGAAAACCGTAGAATAAAGCAAGACCGATACTTTTCGAACAACTTGGATTTTGTATGTCACACTTTAGTTTGTTCAACGAACTGACATCATAAATTTACTTGACACTTTTCTGTATCTAGTGGAAACTACACTGCCGGACAATTGCTAAGGACGGATGACAATAGCAACGACAGACACCATAAAATGGAAGGCAGGAAAATGTGGAAATTAGCATAAGTGCGGGATACAGTAAGACGTGTTGTGCGTATGCAAATTTTGGATTGCCGAACTTGTTCGTGACGTCATAGCGCTGATAAGAGATATAAAGGTTTTGACGCGTGTTGACCGTTGTTGTTCAAACGCAAAGTTGAAAGGGAAAGAATCAATTGACGAACTTGCAATTTTCAGTATGTCTTCCAGACATCACCTAGATGATTTTACGCGTGGCCGTATTATTGGCAAGATTGAAGAAGGGCGAAAAATAACAGATGTTGCCAGGGAGTTCAACGTCAGCCAATGTTGTTTCTAGGCTTTGGAAATCATTTCAAACAAATGGAGAGTGTAGCAAACGTCACGGGGGAGGTCGTGCTCACAGTACGACACCTGCAGAAGATCGGTACATAGTGCTATCAACAAAAAGACACCAGCGCAGCACAGCTAGTGAGGTAGCAAATCAGTTTATGGCTGCTACTGGCAAGCGGATCTCCAGAAAAACTGTCGCCAGACGTTTGCATGAAGGAGGACTATACGCCCGCCGTCCTGTTGTGTGCATCCCATTGTCCAGACGTCACCGTACCGCCCGTTTGCAATGGTGCCATCAACATCGCAATTGGACAGATAACGACTGGTCTGCTGTCCTCTTCTCAGATGAGAGTAGATACAGTCTATCGTCTGATTGTCGACGACAACTGATCTGGCGTGATAGTGGTACTGCATATTGTCCAGCAAACATACAGGAAAGAGACCGATATCCGACATGTAGTGTCATGGTATGGCCTGGCATCATGATCAATGGCCGTACGTCCGTCTATGTGCTTCCAACTGGGACTATGACTGGCCAACGATACATTAATTATGTTCTGCTACCTCATGTTTGCATGCTACGTGGTGCTGTCGGTGATAGGTTCATTTTCATGGACGACAACGCAACATGTCATCGAACAGTCGCTGTCCAGGAGTGTCTTGAGAGCGAGGATATTCAACGCCTCGTATGGCCAGCACGTTTTCCAGATCTGAATCCCATTGAAAATGTGTGGGATGCTTTGGGGAGGAGTCTTGCTGGTCGCCAATGGCCTCCAATAAACAAGGACACCCTCATCCGTGCACTGATAGAGAAATGGGATAAATTACCCCAACAGCTGCTTGATAATGTTATGCAAAGCATGGTACGACGTGTGGAATCTTGCATCGCCCTCCATGGTGGCCATATCCCGTATTGACATCTTACGCCGGAACGCCTGCGGACGGTAATTGCATTTTTTTTACGTTTACGTATTCTGCACAAAATGGCCTGTTTGTCCCTTGAACACGTTCCAAAGCCTTCTGGATTTCAGAGCACAATAAATTGTCTTTCTTGTAATGTCCTGGCATTCTGACATTATTTTATTTCACTTGGCATCCAACCACACTTACTTTTTTATGCGCTATATAGCCGTTTATGATCCGTCCTTAGCAATTGTCCAGCAGTGTATCTTACCAACGAAAAATCTTAGAACACTGACAGTCTCACAATGAGCTTTAACGGAACTCAGTTTATTATTGTAGTTTTAAAAGTAATATCTACAGAACTGGGATACAGCACACCCACATCTCAGCTTGCCCCGAGCCGCTACTGGTCCTATCTCAAGGAACTGTATTCTAACTGAAGTAAAAAGATTAGCGTAAGGAAAAGCAGTTTCCCTACTTAAGATAATGAGCCTTAAGGGGATTCCGTTTGTCATTACAGCTAATACTAATCAACTGGACAACTGGAGAAGCCATGTAAACAATGCTGTTTAAAGCTGTGAAGAATAACGCAACCGCGCTGATTCCTAATTCCAGTGTTTATAAAGTTATGTCACCCCAAAAGAGCTAAGTGATGAAAATCTGGTGGACTTAATCCTTTGAGTAAGCAATAAATGTGAGAATATCGTATCCATCTCTCCACAGGACGCTGCGCTTTGCTGAAAACGTTAACAAAGATAAAGAAAGGATTGAGACCTCCCAATGTTCCGCAAGTATAGATGGTGTTCAGAAAGAAATGCCTCCATATTTATATACAAGCCCAGAACAAATATATCAAATTGAAACAAAACAAGAACAAAGCTCAGAATTCCTACTTCAATTCACATATTTTATTTTTTACATAGTCCCCATCACGTTGAACATAGATAAGCCAGCGTTTAAAATTATGTTTTGAACCCGTCTCTGTAAAAATCTTCCGGTTGTTCCCGAAGGCATTTCCTCGTAGTGGCTTGAACATCTTTGTCACAGGTGAACTGAATTTCTTTCAGATTCTCTTGAGAGCAGAAAACAACCAGATGTCGGACAGCGCCAAATCTGTGCTGTAGATAGGGTGATCAAGAACTTCAAACCCTGATTTTCTGTATAGCCTCTGAAGTGAATGAACTGGCGTTGGGTTTGTCGTGTTGCAGAATCATTAATATTTTTACCTTACACACGCGCACAGTTAATTCTTTGCTTTAACTTTTTTAAGATGTGTGCGTAGCTCTCAGGGTTGATAGTCGCACCTTTAATAACGTACTCCTGATGAGTAATGCCTCTGCCGTCCCAGAACACTGTGATCATGAACTGACAGGCAGAATTTTGAATTTTATTCGCTTGAGGAGAAGTGGGTTTCTGTATTCCAGCGATTGATTTTTCATATCTATCATAATGGTGAAACCAACACTTATTACTAGTCACAATGCCTTGTAGAAAATCAGTTCCACATTTTCATAGCGAGCAAGCAACCTTTCGTATACAAATTTTGAAGATGACAATCCGTTTTTTGATGTAAATATGACAACGATGGTAAGTCAGATAATATCCGAAAACTTGAAAATGTCGTCGTCCTACAGCGGGAATCGAACCTGCGTCTCCCAGATAGCGTCCGGGTATACTAACCACATTCGGAAACGTGAAACTTGGTCCCTCTGAGTGGTGAAGTGGTTAGCATACCCGGGTGCTATCTGGGAGGCGCAGGTTCGATTCCCGCTCCAGGACAACAAAATTTTCAAGTTTTCGGATATTATCTGACTTACCATCCTTGTCATATTTACACCAAAAAACGGATTTTCATCTTCAAAATTTGTATTTTATGGTATAATCCCGTATTTCATTCATCAAACTTTCGTATGTTTCTTGATTTCTTCATTTCAGTCATTACGTGACGCGGTACCCAACGAGCATATACACTGAAGTGCCAGAAAAACTGGTACACCAGTCTAATACTGGGTAGGTCCCCCACGGGAGCGCAGGACTGCAGAAATACAACGAAGCATTGACTTCACTAGTTTCTGGAAATATGCTGTAGACAATGCACACCATACTTCCTGCGGAGCGTTCCACAATTCGGGTGTATTCCGAGGTCTCGTATTCCTGTGTTCGATAGCGCGTTGCATGACATCCCCCAATGTGTTCTATAACGTTCAGATCTGGGGACTTTGGTGGGAATGGCAGCACACTAAACTCAGATGAATGCTTCTCTATCTATTATGTGGCGTCCCGACACTTGTGTGGAGGTGCATTGTCTTGTTGGAACAGGCCTAACCCATCAGCATGAATGCAGGACATGAACCAGTGTACCTCGTCAGAAAGGATGCGCACATAGCGTTGGCCGGTCGTAGAAGTTTGTAGACGTACCAGGGGTCTCAGTGATATCCATCTAAACACAACCCATATCATTACGCCCCCCCCCCAGCCGGTACAGTTCCCTGTTGACAGGCGGGATCCATGGCTTCATGGGGTTTGCGCCACACACGAATCCTTCCATCTGCCCGATACAGTTGGAAACGCGACTCGTCAGACCAGGCTACTTGTTTTTCAGTCATCAAGTGTCCAGTGGCGGTGTTGCCGTGCCCAAGCGAGGCGCATAGCTCTGTGTCGTGCACCTATCAAGGGGACTCGAGTTGGGCGTCGGCTCCCAAAGCCCATATCGTGTGGGGTACGTTGCACAGTCCAAACGCTGATGCTTGTTAAGGCTCCGGCATTGAATTCCGGTGATACCTGCGAGAGTGTGGCACGCCTATCGCGTGAAACGATTCTTGACAGCCGACGATGTGTCACGTTCACCCAATGTCATTTTACGGCCACACTGGTATCGTAGGTTAGAGGTTTTGCCGGAATTCTTGTAGTCACGGTACACCCTTGCAATGGTCGTCCGTGAAAATCCAAACTTCGTTTCTACCTCCGAAATGCCATGGCCCATCGAACGAGCGCCAACTATGACACCGCGTTGAAAATCACTTAAATCGTTATTGCTGGTCATTCTCATGCCGAAAACAGCTCTGACAGCTGACAAGGATGGCTATCGCTTTATATACGCACTGAAGGACGCAACAGAGTACGCGCATAGGTGACGTTGCTATGTAGTTTGCATAAGCTCGTCTGTGCCAGTTTTTCTGGCACTTCAGTGTACATTGTTGTATCAAAACGTTAACAATGTCACTGACACTACCTAAATTAATTATCAGCTTACCTACTATGGTTCTCCGAGTTATTCTTCGATTTTGCCTGATGAGCTCATCTACTGTTTGCTTGTTCAAATCGCAAGTTGCAATTACGGGCATCCCACTCCGCGGCTGATCCTTTACGGCCAACGTTCCTCCACTATCCTTTGATTTTCTTACCCAACAACAGTGCTTATGTCCGAAGTTCCACAAACCATATACTGCCACTAATTCAGCGTAATTGTTTTTGGGAGGTACGTATTCATGAGTTAAAAACTCAATAACTAATCTTTGTTTGACACCCATCTGCACAGTTGAAAAAGAATCATCCATTTTAAACACAATTAAGTACAAATAAATAGATGTAAGGAGTTCTATTATGTAGTAAAACGATGCTAATGGCACAAATAATCGTTTGCCGTATGTCTGCGTGCTAGGCAACAAGTCATGCGCGAGACCCTTCCGGCGGTATTACTTACTCAACACGCCTCCTACAAGCTGCATGTTTTAATTATACAGCACAGAAGAGGAATCTTGTATATAAAACACAAAACGTCTGTTTGTCTGAAGCAGCAAAAACTCGAACGCCGAACTGTGGCATCGTGAAATTTGCATAGATTATTAATACTGTAATTTCTAGGTCAACGCAACTATTTTAAAAACTCTACGTTTTTCCGTTCGCGAGGTTTGAATCAATTAATAAGCTAATTAATAAAGTCAGCGTCGTTTGCTACGTCATTGTTATCTGAAAGCACGTGACTGCATTCGTCGCCGCGGCACATCCACAGGTGTTTCTATTCTTTGAGAACTGTGCTTAAAAGAAATGCAAAAACGAACTTTGCGAAATCTTAACGAAACGGGCTTAAATTTTTATCAACACCATGAATTGGTAATAAGAGGAGTCCCTCAAAATTTCACCGGAATCCGATTAAAACTTTTTAAAACAGGCATGGAATTTTTAACTCATCGGTAAACAGAAATATATACGCAGAAACGGTTAATAACATTTTGACGGCTAATTTCAAAAGTTATTTACCAATTCGGACGAAACTTGGAGGTCATGTTCCTATTAACGAGTTATGGTGTTTATTAAAATTCAGCGAATTTTATAAAACATTTGCAAAGATACGTTTTTAACTTTTTTATCCCAGAGATTCGCCCCTCAAAGCCGTCTGAAACTCAAAGCACGTGATGCATTTGATGCTTTTCACATGGACAGCTGTATGTTTGAATATCAAGAGCAAACGATCTAACAAAATTATGTAATGTCGCCGATGAAGGAGAAACAAAAAATGTTGTGTACGGCCAGGTGCTGAAATACTATGAATAAATAATTTCTAATGACCGAATTTGTGAAATCAGCTTTTTTCTTTCTTGCAAGCATCAATTTTTTTTCCGATTTTTTCAGTGACTAATAAGGGAATATGAAACTATTAAACCTAAATCCCGGGCAAAGTTGTGTAATTAAGCTAGTATACATAAGCAGGGAAATCAGTGAAGGGAACAAAGAGTCCGATGTGTGAATGGAAAAATGAAAACCTGGGAAAACTGGAAGAAGGATGGTAAATCTTATTTCTTTTGTAACCTAAAGACTCTTTCTTTTATTACCAGACACACTTTTAGAAATTAGGCTAGTGGTTGACAGCCTATTAGCATACTTTCATTTTTAAACAAATAAATGTTTTCCGTTTATAGTACTATAGTATTCATCAGCACTTGAAACGACACCTTACGGACATGTGTCTATTATTTTAAGTGACTTTTCTAAATTTTGTCCTCCTTTATGCTGCTAGGATATCAAAATTTTTTAGTTGACCATGAGCAAACTTATAAAAAGAATTTCTCGGTTATGTTCAAATGTTAAACCTTCCACCTAATACAACGAAGTTTCTTTTCCCCACTTTCATTATTCTGCTTACTCTTGCAAAATTACTCTGTTAAATTGAACATCTCTGTCATGATCAACAGTAAAATGACTTCTTAGGAATAATGCCACCAATGTTTCCGTCACAATTTAAGTTTACCTTCTGTCTTTTGTAACTTTTCAGTGTCTTCAATATTTATTAAAGTTTTGCACAGAATATGTAAACGCATTATTAATTGCACAGCAAAATTACGTTAGCACATTTTTGGTAAATTGTCTTAGTGTTTAAAATAACGTTATCATTAAGACTTTGTTGTCTTACGTATCTTCATTCATGAAAAGTGAATACCAACTGATTTGTGACGCAATTATAATCAGTTATGGAATAATTGAGTTTAAATGGACTGTGAAACTAATTAGTTTAAACTCTACTTTACTTCAGCTTAACTGTCACTTGGTGACTTAATTTTAATTTGCTAAAAAAATTGATTTTTCTTCGTTGCTTAAAAATTCCTTAGCTGCAATATTTCAGTCTTAATTTAACATGTGCATATTATTAACAAGTAAAGACGTCCAGGTTCAAGAAGGCAGCAGAAAGCGGTACTTGCGAGTTCATATATCCACTTTTATTAGCTCAGATGGGCACCAAAAGACAAATAGTTTGGCACACGTATAAATCAGATCTATGTGAATCCATCTGTAACAAAGCGAGCACTTAGTCTTACAGAAAGTCTTACAGAATATGCCTTACAGTCTTATAGAAAGTCGTACAGAAATCAAGTACTTCAAACTATCAACTCCAGTCTGACAAGACAAATAACAAATGTGATCCGCATAGATCTCTAATTGTATAATCTTATCATTCTCTCTTCACATAGCTTAACGTTACAGAATATGAGAAGCTATTTTATCGCATTCAGAATATTAACTTTTATTTAACTTTTAGTTGAACTTTGACCCACTGTTAGGATGCTAACTTTGAAAAGGTTGTCGGGAGAAATTATGAGGCGTTAAGTAAGAAAATGTTGAACGAGGAGAAACAAAAGTTACATGCCACCACAGAAAATAAAATAAAAGGTTAAATTGTAAGAGTACGTAACACAGTATAGCTAAGAGACTACCTTAGCCATAACCGAAGCCTAACGCCAATAGTTTTTATTAAACTTCTTCGCCTCATCTTGTCATTCAATTTATGCCCAGAGCAAGAAAAAGGTAACAATGACCGAAGAACTGATTAGGATTAAGAATATTTTCCTTTATCTGAATGCGGAAAAATGATTCCTATAACATTAACTGAATGATGTTACTATCCTTGATCACTTAAATGACGTCCACTGAATGCATATTTTCTGTAAATACGCTTGACGAAATATTTAATTGGGCATGTGAAACAGTAGAGGGTATATATGGCTTTGTGCTTCACTCGTGTGTCCACGTTCAGTAGTTAAGACGAAAACAGGAAAATCCGCTACTGTTGTTAAGTACTATAACATAGTTTAAGCAAGAGACAAATGAATTACTAATTGAAATTTTTAAATATAAAACTTTCGTTTAATCTGCGCGAACGTGTAATTCAAATTCAGTTGCGCAATGAATAAATTTTATTTCTGCGCTACTCATTTTACAGCTTGATTATTAATTAGCTTACGCGGAAAATGATCGTAAGCTTTAATTATGATGTTTTGCTCATCAACATTTGGTGCTCATTTAAAAGCCAAAGTTAACATTTGTTTTTCTGTCATTATTCAATAAGGGGAGGCAACTACTTAAGCTACTCCCTGTATAAAAACTGAAACACAAACAAAATCATTCGAGCAAAGCAAACAGATACTCTTAAAATCTCAAGAAGGAAGAGAGATCCCAAAGAAATCATTCGGTTCATCTCATATTTCACGTATATTCTCTTTAATTAAAACTTCCGACTTTTTCTTTCGAATTTAAATTGCAAATTCACTTATATCTTTCACACAGACGAAAATTCGAGACCCAGAATTATAGCAGGAAAAATAATTTTTGCTATTCGCACCCTTCAAAGCAAAAAAAAAAAAATCGCGATCATAATTAGAAAATCCGACACTGTTACTGTTATTTATCATGGCGATCCAGATTTCGCGAAATAAAGGCATTAAAAAAAGCGCTGCCGTTAATTATTGGGCACATCATCTCGGAGCCATTTATCACATTTTGTAAAAAGAACTTGGAGAAATTTGTGAAGAAAAATGTTCCCAATTAACACCAGTGAAAGGGGATTTTAAAAGCTTCGGCTCATGTCCCTCGGTTAAAAAATCAATCCTTTTCGAAAGCGGGAATTTGTGTTACAAACCTGAAGTTTCTCTTGCAACTAATGTGTTGCCATTTTAATTGATTAACTGCTGTCTCTCTCTCTCTCTCTCTCTCTCTCTCTCTCTCTCTGTGGCTGGAGTTTGCGTAGTTTCACTCCTTTCCTTATTTTAATTTACTGCTTTATGGCTTTCAAAGTTTACGGTGCTGTCTCCATGGGAATCCTCTTGATATCACAGGAGATATTTTTACTACAACATTAAAGGATGACGTTAGATTCTGTATAAGAGAAGAGAATACCTTAAAAAAAGCTCCAAAGTACTTTGAAATAAAAAAAAAAAAAACAGGTGGCGAAAATCCGTACTTCCACTTAATTTCTCCGCTTTGGATATAAATTTTTCTCCTGTGGCATCCGAATCTATGAACAATAATGCACTAGACCCCGCCTCATCGTTTTTGCAACGCCCACTCAATAATACATCGTCTGCAGTACTCCAGTTAAAAGAAAACTTTTCCCCCAGAAATTCCCAGCACAAGCAGCATAGAAAGCACGACCGAATGTTCACGTGACAACAATTTTTCTAAACGCAATAAACTTCATAAACTATTAAGCAGTATCACTAAGTTCTTTATTTTTAATCAATGCTGTTTCTACGCCAACGGCATGTGTTGGAATTCTTATTCACAGCGATCGTTCACATTAATTGCCCACGGTAACCAACAAAGATAATCTGCTTTAAATGAAAGTATGCCATTGAAAATAAAAATTCAAAAGCGATGAAAAATACGGATGCTAAGGTATAGTGCAGACACAATACAATCTCTTGTTTAGAAAACTGATAATGATGGCAAAGCAAATGCACCGAAGTCCAATTTGTATGCCGTTTTATATGTTTATTAAATTATTTTACCGCGGATACACCATTTCAGTTCTCTGACTTCCTGTACGATTCGTTTACAAAGTACTTAATAAAAAAGATACATGTAAAAACAAGAATGAGGACTCCGTATTCGCAACTGTAATGAACAAGTCTTCTGAATCTTTTCAAACACAAAAACATTTTTCGAAGTACAACGGCCGTTCCATGAAAACTGAGAGTAAAATCACACAAAATGAAGAAATGTAGGTACAGCAAAATATATGCTATTCTTTCTAAAAGAAGTATCTTCCGTCGGATGATATGCAACGGTCCCATCGTTCAGTCCACTTTTCAAAGCATGTGGCGAAACCATTTTGTGGAAGCTGCTTTAGCGACCCCTGTACAGCTTGAATAACGTCAGCATCTGTGTTGAATGTTCAGCCACGAAACTTCTCTTTCATTGTTGGAAACAACCAGAAATAGTACGGGGCGAGATCGGGACTGTAGGCAGGTTGTAGCATGATTTCAATACTGAATTTCGTAAGAAACGTTTGAACACAAGCAGCCACATGTAGGCGGCCGTTATCACTTGCCTAGCAGTTCCGGTCGCTTAATCGATATATGACGTCGCAGACGCATGCGGGCGGCCGTTATCACTTGCCCAGCCGTTCCGGTCGCTTAATTAATATATGACGTCGCAGACGCATGTGGGCGGCCGTTATCACTTGCCCAGCCATTCCGGTCGCTTAATCGATATATGACGTCGCTGACTCATGTGGCCCGCCGTTATCACTTGCCCAACAGTTCCGGTCGCTTAATCGATATATGACGTCGCAGACGCGTGTGGGCTGCCGTTAACCCTTGCCCAGTAGTTCCGGTCACTAAATCGATATATGACGGCGCAAAGGCATGTGGGCGGCCGTTATCACTTGCCCAGCCGTTCCGGTCGCTTAATCGATATATGACGTCACAGACGCTTCAAGACTGAAATGTCATACTCAGCCCTGACAGTAATTTATGGAGGAACGGGATGCTGATAGACTACGCATTTATGATCAAAGAAAATTATCGTCATCACCTTCCCAGCTGATTTGGTTTGGCAGACGTTTTTAGGGGGAGGCGAGCCTGTGTGTTTCCAGACACTCGTTGCGTGCTTCGCCAGGAGGTTGAAATACTGGACCCATGTTTCATCGGCAGTTATTACTGTGTTTAGAGAGTTTGGATTCTTTCCAATCCTTTGTTTTGACTCATTACACACCTGAACTCTGGCTAACAATTGTTCCTTTCATAAGGTGATGAGGTTCCCATCTAGAACACACACGATGCAGCAGTAATTTTTAGCGTATAATGTGGAATGCCGACGTTTTTGAAATATCAGTTGATGCCGCTATGTCTTCACACGTCATTCGTCGATCTTCTTGGTAAATTACCCAAACAGCGTGTTGACCAGGCATAGGAGCGAGTTTGCCGACAAACGCCCTTTTTTAAAATCATGGTGCCATCTAAAAAACGTTGACTCACCCAAACATTTATATTTGTAAAATTTTTTCATTAAATGAACTGTTTCTGGAGCCGTTTTACACAAATGATAGCAAAATCTTATCGTACTTCTGACTTTTTCTTTCGAAACTTCGTATTTCCGACTTTTTCTTTCTTCTTAACTCTGAATCACTCACTTCCATCGCTGTATGGCAAAATGCAGACGTACCTTAAGCAACTGCGCAATAACAAAACCAGAATCATCTGCCACGGCTGATAACTCTTGCCATAGATACTTCCTTAATACAGTTAGTCGTCTGCGTGGTTATTTTTTCCCTTCGCACTGTTGCCAACTCAAAAAAAAATACTCTGAGTTTTTATTGAACGGCATTCCTAGATTTTCAATACAGAACTCATTTTCGCAATGTGAGTAACGTACTTCAGAGTGAATGGAAGCAGAAAAAGAAAACAAATTCATCCAGATTCATACGAAAGGTAAAGCATTCACAAATAGCTTCTTACGCCACTAGCGGCAGAAATGTGTTCTTTGAAAACAGTTCAAATTTAACGCAAAGCGCTTTCCATAAAGTACGATATCCAAAGCAAAAGAAAGTTTTATAATCGAACAATTAGGAACAGAAATGTGGAAGAAGTCGTGATATAACTTTACGCTCCCTAGCGATAAAGCTCTATGTTACTGAAAGAAGAAAATGGTTTCATAACGAATAATATTAAACCAAGAAATGATTTTTTCAAGGAATTTTTAGAAACAGGGATATTGTTTCACACAAATCGAAATACTTTCCGCAGAAACTGTTAACTATTCAAAGTACAAGATATGCACAGAATAATTTTTACAGCGAAAGCTATGCGATGAAAAATGTATTTCTGAAATATTGCTTCTAGAAGAAAAGAGAGCAAGAAAGAAAATCGAGGGAGTATCCTGGTACTCTTAGTAGATAATTTGTGCTATGCATCTCTCACATGCGAAGATCTTTTTGGGTGTGAAGCAAGACGAGTTATTCCAGAGTATGCATTTCCTTACGTACAAAACATTGCATTTATTCGCGTTATTCACGACCACACCAAGCCACTGTCCGGTACAAATTAAGTGGAATTAAATTATAACAATAAGCAATAAGGTTAACGAATCTGTGACGTTGAGAGGTATTTAGGTAGGTGGATAAATGAAAGCTAGAGTCGTAAAAGCAATGAACGAAGACATGTGAGTCATAAAATTAAATATTTACTAAACTATGGCTGCAACAACAGTATTTCAACTGTTTAGTTTTTCAAAAAACAATATTTATTTTTATTATTAATATTATACGTTATTCAGATTTAGACGAACGTAAGAAACTACCGTGACACCAATGAAATATAGCAAACGAAAGTCCGTATGCGCATGCGCAACCTAAAATCTGCCTTCAAGATAGAAAGAAAAGCTGAATCGCAAGTGTGTTTGTGAGGGGATTGATGACTTTTGGTTTAAGATATCCACAGGTTATAACCTCATCATGTCTACATCATTTTAGAGATCTCGGCAACAGTAGGCGACCGCTCTTGGGAGTCGAGAGGAAGCCAAATTTCGGAATGACGCACCGTTTTCATAGCATTAAAAATACATTTTTGTCATTTCTTTTAGGATATTAGCATCAGGTTCTCGAAATTTACGCAGATTGTAATGAGATATTTTTACGTTTATGTAAAATGTGATGAAGTAACGTTCGGCGAAAGTTCGGTAAAATATACAGGGTGTTTCAAAAGTAATGGAACAAGCTTTAAAGGGTGATAGAATACACTGAAATAAGCACTTTTCGTCATAGAATGCATGGTCGCAAATTAAGCGGTTAGGCGCTGGAGGGCGCTTTCCGCTTCCCCACACACGCCGTCTTTCGCAACGCAAAGACCCATATCTTTTACCGGAACGTCTGGATGGGAGGACGTAACTTATTTTCCTTCAACAAGTCTTGCCTCAATTGATCCAGCATGTACCAGCAGCCGTCAGCCGTAAAATGTGGTTCCAGCATGATGGAGCGCCAGCTCATTTCAGCACTCAGGTGCGTGATTACTTGAACGCCGCATTTCTAAGCCAATAGATTGGCCGAGGCGGACCCATCGCGTTGCCCCCACGTTCACCCTAACTGTCCCCTCTGGATTTCCTTTTATGGGGAAATCTTAAGTCCGTAATGTATGTCACTCTCATTGATTCCAATGATTAACTAGTCGCCAGACTTTCAGTCGCTGCTGCAGCTGTCCGGGAAATGCCTTGTAGTTTCCACAACATACGGGCATCTTTAAGTCGACGATGCGAAGCGTGTATCGGGAGTGGCTGTCGCCCTTGTGAGCAGCTTTTGTAAATGTAATTTACTTCAGTATTTACTTATTAATGTTTGCAAAGTTGATGCAATTTTGTGATGTCACGTTTTTTTTTTTACTAGACGGCGTGCGTGGGGAAACCGAAACTGCCCCTTAACCGCGTAACTTAACGATCATGCATTGTATGACGAAAAGTGCTTGTTCCGGTGTGTTCTATCACCCCTTAAAGTTTGTTCCATTAGTGTTGAAACACCCTGTACTGTTGAGTACCAATGAAATTTATTTCTGTTGTGTCACATCATGCGACAGCATTCTTCTCTTTTTGTATGTGTGGCGGGAGGATTTATCGACCACAGTTAGGAACTCATTGGGCTATATGCAGTCTCCCGTTCCTAATTAAGCCCCCTTGTTTCGGGGAAGGGAAATCACCATTAACATAAGACGAACACAACAGCCACTCCTCACCGGGATTCGGACCCAGACCCATCTCGGAAGAAAAGTGGGAATCTAGCGTTTAGGCAACTGAGCCACCAGAGGCGTTAAGGATTAGCTTCCAAAATTCAGATTGCAACAGTGGTTTTGGCTATTCCCGTTACCCATTATCGTTACATCGAATTTTGTTTCTTCTTGGGATTTATTTTACTACTGTCGTGAAAGATGAATAGAATCAAAAGTTTTACATGTGCTTTCCTTGGCGGAAAAACTGAATAATTTGAAGGACACTGCCTGGAGTCTTTACCATAGCAAACGTTATACACTACAAAGAGGATTTATTACGATAAGATGTTTAGGGCGATACAACTGCAAACAGAAACACACACTAGCATTGGAAATGTGCAACATAAGAATAAATGCAAAATTTTTTCAAAAACTGAACGGTGTCCGATGTGTAACGTACCAGGAGATGTGACGTACCTGCCAGAAGGACGCACACGACATAAAGGCAGATAGGAATCAGAATAAAAAAAAAAAAAAGAAAAAAAAAAAAAACGTCCGCGTAGCTTAATTGGTAGAGCAACTTATTCCGGAATGAGTGGACCCGGGTTGACGGCGCCCGAACTACCCGGATGACCCGACCGTTCAAAATCTCGCATTGGTGTGCTGTTATTTAAACACCGCGAGATAGGAAAATTCAGAGAATCCTTTCTCCAGCACTTCGAAAAAAAAAAAAAAAAAAAAAAAAAGGGGGAAGAGGATGTAACGTACCAGGAGATGTGACGTACCTGCCAGAAGGACGCACACGACATAAGGGCAGATAGGAATTAGAATACATGTCCGCGTAGCTTAATTGGTAGAGCAACTTATTCCCGAATGAGTGGACCCGGGTTCGAACCCCGGCGCGGATAAAAATGACGGAGAAATTCACTTCGTTATAGATGTTAAAGTAATTTTTTAAATCGAAATTTTAGAAGAATACAAATCGAGAATAATGAATAAGTTGGCGCCCAGTAGCGAATACATAAAATATTATTAAATATGAAGGTAATGCGTGTAAAATGTTTTCGTTGTGAGCAGCATTTGATTGAAACAAGCGTTTTTCATTTTTTAGACTCGCAGATACGGCTGAAAATATTTTACAAAAAAAAAAAAAATAAGCGCTAAAGCCCTCAAGTGCAAAACTAGAAATTGTGTACAGAATATTTCTCAACGAACGTCATCCGACAGAGAAAGAGTTCTTCAGATCGGTGGCTTCTGGAAATTTTGCTAAATGAGATTAGGTTAGAATCCTGGTGGTGCATCAATGTTGTGTTTGTTTAACCGCACTGGCTCTCTCCCTTCCATGGAACCAGTGACCCTAAATTACTAACGGGCGACTGCTTTTAGCCCATCGAGTTGCTCACGGTGGGCGTTAAACCACACACACAAAAAAAGATCTTCAGATGGGATTTTAAAAGCAGAGATATCGAGAAAAGCTTGACACTCTACATTCCCTGGCGGGAAATATGCGCAAAATATTTTCCGTCGTGAGTGGCATTTTTCAAAAAAAAAAAAACTATTTTCTGCAATCGAATTTTTTAGGAACTCGGATAGTGCCGCAAATACACTGGCGGAAAGTGAAAAAGGAACACCAAGAAGGAATTGGCGGATGATCATGAAATTTACATATGTTAATTAGTGGAGTTTACGTATAGGTGTGATCTTAATTTTGGGGCCAACCGGTGAGCGCTTACGCCACAGCACGGCATAATATGCACATTATCGTCGGCGGTACTTAAGGAGTGCGGCAAAGTGAATGTAATCAGTCGTCAGCGTACGGACACGTGCGAAGACCCTGAAGATGCTGCAATGCCTGGACATGGAAGACGTGTACGATTTCAGCAGTTATCGGACTTTGAGAGAGGTCGTTTAGTCGGACTCCGTCGCGGCCGGGTGGTCGTGTCGTCGTATTACGGAGCGAACTGGACGGGAAGTATCGGTGGTGGTACGATGGTGGCATAGATGGTCCGAGGAACATCCCACACGAGAAGACGTGGAACCGGGAGTCACAGACGGACTGATGAGCGGACCGATCGACACATAAGAAGAGCGGCGTTGTCAAGCAGAACTTCCACTGCGACGCAATCCGAGCTGCAGTTGCACCTGCGTTGACTGTGCGAACAATCCGCAACCGTCTACTGGATGCAGGACTACGTGCACGTGTGCCTCTGACATGTGTAGCTCTGACTCCAGCCCACCATCAGGAACAGCTGCAATGGTGTCGCCAACGTCTGCAGTGGAGAACGCAATGGCGATCTGTCGTGTTCAGCGATGAAAGCAGATTCTGCTTGGGAGCCTCCGATGGCCGTATGCGTGTTTGCAGATGCACAGGGGAGCATCTCCACCCTTTTTGCATCCGCCAGCGACACACAGGGCCTACACCTGGTCTCCTGGTTTAAGGAGCGATTAGCTATCACTCACGTACACAACTAGTGTTTGTACAGGGTACGTTAAACAGCACCTCCTACATCAACAACATCATTTAGCCCCTTGTTGTGCCATTTGTAAGGTAGGTCCATCGTGGTGTTTTCCAGCAAGATAACACACGACCACACACGGCACGTGCAACGCAACATGCACTTCAGGGTGTGAGACAACTTCCATGGCCTGCACGTTCACTGGATTTGTCCCCCATTGAGGACGTGTGGGATTTTATGGGACAACTACTTATCCGGTCTCCACGGCCAGCCACGACCATCCCCGATTTAGGCGTCCAGGTTGAGGATGCTTGGAACTCAATACCCCAAACTAACATCCAACATCTGTACGACAGACTCCATGCCAGAATTGCACAGTGTGACGCAGTTCATGTCGGTTTAACCTCGTACTAACCATGTTACATGGAAATATTATTTTTCAGTTCACCAGCAAATACAGGTGTATTTTGCCATAATGTTTTGATCACGTTATCCTCTGTATTCCGTTATTATGCTGTATAAATTTCGTTGGTATCAGACGTCTCCTTTCTTGGTGTTCTTTTTTCACTTTCCGGCAGTGTATGTATATACGAAAAAGTTGCAAACTGCGCTTTGAAAAAAAAAACAAAAAAAAACAAAACACAGAAATACTCTGAAAATGGTTTTACAGCACGCTCTCGATGCGACACAAAGATAATGTTTCTAATCGGATTTTTAAGAGCAGAGATATCAGGAAGAGTACAACATATATTTACTCCTCCTATCGGAAAAACTGAGCATGATTTGAAAAAGAAACTGTATGCAAAATGATTTTTAGTTTCCAATGATTGGGGCCCTCGAAGTTCCACTATACTTGTAGTATAAGTATGTGCTCACTATACTTGTAGCATAAGTATGTGCTCAAATCATTTCCCTTTTGGCTCGTGGCTTTTGTGGAACTAGCCATTGTTTACTCGTGTCAGGATTTTGGGAGGAAAAAAACCCAGCAATTTCATCATATGTCACAATTTGCGTAAAGAAACAGTCTTTGTCGGGATTTTCCAGCAACTGGCGACACATATGCATAACTAGCTGATTGGAGGTTTTTTTTTTTATTGAAGGTTTAACGACCACCATGAGCAACTCAATGGGCTATAAGCAGTCACCCGTCCCTGATTTAGGGTCACTGGTTCCAGGGAAGGGAGAGAGCCAGTGCCGTAAGACCTACACAACATCCATGCCTGACCGGGATTCGAACCCAGACCCCTTACGGACGAACGATCAGAGGCTAGCGCCTTAGACCACTGCGTCACCGGGGCGGCGATTGGAGGTTTAACGACCAACGTGAGCAACTCAATGTGCTATAAGCAATACCTAGCTGAGCTTAAACAACAGCCAGTTCTTTGGGTACCTATCGACAGCTTCTGGGCTTCTTGCCAAGCTTGTGCATTTCCCGAACAATTGTGGGCTGAGGTATTCCCAGCTCATTTCTCAGTGGTCTAGTGCTTGTGCACGGATTTGACTCTATGGCTTGACGTACAGCTTCAGTAGAGAAAATAAAGTTTTGAAATGGAATAAAATGAATATTACATTTCCGGTTTTGGGAAGAGAGGAGGCGCCAGTGCTGTCAGAGAGGCATACCTCCGCGACCCCGAGCCTATCTTGGACCAATGATTAGAAGCCAATGTTTCAAACGACTTGGCCAATCGGCCGACTTTTAGCGAAGTAACCTGTTCAAAAATAGGAATACATTTTGAAACCGGCTTGCGTTCATGAACATGGATCCAGTCTTGCACTGGTAAACATTTTGATTCAATGTCGCCCCACACTATGGTGCAATTTTAGGCAGTTACACCATGATGTGGTGCGATTTTGGTACATGCACTGTAAAGTGGTGTTCGAAATCATCTGACTCGCATCAGGTTTTCATGCAAAATACAAAATCCAGTGAAAGTGGTGCAACCTTGCCCCGCTTGTAAGTGCAACTGAAGAAAACCGAACACGCCTTTCCTTTCTTTTTTTTTTTTTTTTTTTTTTTTGGAAGATTTAGAAAAATATTTATTTGACCTTGCGGTACAAATTGGACAATATTGTCAGGCAGACATAGACAGCATATTCATTTTACATCAACAAAGTGCATAGCGAGCATGTTATATAGTATGCCAATCATATGAGAACCAGTGCTGATCAAGTAACACGTAGACATAGCGAACATGGTATACAGTATGCCAAATAATCAAGTAACACAGACAGAGCCAGTGCTGATCAAGTAACACGCAGACACAGCGAACATCATATACTGTACGCCAAATGATCAAGTAACACATAGTAATAGCGAACATTGTATACAGTACGCCAAATGTTCAAGTAACACGTAGACATAGCGAACATCGTATACAGTAAGCCAAATGGTCAAGTAACACGTAGACATAGCGAACATCGTATACAGTACGCCAAATGGTCAAGTAACACGTAGACATAGCGGACATCGTATACAGTACGCCAAATCATCAAGTAACAAACAGAGAGAGTCGTGCTGATCTAGTAGCACATAGAGAACATCGTATACAGTATGTCAAATGATCGAGTAACACAGAGAGAGCCAGCACTGATCAAGTAGCACATAGACATAGCGAACATGGTACACAGTATGCCAAATGATCAAGTAACACATAGAGAGCCAGTGCTAATCAAGTAACACGTAGACATAGTGAACATGGTATACAACATGCCAAATGATCAAGTAACAGAGAGAAACCCAGTGCTGATCAAGTAACACGTAGACATAGCGGACATCGTGTACCGCATGCCAAATGATCAAGTAACACGTAGACATAACGAACATCGTATACAGTACGCCAAATGATCAAGTAACACGTAGACATAGCGAACATGGTATACAGTATGCCAAATAATCAAGTAACAAACAGAGAGAGCCGTGCTGATCTAGTAGCACATAGAGAACATCGTATACAGTATGCCAAATGATCGAGTAACACAGAAAGAGCCAGCACTGATCAAGTAGCACATTGACATAGCGAACATGGTGCACAGTATGCCAAATTATCAAGTAACACATAGAGATCCACTGCTAATCAAGTAACACATAGAGAGCCACTGCTTATCAAGTAACACATAGAGAGCCACTGCAAATCGAGTAACACGTAGACATAGTGAACATGGTATACAGCATGCCAAATGATCAAATAACAGATGGAAATCCAGTGCTCATCAAGTAACACGTAGACTCAGCGAACATCGTATACAGTATGCCAAATGATCAAGTAACACAGAGAGAGCCAGTGGTGATCAAGTAACGCGCAGACATAGCGAACATCGTATACAGTATGCCAAATGATCAAGTAACATGTAGACATAGCGAACATCGTATACAGTACGCCAAATCATCAAGTAACAAAGAGAGAGAGCCGTGCTGATTTAGTAGCACATAGAGAACATCGTATACAGTATGCCAAATGATCGAGTAACACAGAGAGAGCCAGTACTGATCAAGTAGCACATAGACATAGCGAACATGGTACACAGTATGCCAAATGATCAAGTAACGCATAGAGAGCCAGTGCTAATCAAGTAACACGTAGACATAGTGACATGGTATACAGCATGCCAAATGATCAAATAACAGATAGAAATCCAGTGCTCATCAAGTAACACGTAGATATAGCGAACATCGTATACAGTATGCCAAATGATCAAGTAACACAGAGAGAGCCAGTGGTGATCAAGTAACACGCAGACATAGCGAACATCGTATACAGTATGCCAAATGATCAAGTAACACGTAGACATAGCGAACATCGTATACAGTACGCCAAATCATCAAGTAACAAACAGAGAGAGCCGTGCTGATCTAGTAGCACATAGAGAATATCGTATACAGTATGCCAAATGATCGATTAACACATAGAGAGCCAGTACTGATCAAGTAGCACATAGACATAGCGAACATGGTGCACAGTATGCCAAATTATCAAGTAACACATAGAGAGCCACTGCTAATCAAGTAACACGTAGACATAGTGAACATGGTATACAGCATGCCAAATGATCAAATAACAGATAGAAATCCAGTGCTCATCAAGTAACACGTAGACATAGCGAACATCATATACAGTATGCCAAATGATCAAGTAACAAACAGGGAGGGCCGTGCTGATCTAGCAGCACATAGCGAACACCGTATGCAGTATGATCAAGTAACACAGAGAGAGCCAGTGGTGATCAAGTAACACATAGACATAGCGAACATAGTATAGAGTGGGGCCAATGATTGAGTAACACAGTGAGAGCCAGCACTGATCAAGGAGCACATGTACATAGCGAACATCGTATACAGTACGCCAAATGATCAAGTAACACGTAGACATAGTGGACATCGTATACAGTACGCCAAATGATCAAGTAACAAACTGAGAGAGCCGTGATGATCTAGCAGCACATAGCGAACATCGTATACAGTATGCCAAATGATCGAGTAACACAGAGTTAGCCAGTACTGATCAAGTAGCACATGGACATAGCAAACATCGTATGCAGTACGCCAAATGATCAAGTAGCACATAGACATAGCGAACATCGTATGCAGTATGCCAAGTGATCAAGTAATACAGACTGAGCCAATGCTGACCAAGTAACATATTGAGAGCCAGTGCCGAAAGACAAACATCCATGCCTTACCGGGATTCGGACCCAGACCCCACCCTGGGCAAATTACCGTAAGCCATCGCGTAGACCACTACGCCACTGGGACGTCCCAAGTGTATTCGTGATCGAAGCAGTAGACGAGAAGACGTATCTGTATTGTTGTGCCATGGATTTTTACGTAGGATAAAAAATCGTTTGGATATATCTGAAGTATTAATTCACTTTTATCAATATAGAAGCAAATGTAACGTTGTAAGGTTAGTTTTGTCTTCATACTAAGCTGTGTAATGCAATAGCATGGGAACGGGATTTTCTCGATGCGGTAGTGCGATGGGGAGGGTATGGTTGGAGGTCTGAGCCTCCGCTACTGTACCCTAACTAAGCCTATTGTTATTCTTATTAGGGATTAAAAGTTTGAGATCGAAAATACTGCGTGTGGGTGCTTTCGCTGAGTCTTTTACTCTATTGCATGGCATGCCAGCATTCGATATCTTCTACGTTGTCGGATATTCTAATGGGTAATTGAATAACTGCAACATAAACATTCCTTATATCAAGTTGAATTACCTTTTTATCTTTTATTCCAACTGATGAAAAGCTAGACATACTGATGCAGTAAAAACACCTCAACACTTTGTTAGCCGAAATAAGACTGTTGTAGTTGGAAATGTTTTATTGGAAAACGCATGTATTTTACAGACGTCTTTAAACAACACTTTTACTTTACAGGTCAGTCATTATGCTCTTTAGTTTTCGGAATGAAACAAAGTATTGGACTAATTTCTTAAATTACTAAAACTACCGGAATAATTCCTATAATTTTTAATGCAAACATACACGTGTGTGTGTGTGTGTGTGTGTGTGTGTGTGTGTGTGTGTGTAGTGCTCCAACAGATTATTGGAAATTTAAAAGTTAGTTGGTAAACAGATAGCACTTTTGTTTGTTACCATACCTCTGAACGGAAATTTTAAAGGTCACAAGATTGGGTTTAATAATCAGGACCGGATTAAATGGGAGTCCATAGGAGCTATAGCCATGGAGCCCACCATTACCAAGGGCCCGGGAAGCATGTCTGTGCAAATAAGAGAGAGATATAAAGAGAGAGAGTGGGGTGGGGAGAGAGAAGGAGAGGGAGAGAGGTTCATAAAATAGTTTTACTTTCGTCTCGTATGATTTCCACTTAGTCAGAAACAGAGGCTGCAAGACGAACTGATTTCAAGGCAGTTTACTCGCCAAGGCTGAAGATTTCATGTCGCTGTGTACAGCGGGGTCGGAGAGACAGTTTCAGTTTCTCACTACCATCTACCGACACCTCCTAATTTGCATTTGTAACCGTTAATGGTTGAAGTCTCCTGAGGCTTCACAGTGCATAACTAAAAATACACTGCTGGACAATTGCTAAGGACGGATCATAAACGGCTATATAGCGCATAAAAAAGTAAGTGTGGTTGGATGACAAGTGAAATAAAATAATGTCAGAATGCCAGGACATTACAAGAAAGACAATTTATTGTGCTCTGAAATACAGAAGGCTTTGGAACGTGTTCAAGAGACAAACAGGCCATTTTGTGCAGAATACGTAAACGTGAAAAAAAATGCAATTACCGTCCGCAGGCGTTCCGGCGTAAGATGTCAATACGGGATATGGCCACCATGGAGGGCGATACAAGATTCCACACGTCGTTTCATGCTTTGCACAACTTTATCAAGCAGCTGTTGGGGTAATTTATCCCATTCCTCTGTCAGTTCACGGATGAGGGTGTCTTGTTTATTGGAGGGCATTGGCGACCAGCAAGACTCCTCCCCAAAGCATCCCACACATTTTCAATGGGATTCAGATCTGGAGGACTTGCTGGCCATACGAGGCGTTGAATATCCTCGCTCTCAAGACACTCCTGGACAGCGACTGTTCGATGACATGTTGCATTGTCGTCCATGAAAATGAATCTATTACCGACAGCACCACGGAACATGAGAACATGAGGTATCAGAACATCATTAATGTATCGTTGGTCAGTCATAGTCCCAGTTGGAAGCACATAGAGGGACGTACGGCCATTGATCATGATGCCAGCCCATTACAATAACACTACATGTCGGATATCGGTCCCTTTCCTGTATGTTTGCTGGACAATATGCAGTACCACTATCACGCGAGATCAGTTGTCGTCGACAATCAGACGATAGTCTGTATCTACTCTCATCTGAGAAGAGGACAGCAGACCAATCGTTATGAGTCCAATTGCAATGTTGATGACACCATTGCAAACAGGCGGTACGGTGACGTCTGGACAATGGGATGCACACAACAGGACGGTGGGAGTATAGTCCTCCTTCATGCAAACGTCTGGCGACAGTTTTTCGGGAGATCCGCTTGCCAGTAGCAGCCATAAACTGATTTGCTACCTCACTAGCTGTGCTGCGCCGGTGCCTTTTTGTTGATAGCACTATGTACCGATCTTCTGCAGGTGTCGTACTGCGAACACGACTTCTCCCGTGACGTTTGCTACACTCTCCATTTGTTTGAAATGATTTCCAAAGCCTTGAAACAACACTGTGGCTGACGTCGAACTCCCTGGCAACATCTGTTATTTTTCGCCCTTCTTCAATCTTGCCAATAATACGGCCACGCGTAAAATCATCTAGGTGATGTCGGGAAGACATACTGTAAATTGCAAGTTCGTCAATATATTATTTCCCTTTCAACTTTGCGTTTGAACAACAACCATCAAGACGCGTCAAAACCTTTATATCTCTTATCAGCGCTATGACGTCACGAACAAGTTCGGCAATCCAAAATTTGCATACGGACAACACGTCTTACTGTATCCCGCACTTATGCTAATTTCCACATTTTCCCGCCTTCCATTTTATGGTGTCTATCGTTGCTATTGTCATCCGTCCTTAGCAATTGTCTGGCAGTGTATGTACTAATAAAAATATAGAATACAAAATCTTAAAAAAAAATGCAAGACAAAATCTAGGAATAGTTCTTCTATAGGAATATTACTCATGTCCTTATGAGAACAATGTAAAATACAGTAACTTATTATGAAGACTCTGCGGATGATGTATTAGTTTGAAGAATGCACTACGTATCAATTATCACAAAAATATTACTACAGTTTCGCATTTTAAAGAACCTCATCATGATTTCTCGTCGTAAGTTTTTTGAGGTACCAAGTCAGATGTCTTAGCCTAGGTGCCCACTAAGGTCTTAATCCATCCCTGGACAACCCTGTCCACAATACTTGGGAACTCTTGAAAAAAATCTTGCCTTTCCCCCATTTCGTTCAGGAATTTCCACCTTCATCCGTTGCTCTACTGAACTGGTGCCCGTAGCACTTGCTACGGGCTCCGCGCTGATGCGTATACTGTACACTGGTTGTTAGAAATCGTTCTTCTATAGGAATATTATCCAGATTGTGTTGAAGATTTACCTCACTCTGGTTACCAACTGCAGTGGTGACCTTTTCATATTGAAACGAATCAAGAACGGAGTAAGAGCCAGTATGGTCCAACAAGACTCATGCTCAATACTCTCTTTGATGAGTATTGAGCATGAGTTACTGAGAGAAATGAACACGTCGAGGATAACTGATGACTTTTAGGTTGCTAAGTCTCGTAAATGCTTCATCTGAACCACGCAACTAACTTAAGTTTAACAAAAAGTGTACTCAACTCATAATTTATAAGTTCGTTTTATTGTGTTAAGCATAGGAAGTCGTTTAATTAATTTCAGAATATTACTAGCAAATATGGTGAATATATTTCAAATACGTGGAGATAATGCAAATAGACGATGTCATCGCTCTGTCCATGTTATTTTATAAACAACTGAAAAATTGTTCTAAAGACACCGCTGGGATCGAACCCCAGATATATAGCCGAATGCATTCGCTTTACGCTACGGTGCCAACAATTCACAGCGCTATCTGTGGTTTATCAGTCAGTATCTGACTGATACTGTAAGGTCAGGGATGTAAGGTCAGGTGATGCGTAACATCACAGCCTCTCCTTGACAAATGTCAACCCCGCCTTCTCGTGGTGCATCCTGTTCCCACTAAAGAGGCTCTGACGACCGCAAATAGCGGTATAACTATACCATCGGGATCAGAGGAAATGCTATCCCACACTCACCAACCCGCTTGGCCAGCGTGGTGAGTTATGGCCAAACACCTCCAAAATGACTCTACAACTTAAATCTTGGCCCTCAGTCTCCGGCAGCTGGAATGTACCTGGCCAAGGCAGCGGCCAGTGCGACATGAAGGCAGAGGGTGCTAAGAATCCCCGGAGGACCGGACTAGGCTGCCATTTGATGCTGACCTTAGCTACCTACAACGGACGTTCCCTATCTTCTGATTCAAGGCTTCTTGAATTGGAAGAGGAACTACAAAGGATCAAGTGGGACATCGTCGGGCTGAGTGAGGTAAGGAGAAAAGGAGAAGATCTCATTGAACTGAAAAGTGGACATCTCTTCTATTATCGTGGGACAGATACTGGCAGAACTAGTGGTGTCGGATTTATAATAAACAAGAAACTGAAGGATAAAGTGGTAGAAGTTGAAAGTTCCTCTGACAGAGCTGCACGACTCGTTATCCAACTATCGAGAAGATACCAGGCTCAGATTATTCAAACTTATGCACCCACCACAAGTCATCCTAAAGAAGAAATTGAAGAATTTTATGAGGAAATTCGTCATCTAAATAATAAAGGTAAGCAACACTTGAAGATAATTATGGGAGATTTCAATGCAAAAATAGGGCACCGGCAACAGAATGAAACTTCAGTAGGTAAATTCGGTCACGGCAACAGAAACCAGCGTGGAAATACTCTCGTTGAGTTTGCAGAGGCAGAAGGATTTTTCATCTTGAATTCCTTTTTCAAGAAAAAGCCACACAGGAAATGGACATGGAGACATCCAATTGGGACGACAAGTGAAATTGATTTTATTATGTGTAACAAAAAATTCGTCATCGAAGACTGCAGTGTGCTAAACAAGTTCAACACAGGTAGTGACCATAGATTGGTGAGATGTAAGATGCACCTCAACACTAAACTGGAACGTGGCAAGCTCATAAGACAAACAAAATGTATTGACATAACCAACCTTAAAAAACACCATAATACTTTCAAGTTGGAACTGAAGAACAGATTCTCTGCTTTAGAAGGCCTAACATCGGAAGAAGTGGATATTTCGGAAGTTAACAGAAAAGTAACCAAAGCTCTTATGGAAACAGCAACAAAATTAGCTGGGTCTAAGAACAAGTTGCATGTAAACAAATTATCAGGAAAAACCAAAATGTTGATGCAAAAAAGAAGACAGATGAGGACAACTAAAGAAGATGTGACTTCCAAAGTGGAATATATAGAGCTGTGCAAGACAGCACGAAAAAGTATCACTGAAGACGTAAGGAAATTCAACTGTGAGCTAGTGAGGAAAGCAATTGAAAACAACCAAAGCCTAAAGATAGCAAAGGGACATCTCAGTAAGGGAAGAAAACAGATTATGGCTCTGAGAAAAGAAGATGGTTCTATAACAAGAAATAGAGGCGAAATTTTGACAAGAGTGAAAGATTTCTACTCCAAATTATATGAAAGGGATGATACATGTACTCCAGACATCATGAAAGGTACCAGAGTTCTTCCAGTCCTCCCAGCAGAAGTTGCTCATGCAATCAAGAACATGAAGCGGGGGAAAGCTCCAGGAGAAGATGGAATTACTATAGACATCATACAAGAAGCAAGTGGAGAAATCGAAACAGTACTCGCCCAAATTTTCACTCGATGCCTTAATGAAGGGAAGATTCCTGAGGATTGGAACAATGCTACAATGATCCTGCTACATAAAAAAGGTGACATTGAGGATCTCAGGAACTACAGACCTATCAGCCTCCTATCAGTGGTTTATAAAATCTTCACTAAAGTTCTTCCACACCGCTTGAAGGTAACACTAGACATGGCTCAACCGAGAGAACAAGCTGGATTCAGGAGTGGCTACAGCACAATAGATCATATCCATGTACATAGAGAACTAATTGAAAGAGCGAGGGAATATGAACTTCCATTGTGCATGGCTTTTATCGATTATGAAAAAGCCTTTGATTCGGTGAAACCATCAGCAGTTACCACGGCTCTGAAATCCTGCGGTATTGAAGATGCATACATTAATATTATTAATATAACATCTATGAAAATGCAAGTGCAAAGATTCGGCTGTTTGAAAATACAACACACATAAAAATTGGAAAGGGAGTGAGACAAGGTGACACCATATCTCCGAAGCTCTTTAATGCCACATTGGAAAATGTCTTTCAATCACTGAACTGGGAAAACAAAGGGATAAAGATTAATGGAAATTATCTAACCCACCTTCGTTTTGCTGATGACGTAGTCATTTTTGCAACTACCCCATCAGAGCTGCAGAGTATGATCCAGGAACTTGCTGACAAGAGTAAAGAAGTGGGATTAAAAATGAACTTTCAGAAGACAAAAGTGATGTTCAATGCTTTTACAAGAAATGAAGATTTATCGATTGATGGAGAAAAACTGGAGATAACAGATACGTATGTTTATCTTGGACAGCAGATATCAAGTGAGGGTCACATTGATGAAGAAATTAATCGGCGTACAAAACTTGCCTGGAGAGCTTTTGGAAGAAACAGCATAATTTTCAAGAGCAATATGCCATTATGTCTTAAAAGAAAAGTGTTTGATCAATGCATCCTTCCAGTGCTTACGTATGGTGCAGAGACGTGGACCTTAACTAAAAGAGACATACAAAGGCTGCAGACAACTCAAAGCAGCATGGAGAGGTGCATGCTTGGTATAACCAGGAGAGATAAGAAGAGGAACTCGTGGATCCGAAAAATGACGAGAGTGGAAGACATCATGATCAGAGTTAAATCCCTGAAATGGCAATGGGCTGGACATACTGCCAGAAGGACAGACCATAGATGGACAGCCGAAATTTTAGATTGGATTCCAAGGGACAGGAAAAGACCCAGAAAAAGACCACATGGGAGATGGGTGGATGAAATTCGTAAATATGCGGGGGTGACATGGAGGAGACTGGCACAAGACAGACCGTTGTGGAGGAAACTTGGGGAGACCTTCGTCCAGCAGTGGATTGATAATGGTTGACAATGATGATGATGATGATGATGATCTGACTACACAAATCCTTATTGATGGGCTCAGAAGCTGATAATAAAAAGCGACTGATAAACCACACATGTTGGCACCGTAGCGTTAAGCGAACGCACTCAGCTAGTTATCGAGAGATCTGGGTTCGATTCCAGCGGTGTCGGATGAGCAATTTTTCAGTTGCTGTGCGTTGTTTATAGAATAACGTGGACAGAGCGATGACATCGTCTATTTGACTAGCAAATATTTTCAGCAAAGTCATCCTGAAAGTTGCTTCAGAGATCAACTACAGTCTAGTCAAGTAATGGACCAACCATCCAAATATCTGTTATTCTAGGATAAACATTCATGAAAGCTTACATTTTGTTCTTTCACATGTACAAACATTTGCCGTCATTCAGCCATTTTTCTTCTCTCCCAGAGGAAGTCGCAAAATGCAACGGCAGTTCTATAAAAACTGAGAGTAAAACCACACAAAATGAAGAAATATAGGTACAGCAAAATATATGTTATTCTTTCTCAAAGTATCTTCCCTCGGATGGTATCCAGAGGTCCCATCGTTCAGTCCACTATTCAAAGCATGTGGCGAAGGCATTTTGTGGAAGCTGCTTTAGCGACCCCTGTACAGCTTGAATAATGTCAGCATCTGTGTTGAATGTTGCGCCACGGAACTTCTTCATTCTTGGAAACAGCCAGAAATCGCACGGGGCAAAGTCAGGACTGTAGGCAAGCTATATCATGATTCCAATACTGCATTTCATAAGAAACAGATGAACATAAGCAGCCACATGTGGGCTGGCGCTATCATGCTGCAGAGTCCACTTGCCCACCAGTTCCGGTCGCTTAATCGATATGTGTCGTCACAGACGCTTCAAGTCTGAAGTGTAATACTCAGTATTGACAATAATTTGTGGGGGAACGGTATGCTGTTAGACTGCACTTTTCTGATCAAAGAAAATCATCATCATCCCCCTCCCAACTAATTTGGTTTTGCGAACTTTTTCGGAGGAGGCGAAATTTTGTGTTTCTAGACACTCGTTGCACGCTTCGTGAGGGGGTCGAAATTCTGGACCCATGTTTCATCGGTAGTTATTACTGCGTTTAGAAAGTTTGGATCCTTTGCAATCATTTGTTTCCACTCATGACACACCTGAATTCTGGCTAAGAATTGTTCTCTCGTCAGGTGATGAGGTACCCATCTGTAAAACACACGATGCAGCAGTAACTTGTCGCGTAGAATGCGGAATCTCGACGCTTTTGGAAATCATAGTTGACGCCGCCATGTTTTCACATGTGATTCGTCGATCTTCTTGCAGGATTGCAAAAACCGTGTCAACAATATGCTCCGTAACAACACTTTTAAGTCATCCAGGCCTAAGAGCGAGTTATGCCGACAAACGCCCTTTTTTGAAATCATGGTGCCATCAAAATCGTTGATTCACCCAAACATTTTTCTTTGTAAGCTGTTTTCATTAAATTAACTGTTTCTGAAGCCATTTTACCCAAACGATAACAAAATTTTATCGCACAACTCATTTCACTTCTTAACTATGAATCACTCACCTCCATAGCTGTATGGTGAAATGCGGACGTACCTTAAACAACTGCGCAATAACAAAACTAGAATTGTCTTCCACGGGTAATGACTGTTGCCGTAAATACTTTCTTAATTCAGTTTGTCGTCTGCAAGGTTATTTTTTCCTCTTTGCATTGTTGCCAATTAAAAACAAAACTACTCTCAGTTTTTATAAAACGGCTTTTGTGTATATCCCTGGAGAGGAGGCTCCGCTGTCAATAGTGCTCCAGGCCCCGCGGATCCTTAAAGTGGCTCTGGCATTTCTCCTAGGAATTCCTCCCACAGATGAGGCTTACAGCTTATTATATATTTGTATTATTTAAATGTAAACCCGTTTCCTCGACACTTAAGTATACGCATGATAGCACTCGAACCCAAAATATGCAAACAAATACTTCGAACTTTCTCATCTCCGTTGTACCAACGAAAAGCGCCAACACCTCATTTTGGTTACATGCTGCTGAAAACTCTGCTTATGCAAACATTTCTCGAAAAAACAGCCACCTTTTTTTAGTCGCTAAAGACAACCAAATGAAAACGGAATTTGATTTCAACCTTTAAAAAAATAAACCGTCCCATTTCAGACCCTCACCTTACAGACCGGCTTGTCGGTTTAAGCTGTATTTAACCAATGCATCAGTTGGCGAATGGGATCTTCGACATCTCATTATTTAAAACCTCAGTTATTTCTGATAATTCTGATTAAATTACATTAAATTTCTATTTTTCTGGAGGTTATACTCGTACATTGTAATTGCAATTAGATAATGAATCGCATTATTTTTTAAATTACTTTATTTTAAAGGTGCATGATTGATAATATAAGATTTGTTTACTGTTAGAACGCTCTTTCAAATTTAAGTAATTGTTTAACAATGTCCAAATATATTTTACAAAATCACATCCAACAAAAATGTGTTCAGTGGTTTCCAAGAGACTACAGTGTTTACAATACGGGTCATTTGACAGATGTATTTTATGTAACCCTTACGAAAAAAATAATGTTGTGTGAAATTTTAAAATTTAGATCGCAGATGTGCACCTAATCTGTGATGCAGTTCTTCTTGCTTTGTCTAATTTAAGGCACAGTTCTTCTTGTGTACCTAATTTAAGACACAGTTCTTCTTGTGTACCTAATTTAAGACACAGTTCTTCTTGTGTACCTAATTTAAGACACAGTTCTCCTTGTGTACCAAATTTAAGACAGTTCTTCTTGCATAGCAGAGATTTGTGGTTTCGCTGTGCATGCACTTCTGAGTTTCGCTTCCAATACCGTGCTCCTTTCAAAGTTGCTTACGTCTTTTCCCCTATTCCCGTTATCTATGTTTGGTACACGTCTGAATTTTTTACATTTAGTTACTTATTGGTCTAAGCGATGGCTTCCGGTCATTCGTCCGAGATAGGTCCAGGTTCGAATCCCGGTGAGGCACAGATATTGTGTTTGTCTTACGGTATTGGCTCTCTCCCTTCCCTGGAACCAGTGGCCCTAAATTAAGGACGGGCGACTGCTTATAGCCCATTGGTTTGCTCACTGAGGTCGTTAAACCTCCAATAAAAAAATAAAAATCTCAACGTCATAGTTGCGAAAGGTTAGTGACGATAGCACGTGTCTGATTGCTATTGGGTATCCCTAATAATGTATTACTTAAGTTGTGACGTCACTACCGCGGAGGTGACACACATGTCAGGACGCCAAGTACCAGCGGTGAGCCCTTGCCCACGTATCTCAATTGGAAAAGCATTTGGTTCCGGAGCGAAAGGACGTTTGTTTGAGTCCCACCACCGGCAAACAATTTTAATTTCGTATTGTCGACGGAACGTAAAAATGAATCCCCTGAGAGTTGGGTTATTTAAAAAAATGTGTGATGTTCTTTCCTCACATGGTCTGGAATTAATGAGAATTACTTCTTCGCATAGAAAAATGTGTAATGCTTCTTCCACACATCGTCTGGAATTCTTTAGAATTCCTTCTTCTACAGTGAGCTTCTTTAAGAATGGTTTGCAGTCTGACCCGGAAACGTACGATTCTGTCCCAGCCCTTTCTCAAGGGAAGGGGGATATATGTGACGTACCTACCTCCAAGGGAGGCAATTTTCCAGACGGTAAGTATCAGCGATTATCCCTTGCCGGCGTAGCTTAATTGGGAAAGCATTGGACTCCAGAGCAGAAAGATGTCCACCACCGGCAAATAGGTTTGTTTTCACGAATTGTATATGTAAGTTATTTCCTAGTATATCGAAAAGATGCGGTAACAATAGAAAATATATTAATTTTCAAATTTCACAGAATTAACAGCGAGTAGTCTTCTTCTCAGTAAGCAAAATGGGCCGCTGGCTCCTTTCTCAAGCTTCTTTGTCGTGAACCACCCTCCGTGGCTCGGAAGCTATCCTACTTGGTCGGGGCCAGGACAGAGACCCTTCATTTTAAACAAGGGCGCTCCCTGGCTCCGGGAGCTTCCTAACACATATTGCTTGCACGGTTATCAGCTAACTAAACAATACAGGAAAATCATGTGTGTGTACTGAACAATAATGATTTAGGATACGCTTGTTGGATGAATAATGTTAGGTTAAGAATACTTACGAGAACTTCTTTGTTAGGGATCAACAATTCACAGAAATTGTCAAAAGCGATATAAAAAGTACAGAGACATTTTAGATTTTGTTGTCAGTAGTCATAAACATACCTCATGCTTTTACATTAGGTTTTAGCCATATTAAAATATATACATACATATTTTACTTTTTTAACATCGTAATATATTTGTCTCTAAGCTGCTACAGAAAGGAGGTAATTTAAGATGGATACAGCTCGAATTTCTGATTATTGGTATCCAATTTCAAGAAGACAGATCGGAGTGGTTTGGAAATCTTAAATATGTGTTTCCTTTCTTTAAACTAAAGGGGGGAAATAACATCGGTTTGCTGGAAATCTGTTATACGTTATAAAGTGAACGTTTTCTTTGGCAGAGGGTTAGGATTGTTTAACATTTCTACACATTGCACAGCTTTCTAACATACCATACTAGATAACCTATTCCTCTGGAAATACGTTACTCCTTATACAGATATCGCTTCTTGTAACTAAGGTTTAGTTAGGAATGTTTAAAATTTTTATCTCGAGTTTTGGGAGGATGCAAGCAGATGACATTTGTTATTCGGAAAATTATTTTAAATGACAAATTTTATAGATAGCTTTAATGTCAAATTATGAATTGCAGTTTTTTAACATACAAACGTAAAGAGTTAGATTTGCAATTCCTCTGGTAATTCGTTTATTCCATTTAAATTCATTGTTTCATTTTTGAAAGTTTAAAACTTTATTTCGGTTTTGGGGAAGATACATACAGCTGCAAGTAGCGTTACTCCGGGCATATTTTCAAGTCATGTATTTTAGAGATATCTTTAATGTTAAATTATTTAAAACGGATTGAAAAGCCGTGCGACCGCCCATATCTCCGGAGGGTTTATTGATCCCCAAAGAATAAAATTTTCATCCATGGATTCTGTTGCACGAAACCCAAGAGAACATTTCTCTTGCAAGCTTTGATTCTCTCCTCTTCTACGAATTGCACAGTTCTCCAACATACCATCGTGGATAGTTAGATTTGCAGTTCCGCTTGTAATTTGTTTATTCCATTGTAAATCGTTTAATTTTTCATAGTCTGAGACATTATTTCTGTTTTGGGGAAGATGCATGCAGCTGCAAGTTGTATTGGTCGGGCTATTATTTAAACATATGTTTTAGATATAGCTTTAATGTTAAACTACGAATTGCAGGTTTGTAACATACCAACGTGGATAGTTAGATTTGCAATTCCGCTGGTAAATCGTTTATTCCTTTTAAATATATTGTTTCTTTTTTGAAAGCTCAAAGTTTTATTTCGGTTTTGGGGAAGATTCAGGTAGCTGCAATGCCTCTTCCTCAAAACTGAAACAAAGGGTCATATTTTCAACTTACATATTTTAGAGATAACTTTAATGTTAAACGACAAATTACGGTTTTCTAACGTACCAACGTGCAGAGTTAGATTTACAATTCCTCTGGTAATTCGTTTATTCCTTTTAAGTGCATTGTTTCATTTTTGGAAGTTCAAAACTTTATTTCGGTTTTGGGGAAAATACATACAGCTGCAAGTTGCATTACTCGGGATATATTTTCAATTTATATATTTTAGAGACAGCTCCAATGTTAAATTATTTAAAATGGATTAAAAAGCCGTGCGACCGTCCATGTCTTCCGGAGAGTTTATTGCTTTCCAAAGAAAAAGATTACATTCATGGAATCTGTCACACAAAATCCAAGTGGATATTTCTCTTGCAAGCTTTAATCCTCCTGTGCTACCAATTGCATAGTTCTCTAACATACCATCGTAGATAGTTAGATTTGCAATTCCTCAAGTAATTCGTTTGTTCTTTTTAAATGCGTTGTTTCATTTTTCAAAGCACGAAACTTTATTCAGGGTTTGGCGCAAATGCATGCAGCTGCAAGTTTCATTATACGGGACATTATTTAAACGGATCTGTTTCAGAGATAGCTTTGATATTAAACTACGAATTGCTCTTTTCAAACATACCAACGTGGATAATAAGATTTGCAATTCCGCTGGTAATTCGTTTATTCCTTTTAAATGCATTGTCTCAATTTTGAAAATTCAAAACTTTATTTAGGTTTTGTGGAAGATGCATATAGCTGCAATTCACATTTTTCGGGATATATTTTCAACTCATATATTTTAGTGATATCTTTAACGTTAAACTACGAATTGCAGTTTTCTAATATACGAACGCCGATAGTTAGATTTGCAATTCCGCTGGTAATATTTTGTTTATTCTTTTTAAATACACTGTTTCTTTTTTGAAAGTGCAAAACTTTATTTCGGGTTTGGGGAAACTACGTACAGCTGCCAGTTGCATTACTCGGGACATATTTTCAATTTATATATTTTAGAGATAGCTTCAATGTTAATTTATTTAAAGCGGATTAAAAAGCCGTGCGACCGTCCATGTCTTCCGGAGGGTTTACTGCTCTAAAAAGAAAAAAATTTCATTCATGGATTCTGTCACACGAAACCCAAGAGGACATTTCTCTTGCAAGCTTTGATCCTTCTGTTCTACCAATTGCATAGTTCTCTAACATACCATCGTGGATAGTTAGATTTGCAATTCCTCAAGTAATTCGTTTATTCTTTTTAAATGCATAGTATCACTTTTCAAAGCTTGAAACTTTATTTCGGGTATCGCGCAAATGCACGCAGCTGCAAATTTCATTCGTCGGGACACTATTTAAACGGATATGTTTTAGAGATAGCTTTGATGCTAAACTACGAATTGCTGTTTTCAAACATACCAACGTGGATAATTAGATTTGCAATTCCGCTGGTAATTCGTTTATTCCTTTTAAATGTATTGTTTCAATTTTGAAAATTCAAAACTTTATTTAGGTTTTGTGGAAGATGTATGTAGTTGCGATTTGCATTATTCGGGATATATTTTCAACTCATATATTTTAGTGATATCTTCAATGTTAAACTACGAATTTCAGTTTCCTAACATACCAAAGCCGTTAGTTTGATTTGCAATTCCGCTAGTAATATTTCGTTTATTCCTTTTAAATCTGCTGTTTCTTTTTCGAAAGTCCAAAACTTTTTTTCGGGTTTGGGGAAACTACATACGGCTGCAAGTTGCATTACTCGGGACATATTTTCAATATTATATATTTTAGAGATAGCTTCAATGTTAATTTATTTAAAACGGATTAAAAAGCCGTGGGACCGTCCATTTCTTCCGAAGGGTTTACTGCTCTCCAAAGAAAAAAATTTCATTCATGGATTCTGTCACACGAAACCCAAGAGGACATTTCTCTTGCAAGCTTTGATCCTTCTGTTCTACCAATTGCATAGTTCTCTAACATACCATCGTGGATAGTTAGATTTGCAATTCCTCAAGTAATTCGTTTATTCTTTTTAAATGCACAGTATCACTTTTCAAAGCTTGAAACTTTATTCGGGTTTGGCGCAAATGCATGAAGCTGGAAGTTAAATTATCCGGGACATTATTTAAACGGACATGTTTTAGAGATAGCTTTGTTATTAAACTACGAATTGCTCTTTTCAAACATACCAACGTGGATAATAAGATTTGCAATTCCGCTGGTAATTCGTTTATTCCTTTTAAATGCATTGTCTCAATTTTGAAAATTCAAAACTTTATTTAGGTTTTGTGGAAGATGTATGTAGCTGCGATTTGCATTATTAGGGATATATTTTCAACTCATATATTTTAGTGATATCTTCAATATTAAACTACGAATTTCAGTTTCCTAACATAAAAAAGCCGTTAGTTTGATTTGCAATTCCGTTGGGAATATTTCGTTTATTCCTTTTAAATAAGCTGTTTCTTTTTTGAAAGTTCAAAACTTTATTTCGGGTTTGGGGAAACTACATACAGCTGCAAGTTGCATTTCTCGGGACCTTTTTTCAATTTATATATTTTAGAGACAGCTTCAATGTTAAATTATTTAAAATGGATTAAAAAGCCGTGCGACCGTCCATGTCTTCCGGAGGGTTTATTGCTTTCCAAAGAAAAAGATTTCATTCATGGAATCTGTCACACGAAATCCAAGTGGATATTTCTCTTGCAAGCTTTAATACTCCTGTGCTACCAATTGCATAGTTCTCTAACATACCATCGTAGATAGTTAGATTTGCAAGTCCTCAAGTAATTCGTTTATTCTTTTTAAATGCGTTGTTTCATTTTTCAAAGCATGAAACTTTATTTCGGGTTTGGCGCAAATGCATGCAGCTGCAAGTTTCAATATACGGGACATTATTTAAACGGATCTGTTTTAGAGATAGCTTTGGTATTAAACTACGAATTGTTCTTTTCAAACATACCAACGTGGATAATAAGATTTGCAATTCCGCTGGTAATTCGTTTATTCCTTTTAAATGCATTGTCACAATTTTGAAAATTCAAAACTTTATTTAGGTTTTGTGGAAGATGCATATAGCTGCAATTCACATTTTTCGGGATATATTTTCAACTCATATATTTTAGTGATATCTTTAACGTTAAACTACGAATTGCAGTTTTCTAATATACGAACGCCGATAGTTAGATTTGCAATTCCGCTGGTAATATTTTGTTTATTCTTTTTAAATACGCTGTTTCTTTTTTGAAAGTGCAAAACTTTATTTCGGGTTTGGGGAAACTACGTACAGCTGCAAGTTGCATTACTCGGGACATATTTTCAATTTATATATTTTAGAGATAGCTTCAATGTTAATTTATTTAAAACGGATTAAAAAGCCGTGCGACCGTCCATGTCTTCCGGAGGGTTTACTGCTCTCCAAAGAAAAAAATTTCATTCATGGATTCTGTCACACGAAACCCAAGAGGACATTTCTCTTGCAAGCTTTGATCCTTCTGTTCTACCAATTGCATAGTTCTCTAACATACCATCGTGGATAGTTAGATTTGCAATTCCTCAAGTAATTCGTTTATTCTTTTTAAATGCATAGTATCACTTTTCAAAGCTTGAAACTTTATTTCGGGTATCGCGCAAATGCACGCAGCTGCAAGTTTCATTCGTCGGGACACTATTTAAACGGATATGTTTTAGAGATAGCTTTGATGTTAAACTACGAATTGCTGTTTTCAAACATACCAACGTGGATAATTAGATTTGCAATTCCGCTGGTAATTCGTTTATTCCTTTTAAATGTATTGTTTCAATTTTGAAAATTCAAAACTTTATTTAGGTTTTGTGGAAGATGTATGTAGCTGCAATTTGCATTACTCGGGACATATTTTAAATGTATATATTTTAGAGATAGCTTCAATGTTAGTTTATTTAAAACGGATTAAAGAGCCGTGCGACCGTCCATATCTTCCGGAGGGTTTACTGCTCTACAAAGAAAAAAATTTCATTCATGGATTCTGTCACACGAAACCCAAGATGACATTTTTCTTGCAAGCTTTGATCCTCCTGTACTATTAATTGCATAGTTCTCTACCATACCATCGTGGATAGTTAGATTTGCAATTCCTCAAGTAATTCGTTTATTCTTTTTAAAAGCATAGTTTCATTTTTCAAAGCTTGAAACTTTATTCGTGTTTGGCGCAAATGCATGCAGCTGCAAGTTTCATTTGACGGAACATTATTTAAACGGATATGTTTTAGAGATAGCTTTGATGTTAAACAACGAATTGCTGTTTTCAAACATACCAACGTGGATAATTAGATTTGCAATTTCGCTGGTAATTCGTTTATTCCTTTTAAATGTGATGTTTCAATTTTGAAAATTCAAAACTTTATTTAGGTTTTGTGGAAGATGTATGTAGCTGCGATTTGCATTATTCGGGATATATTTTCAACTCATATATTTTAGTGAAATATTCAATATTAAACTACGAATTTCAGTTTCCTAACATACCAAAGCCGTCAGTTTGATTTGCAGTTCCACTGGTAATATTTCGTTTATTCCTTTTAAATAAGCTGTTTCTTTTTTGAAAGTTCAAAACTTTATTTCGGGTTTGGGGAAACTACATACAGCTGCAAGTTGCATTTCTCGGGACCTTTTTTCAATTTATATATTTTAGAGACAGCTTCAATGTTAAATTATTTAAAATGGATTAAAAAGCCGTGCGACCGTCCATGTCTTCCGGAGGGTTTATTGCTTTCCAAAGAAAAAGATTTCATTCATGGAATCTGTCACACGAAATCCAAGTGGATATTTCTCTTGCAAGCTTTAATACTCCTGTGCTACCAATTGCATAGTTCTCTAACATACCATCGTAGATAGTTAGATTTGCAATTCCTCAAGTAATTCGTTTATTCTTTTTAAATGCGTTGTTTCATTTTTCAAAGCATGAAACTTTATTTCGGGTTTGGCGCAAATGCATGCAGCTGCAAGTTTCAATATACGGGACATTATTTAAACGGATCTGTTTTAGAGATAGCTTTGGTATTAAACTACGAATTGCTCTTTTCAAACATACCAACGTGGATAATAAGATTTGCAATTCCGCTGGTAATTCGTTTATTCCTTTTAAATGCATTGTCACAATTTTGAAAATTCAAAACTTTATTTAGGTTTTGTGGAAGATGCATATAGCTGCAATTCACATTTTTCGGGATATATTTTCAACTCATATATTTTAGTGATATCTTTAACGTTAAACTACGAATTGCAGTTTTCTAATATACGAACGCCGATAGTTAGATTTGCAATTCCGCTGGTAATATTTTGTTTATTCTTTTTAAATACGCTGTTTCTTTTTTGAAAGTGCAAAACTTTATTTCGGGTTTGGGGAAACTACGTACAGCTGCAAGTTGCATTACTTGGGACATATTTTCAATTTATATATTTTAGAGATAGCTTCAATGTTAATTTATTTAAAACGGATTAAAAAGCCGTGCGACCGTCCATGTCTTCCGGAGGGTTTACTGCTCTCCAAAGAAAAAAATTTCATTCATGGATTCTGTCACACGAAACCCAAGAGGACATTTCTCTTGCAAGCTTTGATCCTTCTGTTCTACCAATTGCATAGTTCTCTAACATACCATCGTGGATAGTTAGATTTGCAATTCCTCAAGTAATTCGTTTATTCTTTTTAAATGCATAGTATCACTTTTCAAAGCTTGAAACTTTATTTCGGGTATCGCGCAAATGCACGCAGCTGCAAGTTTCATTCGTCGGGACACTATTTAAACGGATATGTTTTAGAGATAGCTTTGATGTTAAACTACGAATTGCTGTTTTCAAACATACCAACGTGGATAATTAGATTTGCAATTCCGCTGGTAATTCGTTTATTCCTTTTAAATGTATTGTTTCAATTTTGAAAATTCAAAACTTTATTTAGGTTTTGTGGAAGATGTATGTAGCTGCAATTTGCATTACTCGGGACATATTTTAAATTTATATATTTTAGAGATAGCTTCAATGTTAGTTTATTTAAAACGGATTAAAGAGCCGTGCGACCGTCCATATATTCCGGAGGGTTTACTGCTCTACAAAGAAAAAAATTTCATTCATGGATTCTGTCACACGAAACCCAAGATGACATTTTTCTTGCAAGCTTTGATCCTCCTGTACTATTAATTGCATAGTTCTCTACCATACCATCGTGGATAGTTAGATTTGCAATTCCTCAAGTAATTCGTTTATTCTTTTTAAAAGCATAGTTTCATTTTTCAAAGCTTGAAACTTTATTCGTGTTTGGCGCAAATGCATGCAGCTGCAAGTTTCATTTGACGGAACATTATTTAAACGGATATGTTTTAGAGATAGCTTTGATGTTAAACAACGAATTGCTGTTTTCAAACATACCAACGTGGATAATTAGATTTGCAATTTCGCTGGTAATTCGTTTATTCCTTTTAAATGTGATGTTTCAATTTTGAAAATTCAAAACTTTATTTACGTTTTGTGGAAGATGTATGTAGCTGCGATTTGCATTATTCGGGATATATTTTCAACTCATATATTTTAGTGAAATATTCAATATTAAACTACGAATTTCAGTTTCCTAACATACCAAAGCCGTTAGTTTGATTTGCAGTTCCACTGGTAATATTTCGTTTATTCCTTTTAAATCTGCTGTTTCTTTTTCGAAAGTTCAAAACTTTATTTCGGGTTTGGAGAAACTACATACAGCTGCAAGTTGCATTACTCGGGACATATTTTCAATTTATATATTTTAGAGATAGCTTCAATGTTAATTTATTTAAAACGGATTAAAAAGCCGTGCGACCGTCCATGTCTTCCGGAGGGTTTACTGCTCTCCAAAGAAAAAAATTTCATTCATGGATTCTGTCACACGAAATCCAAGATGACATTTCTCTTGCAAGCTTTGATCCTCCTGTACTACCAATTGCATAGTTCTCTAACATACCATAGTGGACAGTTAGATTTGCAATTCCTCAAGTAATTCGTTTATTCTTTTTAAATGCATAGTTTCATTTTTCAAAGCTTGAAACTTTATTCGGGTTTGGCGTAAATGCATGCAGCTGCAAGTTTCATTATCCGGGACATTATTTAAACGGACATGTTTTCGAGATAGCTTTGATATTAAACTACGAATTGCTCTTTTCAAACATACCAACGTGGATAATAAGATTTGCAATTCCGCTGGTAATTCGTTTATGCCTTTTATATGCATTGTCTGAATTTTGAAAATTCAAAATTTTATTTAGGTTTTGTGGAAGATGCATATAGCTGAAATTCGCATTTTTCGGGATATATTTTCAACTCATATATTTTAGTGATATCTTTAACGTTAAACTACGAACAGCAGTTTCCTAGCATACCAAAGCCGTTAGTTTGATTTGCAATTCCGCTGGGAATATTTCGTTTATTCCTTTTAAATGTGCTGTTTCATTTTTGAAAGTTCAAAACATTATTTCGGGTTTGGGGAAATTACATACAGCTGCAAGTTGCATTACTCGGGACATATTTTCAATTTGTATATTTTAGAGATAGCTTCAATGTTAATTTATTTAAAACGGATTAAAAAGCCGTGCGACCGTCCATGTCTTCCGGAGGGTTTACTGCTCTCCAAAGAAAAAAATTTCATTCATGGATTCTGTCACACGAAATCCAAGAGGATATTTCTCTTGCAAGCTTTGATCCTCCTGTACTACCAATTGCATAGTTCTCTAACATACCATCGTGGATAGTTAGATTTGCAATTCCTCAAGTAATACGTTTATTCTTTTTAAATTCATAGTTTCATTTTTCAAAGCTTGAAACTTTATTTCGGGTTTGGCGCAAACGCATGCAGCTGCAAGTTTCATTCTTCGGGACATTATTTAAACGGATATGTTTTAGAGATAGCTTTGATGTTAAACTACGAATTGGTGTTTTCAAACGTACCAACGTGGATAATTAGATTTGCAATTCGGCTGGTAATTCGTTTATTCCTTTTAAATGTATTGTTTCAATTTTGAAAATTCAAAACTTTATTTAGGTTTTGTGGAAGATGTATGTAGCTGCAATTTGCATTACTCGGGACATATTTTCAATTTATATATTTTAGAGATAGCTTCAATGTTAGTTTATTTAAAACGGATTAAAAAGCAGTGCGACCGTCCATATCTTCCGGAGGGTTTACTGCTCTCCAAAGAAAAAAATTTCATTCATGGATTCTGTCACACGAAACTAAAGATGACATTTCTCTTGCAATCTTTGATCCACCTGTACTACCAATTGCATAGTTATCTAACATACCATCGTGGATAGTTAGATTTGCAATTCCTCAAGTAATTCGTTTATTCTTTTTAAATGCATAGTTTCATTTTTCAAAGCTTGAAACTTTATTCGGGTTTGGCGCAAATGCATGCAGCTGCAAGATTCATTCGTCGGGACATTATTTAAACGGATATGTTTTAGAGATTGCTTTGATGTTAAACTACGAATTGCTGTTTTCAAATATACCAACGGGGATAATTAGATTTGCAATTCCGCTGGTAATTCGTTAATTCGTTTTAAATGTATTGTTTCAATTTTGAATATTCAAAACTTTATTTAGGTTTTGTGGAAGATGTATGTAGCTGCGATTTGCATTATTCGGGATATATTTTCAACTCATATATTTTAGTGATATCTTCAATGTTAAACTACGAATTTCAGTTTCCTAACATACCAAAGCCGTTAGTTTGATTTGCAATTCCGCTGGTAATATTTTGTTTATTTCTTTTAAATCAGCTGTTTCATTTTTGAAAGTTCAAAACATTATTTCGGGTTTGGGGAAACTACATACAGCTGCAAGTTGCATTACTCGGGACATATTTTCCATTTATATACTTTAGAGATAGCTTCAATGTTAATTTATTTAAAACGGAATAAGAAGCTTTGCGACCGTCCATGTCTTCCGGAGGGTTTACTGCTCTCCAAAGAAAAAAATTTCATTCATGGATTCTGTCAAACGAAATCCAAGAGGATATTTCTCTTGCAAACTTTGATCCTCCTGTACTACCAATTGCATAGTTCTCAAACATACCATAGTGGATAGTTAGATTTGCAATTCCTCAAGTAATTCGTTTATTCTTTTTAAATGCATAGTTTCATTTTTCAAAGCTTGAAACTTTATTCGAGTTTGGCGCAAATGCATGCAGCTGCAAGTTTCATTTGTCGGGACATTATGTAAACGGATATGTTTTAGAGATAGCTTTGATGTTAAACAAGGAATTGCTGTTTTCAAACATACCAACGTGGATAAGTAGATTTGCAATTCCGCTGGTTATTCGTTTATTCCTTTTAAATGTATTGTTTCAATTTTGAAAATTCAGAACTTTATTTAGTTTTTGTGGAAGACGTATGTAGCTGCGATTTGCATTATTTGGGATATATTTTCAACTCATATATTTTAGTGATATTTTCAATATTAAACTACGAATTTCAGTTTCCTAACATATCAAAGCCGTTAGTTTGATTTGCAATTCCACTGGTAATATTTCGTTTATTCCTTTTAAATCTGCAGTTTCTTTTTCGAAAGTTCAAAACTTTATTTCGGGTTTGGGGAAACTACATACAGCTGCAAGTTGCATTACTCAGGACATATTTTCAATTTATATATTTTAGAGATAGCTTCAATGTTAATTTATTTAAAACGGATTAAAAAGGCGTGCGACCGTCCATGTCTTCCGGAGGGTTTACTGCTCTCCAAAGAAAAAAATTTCATTCATGGATTCTGTCACACGAAACCCAAGATGACATTTCTCTTGCAAGCTTTGATCCTCCTTTACTACCAATTGCGTAGTTCTCTAACATACCATCGTGGATAGTTAGATTTGCAATTCCTCAAGTTATTCGTTTATTCTTTTTAAATGCATAGTTTCATTTTTCAAAGCTTGAAACTTTATTTCGGGTTTGGCGCAAACGCATGCAGCTGCAAGTTTCATTCGTCGGGACATTATTTAAACGGATATGTTTTAGAGATAGCTTTGATGTTAAACTACGAATTGGTGTTTTCAAACGTACCAACGTGGATAATTAGATTTGCAATTCCACTGGTAATTCGTTTATTCCTTTTAAATGTATTGTTTCAATTTTGAAAATTCAAAACTTTATTTAGGTTTTGTGGAAGATGTATGTAGCTGCAATTTGCATTACTCGGGACATATTTTCAATTTATATATTTTAGAGATAGCTTCAATGTTAGTTTATTTAAAACGGATTAAAAAGCAGTGCGACTGTCCATATCTTCCGGAGGGTTTACTGCTCTCCAAAGAAAAAAATTTCATTCATGGATTTTGTCACACGAAACTAAAGATGACACTTCTCTTGCAATCTTTGATCCTCCTGTACTACCAATTGCATAGTTATCTAACATACCATCGTGGATAGTTAGATTTGCAATTCCTCAAGTAATTCGTTTATTCTTTTTAAATGCACAGTTTCATTTTTCAAAGCTTGAAACTTTATTCGAGTTTGGCGCAAATGCATGCAGCTGCAAGTTTCATTTGTCGGGACATTATGTAAACGGATATGTTTTAGAGATAGCTTTGATGTTAAACAAGGAATTGCTGTTTTCAAACATACCAACGTGGATAAGTAGATTTGCAATTCCGCTGGTTATTCGTTTATTCCTTTTAAATGTATTGTTTCAATTTTGAAAATTCAGAACTTTATTTAGTTTTTGTGGAAGATGTATGTAGCTGCGATTTGCATTATTTGGGATATATTTTAAACTCATATATTTTAGTGATATTTTCAATATTAAACTACGAATTTCAGTTTCCTAACATACCAAAGCCGTTAGTTTGATTTGCAATTCCACTGGTAATATTTCGTTTATTCCTTTTAAATCTGCAGTTTCTTTTTCGAAAGTTCAAAACTTTATTTCGGGTTTGGGGAAACTACATACAGCTGCAAGTTGCATTACTCAGGACATATTTTCAATTTATATATTTTAGAGATAGCTTCAATGTTAATTTATTTAAAACGGATTAAAAAGGCGTGCGACCGTCCATGTCTTCCGGAGGGTTTACTGCTCTCCAAAGAAAAAATTTCATTTATGGATTCTGTCACACGAAACCCAAGATGACATTTCTCTTGCAAGCTTTGATCCTCCTTTACTACCAATTGCGTAGTTCTCTAACATACCATCGTGGATAGTTAGATTTGCAATTCCTCAAGTTATTCGTTTATTCTTTTTAAATGCATAGTTTCATTTTTCAAAGCTTGAAACTTTATTTCGGGTTTGGCGCAAACGCATGCAGCTGCAAGTTTCATTCGTCGGGACATTATTTAAACGGATATGTTTTAGAGATAGCTTTGATGTTAAACTACGAATTGGTGTTTTCAAACGTACCAACGTGGATAATTAGATTTGCAATTCGGCTGGTAATTCGTTTATTCCTTTTAAATGTATTGTTTCAATTTTGAAAATTCAAAACTTTATTTAGGTTTTGTGGAAGATGTATGTAGCTGCAATTTGCATTACTCGGGACATATTTTCAATTTATATATTTTAGAGATAGCTTCAATGTTAGTTTATTTAAAACGGATTAAAAAGCAGTGCGACTGTCCATATCTTCCGGAGGGTTTACTGCTCTCCAAAGAAAAAAATTTCATTCATGGATTTTGTCACACGAAACTAAAGATGACACTTCTCTTGCAATCTTTGATCCTCCTGTACTACCAATTGCATAGTTATCTAACATACCATCGTGGATAGTTAGATTTGCAATTCCTCAAGTAATTCGTTTATTCTTTTTAAATGCATAGTTTCATTTTTCAAAGCTTGAAACTTTATTCGGGTTTGGCGCAAATGCATGCAGCTGCAAGATTCATTTGTCGGACATTATTTAAACGGATATGTTTTAGAGATAGCTTTGATGTTAAACAACGAATTGCTGTTTTCAAACATACCAACGTGGATAATTAGATTTGCAATTCCGCTGGTAATTCGTTTATTCCTTTTAAATGTATTGTTTCAATTTTGAAAATTCAAAACTTTATTTAGGTTTTGTGGAAGATGTATGTAGCTGCGATTTGCATTATTCGGGATATATTTTCAACTCATACATTTTAGTGATATCTTCAATCTTAAACTACGAATTTCAGTTTCCTAACATACCAAAGCCGTTTGTTTGATTTGCAATTCCGCTGGGAATATTTCGTTTATTCCTTTTAAATCTGCTGTTTCATTTTTGAAAGTTCAAAACATTATTTCGGGTTTGGGGAAACTACACACAGCTGCAAGTTGCATTACTCGGGACATATTTTCAATTTATATACTTTAGAGATAGCTTCAATGTTAATTTATTTAAAACGGAATAAAAAGCTTTGCGACCGTCCATGTCTTCCGGAGGGTTTACTGCTCTCCAAAGAAAAAAATTTCATTCATGGATTCTGTCACACGAAATCCAAGAGCATATTTCTCTTGCAAGCTTTGATCCTCCTGTACTACCAATTGCATAGTTCTCTAACATACCATCGTGGATAGTTAGATTTGCAATTCCTCAAGTAATTCGTTTATTCTTTTTAAATGCATAGTTTCATTTTTTAAAGCTTGAAACTTTATTTCCGGTTTGTCGCAAACGCATGCAGCTGCAAGTTTCATTCGTCGGGACATTATTTAAACGGATATGTTTTAGAGATAGCTTTGATGTTAAACTACGAATTGGTGTTTTCAAACGTACCAACGTGGATAATTAGATTTGCAATTCGGCTGGTAATTCGTTTATTCCTTTTAAATGTATTGTTTCAATTTTGAAAATTCAAAACTTTATTTAGGTTTTGTGGAAGATGTATGTAGCTGCAATTTGCATTACTCGGGACATATTTTCAATTTATATATTTTAGAGATAGCTTCAATGTTAGTTTATTTAAAACGGATTAAAAAGCAGTGCGACCGTCCATATCTTCCGGAGGGTTTACTGCTCTCCAAAGAAAAAAATTTCATTCATGGATTCTGTCACACGAAACTAAAGATGACATTTCTCTTGCAATCTTTGATCCACCTGTACTACCAATTGCATAGTTATCTAACATACCATCGTGGATAGTTAGATTTGCAATTCCTCAAGTAATTCGTTTATTCTTTTTAAATGCATAGTTTCATTTTTCAAAGCTTGAAACTTTATTCGGGTTTGGCGCAAATGCATGCAGCTGCAAGATTCATTCGTCGGGACATTATTTAAACGGATATGTTTTAGAGATTTCTTTGATGTTAAACTACGAATTGCTGTTTTCAAATATACCAACGGGGATAATTAGATTTGCAATTTCGCTGGTAATTCGTTAATTCGTTTTAAATGTATTGTTTCAATTTTGAATATTCAAAACTTTATTTAGGTTTTGTGGAAGATGTATGTAGCTGCGATTTGCATTATTCGGGATATATTTTCAACTCATATATTTTAGTGATATCTTCAATGTTAAACTACGAATTTCAGTTTCCTAACATACCAAAGCCGTTAGTTTGATTTGCAATTCCGCTGGTAATATTTTGTTTATTTCTTTTAAATCAGCTGTTTCATTTTTGAAAGTTCAAAACATTATTTCGGGTTTGGGGAAACTACATACAGCTGCAAGTTGCATTACTCGGGACATATTTTCCATTTATATACTTTAGAGATAGCTTCAATGTTAATTTATTTAAAACGGAATAAGAAGCTTTGCGACCGTCCATGTCTTCCGGAGGGTTTACTGCTCTCCAAAGAAAAAAATTTCATTCATGGATTCTGTCAAACGAAATCCAAGAGGATATTTCTCTTGCAAACTTTGATCCTCCTGTACTACCAATTGCATAGTTCTCAAACATACCATAGTGGATAGTTAGATTTGCAATTCCTCAAGTAATTCGTTTATTCTTTTTAAATGCATAGTTTCATTTTTCAAAGCTTGAAACTTTATTCGAGTTTGGCGCAAATGCATGCAGCTGCAAGTTTCATTTGTCGGGACATTATGTAAACGGATATGTTTTAGAGATAGCTTTGATGTTAAACAAGGAATTGCTGTTTTCAAACATACCAACGTGGATAAGTAGATTTGCAATTCCGCTGGTTATTCGTTTATTCCTTTTAAATGTATTGTTTCAATTTTGAAAATTCAGAACTTTATTTAGTTTTTGTGGAAGATGTATGTAGCTGCGATTTGCATTATTTGGGATATATTTTCAACTCATATATTTTAGTGATATTTTCAATATTAAACTACGAATTTCAGTTTCCTAACATATCAAAGCCGTTAGTTTGATTTGCAATTCCACTGGTAATATTTCGTTTATTCCTTTTAAATCTGCAGTTTCTTTTTCGAAAGTTCAAAACTTTATTTCGGGTTTGGGGAAACTACATACAGCTGCAAGTTGCATTACTCAGGACATATTTTCAATTTATATATTTTAGAGATAGCTTCAATGTTAATTTATTTAAAACGGATTAAAAAGGCGTGCGACCGTCCATGTCTTCCGGAGGGTTTACTGCTCTCCAAAGAAAAAAATTTCATTCATGGATTCTGTCACACGAAACCCAAGATGACATTTCTCTTGCAAGCTTTGATCCTCCTTTACTACCAATTGCGTAGTTCTCTAACATACCATCGTGGATAGTTAGATTTGCAATTCCTCAAGTTATTCGTTTATTCTTTTTAAATGCATAGTTTCATTTTTCAAAGCTTGAAACTTTATTTCGGGTTTGGCGCAAACGCATGCAGCTGCAAGTTTCATTCGTCGGGACATTATTTAAACGGATATGTTTTAGAGATAGCTTTGATGTTAAACTACGAATTGGTGTTTTCAAACGTACCAACGTGGATAATTAGATTTGCAATTCCACTGGTAATTCGTTTATTCCTTTTAAATGTATTGTTTCAATTTTGAAAATTCAAAACTTTATTTAGGTTTTGTGGAAGATGTATGTAGCTGCAATTTGCATTACTCGGGACATATTTTCAATTTATATATTTTAGAGATAGCTTCAATGTTAGTTTATTTAAAACGGATTAAAAAGCAGTGCGACTGTCCATATCTTCCGGAGGGTTTACTGCTCTCCAAAGAAAAAAAATTTCATTCATGGATTTTGTCACACGAAACTAAAGATGACACTTCTCTTGCAATCTTTGATCCTCCTGTACTACCAATTGCATAGTTATCTAACATACCATCGTGGATAGTTAGATTTGCAATTCCTCAAGTAATTCGTTTATTCTTTTTAAATGCATAGTTTCATTTTTCAAAGCTTGAAACTTTATTCGAGTTTGGCGCAAATGCATGCAGCTGCAAGTTTCATTTGTCGGGACATTATGTAAACGGATATGTTTTAGAGATAGCTTTGATGTTAAACAAGGAATTGCTGTTTTCAAACATACCAACGTGGATAAGTAGATTTGCAATTCCGCTGGTTATTCGTTTATTCCTTTTAAATGTATTGTTTCAATTTTGAAAATTCAGAACTTTATTTAGTTTTTGTGGAAGATGTATGTAGCTGCGATTTGCATTATTTGGGATATATTTTCAACTCATATATTTTAGTGATATTTTCAATATTAAACTACGAATTTCAGTTTCCTAACATACCAAAGCCGTTAGTTTGATTTGCAATTCCACTGGTAATATTTCGTTTATTCCTTTTAAATCTGCAGTTTCTTTTTCGAAAGTTCAAAACTTTATTTCGGGTTTGGGGAAACTACATACAGCTGCAAGTTGCATTACTCAGGACATATTTTCAATTTATATATTTTAGAGATAGCTTCAATGTTAATTTATTTAAAACGGATTAAAAAGGCGTGCGACCGTCCATGTCTTCCGGAGGGTTTACTGCTCTCCAAAGAAAAAAATTTCATTTATGGATTCTGTCACACGAAACCCAAGATGACATTTCTCTTGCAAGCTTTGATCCTCCTTTACTACCAATTGCGTAGTTCTCTAACATACCATCGTGGATAGTTAGATTTGCAATTCCTCAAGTTATTCGTTTATTCTTTTTAAATGCATAGTTTCATTTTTCAAAGCTTGAAACTTTATTTCGGGTTTGGCGCAAACGCATGCAGCTGCAAGTTTCATTCGTCGGGACATTATTTAAACGGATATGTTTTAGAGATAGCTTTGATGTTAAACTACGAATTGGTGTTTTCAAACGTACCAACGTGGATAATTAGATTTGCAATTCCACTGGTAATTCGTTTATTCCTTTTAAATGTATTGTTTCAATTTTGAAAATTCAAAACTTTATTTAGGTTTTGTGGAAGATGTATGTAGCTGCAATTTGCATTACTCGGGACATATTTTCAATTTATATATTTTAGAGATAGCTTCAATGTTAGTTTATTTAAAACGGATTAAAAAGCAGTGCGACTGTCCATATCTTCCGGAGGGTTTACTGCTCTCCAAAGAAAAAAATTTCATTCATGGATTTTGTCACACGAAACTAAAGATGACACTTCTCTTGCAATCTTTGATCCTCCTGTACTACCAATTGCATAGTTATCTAACATACCATCGTGGATAGTTAGATTTGCAATTCCTCAAGTAATTCGTTTATTCTTTTTAAATGCATAGTTTCATTTTTCAAAGCTTGAAACTTTATTCGGGTTTGGCGCAAATGCATGCAGCTGCAAGATTCATTTGTCGGACATTATTTAAACGGATATGTTTTAGAGATAGCTTTGATGTTAAACAACGAATTGCTGTTTTCAAACATACCAACGTGGATAATTAGATTTGCAATTCCGCTGGTAATTCGTTTATTCCTTTTAAATGTATTGTTTCAATTTTGAAAATTCAAAACTTTATTTAGGTTTTGTGGAAGATGTATGTAGCTGCGATTTGCATTATTCGGGATATATTTTCAACTCATACATTTTAGTGATATCTTCAATCTTAAACTACGAATTTCAGTTTCCTAACATACCAAAGCCGTTTGTTTGATTTGCAATTCCGCTGGGAATATTTCGTTTATTCCTTTTAAATCTGCTGTTTCATTTTTGAAAGTTCAAAACATTATTTCGGGTTTGGGGAAACTACACACAGCTGCAAGTTGCATTACTCGGGACATATTTTCAATTTATATACTTTAGAGATAGCTTCAATGTTAATTTATTTAAAACGGAATAAAAAGCTTTGCGACCGTCCATGTCTTCCGGAGGGTTTACTGCTCTCCAAAGAAAAAATTTCATTCATGGATTCTGTCACACGAAATCCAAGAGGATATTTCTCTTGCAAGCTTTGATCCTCCTGTACTACCAATTGCATAGTTCTCTAACATACCATCGTGGATAGTTAGATTTGCAATTCCTCAAGTAATTCGTTTATTCTTTTTAAATGCATAGTTTCATTTTTCAAAGCTTGAAACTTTATTTCCGGTTTGTCGCAAACGCATGCAGCTGCAAGTTTCATTCGTCGGGACATTATTTAAACGGATATGTTTTAGAGATAGCTTTGATGTTAAACTACGAATTGGTGTTTTCAAACGTACCAACGTGGATAATTAGATTTGCAATTCCGCTGGTAATTCGTATATTCCTTTTAAATGTATTGTTTCAATTTTGAAAATTCAAAACTTTATTTAGGTTTTGTGGAAGATGTATGTAGCTGCAATTTGCATTACTCGGGACATATTTTCAATTTATATATTTTAGAGATAGCTTCAATGTTAGTTTATTTAAAACGGATTAAAAAGCAGTGCGACCGTCCATATCTTCCGGAGGGTTTAGTGCTCTCCAAAGAAAAAAATTTCATTCATGGATTCTGTCACACGAAACTAAAGATGACATTTCTCTTGCAATCTTTGATCCTCCTGTACTACCAATTGCATAGTTATCTAACATACCATCGTGGATAGTTAGATTTGCAATTCCTCAAGTAATTCGTTTATTCTTTTTAAATGAATAGTTTCATTTTTCAAAGCTTGAAACTTTATTTCGGGTTTGGCGGAAATGCATGCAGCTGCAAGATTCATTCGTCGGGACAATATTTAAACGGATATGTTTTAGAGATAGCTTTGACGTTAAACAACGAATTGCTGTTTTCAAACATACCAACGTGGATAATTAGATTTGCAATTCCGCTGGTAATTCGTTAATTCGTTTTAAATGTATTGTTTCAATTTTGAATATTCAAAACTTTATTTAGGTTTTGTGGAAGATGTATGTAACTGCGATTTGCATTTTTCGGGATATATTTTCAACTCATATATTTTAGTGATATCTTCAATGTTAAACTACGAATTTCAGTTTCCTAACATACCAAAGCCGTTAGTTTGATTTGCAATTCCGCTGGTAATATTTTGTTTATTCCTTTTAAATCTGCTGTTTCTTTTTAGAAAGTTCAAAACTTTATTTCGGGTTTGGGGAAACTACATACAGCTGCAAGTTGCATTACTCGGGACATATTTTCAATTTATTTATTTTAGAGATAGCTTCAATGTTAATTTATTTTAAACGGATTAAAAAGCCGTGCGACCGTCCATGTCTTCCGGAGGGTTTACTGCTCTCCAAAGAAAACAATTTCATTCATGGATTCTGTCACACGAAACCCAAGATGACATTTCTCTTGCAAGCTTTGATCCACCTGTACTACCAATTGCATAGTTCTCTAACATACCATCGTGGATAGTTAGATTTGCAAGTCCTCAAGTAATTCGTTTATTCTTTTTAAATGCATAGTTTCATTTTTCAAAGCTTGGAACTTTTTTCGGGTTTGGCGCAAATGCATGCAGCTGCAAGTTTCATTTGTCGGGACATTATTTAAACGGATATGTTTTAGAGATAGCTTTGATGTTAAACAACGAATTGCTGTTTTCAAACATACCAACGTGGATAATTAGATTTGCAATTCCGCTGGTAATTCGTTTATTCCTTTTAAATGTATTGTTTCAATTTTGAAAAATCCAAACTTTATTTAGGTTTTGTGGAAGATGTATGTAGCTGCAATTTGCATTACTTTCCGGGACATATTTTCAATTTATATATTTTAGATATAGATTCAATGTTAGTTTATTTAAAACGGATTAAAAAGCCGTGCGACCGTCCATGTCTTCCGGAGGGTTTACTGCTCTCCAAAGAAAACAATTTCATTCATGGATTCTGTCACACGAAACTAAAGATGACATTTCTCTTGCAATCTTTGATCCTCCTGTACTACCAATTGCATAGTTATCTAACATACCATCGTGGATAGTTAGATTTGCAATTCCTCAAGTAATTCGTTTATTCTTTTTAAATGAATAGTTTCATTTTTCAAAGCTTGAAACTTTATTCGGGTTTGGCGCAAATGCATGCAGCTGCAAGATTCATTCGTCGGGACAATATTTAAACGGATATGTTTTAGAGATAGCTTTGACGTTAAACAACGAATTGCTGTTTTCAAACATACCAACGTGGATAATTAGATTTGCAATTCCGCTGGTAATTCGTTAATTCGTTTTAAATGTATTGTTTCAATTTTGAATATTCAAAACTTTATTTAGGTTTTGTGGAAGATGTATGTAACTGCGATTTGCATTTTTCGGGATATATTTTCAACTGATATATTTTAGTGATATCTTCAATGTTAAACTACGAATTTCAGTTTCCTAACATACCAAAGCCGTTAGTTTGATTTGCAATTCCGCTGGTAATATTTTGTTTATTCCTTTTAAATCTGCTGTTTCATTTTTGAAAGTTCAAAACATTATTTCGGGTTTGGGAAAACTACATGCAACTGCAAGTTGCATTACTCGGGACATATTTTCAATTTATATACTTTAGAGATAGCTTCAATGTTAATTTATTTGAAACGGATTAAAAAGCCGTGCGACCGTCCATGTCTTCCGGAGGATTTACTGCTCTCCAAAGAAAAAAATTTCATTCATGGATTCTGTCACACGAAATCAAAGAGGATATTTCTCTTGCAAGCTTTGGTCCTCCTGTACTACCAACGGCATAGTTCTCTAACATACCATCGTGGATAGTTAGATTTGCAATTCCTGAAGTAATTCGTTTATTCTTTTTAAATGCATAGTTTCATTTGTCTAAGCTTGAAACTTTATTCGGGTTTGGCGCAAATGCATGCACCTGCAAGTTTCCTTCGTCGGGACATTATTTAAACGGATATGTTTTAGAGATAGCTTTGATGTTAAACAACGAATTGCTGTTTTCAAACATACCAACGTGGATAATTAGATTTGCAATTCCGCTGGTAATTCGTTTATTCCTTTTAAATGTATTGTTTCAATTTTGAAAATTCAAAACTTTATTTAGGTTTTGTGGAAGATGTATGTAGCTGCCATTTGCATTATTCGGGATATATTTTCAACTCATATATTTTAGTGATATCTTCAATGTTAAACTACGAATTGCAGTTTTCTAACATACCAAAGCTGTTAGTTTGATTTGCAGTTCCGCTGGTAATATCTCGTTTATTCCTTTTAAATCTGCTGTTTCTTTTATGAAAGTTCAAAGCTTTATTTTGGTTTTGGGGAAGATGCATGCAGCTGCAAGTGGCATCACTCGAGACATATTTTCACGTCATATATGTTAGAGATATCATTAGTGTTAAGCTATTTAAAAAGGATTGAAAAGCGTGTGAACGTCCCTGTCTTCCGGAACGTTTATTTTTCTCCAAACAAAAAAGTTTATGGGATATATATAATATTATTATTACTATTATTATCGTTATCACTATTATCTTCTTTATTCGAAATAAATGAAACACAGCTTATGACAATCAAACACATACAACAAAGTTATCATTGACTGGTTTTGATGAGCTGATACGAGTTTCCACCGAAGACCTAAGTATCAGTCAAGAATCGGTGTAAAATATATGATGTCCCAAGTAAAGTTGTCTTCTGCAGTTCTGTAGGTTGTATATCAGAAAGCTGCAATTTTTCGAGATGATTCGTAAAATCTTTTGACATTGTTCCAAGCGCCCCTATGACAATGGGGAGTGCAGTTGTGTGTTTAGTCTATGATCGGGTAACTTCTGTGACTAGGTTTCTGTATTTAGACATTTTTTTCCAGTTCTTTTTCATCGGCTCTAACATCTCCAGAAATTGCTATATGAATTATCTATACTTTCCGTTTTTGAATGACAGTTATATCTGGTGTATTATGTTCTAGGCACAGATCAGTTTGAATTCGAAAATCCCACAAGATCTTGACTTGATCATATTCTCGAACTTTCTCTGCCTGATGTTCCCATGAGTTTTTCGATGCTGGCAGATTGTGCTTTCTGCATAATGACCAGTGAATCAATTTTGCAACTCTGTCGTGTCTAGCTTTGTAATCTGTACGTGCAATTTTTCTACATGGACATATAAGTTGAGACACAATTTCATCTTTTTCTCGACAAAGTTGACACTATTATTATTATTATTATTATTATTATTATTATTATTATTATTATTATTATTGGGTACATAATGTCTTGGATATAGGACAGTAGTGTCGCTTTCGTGTGCTCTTCAGAAGAAATTAAAGCAGCGTGGGTTTTTTATAATGTACTTTGTGAGAAAATTTCTTCTGCTGGATGTATTCCAGAAGAAAATTATTTGAGTTCCGTGAACTTCAAGAAAAAATATATTCCTCCCGCATGAAGGGATGGCTAGGACAAATTTGCAGCTTCTTTCCCGATTCTGAGAGTATTCTTTTATTTGTTATCTGTATCTCTTAGTGCGTCATTCATAGCTGTTATATCAGGAAGATAAGTCCCAGGAAAATATATTTTGGATGGATTTAAATGGTGTCTTCTGTAGTCCAATTCGTTGGAGGGTATCCTCTACACGCTTCTCAGCATTGAGTATATTCTTATTCAGTACATCTGGCAAAAATTAATCGCAAGGGAAATTTCATTAATTTGTGATTAAGAACTGTGTTTCTGGTTCTCTAAGACACTCACTACAAGTAGCAACACTGCTATTATTACAAAAATAATTGTACTTCATGGATTGTTTAAGCTTTTTCCGAAAATAAAACGTGTGCTCCTAGGAATTAATCAACGTATATAAAAATTTCACATTTTTAAATTACAGTCTTCCTTTTTCTTATTTATCATACACATTTTGAAGCAGTATGTCCACCATAATTATTATTTACCTTGTAATCTGTCTTGCTCTTGCATGTATCTATGGGTATATATACGCTGAAGCGCCAAAAGTAAAATTTTTAATTGGCACTGCCGTCGTATAAAGACTTGGACGCCCCCCAATATTTTTATCAGTTCCTAGGTGTAATCTCGTGAGTCAGGTTGAGCAACCGTCATAAGGATTATGGCAAGTCGATGTGAATTACCGGAGTTTGAAAGAGGCATGGCAGTGGGAGCCAGACGGATGGGGCATTCAATTTCTGAAGTTGTGCGAACATTCAACGTTCCTCAATCCACGGTGTCATGTGTGTACCGAGAGTACCTCACGGAAGGCATTATCACCCACTATGGACAGCGCAGTGGCCGACCACGAGTGCCGAATGACCGGGACCAGCGGCAGCTGACCAGGATTGTCCATGCTAACAGACAAGTGACACTGGCTCAAATAACATCCACATTCAGCTCAGGGGGTACCAGAGACATATCCATCAGGTCAGTGCAGCGTAATTTAAGGTTCATGGGGTATGGGAGCAGAAGACCCACCAGACTGTTTTTGTTAACACTACGAAATCGGACACAGCGCCTCACCTGGGCTCGTGAACACGGTTATTGGACCCTGGAAGACTGGCAACATATGACGTGGTCCGATGAGTCACGCTGTCAATTAATACAAGCTGATGGTAGGGTTCGGATGTGGCGCAGATCCCACAAAGACATGGACCCAAGCTGTCAACAAGGCATTGTGTGAACACGGTAATTGGACCCTGGAAGATTGGCAACATATTGCGTGGTCCGTTGAGTCACGCTGTCAGTTGTTACAAGCTGATGGTAGGGTTCGGATGTGGCGCAGACCCCACAAGGCCGTGGACCCAAGCTGTCGACAAGGCATTGTGTGAACACGGTAATTGGACCCTGGAAAACTGGCAACATGTGGCGTGATCCGATGAGTCACACTGTCAGTTGTTACAAGCTGATGGTAGGGTTCGGATGTGGCTCAGACCCCATGAGGCCATGGACCCAAGCTGTCAACAAGGCATTGTGTGAACACGGTAATTGGACCCTGGAAAACTGGCAACATATGGCGTGGTCCGATGAGTCACGCTGTCAGTTTTTACAAGCTGAAGGTAGGGTTTGGATGTGGCTCAGATCCCATGAGGCCATGGACACAAGCTGTCAACAAGGCATTGTGTGAACGCGGTAATTGGGCCCTGGAAGATTGGCAACATATATTGTCGCCCGACGAGTCGCGCTGTCAGTTGTTACAAGCTGATGGTAGGGTTCGGATGTGGCTCAGACCCCATGAGGCCATGGACCCAAGCTGTCAACAAGGCATTGTGTGAACACGGTAATTGGACCCTGGAAGACTCGCAACATGTGATGTGGTCCCATAAGTTACTCTACCAGTTGTTACGAGCTGAATGTAGGGTTAGGGTGTGGCGCAGATCCCATGAGGCCATGGACCCAAGCTGTCAATAAGGCACTATGCAAGCCAGTGTTAGTTCCATGCACATGGAGGGTGTTTTTACGTGATAGGGTTTGCGTCCTCTGGTACTCGTAAACACGTCATTAACCGGCACTCGCTTTGTTTCTCTGGTGGGCGAACATTTGCAGCCCTTCTTTGACATTATGTACCGCAACAGAGATGCGATTTGCCAGGCGGACAATGCACCATGTCATCGGACCCATGTTACCCAAAACTGGTTTGAGGAGCATTCTGAAAAGTTCCGCCGGGTGGTGTGTCCACCACTTTCACCCGACGCGAACCGAATAGAACACTTATGGAACGTGGTACAAAGGTCCATTCGCACCCAAGATCATGCACTAACAGGTACCAGGGAACTGTGGGCGGATATCCAAACTGCATGACTCAACATCTCTCCCGAAGTCTTCCGGCAACTTGTGATATCGATACCACGTCGAGTTGATGCACTTCGCCGGGTTACAGGAGGTCCTACACGATACTAGATATATATACTATGACTTTTCGCACTTCCGTGTATATATACATTAATCATAAAAAAAAATAGTTGCACCCAGAACGTTGCGACCGACAAGAATGAAATTTGGTGGGTAGGTTTCACATCGTGAGACATACAAATCATTCAAGTATCACGCTCCGGCGCGCATGTAGCACAAGCAAGGAGAGGTCGAAGCGCTCTGCCTGACTGGCTATATAAGGTTGTTCCGGTGCGCACTATTGCCATTCTGACTCGTGCTGTTGCGTTGGTTGCATCTCTTGCAAGTGAAGTATGCATCGGAAAAAGGTTCGGAAGAAGTTTCAGCAGTTGGAGGAGTTCGAGAGGGGCCGCATAGTCGGTATCCGGGAAGCGAAATGGTCTTATTGTGGTATTGCGAGCCATACTGGCTGTGCGGATATCACCATAGCACGCTGTTGGCGGCAGTGGACAGAACAAGGCACGCAGCAACGACAGGATGGGTCTGGGAGATTAAGACGCACTACGGAAAGAGAGGAGCGACAGGTTGTCCGACATGCGTGGAGTGACCCAAAAGCCACGATTGTGGATATACAGCAAGCAGTGGCGACCTCCGTACATTGTTTCACTAAGCCAGCACCATTGGCAGACGGTTGCACGACATAGGACTTCACGCACGCATAGGACTTCACGCAGACCGTTACGACGACTGCCAACACTGCATCGTCTCCAAAGACTGCAATGATGTCGTGCCAGACTAAAATGGAGCCACTCGGAATGGCAGCGGGTGATCTTCAGTGACGAGTCCCGCTTTGTTTTGGAAGAGACGGCCAACGAATCCGTGTGTGGAGGAAGAGTGGTCAGCGCCAAGATGAACGGTTTGTTGTAGAGCGTCACACTTCAAGAAGGCCTGGTGTCATGGTTTGGGGTGTGATTGTCTACTATGCCAGATTACTTTTGGTATTCATTACAAGCACTTCGACAGCTCAACTTTACGTTGATGAGGTCCTGCAACCAGTGGCCCTATCTTTTCTAAACGCTCCCTACGGTACGATTTTTCAAGAGGACAACGCTCGTCCGCATGCTGCAGCTGTCTCGAGAGCTTGCCATCAAGATCCTGACGCCGCCCCGGTGGCGCAGTGGTCTAAGGCGCTGGCCTCTGATCATTCGTCAGTAAGGGGTCTGGGTTCGAATCCCGGTGAGGCATGGATGTTGTGTTTGTCTTACGGCACTGGCTCTCTCCCTTCCCTGGAACCAGTGACCCTAAATTAGGGACGGGCGACTGCTTATAGCCCATTGAGTTGCTCACGGTGGTCGTTAAACCTCCAAACAAAACAAAACAAACAAACAAGATCCTGACATTCCGCCATGGCCAGCCGCATTGCCAGACGTATCCCCGATTGAAAATGTGTGGGATGCTATTGGACGCGCTATCCACACTCCACCTCTACCGCACAATCTGCAGGAACTGCGTGAGAAGATTTAAGCTGCATAGGATGGCTTATCGCAGGATACCATTAGGAACCTGTACAAATCCATGCCGACACGTGTGGCACGCTGTGTGTTCAGTCATGGCGACCGACGCTATACTGAGAGACAGTACTTATTGGCGTGTAGCTCAATAAATATTGTCCATGTGACTCAAAGTTTAACCATTTGTTGTTCCTGGTAACCTTTACCTTCCTCCCAAATAGCATTACAATCCGACACGTCCATCTCTCTCTCTCTCTCTCTCTCTCTCTCTCTCTCTGTATATATAAATAAATTTGCAAAAGTAAAAGAAGAAAAACAAATCACAAAAATAAAACAAAAACATAGCTAGTACAATGAGTGGCGCCAAAGGCAGCTATACTCTTGTAGTAGCATATATAGAGTGAATTGTAAAAAATAAGAATTTCAAAAAATTCAAAAAAAAATACTGAATTAAACTCAAAATGGAAGTTCAAAATTGAAAACCAAAAAAATGAACAAACAGGTTGCCGTCATCAGGAAAGCATCAACCTGCGGGAATGGCCTTTCTAGTACCAACAAACGACAAGAACCAAAAATGTCGGTTGGTCATGCTTCCTAGGTCACCAGACCAAACGCCAAAGCAGATACCGAAATTCCAAAAACAAGAATATAAACACTGAAAAACATAAAAAGGCTTGCCGGCAGACCAAACTGGTCAGCGCCACGAATGAAGATCAAACTGAACTGGACCAACGACCCACAAGAGCCCAAATATATATGCTAACGTTAAAGTGGTCGCAGTTAGATAACATCCTAGCAAGCCAAAAGAATATGTAAAATGACCAGATGCAAAACTGTGTGTGTAAATAGAGATCTTCAACTACTAGGGACCCACCAAGTGATACTTGAGGTTCCTGGTAATTACACTGCCGGACAATTGCGAAGGACGGATGACAATAGCAACGATAGCAACCATAAAATGGAAGGCAGGAAAATGTGGAAATTAGCATAAGTGCGGGATACAGTAAGACGTGTTGTGCGTATGCAAATTTTGGATTGCCGAACTTGTTCGTGACGTCATAGCGCTGATAAGAGATATAAAGGATTTGACGCGTATTGACCGTTGTTGTTCAAACGCAAAGTTGAAAGGGAAAGAATCAATTGACGAACTTGCAAGTTTCAGTAAGTCTTCCCGACATAACCTAGATGATTTTACGCGTGGCCGTATTATTGGCAATATTGAAGACGGGCGAAAAATAACAGATGTTGCCAGAGAGTTCGACGTCAGCCACAGTGTTGTTTCAATGCTTTGGAAATCATTTCAAACAAATGGAGAGTGTAGCAAACGTCATGGGGGAGGTCGTGTTCGCAGTACGACACCTGCAGAAGATCGGTACATAGTGCTATCAACAAAATGACACCGGCGCAGCACAGCAAGTGAGGTAGCAAATCAGTTTATGGCTGCTACTGGCAAGCGGATCTCCCGAAAAACTGTCGCCAGACGTTTGCATGAAGGAGGACTATACGCCCGCCGTCCTGTTGTGTGCATCCCATTGTCCAGACGTCCCCGTACCGCCCGTTTGCAATGGTGCCATCAACATCGCAATTGGACTGATAACGACTGGTCTGCGGTCCTCTTCTCAGATGAGAGTAGATACAGTCTATCGTCGGATTGTCGACGACAACTGATCTGGCGTGATAGTGGTACTGCATATTGTCCAGCAAACATACAGGAAAGGGACCGATATCCGACATGTAGTGTCATGGTATGGGCTGGCATTCTGATCAATGGCCGTACGTCCCTCTATGTGCTTCCAACTGGGACTATGACTGGCCAACGATACATTAATGATGTTTGCTACTTCATGTTTGCATGTTCCGTGGTGCTGTCGGTGATAGATTCATTTTCATGGACGACAACGCAACATGTCATCGAACAGTCGCTGTCCAGGAGTGTCTTGAGAGCGAAGATATTCAACGCCTCGTATGGACACCACGTTCTCCAGATCTGAATCCCATTGAAAATGTGTGGGATGCTTTGGGGAGGAGTGTTGCTGGTCGCCAATGCCCTCCAATAAACAAGGACACCCTCATCCGTGCACTGACAGAGGAATGGGATAAATTACCCCAACAGCTGCTTGATAATGTTGTGCAAAGCATGACACGACGGGAATCTTGCATCGCCCTCCATGGTAGCTATATCCCGTATTGACATCTTACGCTGGAATAGTTGCGGACGGTAATTGAATTTTTTTACGTTAACGTATTCTGCACAAAATGGCCTGTTTGTCCCTTGAACACGTTCCGAAGCCTTCTGGATTTCAGAGCACAATAAATTGTCTTTCTTGTAATGTCCTGGCATTCTGACATTATTTTATTTCACTTGGTATGCAACCACACTTACTTTTTTATGCGCTATATAGCCGTTTATGATCCGTCCTTAGCAATTGTCCAGCAGTGTATAATACAAATAGACTCAAAAAAGCATTGTAACCAAAAATCAAACCTCTCAAGCCGATCTCATCAGGGGCACACCGACCTTTCGAAGCTCCGCAAAAGCCGCAATAACTCAAGACCCGCTGAGGTGCTCCCGAGGCCATGGGAAACAGCAGATAAAGACCAATCTATTAAATCACTAGAAAAACAGACTTATTAAAAAAGACCATTTGACAGAAAAAGAAAAAACCCGATCACATGGTCCATATCATGAGTGAAAATCCGTAGATTCCAGGGCCAAGAATTTCTTCGAAACTCGTCAACAATTACCCTTTTCAGACATTATTAATATAAGCCCTACAAATTTAATAACTTAAGTTGCTAAACTACACTTTGTGGTCTGCTGGTGGCTAATTATTTACTAATCTACTTTATAGGTTTTTTACACAGCTTACACCTATTTGCATGCTGCTACCGATTTCCACTCATGACATGGACCATGTGATCGTGTTTTTTTCGTTTTCTGTCAAATGGTCTGCGTATACACATGTGTGTATAAGTCTGTATTTCTAGTGATTTAATTGATTGGTTTTTATCTGCTGTCTCCCAAGACCTCGGTAGCACGTCAGCGAGTCTTAGGTTATTCCGGCTTTTGCTAAGCTTCGAAAGGTCATGATCCACGAGTCGCTGTTCCCCTGATGAGACCGGCTTCAGAGGTTTGGTTTTTGGTTATAATGCTTTTTGAGTCTCTTTGTATTAATAATGTCTTTTTTTTCATTAGTGTTTTTGGTTTATTTGGTTTTTGAAATTGTAATTTAAAGTGGTATGTTTTTATCGATAGCATATATCATCATCATCATCATAATTGTCAACCATTATCAATCCACTGCTGGACGAAGGTCTCCCCAAGTTTCTTCCACAACGGTCTATCTTGTGCCAGTCTCCTCCATGTCACTCCCGCATACTTTTGAATTTCATCCTACCATCTCCCATGTGGTCTTTTTCTGGGTCTTTTTCTGTCCCTTAGAATCCAATCTAAAATTTCGGCTTTTCATCGATGGTCTGTCCTTCAGGCAGTATGCCCAGCCCATTGCCATTTCAGGGATTTAACTCTGATCATGATGTCTTCCACTCCTGTCATTTTTCGGATCCACGTGTTCCTCTTCTTATCTCTCCTGGTTACACCAAGCATGCACCTCTCCGTGCTGCTTTGAGTGGTCTGCAGCCTTTGTATGTCTCTCTTAGTTAAGGTCCAGGTCTCTGCACCATACGTAAGCACTGGAAGGATGCATTGATCAAACACTTTTCTTTTAAGACATAATGGCATATTGCTCTTGAAAATTATGCTGTTTCTTCGAAAAGCTCTCCAGGCAAGTTTTGTACGCCGATTAATTTCTTCATCAATGTGACCCTCACTTGATATCTGCTGTGCAAGATAAACGTACGTGTCTGTTATCTAAAGCTTTTCTCCATCAATTGATTAATCTTCATTTCGTGTAAAAGCATTGAACATCACTTTTGTCTTCTGAAAGTTCATTTTTAATCCCACTTCTTTACTCTTGTCAGCAAGTTCTTGTATCATACTCTGCAGCTCTGATGGGGTAGTTGCAAAAATGACCATGTCATCAGCAAAACGAAGGTGGGTTAGATAATCTCCATTATTCTTTATCCCTTTGTTTTCCCAGTTCAGTGATTAAAAGACATTTTCCAATGTGACATTGAAGAGCTTCGGAGATATGGTGTCACCTTGTCTCACTCCTTTTCCAATTTTTATGTGTGTTGTATTTTCAAACAGCCGAATCTTGCACTTGCATTTTCATAGATGTTATTAATAATATTAATGTATGCATCTTCAATACTGCAGGATTTCAGAGCCATTGTAACTGCTGATGTTTTCACCGAATCAAAGGCTTTTTCATAATCGATAAAAGCCATGTACAATGGAAGTTCATATTCCCTCGCTCTATCAATTAGTTCTCTCAGTACGTGCATATGATTTATTGTCCTGTAGCCACTCCTGAATCCAGCTTGTTCTCTCGGTTGAGCCATGTCCAGTGTTACCTTCAAGCGGTGTGAAAGAACTTTAGTGAAGATTTTATAAACTACTGATAGGAGGCTGACAGGTCTGTAGTTCCTGAGATCCTCAATGTCCCCTTTTTATGTAGTAGGATCATTATAGCGTTGTTCCAATCCTCAGGAATCTTCCCTTCATTAAGGCATCGAGAAAAAATTTGGGCGAGTACTGTTTCGATTTCTCCACTTGCTTCTTGTATGATGTCTACAATAATTCCATCTTCTCCTGGAGCTTTTCCCCGCTTCATGTTCTTGATTGCATGTGCAACTTCTGCTGGGAGGACTGTAAGAACTCTGGTACTGGTACCTTCCATGATGTCTGGAGTACATGCATCATCCCTTTCATATAACTTCGAATAGAAATATTTTACTCTTGTCAAAATTTCGCCTCTATTTCTTGTTAAAGAACCATCTTCTTTTCTCAGTGCCATAATCTGTTTCTTCCCGTACTGATATGTCCCTTTGCTATCTTTAGGCTTTTGTTGCTTTCAATTGCTTTCCTCACTAGTTCACAGTTGAATTTCCTTACGTCTTCAGTGATAATTTTTCGTACTGTCTTGCATAGCTCTATGTATTCCACTTTGGAAGTCCCATTTTCTTTAGTTGTCCTCATCTCTTTTCTTTTTTTGCATCAACGTTTTGGTTTTCCTGATAATTTGTTCACATGCAACTTGTTCTTAGACCCAGCTAATTTTGTTGCCGTTTCCATAAGAGCTTTGGTTACTTTTCTGTTAACTTCAGAAATATCCACTTCTTCCGATGTTAGGCCTTCTAAAGCAGAAAATCTGTTCTTCAGTTCCAATTTGGAGGTATTATGGTGTTTTTTAAAGTTGGGTATGTCAATACATTTTTTTGTCTTATGAGCTTGCCACGTTCGAGTTTAGTGTTGAGGTGCATCTTACATCTTACCAATCTATGGTCACTACCTGTGTTGAACTTGTTTAGGACACTGCAGTCTTCTATGACGAATTTTTTGTTACACATAATGAAATCAATTTCACTTGTCGTCCCATTTGGATGTCTCCATGTCCATTTCCTGTGCGGCTTTTTCTTGAAGAAGAAGTTCAAGATGAAAAACCCTTCTGCCTCTGCAAACTCAACGAGAGTATTTCCACGCTGGTTTCTGTTGCCGTGACCGAATTTACCTACTGAAGTTTCATTCTGTTGCCGTTGCCCTATTTTTGCATTGAAATCTACCATAATTTTTTTCAAGTGCTGCTTACCTTTATTATTTAGATGGCGAATTTCCTCATAAAATTCTTCAATTTCTTCTTCAGGATTACTTGTGGTGGGTGCATAAGTTTGAATAATCTGAGCCTGGTATCTTCTTAAGAGTTGGATAACGAGTCGTGCAGCTCTGTCAGAGGAACTTTCAACTTCTTCAACTTTATACTTCAGTTTCTTGTTTATTATAAATCCAACACCACTAGTTCTGCCTGTATCTGTCCCACGATAGTAGAAGAGATTTCCCCTTTTCAGTTCAATGAGATCTTCTCCTTTTCTCCTTACCTGACTTAGCTAGACGATGTCACACTTGATTCTTTGTAGTTCCTCTTCCAATTCAAGAAGCCTTGAATCAGTAGATAGGGAGCGTCCATTATACGTAGCCAAAGTCAGCATCAGATGGTAGCCTAGTCCGTTCTTCCAGAGATTCTTAGCACCCTCTGCCTTCATGTCGCACTGGCCGCTGCCTTGGCCAGGAACATTCCTGCTGCCGGAGACTGAGGGCCAAGATTTAAGTGGTGGAGTCATTTTGGAGGGGTTTGGCCATAACTCACCACGCTGGCCAAGCGGGTTGGTTAGTGTGGGATAACATTTCCTCTAATCCCGATGGTATAGTTATACCGCTATTGGCGGTCGTCAGAGTTTCCCTTTAGTGGGAACAGGATGCACCACGAGAAGGCGGGGTTGACATTTGTCAAGGAGAGGCTGTGATGTAACGCACCACCGGACCTTACATCCTGATAGCATATATATAGGTCAGGTGATGCGCAACGTCGCAGCCTCTCCTTGACAAATGTCAACCCTGCGTTCCCACTAAAGGGGCTCTGACGACCGCCAATAGCGGTATAACTATGCCATCGGGATTAGAGGAAATGCTATCCCACACTCACCAACCCGCCTGGCCAGCGTGGTGAGTTATGGCCAAACCCCTCCAAAATGACGCCACAACTTAAATCTTGGCCCTCAGTCTCCGGCAGCTAGAATGTACCTGGCCAAGGCAGCGGCCAGTGCGACATGAAGGCAGAGGATGCTAAGAATCCCCGGAAGACCGGACTAGGCTGCCATTTGTTGCTGACCTTGGCTATTTACAATGGACGGTCCCTATCTTCTGACTCAAGACTTCTTGAATTGGAAGAGGAACTACAAAGAATCAAGTGGGACTTCGTCAGGCTAAGTGGGGTAAGGAGAAAAGGAGAAGATCTCATTGAACTAAAAAGTTGACATCTCTCCTACTATTAGGGGACAGATACTGGCAGACTTAGTACTGTTGGGTTTATAATAAACCAAAAACTGAAGGATAAAGTTGTAGAAGTTGAAAGATCCTGTGACAGAGCTGCGCGACTCGTTATCCAACTCTCGAGAAGATACCAAGGCCAGATTATTCAAACTTATGCATCCACCACAAGTCATCCTAAAGAAGAAATTGAAGAATTTTATGGGTTAATTCGTCATTAAAATAATAAAAGGAAGCAGCACTTGAAGATAATTATGGGAGATTTCAATGCAAAAATAGGGCAACGGCAACAGAATGAAACTTCAGTAGGTAAATTCGGTCACGGCAATAGAAACAAGCGTGGAAATACTCTCCTGGAGTTTGCAGAGGCAGAAGGGGTTTTCATCATGAACTCCTTTTTGAAGAAAAAGCCGCAAAGGAAATGGACGTAGAGGCATCCCAATGGATTGAAAGGTGAAATTGATTTTATTATGTGTAACAAGAAATTTGTCATGGAAGACTGCATGGTGCTGTACAAGTTCAACACAGGTAGTGAGCATAAAATGGTAAGATGTTAGATGCACCTTAATGCTAAACTCGAGCATGGCAAACTCATAAAGCAAACAGAGTGTATTGACGTGACCAACCTATAACGAAGTAAATATCTCCGTCATTTTCATCCGCGGCAGGATTCGAACCCGGGTCCCCTCATTCCGGAATAAGTTGCTCTACCAATTAAGCTACGCGGACGATTATTCTGATTCCTATCTTCCTTTATGTCGTGTGCGTCCTGCTGGCAGGTACGTCACATCTCCTGGTACGTTACATCATCTCCCGCTTATTTTTTTTTTTTCGAAGTGCTGGAGAAAGGATTCTCTTATTTTTCCTATCTCGCGGTGTGGAAATAACATCACACCAATGCGAGATTTTGAACGGTCGGGTCATCTGGATAGTTAGGGCGCCATTATAAAGAAGTACATTTCTCCGTCATTTTTATCCGCGCCGGGGTTCGAACCCGGGTCCCCTCATTCCGGAATAAGTTGCTCTACCAATTAAGCTACGCGGACGTTTTATTCTGATTCCTATCTGCCTTTATGTCGTGTGCGTCCTGCTGGCAGGTACGTCACATCTCCTGGTACGTTACAAACCTTAAAAAGCACCATAATATCTTCAAATTGGAACTGACGAACAGATTCTCTGCTCTAGAAGGTCTACTAACATCAGAAAAAGTGGACATATCTGAAGTTAACCGAAAAGTAACCAAAGCTCTTATGGAAACAGCAACAAGATTAGCTGGGTCTAAGAACAAGTTGCATGTGAACAAATTATCAGGAAAAACCGAGATGTTGATGCAAAAAAGAAGAAAGATGAGGACAATTAAAGAAGATGTGACTTCCAAAGTAGAATATATAGAGCTCTGCAAGACAGTAAGAAAGGGTATCACTGAAGACGTAAAGAAATTCAACTGTGAACTAGTGAGGAAAGCAACTGAAAGCTACCAAAGCCTGAAGATAAAAAAGAGACATCTCAGTAAGGGAAGAAAACAGATTATGGCACTGAGAAAAGAAGATTGTTCTGTAATAAGAAATAGAGGCGAAATTTTGACAGGAGTGAAAGATTTCTACTCCAAATTATATGAAAGGGATGATACATGTACTTCAGATATCATGAAAGGTACCAGTACCAGAGATCTTCCAGTCCTCCCAGCAGAAGTTGCTCGTGTAATCAAGAACATGAAGCGGGGAAAAGCTCCAGGAGAAGATGAAATTACTGTAGACATCATACAAGAAGCAAGTGGAGAAATGAAAAAGTACTTGCCCAAGTTTTTACTCGATGCCTTAATAAAGGGAAGATTCCTGAGGATTGGAATAACGCTACAAGGATCCTGCTACATAAAAAAGGTGACATTGAGGATCTCAGGAACTACAGAGCTATCAGCCTCCTATCAGTGGTTTATAAAATCTTCACTAAAGTTATTTCACACCGCTTGAAGGTAACACTGGACATGGCTCAACCAAGAGAACAAGCTGGATTCAGGAGTGGCTACAGCACTATAGATCATATCCACGTACTGAAAGAACTAATTGAAAGAGCAAGGGAATATGAACTTCCGTTGTTCATAGCTTTTATCGATTATGAAAAGGCCTTTGATTCAGTGAATCCATCAGCAGTTATAATGGCTTTGAAATCATGCGATGTTGAAGATGCATACATTAATATTTATAATACCATCCATGAAAATGCAAGTGCAAGAATTCGGCTGTTTGAGAATACAGCACACATAAAAATTGGAAAGGGAGTGAGACGAGGTGACACCGTATCTCCCAAGCTCTTTAGTGCCACATTGAAAAATGTCTTTCAATCACTGAACTCATAAAACAAAGGAATAAAGAATAATGGAGTATATCTAACTCACTTTCGTTTTGCTGATGACGTAGTCATTTTTGCAACTGTTTAATTAGAGCTGCAGAGTATGATCCAGGAACTTGCTGACAAGAGTAAGGAAGTAGGATTAAAAATGAACTATCAGAAGATAAAAGTTATGTACAATGCTTTTACAACAAATGAAGATTTATCGATTGATGGGGAAAAGCTGGAGGTAACAGATGCGTACGTTTGTTTATGTTGGACAGCAGATATCAAGTGAGGGTAACATTGATGAAGAAATTAATCAGCGTAAAAAACTTGCCTGGGGAGCTTTTGGAAGAAACAGCAAAATTTTCAAGAGCAATATGCCATTGTGTCTTAAAAGAAAAGTGTTTGATCAATGTATCCTTCCAGAGCTTATGTACGGTGCAGAGACGTGTACCTTAACTAAAAGAGACATACAAAGGCTGCAGACAACTCAAAGAAGCATGGATAGGTGCATGCTTGGTGTAACTTAGAGAGATAAGAAGAGGAACTCGTGGATCCGAAAAATGACCAGAGTGGAAGACATCATGATCAGAGTAAAATCCCTGAAATGGCAATAGGCCGGACATACTGCCAGAAGGACAGACCATCGATGGACAGTCAAAATTTTAGATTGGATTCCAAGGGACAGGAAAAGACCCAGAAGAAAGCCACATGGAAGATGGGTGGATGAAATTCGAAAGTATGCGGAAGTAACATGGAAGGGTCTGGCACAAGACAGACCGTTGTGGAAGAGGCTTGGAGAGACCTTCGTCCAGCAGTGGATTGATAATGGTTGACAATGATGATATATATATAACCCTTCTTCTATAGATATATATATTCAACCGGGAGAAAAACGGGTATTGCAGAACATACGCAGAAAAATTATTCATGGCTTCGTCAGGGGCAATCACAAAGGAAATCTCTCACATTTCTACATAGACCAGAAAGTGTGGGTTTCTGCTTATCAGGTTTGATATAAAGGACAAAATAAAAATTAAGGATTTATTTAACTATGAAAAACGGGACGAAGGAGGGGTTTATGGGTTTTCGTGATTGCCCCTGACGAAGCCATCAATAAATTCAGCCATATGTTCTGCGATCCCTGTTTTTCTCCCTGTCGAAATTTCGTTCTTTTTCCTTGCTCGGGTGCACGTTTGTTTAAAAAGTTTTGGCTTATTATTTTTATCTTAATATATATGTTTTAAAATACTTTTTAGCTTGCTTATCTCTTGTTGTCCTTGCATGTTTTGATTTTTCTTTTACGCAGCCTCTTGCCATTTAGAATTCCAAAGTTGCTTTTATTTTTGTACCATTTGATTAGTAATTTGTTCTCTCTCTATATATATATACTATCCAGCTCATACGTTCAGAAGTACCGGGTGATCCAAAAGTCTTGCACATTTTGAAAATGTTATAACTCGCGGAATTTTGAGAGTGGGGCAACACGGTTTGCGTATAAATGATCAGAATGGCATCGGGTTTTTATGAAATCACATAAATTTTTACTCATTTTACTTACATTTTTCATCGCTAGATGGCGCCATAGGCTAACAGGTCTGGGATAGTGGATATAAAAGCAGCAGCTGGAAAGCAACCACTAGTCACGGCGGTCCGTGTCAGTATGCTGTCATTACCGGACAAAGCGCTCTTGGTGGAATTGTTCTATTGCAACGCTGAATGTGCGAGTGCTGCTTTGAGAGCCTACCGGTCACTGAAAGGAGATCGCAGTCCGATGGAAATTGCTGCGCTGCGGCGACTGGTGAAAAAATTCGAGGAAACGGGATCTTTGGAAGGTCGCCCGTGAAGCGGTAGACCACGAACACGTGCTGCTGCAGCAGAGACGATTACGCAGGAAATAGATGTGACTGCAATGTCATCCGCACATGGCGACTCCAGTGCTCGCCATGTTTTAAGGCAAACAGGCATTCCATGCGAGACTGTATGGCGAACACTACGACGGATTCTGCACAGATACCCGTACAAACTGCAACGGCATCACGAACTGCAAGCTGGCGATTACGTGCAGCGTCAAGAGTTCGCAGCATGGTTTTTTCGACAAATGAATGTTAAGGAGAACTGGCTGATTAACATTTTATGGACTGAAGAGGCATGTATTTCCATAAACGGAGTGGTAAAGACACACAACTTCCGCATCTGGCCCACGGAACATCCCCGAGTAGTCGTTGAAGCGCCACTTCATCAGCCGAAAGTGACACTGTGGTGTGGATTCACGGCTTCCTTCATTATCGGTCCTTTTTTTTTTTTTGAAGAGGTCAGCGGCACCTCCTTCGAAACCGTTTCATGACAGGTGCACGTTATGCGAACATGTTACGAACGTACGTTATCCCTAGCTTGCAAGAGCGGGATGCAGTGAATCTGTGCAATTTGCTCAGGATGGAGCATCACCCCACATCGCACGTTCCGTTAAGCAACTGCCTCAAGAGACGTTTAGCGCAAATCGTGTGTTGAGCCTACACTTTCTGAAGGTCTGGCCTCCTCGGTCACCAGACCTGACACCCTGCGATTTCTGACTCTGGGGTTACCTAAAATCACAAGTGTACAGATGTCGCCGCCCCACTTCATTGGCCATGCTGAAAGATGCCATTCGACACCATGTGGCAGCTATACGACCGGACATGCTCTTCAATGCCGTCCACGGTGTTTTCTCTTGTCTGCCGGCAGTGCTGGAACAGGACGGCCATCACTATTTTTCTCGACACTTCCAACCTGTGGTTGCTGCGCCATCTGGCGATGAAAAATGTAAGTAAAATTAGTAAAACTTTATGTGATTTCATAAAAACCCCGATGTCATTCTGATCATTTCTACGCAAACTGCGTTGTTCTACTCTCAAAATTCCGCGAGTTATTACGTTTTCAAAATGTGCAAGACTTTTGGATCACCCGGTACTTCTGAACGTATGAGATGGGCGGCAAGACGTTTAAGAGGAACATTTATTCCTCTAGATCTTTTTCTGTATGGTGAGGAGGGTTAACAACCTCCGTGAGCAACCCTATGAGCTTGTTGCTCGACCCTAATTTAAGACTACTGCCCTCAGGAAGGGGATAGACCATTCTTTGTCTGACCAGAATCGGATACGACGCTACTTCGTTGCTGTTTCTGTGCGTGAAAGAGAAAAACGTGAGGGTTTTTTGCATCGGTTGATCACGGGTGACGAAATATGGGTCACATACGTGATTATTATGCGACAAAGAGCATGGACCAAGCGGTGACAACCCTTATAGAAGGTCGTTAAACCACCACTTCATTAACGAAAGGTGATGTTGAGTTGCTTGTGGAATTGTCGTGGTGTAATTCACAATGAACTTTTAGCGCGGAACAGTACCATCACAGAGGATGCTTACATCCAACAGTTGAACCGTCTCCATGCTGCACTGCTAGAAAGAAACCCAGCTTTGATTAATCGCCATACAGTTGTTTTTCACCAGGATAACGCTCCTCCACATATCGTTTCATAGACCCAGCAAAAATTACACGAGCTGAAATGGGAAATATTGTGGCACTTCTCTTATTCCCCGGGTTTGCCCGGTCCGACTTTCACCTCTTACGGTCTTTGTCGAATTTTCTCGTTTTGAAAACTTTTACTAATGGCGATGATGTGAAACGTTGCCTGGATGACTTCTTCAACTCTCGCTCGCCAGACTTCTATCGCAATGGGATATTTTAACTTGTAGGTCGGTGGAACAAGGTAATCAGTTGCAATGGGGACTACCTGGACGATTAAGTTAATTGTTTCTTACGATTTTTTGATCTTGAAATTCATGCATCTCTATTTTTAGGACACTTTCTTTACAACCTGTTATATAACATTTCCTGAAGAATTCCCTTTTTCCAAACCCTACAGGCAGAAATTAAATAATCATAATGTTCACTTGTCTCTGCTCAATATTTTAGTGAAAAAAACCGCTCACAAACTGACAAGAGAGAACACATAAAAAAAAAGCTACTTCGCCATACGTTTTTCTGATAAATTAATAATGTGAAATTTTTATCTGCTATAATAATAATAATAGTAATGGTAACAATTAATAATAATAATACGATAATAACAACAATTTTTTGATCAGTATACGTATTTTATAAACATTCTAATGTACTCCCTGACCCCTGAAAAATTCGGAGGGGGCTTAATCCTTGAAGTGTAAGGTTCATTGGCTTGTACCACCCTAAATCTAAAGTGTTCTTACGCCACTGGATATGGAGCATTAAAATCTGTGTACCTTCCACAAAAACTATTTAATGAGAAGCTTCTAAGTACTACAGGGCATAAACACTAGGAGGAACCCCATTCAATCTCCTCTCCACCCCGTTCCCTCATTGTTTCTTTATCTTTCTTTCCAAGAGTTGGAGGTGTTTAGCTACGGAAACGTCACGTTTCTTACAAAGCGAACCTTCCTTAAAATAAGTTAAGTGCATCCTTCCCAACCGCCAGGTAATAATGAACAGACTATACTATATATTTGTTATGCTTGATAAGTATTTTTGCTTTAAGAAGTCAAACGATCCTCAAGGAGTTTTACATATAAATCATGAGCTTCTGTATTTCCCAAAATGATGTTAGGATATCACGTAAAATTAGAAATATTTCATCCTAATTTTTCCAAGTACAACAGCAGAAAATGCGCGCTACTATCATTATACAGTACAACTGAATTATTACACCAAGTATATAAGAATGAAGTGGTAATCCGTTTAATTGGCGTAGGAAACGAAATACAATTTGCCGAGCTTTCGCACATCTACACACTACGCGGTATATGCACTAATTCAACGACTCCACTGCAGTACTTGGAATCAATACCATATATTCCTGGCTTGTCTTACGTCCTGAAAAAGGACCTAAGTAAAATGGCACTTGGTGTAGGCATAAGGACCCTAAAGTTCTTGTACAAGATCCTTTCAAAGTTCTCTGACAGACTCATGATCAACAATGAAGCTGACGTTTATTCCATACCCTTATCGTATCCTGACGGTACACATAGGCATTACATCGGAATGACAAATCGCTCATTTGAAACCCGAATCAGAGAACACAAAAGGGATGCAACAGAAGGAAGATATTCTATGGCTCTATCCCGAGAAGTGTGCTCCAGGTCCGCGGTACCTATGTGGAAAGTTATTAAAAATTAGCCCCATACATTAACACGGAAGCAACGGTATTCAGAGAGTCTCTAAAGATTATAACCAGCCATGGGGCCTGCAACGAAAGTGCCTCCCTTCAGAGAGTCTCTGAAGATTATAACCAGCCATGTGTCCTGCAACGAGAGAGCCTCCCTTCAGAGGGTCTCTGAAGATTATAACCAGCCAAGGGGCCTGCAACGAGAGCGCCTCCCTTCAGAGGGTCTCTGAAGATTATAACCAGCCATGGGGCCTGCAACGTGAGCGCCTCCCTTCAGAGAGTCTCTGAATATTATAACCAGCCATGGGGCCTGCAACGAGAGCGCCTCCCTTCAGAGAGTCTCTGAAGATTATAACCAGCCATGGGGCCTGCAACGAGAGCGCCTCCCTTCAGAGAGTCTCTGAAGATTATAACCAGCCATGTGTCCTGCAACGAGAGAGCCTCCCTTCAGAGAGTCTCTCAAGATTATAACCAGCCATGGGGCCTGCAACGTGAGCGCCTCCCTTCAGAGAGTCTCTGAATATTATAGCCAGCCATGGGGCCTGCAACGAGAGCGCCTCCCTTCAGAGAGTCTCTGAAGGTTATAACCAGCCATGGGGCCTGCAACGAGAGCGCCTCCCTTCAGAGAGTCTCTGAAGGTTATAACCAGCCATGTGTCCTGCAACGAGAGAGCCTCCCTTCAGAGAGTCTCTGAAGATTATAACCAGCCAAGGGGCCTGCAACGAGAGCGCCTCCCTTCAGAGAGTCTCTCAAGATTATAACCAGCCAAGGGGCCTGCAACGTGAGCGCCTCCCTTCAGAGAGTCTCTCAATATTATAACCAGCCATGGGGCCTGCAACGTGAGCGCCTCCCTTCAGAGAGTCTCTGAAGATTATAACCAGCCATGGGGCCTGCAACGAGAGCGCCTCCCTTCAGAGAGTCTCTCAAGATTATAACCAGCCAAGGGGCCTGCAACGAGAGCGCCTCCCTTCAGAGAGTCTCTCAAGATTATAACCAGCCAAGGGGCCTGCAACGAGAGCGCCTCCCTTCAGAGAGTCTCTGAAGATTATAACCAGCCATGGGGCCTGCAACGAGAGCGCCTCCCTTCAGAGAGTCTCTGAAGATTATAACCAGCCATGGGGCCTGCAACGAGAGCGCCTTCCTGGAGTTACGAAAAATCTGGAATCAATGCTTGAATGATTTCTCCCCTGAAAGCCGCCATATTCCAAACTAACACATCTCGTGACTTTACATTCAGAACACGATGCGCCGCCACGTATTTAATCATTCTTATCTCTTGTGCAACCATTCTCATGTTGAAATTGTAATCGTTCTCATTTTTAGTTTGTTTACACGTTTAGCCTTGACAAAGCCATCCGTCGATGTGCGAAAGATCGGGAAATTGTATTTTGTTTCTTACGCCAATTAAACGGATTACCATTTTAATCTTACTTTCATTATTTCTAAATAAATAGCCTGCGTACTCGGAGAAAACAAATTACAAAGGAAAAATTATTTTATTTTTAGAAAAGCACTTCTTGCAAACTGTGAAGTTAATCTTAACCGTTTTCACAGCTCACACATGTTTTTTCATGTCCAAAACGGACACTGAAGCTTCGTTATGATTAAGAAATGTTTAAGAAAACAGCCATGAAGAAGAGAAGGTATCCTGAAAGAGCTGGAAAGAAAATATATCTCCAACCTATTGGCTGAGAGTGTTGAAAATAAATCAGCAGTAAAAATAGCACTCGGACCAAACTTGCACCATATGTTTTGATTTTAGTTTAAGGGCGAAATCAAATATTCGCCAACGCTTCTGTTAGGAAGAACGTGCACCAGGGGATAAAATAACATTATGGAACTGGAGGCAGCAGAACTGAATGATTTATTAGCAGAACCTGAAGGAAGCCATGTCGCAATCAGGAAAATGTAAAATCGTTTACGGCCAACTTCTGTTCAGCACGCAATATGCAACCATCCTCCAGCGATCTTTCCTTCCGTGACCAATATCACGCTGGTAAAAAACGTGTGACTTTAAATCTCATTTTATTAGATTTCGATTATGCATGCTGAATTTGTTTCACAAATAAGAAGATTTAGGTTAGAGAAGTGTTGAAGTTTAGGTTTTGAATTACCGTAATTCAAAGTAAAATCGTTCATTTTCATTCATTTTCGCCACTCAGACTGAAAACGCAGCGGGTGTAAATAATTTATTTAACACAACTAATAATTTCTTTAGCACAACTATTACACTTCTAGAAGTATTATTACATACACTAAGATCAGCATTGGATTTCATTTGTGTTACTGAAACATAGTTTCCAACTGAAAAATTTATTATTCTATTACAGAATTTCCAGATATTTAACTTCAACAGAGATTATTCTAAGGGAGGGGGTATAGCTATCTATGTTAATAATAAATATCAATTATTTTCTACAATTAAAGACTTCACAATAATTAATAAAAATATAGAAATACTTACCATCCAAAATCAATACTATATAATCTCAGTCTGTTATAGACCACCCGGCTCAGACTATAATGAAATATGTGTAGTGTTAAACCACTATTTAACTTTACTAATTTCTCTAAAAAAAGTGTTCTTGATGGGTGACTTCAATATAGATATATCAATTAATAACTCTATTACACAACATTTCCAACAATTACTTACTGAAATAGGATTTATTAACTTAATTACTTCCCCAACTAGAATTACCCAACATACTAGTACCATAATTGACTTGTGCAAAACTAATGTCCAATCACAGCATACAACTGCAGAAATAATTGAATATGATATAAATTATCACCTGCCCATTTTCATTTTATACAAGACTGGAAGTTTTCTACCTGAGGAACCTAAGACTGTTAAATTCCCTAAAATCAATAAAAACTCTTTAGAACATTTTAAACAACTACTTAACGAAATTTCCTGGGAAGATTTTCAGAGACACAAATCACCCAACTTAGCTTATGACAATTTTTTTAAAACCTTTAAAGCAAAATATGATCAAGCTTTACCCGTCTCCTTACACAATATTAATTCTAAAAAGAAATTCCGCAAACGCTGGATCACCTCAACCCTGTTAAATCGTATTAAAAAGAAAAACAGACTGTTTGCAAATTTTTAAGAACAAGTGATCAAAATGACTTCACCAATTTTAAATTATACAGAAATACACTTAACTATGCTATTAGAAATGCTAAGAGAACCTATTATGCAAATACGTTTGCATTGAATAACCCAAAAGTAACTTGGAAAAACCTTTATTATTTACTAGGGAAACAGACTACGACGGTTATACCAGAACACCTATTGGATTCTAATGGAAAAAGAATTACTGACAAACAGCACATGGCTGCCCGTCTTAATGAATACTTTACTAATATCTCTCGAGATCTTAAACTGAACTTAAAATCATTTAATAACAATTTCCTACAACACTTTTATAATTCTTCTGTTAATAATACTTTATACTTATTACCTATAACTAAAACTGAACTACTACAAGAAATAAACAATATTAAAACTACCTCCGGACCATGAAATGATGTTAATCATCCTACTGTTGTTAAACATATAGCCGAAATAATTATAAACCCACTATTCAATATATTCAACCTAGCTTTCAATACTGGTATCTTTCCACATGCACTGAAAATTACAAAAATTACCCCGAAATATAAGTCTGGCAAGAGTAATGATGCTAACAATTACCGCCATATAGCTAATATGTCAATCTGTGCTAAAATCTTAGAAAAATTAATCTATACGCGATTAATCTCATACTTACAAAAATTTAATATCATTAATAAAAATCAATTCGGCTTTCAACCCAATAAATCAACAGAATCTGCGCTCTTACACCTTCAGGATATAATTCAAAAAATCTTGAATCAAAAAATATTACTCTCGCTGTTTTCCTTGACTTGACTAAAACATTTGATACTCTCAATCATCAATTTCTTTTAACCAAATTATATAATGCGGGTGTGAGGGGTATTGCACATACCTTACTTAGTAATTATTTAACTGATAGATTTCAATATATTATCATTGATCAATCTCAATCATCGCTACTACCAATTACTTCAGGGGTTCCTCAGGGCTCGGTTTTGGGTCCCTTGTTAGTTAACTTATATATAAATGATATTTTGACATAACATCTTACAACCCTATAATTCTATATGCTGATGATACAACAATATTATTCCACGGCAAAAATCTTAACGAAATGGTTGCTCAGGCAAATTACCAATTACAAATTTACTTGTAATGGTTAACATACAATGAACTTATAATTAATGTTAATAAAACAAAATCTCGTATCTTTACTAGACAAAAAATATTACATACGCAGGTTCCATATTTATTTTTAAATAATACACCTATTGATATTGTACAGGACTTTAAGTATCTTGGAATTATTCTAACTTCCGACCTGAGATGGAACAACCATATAGACTCAATTGTAAATTGAATCTCCAAAAATAATGAGATTGTAAGTAAAAATATTTCATGTTTAACTACTAAAACACTTAAACGTTTGTACGATACACTTTTCCAATCACACATTAATTACTGCTTTTCCTTATAGGGACAAACTACTGAAACCAACATCAATAAACTACAAAAATTACAGAATAAATACATTAGGCTATTAGACTTCTCATATCAACTTCCAGCTTTACACTTTACACCATACCCATATCAACCTCAACCATTATGGAATGTTATCCATTAAACAATTATTTGATTTCAAAATAGGTATACTAATGTCTCAAAAAGTTAAACTGAACCTACACACAGATATCATTGAATTGAATTTACATACCTATCACTACAAAGCGAGACACAGATCATTACTAAGATCCATACATCCAAAAACCCTCATGATGAAGAAGAGCTTAAATTATATTGTTCCTGAATATTGGAATACACTGCCAGCTGAGTTAAGCACAATAAATAACCTAAATTTCTTCAAATTCAAACTTAAAAAATATTTGCCAAGATAATTAAAAAATAATAATAACTTAAAACAAAAATTGTTTACAATATAACTCATATTTAGCATTACTGCTGTGTTTTATTGAACCTGAGTTTGCTTGCCTATTTTCTTGGGAAATCAGGGCTTGTCAGGACTTTCTACTGAGGCCTTTTCCCGATTTTCCCTGCTGTTCTTATGAAATAAAAGTTATTTGTGTATATTCACAAAGCCTACAATGAAACAGCAAAATAAAAAATTAGTATTTTTATTATTCAAAAATAAGCAGCCAATCAGCCCCTGATTATCGCAAGGGCATGCGGAACACATGCCCAGGACCCCTTTTTGAAGGGGGCCCCAAATTTTCAATATTTATAATAATGTTATATTATAAATTTCTTTAAGTTGAAAGTTCCCTTTTGATTCGACAAACTATCAAGAGGACTAATAAAATTTCTGAGGCACCGATTTTAACTAACTCAGTAAGTAATTTTAAACATTTCAGATTGTGAGCTTCGCTTTCTAAGTATTGCTACCACGTCCACTATCGCAAAACGCGATACGTTCATTGGCGCAGTATCCTAAAGTCCGTGGAAGACGTTTTCAGTCTACAGCCGCACAGATGGAAATATTTGTCTACGAAAATGGTAAAACATTTTTAAAGCAAACACTTATTTATAGAATAGGGTCGACCATGAAGCTTTTCGACTAGGTTGTATCGAAGCTCTCAATTTTACGTTTTTGTTAGTGCTAGCATGTGGTAATAGTTTGAAGTGAGATAAGAATTTTCTAAATTTTGTGGTCTTTATTAGAATTTTAACTGATATCGTATTTGTTTAAAGTGTAATACTGTATTTTTTAAGTGATGTCTCAACGAACGTATCTGTCCGGTTCTGTTAAAAGGAAATTAAAGACGGAAAAAGAAGAACCTACCAAAAAACTTGGAGGATAGCTGTTAAAGTATACTGTTACAGTCAGTCAGAAACCGGATATTTCTGAGAATAAAATGATTGTTTCTTGTGCACCAAGTAATAAACATTATAAAGATTTCGATGCACCAGCGAAGGAATCTGAAAACTGTGATCCATTTTTGAACGAATGTAGTGATGAGGATCGAAATGGCGTGAGTAAAAAATACTCTTCCCAATATTATTGGAACTGATCCAGCACTGTGGACAGTAATTATCAATCGTATGATAGATTACTTTACTATCCTCCATCTCAAAATATGAATATGTTACCAGAAACAGAAAGTATACGCGGTGGTGTAAAGAGGAGCCTCACAAAAGGAAACCTTTACCATGCACAAAAAATAGAGAGAATGTCCTTAGAAAATGGCTCATTTTATCAGCATCTACAAAAGAATTATTTTGCTGGGTGAGTAAAATTTTTAGGGCAGTTATTTCATCCAAAAATAAATTAGTAACATAATTTAATTATTAGAAGCATGTTGCTGTAAGACTGTGTGAACATGAGAATTCTCCATTACACAGACAGGCAGTGATTAAAATGTCACAATCAATGGATACATCACAGAGAATCGATTCATCTCTAATTATGCAGTATGAAGAGGAAACAAATTATTGAATAGCTGTTCTTGAAAGAATTGTTGCTGTTGTAAAATGTTTATCATTGCGTGGCTTATCATTTTTTGGTGATGATGAAACTGTTGGTTCTAGACATAATGGTAATTTCTTGGGATGTTTAGAAATTATAGCTCAGTTTGATCCAATTTCAGCTGATCATTTAGAGAAGTATAGAAATACTGGTAAGGGGAATGTAAGCAACTTATCATCAACTTGTTTGGACCAGTTCATTGATGTGATGGATAAGAAAGGTTTAAAGTAGACAACTGATGATGTATTGTCTGCGATATATTTTTCACTTATTATAGATTCGACACCAGACCTTGCACACATTGATCAGTAGTGTTTTGTTATATCGATATGTAACTGAAGCTCAACCAGTTGAAAGTTGTTGTTTTTTAATTTATCGCCATTTATAGTCACAAATCCGAAAACTTGGCAGAAGTACACTCATCATCAAAAAAATAATTGCACCCAGAAGAAATCAACCGACAAGAATGAAATTTGGTGGGTAGGTTTGACATCGTAAGACATGCAAATTATTCAAGTATCACGCTCGGCCGCGCATGTGACGCAAGCAAGGAGGGGCCGTAGCGCTGTGCGTGACCGGCTAGATAAGGTAGTCCCGTTACGCGTGCTTGACATTCTGACTGGTGCTCTTGTGTTGGTTGCATCCTTTGCAAGTGAAGTATGCCTCGGAGAAAAATTCGGGAGCAATTCGAGCAGTTGGAGTTCGAGAGGGACCGCATCGTCGGGCTCCGGGAAGCGGGATGGTCTTATTGCTGTATTGGGCACCATACCGATCGTGCGGATTTGGCCGCAGTGGATAGAACAAGGCACGCAGCAGCGACAGGAATTGTCTCAGCGACCTAGACAAACCACGGAGAGAGGACCGACGGATTGTCCGACTTTCGCGTAGTGACTCAACAGCCACGATTGCGGATATTCAGCGAGCAGTGGTGCATCCACGCATTTTCCGATTAGTGCCAGCGCTATTGGCAGACGGCTGCACGACGTAGGACTGACTACAAGCACGCAGACCGTTACGACGACTGCCCTTAACAACATCGCATCGTCGCCAAAGGCTGCAATGGTTTTTTGCCAGACTGTCATGGAGCCACGCAGAATAGCAGCGGGTGTTATTCAGTGACGAGTCCCGCTTTTGTCTTCAAAGAGACGACCACCAAACCTGTGTGTGGAGTCACCTTGGTCAGCGCCAAGATGAACGGTTTGTTGTCGAGCGTCACACGTCCAGAAGTCCTGGTGTCATGGTGTGGGGTGCACTTGCCTACGATGCCAAATCACTTTTGGTGTCCATTACAGGTACTTTGACAGCCCACTATTACGTTAATGAGGTCCTGCAACCAGTGGCCATACCTTTTCTGAACGCTCACTCCGGTGCTATTTTTCAACAGGACAATGCTCGTCCGCATACTGCTGCTGTCTTGAGAGCTTGCCTTCAAGGCACTGACATTCTGCCATGACCAGCCGTATCGCCAGACCTATCGCTGATTGAAAATGTGTGGGATGCTATTGGACGCGCTATCCACACTCCCTCCCTACCCTACAACCGGCAGGAACTGCGTGAGCAGATTCAAGCAGCACTATAGGAACCTGTACAACTCCATGCCGAGACGTCTGGCATGCTGTGTGAGTAATCATGGATGCGCGACGCTATACTGAGAGACAATACTTATTGGCGTGTAGCTCAATAAATTTTGCCCATATCAGTTTTATTGTTTAATCCCTTATTGTTCCTGGTAACCTTTACCTTCCGCCGAATAGCATTGCATTCCGACACGTTCTTCTACATCAGCTGGGCTCCACAAATCATACTGTATGGCGTACTACAGAACTGAAGCAGGTGTCGAGACGACAAATCTCCAGCGATACATTCCGTCGGTGTAGTTTAGTCTGTTAGGACAACTGACTCTGGAGCGAGGATTCGATTTTCGTCACCGACAAATTTGGTTTGTCACAACTATCTCAATTATTTTCGTCACTCATTTATTACCCTACGAAGTTAATCACGACGTAAACAAAACAACTTTGTGAAATAATATGTAAATCTTACACGAGCCATCCCTCCCCCAGCACCAGTTTTATCTGTCTGTTTATAGCTATATCTATCATCTATAGCAAAAAATTAAACACTAACAATAATATAAAATCAGGACTGTTTTCTCTGGAAACATTATAGCAACTATTATTATTTACTTTGTTCATAGCTCAATATATTTTGTTGGATATTCGCCCAGGTAGCTTTACTGTTTTTCGTAGATTTTTTTCGTTTGTTTTTCATATTCGTATTTTGTTTTCTCTGTGTTCTAGTGAGTTACTATAACTGAAACCTTTTTTAATGTACATTATTTGTAGCAATCAGATTGCAGTACTTTTGATCACTGAACTCCATGTAGCATCTTAGAGCAGACGAAAACTGAATTGCCCTGCACTGGAAATTGGATCCACATCTCTTCATTTCCGTACAACTTAGAAATTGGAAAGAATTTCCAATTTGTGCTAATCGAACCGATCTCTGCTTTTTAGCGTGTCTTTTAAGTAAACAAATTGCGTGCTTATGTTACCATTTTGTTCATCCGTTCGTCTCTGTTACATTGTCCGATTTGAAAAATTATTTTTGCATTCGGTAGCTTGAACTGTGAAAACCATTATTTTTGCTTTTCAGTTGTCCTCCTCCCAAGCTTGTAGCGGGCGTAAATGCAGATGCTATGAATAATGCATTCAAAATGCACTTTATATCATATCATTGCTTCAAAATATCCAATTGAAAAATTATTTCTTTCCTTTGATACCATTCATAATGAAGACTTTTTGGGTACAGTTTCTTTTCGAACTAATGAATAATTTTTCTGCCAGCGGGTGTAAAGTTAAATTGCGATTTTCCCTATATCTCTGTTCCTAAAAGTTCGATTTGAAAGTATTTTTGCATCGGATAGAGCTCTCGGTGGAAAATGCTCCTTACAAAATTTCTAATATTTGGTATAGAGCTGTTTTGTCCCTAGGGGTGTAAGTGATATTTCTATTTCTCATAAAATATCTCAGTAGAACCACAAAGGTTTTGTTTCGGGTCCGCGTTGATAACTCACACAGAAAGTTCATAAGTTCATAGTAACAATTATATATCCACTAATAGATTAAATACTATTACGTACCTCTAATCTTTAGTTTTTATGATTCACATTGTTGGTGTGTCATTTTTCTTTGTTTGTGGATTCATTGACGATTCTCAACACATGTCGCGATATTCCAATGATAATTCCTTGGGAGATGAAACTATTTGGTTTTAATCTTTTCTTTTATGTACACTATTGCTCACACATCATTGCACTCTTGCACCACCAGTTAAATTCGAAGTTTAAAATATTTTACTATTAAAATTCAATATGAAGTTTAAAATCACGGCATGCTTGAGATCACCAACAAGTACAGATGGTGCAAAAAGTGCAGTGAACATCGATGGAATGTGATTTTTTAATGATGCATTTTTAAACTTCAAATTAAACTACTCGTGCAATAAGTACAGTGAACATCGATAGAATGGAATGTTTTATCAACATGTATATAGTGATTTTAACATTAAAAGATCTGGAACCAGAGTGCAATGATGTGTGAACAATAGTGTACATAAAAGAAAAGATGAACACCAAAAAGTTTCATCTCCCAAGGAATTATCATTGGAATATCACGACATGTGTTGAGAATCGTCAATGAATCCACAAATAAAGAAAAATGACACACCAACAATGTGAATAATAAAAACTAAGCTTTAGAGGTGCGTAATAGTATCTAATCTATTAGTGGATATATAATTGTTTCTATTTCTGATGGTTTGCGCTTCTGAAAACTCGATTGAAAAAATTATTTTGCGATTAGATACCACTCACAACAGAAAACCTCTTGAAAATACCTTCTGCTTAAAATAGTTCATAGTTTTTCCGCCACGGTGCGTGCATATATATATCGTGTTTTACTCGATATTTCTACTTCTAATAGTCCGATTTGAAAATATTCTTGGTGCAAACCGTATCTTGTATGAAGTGATTCGCATACGATTTCAAATTTTCCTTATCGCGCAGGTTTTGACACCAAGTGGGATAAGTTCACGTTTTCGTTTTGCACAGCAAAGTACCTCACTTAAATAATCCTTTTTGTGTCATTACGATTAATTGCAAAAACATTTTGTGGCCATTATTCGGGCAGCAAATGTCTAGGAGCAAAAACTTTTAATTTGTTTTTCTCGATATATCTGCGTCTAAATGTCAGATTTAAAAAGTTCTTTTAGTACCTGGTATCATTGACCACGTGGAACACTTTGCACGTAGTCGTAGGTTGTTTATAGTTCACATATCTGGCGATAGGTGGTGGTGGTGTGCATTTCTGTTTGCAACACCATCTTCGAATTGAAAAATTCTGTTGAAAAATGTCTTTTTGTACTGTATGTCATTTGCTACAGTAAAGGAAAAAGCATTATCCTCTTTAAATAATGCACAGTTTTTCTGCTAAAGATGTAAATGTACTAGCATTTTTCTTGTTATGTCTGCTTTAAGGAGACATATTCGATAAATTCTTTTTCCATAGAAATGCTTTTGCTATAAAGAATACTTTTAGTATATTTTCGACTTTTACATTATTAAAAATTCCTCCGCCATGGTCCTTCAGCGTGTATTTCTATTTGAAGGAGTAAATTCGATTCTAAAAATCCGTTAGAAAAAGAATTTTCTGATGGTAAGATACTCTTCATTATGAATAGTTTGAACTCATTTTCTGCTCTAAGTAAGCCAAAGCTTTTGCGCCAGGGTGTGTAAAGTTATATCGTGTATTTTTTATATCTCTTCTTCTACGAGTTTGATTTGAAAAATTCTCTGTGCCCAATTTTTTTTTACTATGAGGAATTTCTTGTACACAATCTGTTAATTTTTCGTAGCATACTTTTAGCAGCTAATGTGTATAATAAGCACCTATTTCTGGATGTTTTATCGATTGTAGAAATACATTTTGTTTTTTCTAACCGATTCCATTGACTAGAATAACCTTGCTCACATTGCGCATTTGGAATCATTTATGCGCATTTTTTCCCTAGTTAGTTAATATGCACTGACGGAAAAAATCCCAACACCACGAAACAAAAGTTGTAGAGGAATAAAATGGCGGCAATACATTTGTATAGGTAACATATTTAATCGATAAAGGTTTCAAGATTACAGCTTATTGTAAGCGCGAGAAGAGCCATTTTAAATGTGAAATGCTGGTACATTAATGACCGGTGTAACCGCCAGAATGTTGAATGCAAGCACGCAAACGTTCATGCATTGTGTCGTACAGGTGCTGGATGTCAGTTTGTGGGATGGAGTTCCATGCCTGTTGCACTTGATCGGTCAATACAGGGACGGTTAATGCTGGTTGGGGGTGACGCTGGAGTTGTCGTCCAATGATGTCCCATACGTGCTTGATTGGTGAAAGATCTGGTGATCTAGCAGGCCACGGCAACATGTCGACACTCTGTAGAGCATGTTGGGTTACAACAGCGGTATGCGGGCGAGCGTTATCCTGTTGGAAAACACCCCCTGGAATGCTGTTCATGAATTGCAGCACAACAGGTTGAATCACCAGACCGACGTACAACTGTGCCGTCAGGGTGCGTGGGATAACCATGAGAGTGCTCCTGCTGTCATAGGAAATTGCTCCCCAGACCATAACTCCAGGTGTAGGTCCAGTGTGTCTCGGCCGCAGACAGGTTGGTTGCAGGCGCTTGCATGGCCTCCTTCTAACCAACACACGGCCATCACTAACACCCGGGCAGAACCGGCTTTCATCAGAAAACACAACAGATCTCCACTCCGTCCTCCAATGAGCTCTACATTGACACCACTGACGTCGCAAACGGCAGTGGTTTGGAGTAAGTGGAATGCACGCTACAGGGCGTCTGGCTCGGAGCTGTCCTTCAACTACTCGATTTCTAACAGTTCGTTGTGTCACTGTGGTGGCAACTGCAGCTCAAATTGCTGCCGCAGACGCGGTACAAAGCGCCACGGCCATATGCCGTACACGGCGGTCTTCCCTCTCAGTAGTGCCACGTGGCCTGCCGGAACCCGGTCTTCTTGAGGCAGTACCTCCCCTTGACCACCGCTGCCAACAATCATGCACAGTGGTTACATTCCTGCCAAGTCGTTCTGCAATATTGCGGAAAGAAGATCCACTTTCTCGTAGCCCTATTACACGACCTCGTTCAAACTCCGTGAGCTGTTGATAATGGCTTCTTCGTCTTCTTAAAGGCATTCTTGACTAATATCAACACACTACGTCGAATCTCAACGATAACTAACGCTCACGAACGTTACAGCGCGTATTTACAGCAAACCTGCTTTGCATGTTCCGAGGGGAGCTACCAGCGCCACACGTATGCGCCGAGCGCGAAATGTGCATAGACGTCATCTTACAGATGTACTCTCACCGCCTACCAACTGTCGTTTATCTAACACAAACCCTTCTTGGTGTTGGGATTTTTTCCGTCAGTGTACGTGTATTTTCTTTGTTGCTGAGTTTTTAGGTTTTCTAAAAATCTTCTTCGAATTATATTTTTCGTGACGGAAACGATCTTTTTTTGAGAGTACTAGTTCTGAAAGACAAGCACAGCATCCATGCCTCACCGGGATTCGAACCCGGGCCCATCTCGGAAGAATGATCAAAAGCCAATGCTTAGACTACTGCGCTACTGGAATGGCGGCGGAAAAGGTTAAAACGACGTGATTGTTACAAACGAAAATTCCGTTCATCTTTCTTGTTTGTGTCCAGGGAGGTAGAGTGTTAAACAATCACGATGAGCAACACCATGGTCTGAAAGTCTTTGCCCTCCGTAATATGAAGCCACCCTATGTTTCACCTGAGTTCGAATCCGGCCCGTCTCGGACCCATGCTTTCAAGCTTATGCCTCTGGCTACTTGGCCTCCAGGGTGACCAAGCAATCAATGCTTCATCATAGCGTCGACGACTATTTCAAATCCACGAAGAAATATATACTGAAGTAGAAAATTATTAGAAACATCTACCTAACAACGTGTTGGGCTTCCCTTGGCCTTACAAATAGCCTCGATTCGATGTTGCATGGATTCAACTAGGGCTGGCATCGTTTCACAGGCATGTTCAGTCAAGCGGACGTGATGGCAACCGTCTATTGCCAGATGTTCGCTAGATGAGCATTGGTGTCACGAATGCTCCTCTCAATCTCATCCCACAGGTGTTTAATTGGTTTAAGATCTGAGGAATGTGGGGCCATTTTAGCAGCAGAAAAGTAATTTTTCTGCTGCTGAAGCCTCTGGGTGACGATTCGAACCTTGTGCCACGGCGCATTATCTTTCCAGAAGCAGCGGTCTCCATCAGGAAATATCATTCACATGTATGACGTATACTCTAATTTAACTTTCATTTTTAGTTTCCTTCTCTTTATAAATTTTTAGTTTATTCTTTTTAGGCGCTTCAACCTTAAGTTATATTTTTCTCGCTCACGCAATGTTATGTTGGCAGCAGTCTTGAGGTCAGGTTGCGTGGCGTGTCTTCGTGGATTGATAAAAACGATAGATATCATGTGGGAGCGAGCAGCGAAAAGAGTGGAGATGTGGTATGTTGTGGTGCCATTGATAAAGTATTGTAGCAAGTAGTTGTAATTGGTAGATCAGATGTGACTAAGTTGATAGAGGTTTAGTAGCCTGTAATGTGCTGATGACGTCGTTTTTGTTGAAGCTGCGTTCCGGAAGTGTTGTGAAATTACTACAACAAAGACTGTTTTTCCTTGTAAGTTGTTTTCAAAACAATTTTTCTGGCAGTTAGATCGCCTAATTTAGCTCAGTGTGTCATTACGATATGTGTATGTAGTAGCATACCGAGGATTGACAGTGAGCTGTCCCAGAGATACAAAAGACGTTTCGAAGGTGATGTTTAAGAAGTGGCATTTTAAACTAAAGACATTAGACATGTACGGGTGTATCTGGTCCGCAATGATGTTAAGACATCTCGTGGCATCCAAATGCTGTTTCAGAGATATTAAGAAACCCAGTGCTCTATGTAAGAACAGACCGCAGATCATTACACCAGCTTGTACAGTTAACGCTTGGCAGCTGTGATCTATTGATCCGTGCTGTTGATGCCACATTCTGGGTCATCCATTGGCGTGTGTTAACTGAAAACGTCGGAACAGGCAACCTGCTTCCTGTGCTAAAAGGTCCAGGTTTAGTCCACCGGTGCCCACTGTAGGCAAATTTGTCGGTTTTTAGCAGAGACAAGTGGTACACCGAAGGGGAGACCTGCTGTTACATCCCATTGGCGTCTCTGTGCGAAGAACTGTGTATGCCAAAATTCTCCTCTCGACGCCACTATTGTACAGCGTAGTTGCTTGAAGCAACAGAGCTCCAGCTGCTGTTTCTCTCGAACATCGGCCAGTCACCTTCACCATACAGAAAGACCACTGACTACTTAATTTGTCGTTTGTGTACCAATCATTTTTCACCATTGATAACGTTATATTTTCACGGCCGAGAAGATGTGGCACTTCTGATATGTTTGCACCTGTCTTCCTGGCGCCCACCATCATACCTCTTATAAAGTCTCTTAAATCACGAGCCTTTCATTTTAAGATTCACTGATTCTTTATTGAGCAAAGCGAGGTCGAAGGCCGAGCGGAGCTTTCTTTACGAGACTCGAGACAATTAGTTGTTCGGGCATAGATACGGGATGACGCATCCGATCACCGTGAGTTTTTGCATGCGATTGGTCATCGTCCATGGTCAGGTCTTGACGCCTTCTGATTCCCAAAATTCCGTGTCATTGAGAAATAATCGTCCAAAATCTTGCATATTTATGGCGTTTTCTGGGTTTTGAGAAGGGGTCGTTTGTTACCTATCTTCTCCTCGCGGTGACACTTGCCACAGAGAAAGGGAAATACATGGTAATTGGCATGGGGTTGGTGCCACTGTAATTGTTCGTGTCGTATAAAAAGAATGCTAATTAAAAAACTGACCAATTTCAATAATAATTGAAAAAATCCGCTCTCTATACGATACTCGGGACAATTAGTTGTTCCCTACTTTAACGGCTGTTAAGTCAGTCATCGACTTTGAAATTCCTACTAAAGTTTTGAATCTGAGATGAACTGACATCCGGACGACTGGTATGGTGTCGTTTTCTTATAACTACGCAAATAATGCCAAATAAGAATGCTATGTACACACTGATAAACTGCTCTTGTGTATTGTCAGGGTATACCAACACTACGATCTAGAACTTAGCACACCGTGTAGAAACGTAATACACTTTATTCACCAAGCTTTCAGCACCAAAGGATACTATTTCCCCTCAAGGCATAAGATTAAGACAGTAATAGAATAAATGCAAAAGGGAAAAAAACTGCTACAGTTTTAGTCTTACGAATCGGAAAAGTCAAGCGTTGGTGCTGAAAGCTTGGTGAATAAAGAGTTTAAGCCGTTTTAGCACTGTGTACAGAGTTCTAGATAATTATTCTATAGAGCGCTTCACGTGTGTGTGTGTGTGTGTGTGTGTTACATTGCACCAGTAGTCAGGCCTGTATTTAACCTTGACTCCCCGTCAAGCTTGCTCCCGTTGTATTGTGGCGCCATCTGTCAGTGAGGAGCTTTCCTCTCTTTTCATTTGTTCTTCATTTCTGCTTCTATCTATTACACTGGGGAACAAAAAAAATTTTTTTCGTGATTCCTGGAACTTTCGATCTGATTCTGGGTAGCCTGGAAGTTTTGACCTGATTCTTTTTTGGGAACACAACTTTTGGTGCCTAAGATGTTATACCCTTTTTGAGGTATTTTTGGTTCAGATTCCGAAAATGGCATTATGTTTTGTTCACCAAATCTCCTTCTCGCGATATGCAATATGCAGAGAAATTCCAAGAAGCCTCGAACACGAACAACAACACAGAAGTTTCGTCATTGAGACATGCTGCTGAACCCGCGTTTCTGTGATTTCCTGCGATGCGATATTGCTGGACATTCGCTGTGGATGCTCCAACAATAGTCCGCCATTATATGCGTATCCCATTATCCACGGTACCGTTCTTCCAGGGTCCTTAGTTCCTGGTAAAATCGCTCCCTTGTTCATCGCTGATATTACCAAGACAATATGGAAATCGGTCCAAATGACTGTGGAGGTAATACAATTTGATGCTCATGTTACAACCAAGTATACAAAAGGCAGTGAGCATATTCTCCACGAGTTCATGGTAGTTAGCGACCTTATGTTTCCCAAGAAAATTCTGTACAACCGTACAAAATGACGAGCACGCACATACATCAATATTGTCCATTCCCTCTTGGAAGCCCTGGTCTTTCATGAGTTCCCGGATTTGTGGTTCATGGAATATACCTGCTTTTATTTTCTCCATGCTGAAGGCTGGAAATTTTCTACATATGTAGCTGAAACACATTCCATTTCTCTTAAGTGCATTTACAAATGGTTTCATCAAACCAAGTTTGATGTGCAATGGTGGCAATATGATCTTTTCTCTGTCCACCAAAGGTTCTGTGATGATATTTTTCTCTCCAGCTACCATGTTTTATCTAACACGCTACCTAGTAAGAGAAAACATGACTTCTCACCCAGAGTTCATCTTTAGCTCTACTGTCTCACAGACATACAAAGTACGGATACTTGGTGTACCCGACCTGCTGCCCTAGGAGAAAATTCACCATCTTCAAATCCATACACATGACCGATTTGTGATGGTGGTAAGCTATCTTATCTAGGACTATGGCTATTTTCGGCCGATCTTCCCACATACCTACTGAGTGATCGATTGGGATTGATCTGTATCTGTTCCCGTTATGTAGAAGTACACATTTGAGGCTGCGTTTGGAGCTATCTATTAATAACCGCCATCATTCACTGGGTGTGTATTACTGTACGCTCAATTTCATCAGCAATCCTGGCACATTGCTGCAGAAAACGAATTCGTCTCCTTCTGTGAAGAATGGCAGAAACTCTTCTTCTCTGTTGCGATACACTGTGATTTTTGTTCTCGGTAACAGTACATTTTTTCTGCCAGCCTGGAAGCTAACAATTCAACTGCCTTCTTTGGAAGACTTAGGTTTCTTATAAAGTCGTTCAATTCCGTTTGACTGAAACCTCATGCAGCTGATGAAGGTCTTTGGAAATCGCTATCATGTTGCTCAGCATAGCTTCCTTTCTCACCAGCCGATGTATTCGACTCTTCGGAGAGCTCTGAAAGCCTGCTATATGTTGGGACAGGTATCTTTTCTGAATGTGGAACAGGGCGTCTGGCGGAGGCTAGATCAGATACATCCACTTACTCTGGTTCATCCCATTGATACCCTTTATCTTCACCTGACAAAAGTAACAGTCATCACCGTGGCTGCTCTGTTCGCGCCATACCATTGGTATACCAAATTTCATTCACTTCCTTTTCCCAATCGTCCACTGTCGCAGGTGCTGTGTACACGTTTTATACACGACATGTGGTACCCAATGCTTATTTTGGTCCCCTAATTTTGCTGTGTAGCCAAATAAGCTCTTTTCGCAAAGTCAGTTATAGCTTGTCTCTGTTGAGCGAACGTTTACTCTCCACAAATGTAGCAAAAAACATCCGGATGATTGACACATTTTTTTCGTGATGAATCCATGTCAATGCCTGAAACAGAAATAAAACACGTCTGAACATGTAACGTGCGCACGCAAACACGAACAGCAGAAGAAAATCCAAAGGTATGTATTCAAACAGTCAACAAATGCTGGAGGAAAAATAAAGTAATACTAGGTAATAACGCCAACGATATCTCGAAAACTAGAGCTGCTAGAGCAAAAAAATATACCATTGCGGGAATCAGTGGCACAAAAATACCCAGAAACACGCCCAAAATTCCAGACACGACGAAAAAAATTATGTTTTGGTCCCCAGTGTAATAGATAGAAGCAGAAATGTAGAACAAGTGAAAAGAGAGGAAAGCTCCTCACTGACAGATGGCGCCACAATACAACGGGAGCAAGCTTGACGGGAAGTCAAGGTTAAATACTGGCTTGAGTACTGGTGCAATGTAACATACACACACACACGTGAAGCACTCTATAGAGTAATTATCTAGAACTCTGTACACAGTGCTAAAACGGCTTAAACTCTTTATTCACCAAGCTGTCAGCACCAACGCTTGACTTTTCCGATTCATAAGACTAAGACTGTAGCAGTTTTTTTCCCTTTTGCATTTATTCTATTACTGTCTTAATCTTATGCCTTGAGGGGAAATAGTACCCTTTGGTGCTGAAAGCTTGGTGAATAAAGTGTATTACGTTTCTACACGGTGTGTAAGTTCTAGATCGTAGTGTTGGTATACCCTGACAATACACAAGAGCAGTTTATCAGTGTGTACGTAGCATTCTTATTTGGCATTATTTGCGTAGTCATAAGAAAACGACACCAAAGCAGTTGCCCGCACGTCAGTCCATCTCTGATATAAAACTTTAGTAGGAATTTCAAAGCCGATGACTGACTTAATAGTAGGGTTTACACCCACAGAGAAAGTTTAGACTCGACTAACTATGCCTATCACAGGCTTTTGTGCCGAGTATCAGAAACAAAAAACATTAAGTCGAGCCTAAAGGCTCACGATAGGTAAGTAGGTAAATAGAGAGAATTCAGAATACCTAGCAGCAAGTGTGCGTCGCTGAGGTCACACAGCGCCAAAGTACACACTACTATCGGGGGAAAGAAATGAGGGAAGAAACAGACACCCTTATTTTTAACAAAGGGGGCAGTAGCCTAGGTCCGACAGCTTAACGTGCCCATCCGACTCACGGCTGATATTTTGCGGTTCAATACATGTTACGTACCTGGGATCGATCCTGATACCTTTTCTTTGGCAGGTAGACGTGCTAACAACAAGGCCATCTGTGGCCTTTCTAAACCGATTTTTACTTCAGCATGCCTGGCCTTTTGCAAAGGTCAGAAATACTCACACCATTTTCTACGATTGATGTGAAAACCTTGCCGTTCAAGAAAGGAATGAAAGCCATTCTCTTCCTCAGTTCATGGATTAGTTTTACTCCAAAAACAGAGAGAGTGAGGAAATGCCTAATGCTCTGGGCAAGAAGACATCAGGAGGCCCGTAAGCACAGCCTAGACACAGGTTATCTCGTGACGTTTACATTGGCTAATGGAAGAAATTTTGCCACAACGGGTTAGGGCTGCAAGTTTTGCAGCCCTAGTGTAGTGACATCTTCCTAAGTGTAAAAGAAAATACTGAGCCAACTCATGTGGAAATATAATCGCTTTCGTCTAATTTCTACACGAGTTGGAACTAGTAGAACTAGTGATGCCTAAGCTCCCAGAAACTATTGTTTAAATGAAAGTACTGTTATTTAACTTGGCACTAAGAAAGCGTGTGTTTTTACAGGAAAACCAGAAACTTCCGTACAGAAAACTTGAGAACTACACGAAGAAAACAGGAATAGCTTTAAGTGGGGATTGCGCCTTCACGGCCCGAGCCCGCAGCCACTAATATGTCTTGAATCTGATGTGAGTTAATTCGTTTTTTAGGAGTAATGGGCAGAATTTAATTATAATTCATTCTCATATGCTAAAGTCAGATGAAAATGTTTCATCTAAATTTTGGCATTCCGATGAAAATACAGATTTTCATTTCCTTCTTTGTTCTCTTTTTAATACATCAAGGGCCGGCTACGAATAAATTACAAAGCAAACTAGATAGTACGAAATTCCTAGGTCATCACATATAGCTTAAATTCTTAAACTATCTTGTTGGATTTGCTGATGAATTTCAGAAAAAGGTTGCACATCTTTGAAAACTTATTGAAAACATAATCGTCATATATTTCGCAGTTACAATAAAATTTATGAGTAAAGGAAAGCTCTCGATTTTGCGCAATATTATCAGCTCAGCATCAAATTTGATCTTCATTTTCAAAAGTAATATTTCTAAACTTTGTATTTTTTTTAATACCTGTGACGCGAAATTTTATCTGAGTCATTCGTAATTAGAAATGCATCACTTGGAAATGATTTTCTGTGAAGAATTCAAAAACAACGGTGATCAAGATGGGTAAAATATATGAATGCATACAAATTTTGAAGATGGCAATCCGATTTTTGGCGTAAATGTGACAAGGATGGTAAGTCAGATAATACCCGAAAACGAGAAAATTTTTCATCGTCCTGGAGCGGGACTCGAACCCGCGTCTCCCAGAAAACTCCCGGGTATGCTAACCACTGCCCCACCCAGAACGACCAAGTTTCAAGTTCCCGATCAATTTGAATTTAACCATCACAGGATTCGCTAGTCGAAGCAACCGGCATTCATGTTTAGCGAATCTGGAGGTTAAGAATCTTATCCCGTGTTTGCCCGGAGAAGCAGATAAATCATGAAAGAAATACGGGATTACGCCATATAATACAAGTTTTGAAGATGGCAATCCGATTTTTGGCGTAAATGTGACAAAGATGGTAAGTCAGATAATACCCGAAAACTAGAAAATTTTTCATCGTCCTGGAGCGGGACTCGAACCCGCGTCTCCCAGAAAACTCCCGGGTATGCTAACCACTACAAAACCCAGAACGACCAAGTTTCAAGTTCCCGATCAATTTGAATTTAACCATCACAGGATTCGCTAGTCGAAGCAACCGGCATTCATGTTTAGCGAATCTGGAGGTTAAGAATCTTATCCCGTGTTTGCTCGGAGAAGCAGATAAATCATGAAAGAAATAGGGGATTACGCCAAAAATCGGATTGCTATCTTCAAAATTTGTATTATATGGCGTAATCCCGTATTTCTTTCATGATATATGAATGCATTTCCGTACTTTGTCTTTACACATTGTTCTTTTCTTTTTTTTTAGTCTTTTATCTATATTTTTAAGTTTGATTAAAATATTGATGCCAGATTTGGGTCCCTGATTAATTAATTAGCTAGGAGGCGGAGGTACAAATAACTCAGTAAATAATTTGAATAAATTATATAAATGATCACGGATAAATAAAAGATTTATTTTGAAATGGGAAGCAATTGAAGGTTAGAGCGAATGGAAGAACAAAAGAAAAAGAAAAGAGTGTTAAGTGTTCTGGGGGAATCAGAAGTCGTCAATTTCATTCCTCGTTTCTGAAGTCCTGTCAAAGATCATACAGAGCTACGTGGGAGAGGAAGCGTGACGTATGAAGAGCAGATTCCAAACATGCCATTGTCCGTTAGCCGCGAAGGAGCTTTTCTCTCGCCCTGTGGTGAACACCCGCATCACATAGCGTCCTCCACGAGAAAAATGTGTAAGGAACGGATCTTTGTGCACCGTGAGTTTGAGTAATGGGGATGAAGAGGTCCCTATCGAAGAGCAATTTTGGCGCAGAAAGGTAGTGACACCCAGTGATCAGTGGCGTAACTACCATCCTCGCAGCCCCCGCAGCTGCGGGGGGCGCAGTTAACGAAGGGACCTACTGCAGCTGCCAGTTATAGTTTTGTGAAAAAATTCGAACACGCACAATAATTAACCCAAAGATTCATATTTTGCTTTAAAATATATTCAACTTTGCCTAAATAAATGTTTAGTTTCACTTTTGATACACTGAATGTCCTACAGATGTAAAGTGTTCGGCTCTCTGACCTTCGGGTTGTAATACGATTGCTCTGCAATGTGTTGTAAATAATACGATCGCTCTCCAATCGCCCTCTCTCTCAGCTGCTGAGGAAAAGCGCGAGGCCACAGTGGGATTCTCCGTGGAAGATGTGGGAAAACAGCCAGTCACACAGGATTACGTGCGCCACAGGCGTCAATATTTATTCACAGCAGCTGCAGATCTGCCATGTGTAAGTGGGTGATTTCTTCAAGTGATTTATTTTAGTTTTGCACAAAGCAATTACAAATATTGTCAAATCTATTACTTAAAAAGTTATAACTACAGGGCTCTACAGTAGTGGCCAAAATTGTGGAAATCTTTTGGAAAGAGTGTATTTTTGAGGTTTGATGGATCATAACATTACTGTTTTTTGGAGTAATAACATAAAATTATATATCAATGGAAAGATAATTTCATCAAAAATGTACTGCAGTAACTTTTATGAAGGATTTTGTATTAGAACCGCAGTTATAAAGAAGAAAAAGTGAAACACATAGAAAAAATGAGATATACAAAAACTCTCACCACGTCAATTAATACTTAATTGGGTAACCTTTAGCGTTTATTACGGACTTACAATACCTTCCCATGAAATGAACCAAGTTTTTTAGTTCTGCAGCTGTAATAATGTGAAACCAAGATTGAATTATTGCTTCGATTAATTGGGTTTTATTGCTGGGTTGCTTCTGACTAACAAGTTTCTTTAGTCGGCTGCACAGATTTTCGATGGGGTTAAGGTCTGGGCTATTCCCAGGTCATTCCAGCAGTGGAATATGATTATCTCGAAACCACTTTTTGCACGCAGAAGCAACATGGCATGGAGCTGAATCCTGTTGAAATATAAATGCTTCATTATCTTGGAAAAGATCACATGCGGAAGGCTTCAGTTTGGGTTCAACTATTTCATTAATGCATTTTTGGCCACTTATATTCCCATTAATCACGCAAATTCTGCCCACACCTTTTGATGTCAAACAACCCCAGATCATAACACTAACTGGGTGTAGGATGCAAATCTTCTCCGATTCTTCTCCTTACGAATTTTATGCCATCACTACCAAACAGGGTGATGTTGGTCTCATCTTTCCAAATAACACTGCCCCATTGTTCCTCTGTCCAGTTAACATGGGTTTTAGCCCTGTTTAATCTTTTCAACTTTTTTCTGAGAGATTAAATAGCTTTTAGACCAAATTCCTGGTCTGCTTCGAAAAGTCCTTGCACTCAACTTCACATTGCATTGCGCCACTTCATCTTTTTCATCTTTAATACACCCAGATGGAGTCATTTTGGAGGGGTTTGGCCATAACTCTTTTGATGTCATACAACCCCAGATAATAAGAAAGGTGACATTGAGGATCTCAGGAGCTACAGACCTATCAGCCTCCTATCAGTGGTTTATAAAATATTCACTAAAGTTCTTTCACACTGTTTGAAGGTAACACTGGACATGGCTCAACCGAGAGAACAAGCTGGATTTAGGAGAGGCTACAGCACTATAGATCATATCCACGTACTGAGAGAACTAATTGAAAGAGTTAGGGAATATGAACTTCCATTGTGCATGGCTTTATTCGATTATGAAAAGGCATTTGATTCGGTGAAACCATCAGCAGTTAAAATGGCTTTGAAATCCTGCGGTGTTGAAGATGCATACATTAATATTATTAATAACATCTATGAAAATGGAAGTGCAAAGATTCGGCTGTTTGAGAATAGAGCACACATAAAAATTGGAAAGTGGGTGAGACAAGGTGACACACTTAGTTGGGTAACCTTTAGCGTTAATTACGGACTTACAACACCTTCTCATTGAGTGAACCAAGTTTTTTAGTTCTGCAGCTGTTATAATGTGAAACCAAGATTGAGACAAGGTGACACCATATCTCCGAAGCTCTTTAATGCCACATTGGAAAATGTCTTTCAATAACTGAACTGGGAAAACAAAGGGATAAAGATTAATGGAGATTATCTAACTCACCTTTGTTTTGCTGATGAATTAAATTTTTGCAAATACCCCATCAGAGCTGCAGAGTATGATCCAGGAACTTGCTGACAACAGTAAGGAAGTGGGATTAAAAATGAACTTCAAGAAGACAAAAGTGATGTACAATGCTTTTACAAGAAATGAAGATTTATCGATTGATGGAGAAAAGCTGGAGGTAACAGACACGTACGTTTATCTTGGACAGCAGATATCAAGTGAGGGTCGCATTGATGAAGAAATTAATCGGGGTAAAAAACTTGCCTGGAGAGCTTTTGGAAGAAACAGCATAATTTTCAAGAGCAATATGCCATTATATCTAAAAGAAAAGTTTTTGATCAATGCATCCTTCCAGTGCTTACGTATGGTGCTGAGACGTGGACCTTAGCTAAAAGAGACATACAAAAGCTGCAGACAGCTCAAAGCAGCATGGAGAGATGCATGTTTGGTGTAACCAGGAGAGATAAGAGGAACTCGTGGATCAGAAAAATCAAAAGAGTGGAAGACATCGTGATCAGAGTAGAATCCCTGAAATGGCAATGGGCTGAACATACTGCCAGAAGGACAGACCGTCGATGGACAGTCAAAATTTTAGATTGGATTCCAATTGACAGGAAAAGACCCAGAAGAAGAAAACATGGAAGATGGGTGAATGAAATCCGAAAGTATGCGGAAGTAACATGGAAGAGACAAGCACAAGACAGACCGTTGTGGAAGAGGCTTGGAGAGACCATCGTCCAGCAGTATATTGGTTGATAATGGTGATGATGATGTCACCCAGATGATTTTCTTCTGTCACCTGGGCACAGTCTCTTAATTATTCTATCATCACTTGCTGTTGTGCACCGTTTCCTGCCTTTACAAGTCTGGTTTTGTAGTGACTGAGTCTCCTTATACCTCTTCAAAAATTTAGAAATGCCACCTGTGGTTAAGTTTTCACCAATTTTTCTTCTAATTTCTTCATAACTGAAGCCTTGTTCACTTAATAGTACTATTTTACATCGCTTTCTGCGTGACCAGTCAACTCTTTGCGCCATTTCTTTAATTTTATTACGTTTTACAAGCTCACAAAATGAAGGAACACACACAAAAAAAAAACTTTATAGCAATCACATAGCACACTGACAAATGTCCTCCTCTCAGCTCCAGTACATAACATCAACAGCTGAATTCTACTGTGACCTGATTGGCCCATTGCCAAAACAAGATGACACCTGATTGGCTTTCTAAACACTCATGTTCATTGGCTACATTCAAATGGAGGAAAGCTGCTTTTCATAGAATACAGATAACTAAACTAACTTTATTGCATTACATTCTTGATGAAATTAATATACTAGGGGTGTTCAAATGAAAAGGTACGAAACGTCATAAGAACGTAACCGTTAACATATTTGCCTATGCCGCAATGGGAGAACGTAGCGACACATCTAGGGATGCGATTGGAGTCGCCGGCGTGCATCGGAGCATGCGCGGGCGCCCGCATGCGCAATAGAGAGCAGAGGACGGCGCTCTTGTAAAGAGCGCCGTCCAATTGACGCGGCAGTGCGTGCGAGGACAGGATGGCGTTCACATTGCAAAATTCGACGATTGAGGAGCAGCGAGGCGTTATCCGATTTCTGACAGCGGAAGATGTTAAACCGGCCGCTACTCATCGCGGAGGGTGTGGTTCTGCTCCATGATAACGCGCGTCCACACGTCTCCAGGGTCACACACGCGGAACTGGCCAAGTTCCAGTGGGAGCAGCTTGACCATCCGCCCTACAGCCCGGACATGTCGCCCTGCGATTTCCATGTGTTTGGTCCCCTGAAAAAACATCTGAAAGGGAAGCGTTTCCACTCGGACGACGAACTCAAGGACGCTGTGCAGGACTGGGTCTCGTCACGGCCACAGGAATTCTGGGAACAAGGAATCCTTCGGCTCGTTAATCAATGGGATCGTTGTGCTACGGCCTATGGTGTCTACTTTGAATAATGTCTTAATTTATACCCACAGTTTCGTTTCGTACCTTTTCATTTGAACACTCCTTGTATAATTTTATGGTATTACTCCAAAAACAGTGGTGTTATGAGCCATCAAAGCTCAAAAATACACTTTTGCCAAAAGGTTTCCACAAATTTGGACACTACTCTAGGTACCACCATTACTTTTGCGAACACTCTCCCTGACTTCCTAACCCCCCCTCTCCAACCATTTCATACACACACACACACACACACACACACACCGACAAAAACACATCCTCCCTTGTGTTCGAAATTCTGAGAAAATAACTGTGCTTAGGGGTGCTGAAGTAAATCTTGCGTGGGGGGGACGCACGCTGTGCTGGTAATGGATAAGAATCCATTCAGCGGCTTAACGTAGACCAGGTGAAAAGAAGGCTCTGAGGAAAGTCAACGAAGTCCACACAAAGCAAAAGACAGAAATTGCATTCTAATTTAGGATAGAGAAGTTCCAATTTATAACGGTTAGTCCAAAATTTGCCAAATATTATGGAGTTCTACACCTGTGGCGAAAGGAATACAGTCCTACTGTTGGCAGATGTAAGAACAGGGTGAACGATTTTGAAGGCATTGATTTTCTGGATTAAAAGCCACTCCGCTGAAGTCAAGTCATAGGGTAGAGATAGTCCCGTAGCCCGTGGCTCTCGTATCAGGATGGCTGGAAACGATACATGCAAGAAATAAACTGGGTGTAAATCGATTTTTTTTTTGCAACTAGTAAACAGGGTCCGACTATGGTGTCGTACGTTCTCACCACAGACCGACAAGAATCAGTAACCTCGAGACCTGTAGACTCCCTGAAGAACTGAAGACAATTATAGCGGAAGTTCTTCGCCGCTCTGGCCTGTAGAGCCGAACCTTGTTCCTTCTCTCCTAAATCATCTCAACGCCGGCTAACGTAAATAGGGCCATGAAGAGGGTGAGGACTCTCTCTCTCTCTGATGTGCGAGCCATAAGGAAATAAAGAAGTATAAGTCGAATGAGTATCAGTAAAAGGGTTAGAGTGTCATGAAACCCCTTTTGATACAGGTGGAATACTTAACTGGAAAGTGCTGGGTGGTTATCAACAAAAATATGCATCAGTATTGTGTTTACTTTAAAATGTGCACTCAGGAGACAAATCATTGGATATAGGAGTGATGGGCAGTTACCAGGGCATCCCCAATGCGGAGTGGAACAGACCCAAACTGGCCACAAAGTAAAGTTCTAAGCCATCTCACAATATTTGTGAGCTCATTGCCAATGTTTTTCTGGTTTTTGTGGGAGATGATGAGTATGCGTTGGGCTAGGAAAGTGATAGATGTATACAAACCTTTATGCTTAATTATTTAGTTTCCGCACCTTTGAGGGCGGTTATGTCATTTGGATTTTTTGGGTACTTATACTTGCATCTATGACTTTGCAGAAACCTATTTTCAACTAGGTCTTTGTGGTAGTGAGAAAATGCAGAGTTTTGCTGGTCCTTGATAAGCCACGGCTCGGCATTTTCGACACTTTCTGCATTCAGGTATATATATATATATTCTATTAAGAAGAGACTGAAGCAAAAAAAAATTTTTGACTCATACCAAGTACAACATAGAAAAGGTTATGTATTGACCGGTTTCAGTAAAAAAAGAGAATAAAATAGAACAACAGAATGTAGAAAGTGTCGAGAATACTGAGCCTTGGCTTTGTCAAGGTCCAGCAAAAACTCTGCATTTTCTCACTTCCACAAAGACCTATTTGGAAATGGGTTTCTGCAAAGTCATAGATGCAAGTAATAGGCCCACCAAAAAAAATTTTAAAAATTATATATATGTCATAACCTCCACATTGTATGACCAAGCTTTAGTTAACAATTTAGCTTGCATCCATAACTTTCCTGGCCCGACCCAGGCTCTTCATCTGTTACTAATAAACAGAAAGAAGATGATTATAGAAAACTCAAGTTGTAAGAGTGACATGATGAATCAGAAAAAACGTACAGCAATAACAAATTGCCAAGTTACCTAGTCGCCTGAGAGAGAATTAAACCTGAATAGCAATACTAAAATACTACAAATTCTTAAACATTGCAATAAAAAAGGAAATATTAATTTTTTTTCTAAAGCACAGATTCTTGAAAGAAAACTGGATTATAAAAAACCCCTACTCCACAACTTCTGAAAACACAAAAACGAGAATAAAATAAAGACAATAATAAACTAAAGAAATGCTTTGTGAAGGTTATATGACATAAACAAATAGTTGCAATATGTACAAAGTATTTCAGAAGTGCTTTAAGTGAATAATTAAGTAGTTATTAAGACCTTAACTACATTGAAAACACATCTTGGACTACAAGAACAATGGAACGGCCGGCTGCTTAGCCTTAGTTCCCTAAAAAACGTGCAAAGTTACCAAGAAAGGAAAGAGTTAAAATCCGCAAAAAAGTTAATATCCGCAAAAAAGTGAATAGACTTGCTTAAAGCAAAAAAAGGAAAAAAGTGAATAGACTTGCCTAAATGCTTAAAGCAAAAGAAAAGGAAAAATGTTCAAGAAGTTCAAACATTGAACTTGGAAAACCTAAAACCCAAAGACAATGAAGAGAGCTTACTTATGCAACTTAACTTCTTCCACTCTTGAGGAAACATGGCCGACCTTTTACCCCAAACTTCAAGACACCCCTGCCACTCCCTAGTCGCTAGGGGGCAGTGTGGGTGGGGCTGAAGGCCTCCGCACACTGAAAAAAATCCTACTCGCGGAGAATTTAACTAGAGAAAAATATAATTAAGATTGTGGACCTGTTTGATCAGAAAGAGCAGAATTAACTCTCCAGAATGCATGAGAAATATTATGAAATACACAAGTAGTGTATTTAATAATCTTTGCATGTATTTAATCACCTTTGTGAGCTTCTGTAGACTATTCAGAATCCTATTAAATTTTAATGTTAGTTTTACTATTTTTAGTGCAGCTATTCTAGTGAGTAAATAACCAGTTTTCTTTTATATTTATTTTTATTTTATTTTATAAACAGATTTTTAAGTTTTTTTGTGATTTTGTCTGTATTATTTATTTTTTTATTTTTAATAGGACCTTCTTATCCATGGCACTAAGGTTCCTTTTTGTAGTTAATATGCATCCTCTAGCCAACTTCCAAAAGGCTTTCATTGGTCAGAATCATATTATTAACTGAGTAGAAAATTAAAGCAGATCTGCCAACCTTCCTCTATTACTCAGAATAATTTTTCTTAAAGTTCTTTTGATGAAAGAAGTAGGAATTTTGTTCTCTAGAAAACTGTCTAATAGTATATTAATGTGGTAATTGAAGTCCAAATTGTTGCTGCAAATTCTTGAAATTCTAAGCACCTGAGAAATTAGTACATTCTCAATTACTTTGGTTGATATGTTATTATTCCAGTGTAGATATTTGATTACTTTGAAAGGAAAATTAACTCTTTTATCAAAGAGGCTATAGATGGGTTACCTTTGTTAAGTTTAATGCTTAAGTCTAGGAACTCTAGTTCCTAATTGCTGTGGTTGGTTTTACATAAGTTAAGAGAGCTAGGATAGATATTATCAAAATCACTCTCTATAACTTCTGAATTATTTATACACAGCAGATCGTCAATATATCTAAATGTGTAAAGGTAGTTATCGGAGTAAGTGGAGTGATTTTTAATGAAGTTATATTCTTTAAAGAACAGGAATAGATTTGCAATACTTGTGGATGTTGACGTTCCCATAGGGATACCGTTTACTTGCTTATAGAGAGTATTATTATATAAGATATGGTTATTTTTTATGCAGCAATTGAGGTAAGAGTTCCAGGCTCCTACATTAACAAATTGGTTAAGTTTAAATTCTGCATACAGCTCTTTAAAGGTGGTGATTATATATGATAGAGGCAGATTAATATATAGGTTCTCAAAATCATAACTATTAATATCTAAGGGATTTACTTCGAGTATAGTGGAAATTACTTCTGCATTATTATTAATTATCCAAAAATCTCTGTACTTCAAATTAGTACAGTTACTAATGTGTTTCAAGACCTTCTTCAAGATTTCTTCAAAAGCTAGATCAATTTTCTTTTTATGACGCCTGACTCCACTAGCTATGAATCTGAACTTCACTGGATCCTTATGAAACTTAACAGTTGCAAAAAGAAAGGGAAATTCAGGCTCATATCTTCTCATTTGTGGAATTTTAAGTTTCTTGAAGAATGCCTTAAAACGATTTACTAACTGCTTGGTAGAATAACTTACGGGCTCGTAGGTTACTCTATTATTGAGTTCCATAGTTAACAATTCAAAATAGAATTTCTTTGCAACTTTCGTTTCAAATTCTTAAGTTTTTATTATGTTTTTCGGCTATGCTCTTAAGTATATATATAAAGAGCAGAGACTAAAACAAAAGAAATTACCTAAGAAGTTAAAAAGAAATTTGCATAAAATTTTGCTATATATATATATCATCATCATCATCATCATCATCATCATTGTCAACCATTATCAATCCACTGCTGGACGAAGATCTCCCCAAGTTTCTTCCACAACAGTCTGTCTTGTGCCAGTCTCCTCCATGTCACTCCCGCATACTTTCGAATTTCATCCACCCATCTTCCATGTGGTCTTCTTCTGGGACTTTTCTTGTCCCTTGGAATCCAATCTAAAATTTCGGCTGTTCATCGATGGTCTGTCCTTCTGGCAGTATGTCCAGCCCATTGCCATTTCAGGGATTTAACTCTGATCATGATGTCTTCCACTCTTGTCATTTTTCGGATCCACGAGTTCCTCTTCTTATCTCTCCTGGTTACACCAAGCATGCATCTCTCCCTGCTTTTTTGAGTTGTCTGCAGCCTTTGTATGTCTCTTTTAGTTAAGGTCCACATCTCTGCACCATACGTAAGCACTGGAAGGATGCATTGATCAAACACTTTTCTTTTAAGACATAATGGCATATTGCTCTTGAAAATTATGCTGTTTCTTCCAAAAGCTCTCCAGGCAAGTTTTTTACGCCGATTAATTTCTTCATCAATGTGACCCTCACTTGATATCTGCTGTACAAGATAAACGTACGTGTCTGTTATCTCCAGCTTTTCTCCATCAATCGATAAATCTTCATTTCTTGTAAAAGCATTGAACATCACTTTTGTCTTCTGAAAGTTCATTTTTAATCCCACTTCTTTACTCTTGTCAGCAAGTTCCTGGATCATACTCTGCAGCTCTGATGGGGTAGTTGCAAAAATGACTATGTCATCAGCAAAACGGTGGTATATATATATATACAAAAGCATATCAAGGGATAAACAAAAAACCAAGAAGAAATTTGAAATTCCAAACGGCCAAAGGCTGCATAGAAAAAAGATCAAATAAAATAAAAATTTAAAACACAAATTCAAATTTTGAACGGGGAAAAAACAAAAAACAAAAAGTGGAACGTGAAAAGGAACAACAATCACCACTTTCCAAACACCCGAAACAGGCGAGCTTCAAGCGATGTAAATTTAACGAACAGAAGAATGCAGGGAAGCATATTAACCACTGATTCCTTGTCGGCATCGTCAGGGGCAAGCAAAAAGAAAATCACTCATTAATCTACTGAGACCAAATAATTGTGGGTTTCTGCTATTTTAGTTTGCTATAGGGACTGATTAAATGTAGGGGGAAAATGTAAAAATAAAAGGGATTTCTAATAAAAACCCAAACCCAGCAAACTAAAACACGTTGCCTGACCGCACAGCTGCAAAGATAATCACGCAAAAAATAAAAAGAAAGAGAAAGATAAAAAGAAAGGGAGCCGAGCTCCCGAAAAACACAAATCCCAGTAAGAAAAATCCAACCAATAAAGGGTACTGAAGGGATATCTTTAAACTTGTCACAGAAAAAGTGAAACCTTAATCCTGCCAGCCAAAAAAAAAAAAAAAACATAAACAGGAAACACCAAAAATTTAATAATAAACAAAATAATTAATTAAAACCAGAAAAAGCAACATTACAATATTGAAAAGAAAGCATGCTGCAACAAATTTAGGAAAAAAGAGGCAAGAATTGCCTAAGGAGCAATTACAGTAGCAATTCCCAAGAGTGAATCAAAATAACTAAGTTGCATGTCACAGAATGGCAAGGAAAATGCCCAATACCCTCAGCAAAAAATCTTAAAAAAATTACTTAGCAAAATAAAAATGTAATGCCAAAGGGCAAGAAAGCAAGCACCAATGAAGTAATTTTTAAGCCCAAGACACACAAGAAAACATTAAAATTACGTTTAGTGCAAATTCACTAATTCCTACAAGAAAAATAAAAATAAAAAATGGCTTACATAAGTTAAAAGATGAGATTACATGTGAGGTGTTGCTTTACTGTTACAAGTTCACATATTTACAAAATATTGTACTAAACTTTTGACCCTCAGGAAGGCTCAGAACCACTAAATTGAACTCTTGCAAAACAACAAAGGGACAGGAAATGCTACAAGAAGTTTCGCAGGAAACTTATTGTAGCATTTCGTGTCCCTTTGTTGTTTTGCAAAAGTTCAATTTAGTGGTTATGAGCCTTCCCGTGGGACAAAAGATTAGAACAATATTTTGTAAATATGTGAACTTGTAACAGTAAAGCAACACCTCACATGTAATCTCATCTTTTAATTTATTTTTCTTGTAAGAATTAGTGTATTTGCACTAAACTTAATTTTAATATTTTCTTGCGTGTCTTGGGCTTAAAAATTGCTTCAGAGGTGCTTGCTTACTTGCTCTTTGGTATTAAATTTTTATTTTGCTAAATAATGTATTTTTTAAGATTTTTTGCTGAGGGTATTGGGCATTTTCTTTGCCATTCTGTGACATGCAACTCAGTTATTTTGATTCACTCTTGGGAATTGCAACTGTAAATTGCTCTTTGGTCAATTTTTGCCTCCTTTTTCCTAAATTTGTTGCTTGCTTTCTTTTTCAATATTGTAATGATACTTGTTTTGGTTTTAATTAATTTTTTTGTTTATTATTAAATTTTTGGTGTTTCCTGTTTGTTTTTGTTTTATTTTTTTGGCTGGCAGGATTAAGGTTTCACTTTTTTCTGTGACAAGTTTCAAGATATCCCTTCAGTACCGTTTATTGGTTGGATTTTTCTTACCTAGATTTGTGTTTTTTGGGAGCTCGGCTCCCTTTCTTTTTATCTTTCTTTTTATTTTATTTTTTTTGTGTGATTATCTTTATTATTGTGCGGTCGGGCAACGTGTTTTAGTTTGCTGGGTTTGGGTTTTTATTAGAAATCCCTTTTATTTTGACATTTCCCCCTAAATTTAATCGGTCCCTATAGCAAACTAAAATAGCAGAAACCCACAATTATCTGGTCTCAGTAGATTAATGAGTGATTTTCTTTTAGCTTGACCTTAAAGAAGCCGATAAGGAGTCAGTCATTAATATGCTTCCCTGCATTCTTCTGTTCGTTAAATTTACATCGCTTGATGCTCGCCTGCTTCGGGTGGTTGGAAAGTGGCGATTTTTGTTCCTTTTCTCGTTCCCCTTTTGGTTTTTGGTTTTTTCTCAGTTCAAAATTTGCTTTTATGTTTTAAATTTATATATATATATATATATATTATAGTAGTCTGTGAAGAGAAGTGAGGTACGCAACGCCTGTTTCGCATCTTCGTTTCTTTTTACTAACATCAGCAAACTAAAACACGTTTATTGGTTGGATTTTTCTTACCTAGATTTGTGTTTTTTGGGAGCTCGGCTCCCTTTCTTTTTATCTTTCTTTTTATTTTATTTTTTTTTGTGTGATTATCTTTATTATTGTGCGGTCGGGCAACGTGTTTTAGTTTGCTGGGTTTGGGTTTTTATTAGAAATCCCTTTTATTTTGACATTTCCCCCCTAAATTTAATCGGTCCCTATAGCAAACTAAAATAGCAGAAACCCACAATTATCTGGTCTCAGTAGATTAATGAGTGATTTTCATTTAGCTTGACCTTAAAGAAGCCGATAAGGAGTCAGTCATTAATATGCTTCCCTGCATTCTTCTGTTCGTTAAATTTACATCGCTTGATGCTCGCCTGCTTCGGGTGGTTGGAAAGTGGCGATTTTTGTTCCTTTTCTCGTTCCCCTTTTTGGTTTTTGGTTTTTTCTCAGTTCAAAATTTGCTTTTATGTTTTAAATTTATATATATATATATATATTATAGTAGTCTGTGAAGAGAAGTGAGGTACGCAACGCCTGTTTCGCATCTTCGTTTCTTTTTACTAACATCAGCTAACTCATGAACTCTGAGGAAAAAGTGAATTCGTGAGGGTGAGTAAAGAAGAAGAGGAAATCTAATAATTAAAAACCTTCGCCACCGAACTTTCACGGGTAACCTTTTAATGTTTTTTTAATTAAATACAAACAGATTCAAATTTAGGTTGTTCCGCATCTTGGAATGCATAAACTTTACAGAAAATACTACCGAGTGGATAAAATGCCTCTAAATAGAAATCTAAGTTATGCTTTTCTCTATTTGCATTTTTTGTTCACTCACTGACCAAAACAAATACGAACCTTTATTTAGTATCAACTTCGTCGCGAACTACAAGTATGGGACTTGGCATCGATTCCGAGTGAGATCTTGAGTTCCTTTTGGACAGCCATTACCTCAGCAAAGTATCGCGTAATTTTGGCAGTGCTAACGGAAAAGGACATCGACGTAGAACAGATTTTTTCCAGCATGCCACATACATTTTCAGTAGGAATGAGATCAGGAGACGGTGAAGGTCAGGAAAGGTGATGAAAGTCCTTTTGCTCATCAAACTGTTCTTGCAGAACTCTGGCACGATGTGTTGTGTTGTTATTCATTATATCGCGATCACATGCAGGAAAATAGTAAAACATTTTAGTGTGGATTTGGTCCACTAGAGTACTCAGGTATACTCTACACTTCATCGTACCTTGGTATCAAAGAATAATACCTATACCATAATACGATTTGTACCAACAGAACATACCGCGTAATATAGTGCCCCCGCCAGATTATTGGATTATGTTCACAAGGCATAATACATGCTTTGCTTCGTGAAATTCTCGTTCTATTCTGTGCCGACCATCTGTGCAAATCAATACAAAGCGTCTCAGAGATAACAACGGGATACTAATTCTTCTGAAGAAATTATTCTTCACAAATATATAGTATGATTCATCTGACTACATTACTTTCGTCTATTGCTTTACTGTCTATTCCCAGGCAGCCCCGGTGAAGCGGTGGTCTAAGCGATGGCTTCTGATCAGAAGGGTCCAGGTTCGAATCCTGATGATGTTGTGCTAGCTTTATAGCGCTGGCTCACTTCCTACCCTGGAACCAGTGGTCCTAAATTAGGCACGGGCGAATGCTTATAGCCCACTGAGTTCCTCACAGTGGTCGTTAAATCCCCAATCGAAAAAACAATTCTCAGCGTTTTCGGGTCCATTTTAAGTGCACTTTTTTCTTTTGCTGAGACAAGTGGCTTCCGCATGAGCAGACGACTTGCAAGACGCGATTAGTTTGACAATATAAGCATTCAGTGTAAATATTTGTGGCCGCCCAGGTGGCGCAATCGCCTAAGCGATGGCTTATGACCATTCGTCCGTAAAGGGTCCGGGTTCGAAACCCGGTGAGGCATGGATGTTGTGTTTTTCTTACGGCACTGGCTCTATCCCTTCCTGGAACCTGTGGCCCTAAATTAGGGACGGGCGACTGCTTATAGCCCATTGAGTTGCTCACGGTGGTCGTTAAACCCCCAACCAAAAAATATATATATTTGTGAGACACACTAAAGCACTAGGAGGAGTACTCAGTAAATTCCCCCGTATTTCTGTTTTAGTGACACGTAATATGAAGAATGAGGGTGGACTTGTAATAAACCTGAGTAGAACTATATGCATGATTCCTGAGTAAACGCCGTCGTTAAATATCGTTCTGATTTGTAGTTGGTTTTAAAAGCGATTCCGGATTTTTTTTTCTGATAAAAGGACGAACTCATACTACCAACGTGGTTGAGGAACTTCTAGAAGAAAGAATAAATTTACGAATAGAGTTAATTAATATCGCTGTTTGCCGCTAAAGCAAGGCCTTGACATTAAGGAGATGAGTTCCCACTTTTCGTGATGTCACTTACATTGTATAGTACGTCGGTGTTATGTTTGACGTCACACACGACAGTGTTGAAAACCAATCGTAAACCTTGGATTTGGAGTGACGTCACTCACGGATGTAGGGAATTCATTTCTTTGGTATCATGGTCTACTACATTCAAACGACTTCTTAGAAAGTGGTCGACTTGTTTTGTGGTCGAACATGTCGTCTTTGATTACGTTCTCGGATCAACTTTATTTTTGATGTAAAAAGAACTAGTACAAAATGGTACTTTGCCCCTTAATCTTAGCTTTTGTGTGGTCAGGATTGGAGAGAAAATATTAATGTTTAAGTGCAACAGTAAAACAACTTGGTAATGGTATTTATCAACATTTGTGTTTATTTTGCAATGTCTTCTGTACATGATAGACTTGTCGAAATTCAGAAGCAATTAAAACTCTCATCTTTGTTGGCGACTAAATTAAACACCACTCAACAACAGAATACGCTTTCCCGTCGACAAGTGTTTAGGCTGCGAGAGGGCTTCCGGATCTTCTTAGTGATAGTCATCCTGGCTTCGAAATTCCACGAGAATTAGATGTACGTTCCTACGGGCATGACTAAGTCTTTCCCTGGAACCAGTGGACCAAATCTAGGAACGGAAGACACGTGTGAAGAATTGTTGGAAGTAAAAAATACATTACTGGTGTTCGGAAATGAAGTTTTACTCCCAGTGAAATCCCGTTCTACATTTTTCAAGAGATTACGTGAGATATGGGATAGAGTTAGTAATGGAAAAATGGAAAAGTAGTTGAAACATAAAGTCATTTTTTGTGTGTATTTTCATGTGCTCACGTGTGAGTTTCTGTTTCAAATGTAAGTAAGATAGTTATTTATTTTAATTATTATAGTGCTGATTTATAAACAATCATGCTCCGTAGCATTATGACCACCACCTAATAGCGTGTTGGGTCACCGTTGTCTCCGTTGTGGTATCGACTGCACTAGACGGCGGAAAGTGTCCTCAGGTATTTTGTGCTAACTGGACAGGAGGACGCTATGCATTACGTAAGGTACTGGCTTGGGTTGGTGAATGTTGTATTGAATTGCATTCAGGGAATGCAGAATCGGACTGATTTCGGGGGATGTGAAGACAAGCCAGCACACGAAGACTTGGACGGGATGTTTGAACCATTCCTGCTCAATGAGGGCTTTGTAAGACGGTACGGTGTCTTTCTGAAAGAGCCAAGACCAACTAGTATATATAGAACACTTCAGCCTAGAGCAAAGCCTAGGTGAGATCCGGCTGTGAAGATGTTTTTAACGGGGATGAGGATGTTTTTAACGGGGATGAGTGATATCTATGAGAACAATACCTATACCGTGATACCTCCGGCTGTGTCCTGTCTCTGCCCATTTGCAGTCTGGTTGCAGCTGTTCATCTGCGTAGATTTGGATACGAACTGTTCAGTTGTCACTTTTGGAGCTGGAACCTGGACTCATCAGACCAAACGACTCATTCCCAGTGTTCCAATATCCAGTCAATTTGCTTCCATATGCACGTCAAGCAAAGCTGTAGATAATTGTCGGTCAGTATGAACCCATAAATTGGCCAATGAATGACCGGGATTGTGTGCTCTGAGACGTTTCTCTGCGCGTTCAGGTTGTAGTGTGTCGCTAATTAAGTGATCGTAACAGCCTATTTTCCCGAAAAATACGTGCCAACGGGCCTTCACATCCACTGTAAAGCAGTGATGGGGTCTCTTTGTTGCTAGTTACCTCTTTCGGCATTCCCGCCACACCGTCATTATGATGGCCTTCAATTAACCACCAATGCCTGCTATTGCTGAGATGCAGGCCAATGCCTTCCTTGCGCCGATATTCCCTCCCTTTTCGAACTCCAACATGTCCTTTCGTTTCCTCATTGCAGGAACTTAGTATTGGCGAACTGCCACACCTTGCCCGTGTCGTCTATAAAAGAAGCCACTCTGTGGCGTCAGTCCTCCGGTCTGTGAGACGTGTCCTCTCGTGGAAACAGAGGAGATCAATGATCAGGCTTATGAGTGGATATGTATACTACATGTATACAGTAAGCGCTAAGGATATATTCCATATATTTATTCACTTAAGTAACAACAGCAACATTACGTATATCGTTACGAAACATATTTCTTCAGTCGTGCATGGCAACTTCCCAAGCACTGTACATATCATATATAGTGTATTTTTTCATCTCAAGTACATGATTTTTGTTGCTAAGAAAATGCCAGGAAATACAATTCTGACGACACAGAATGTAGTGTGAGGAGAAAGAAAGCCAAAAGCAGAAAAATAGATATTGTAGCACCCAGTGTCAGGACGTTACGTTTTTCATTCACGAAATACAATTTTCTTCAGCTGAGGTGCATGACATCTAATTTGTTTTTGTTCTTTACAGGTGTTCTCCGAATTGATATTTTCAAATAGAGAAATGTAATGTAGGTAGCGAAGTAAAAGGAAAACACTGGAGGGAACTAACCAGAGATCGCATCCTAAAATAAACACGACAAGGACGAAAGGAAATGAAAAGAGGGCAAAAGAAAGAAATCAGCTAAGAATGGAACACATTAGGTAAATATACAAAATTAAAAATATTTTGTCATTGTGAAAAAGCCTCTCTAGAGCTTTAACTAGAACACATGAGAAACAAAAAAATAAAAAAATAATCGACTGAATTTTCATGTTCGCATCAACTGAAATTCTCAAGTCTGAAAGTGATCCAACGAACACGTGGTCCATGCAGTGAAACAACAGGTCGTTTTCCCACCTGACAATATCGCAAACTGATCCACTCAAGATAAACCAAATTTTCTCATTTCTCTAACTTTGAAACAAATCAGTTTCCGCAGCTAAAAGTAATGTAGGTAAAAATTGGCTAAAATAAAAGAATGCTTTGTAATATCTTCATCGAAGAACGCGATTGCAAAGCTTCTACCACATAAACTGGATTTCAAACTTCTGCAAATCACGAAAGAAGAGGAATTCGCATTTCCTAGCATGGTGTGAATATGTCTATAATCGAAGAACTGTAACCAAATTTGAACAAGAAAAATGACACCGAATTTTTGGTTGTGTTGAGCACGTTTTTTTAATCCGCTCTGACACCAATTAAATTTATCAAAGCTATTCAAAGTTAATGGAATTGGTAGTAAAAACCCAAGTATCTGACCGAAGAAAAAAATGTTTCAATCGCCGCAGGTGTTGCTGTAAACGGAAACGTGAACTTGCGCCCTCTGCTTGCAGACTTGTTCGTTAAGAAAGATTTGAAATTATATGAGAAACATTTCGCAGCGGAAACACTCTCCAACAAAGAACGAATTTTTCAAATCGGACTCTTACAAACAGAGATATCGACAAATATAAGATATGCATCTATGTCCCCTGGCGGGAAAAACCATGCATTATTTTCGGAATAAATTCTCAAAAGATTTTTCGACGTGAGCGGTATCGGTCCACGAAAGAATTTTTTCAATCGAGTTTTCAGGAGATCAAATGCAAATGCATCAGAACCCGAAATTAGCTGTTACGCCCCCTGGTGTCCAAACCATTCTTTACCAAATATTAGCAATTACATGCAAAACATTTCTCATCAGGAGCTGTATAGGATACTGGAAGAATTTTTCAGATCGGAGTTTTAGAAGCACAGATATCGGGAAAAACGTAATTTACGATAACGCTCCCTAGCGGAAAGTCTATGAGTTACTTGAGAATTTTGAAATTATATAAAAAAAATTTCGCACCAGAACGCGTCCTCTCGTGGAGACAGACTCTTAGAAGTAGAGATATTGACAAAAATAAGATATATATTTACTCCCACTGGCGTAGAAACCGTGCATTATTTTAAGAAGAAAATATTCCGAAAATGTTTCTAGACGTGAGTAGTATCGGTCCACGAAAGAATATTTTTCAACGCAGATTTTAAGCTCACATTTTGCTGCCAATACGTTAGAAGCGGAAATTAAAACTTATGCCCTCAGGTGGCCAAACAACTTTTTACCAAAAATTAGAAAATACTATATGCAAAAGATTTCCCATCAGGAGCTGTATCCGGTGAAGAAAGAATCTTTTAAATCGGAGTTTTAGAAGCAGCGATATCGGAGAAAACGCAATTAACTTTTACGCCTTCTAGCGGAAAGCCCATGAATTACTTGAAATTTTTGAAATTATATGAAAAACATGTCGTACTGGAACCTTAAAGAAGGAATTTTTAAAATTGGACTATTACAAGCAGAGATATTGACAAAAATATGATATATCTCTCCGCCCCCTGGCGGAGAAACCATGCAATATTTTTAGAAGAAAATATCCCGAAAAGGTTTATCGACGTAAGTGGTATTGGTCCACGAACGAATTTATTCAATCGAGATTTTAGAAACTCAGATTCTGCTGCAAATACATTTGAGGCAGAAAGTAACACTAACGCCCCGTGGTGGCCAAACCAGGTTTTACAAAAAATTAGAAATTATATGCAAAAGATTTACGATCAAGAGTTGTATTCGCTGCAAAAAGAATTTTTCAAATCGGAGTTTTAGAAGCAGAAATATCGCGGAAAACGCAGTTGATTTTATTCCCTAACTTGAAAAAGTGACTATATCTAAAATAATCTTCGACATAAATGAAATCGAAAGTAAAAATATTTTTTTCAATCAGTTGCTAAGAAACAAATATATGGAACGAAATGTATTTTGAATTCGTCTGTGTTCTTTTTCATTTCGACATACACTTTGTTTCCTTTCTTTTTTCCAGTTTACGTCGTTTACATTCTTAATTTATTTTTCATCCAGCGAGGAAAAAATCGAAAGGATTTTTTCTGAGAAATGATGCCACCAATTAAATATTTTTAAACACGAATTTGGTACTATGCTCAAAAAACAATAATGATAATAAACCTGAAGAAATTAATAAGTTTAGTAACCGGAGATCCTTTCCTTAATTTCGTTGACACCCAGTCACTTGAAAGAAGAAAGCTCGAATCCTCTGATACAAAGTTTTCCTTCGATGGTTGGAAACGACGACTAACTGCGAATGAAGATAAAATGAGAACGAAAAGAAACACAGTGAAAGAAAGAAATGTTCAGTTATGTCAGTTTCTCTAAACTGTCTAAAAATAAACTACCTTCTACATAGAACTCGAAAAAGAATTACTCCATTTTTTTTATCGCATTTAATATGAAAAGAAACCGCAAAAAGTGGATTAAACTGTAATATTAAAACTTGAAGCTTTGTCATGTAAGAAGCGCTGCTGTCCAGGCGAAACCGGAAAGATAACACGATATCTACTTCTGAGAGTTCCCGCATCACTCCGTGTGAGGAAGAGCACGTGCAAAGAGTCGAGTGATGCTGTTACCAAGGCAACTGCGTCCCAGCATCCCAGAGATGACGTTTGTTGGGAATGACGCCTAGATTCCCAAGACTGTGACGGCAGTCGACTGGCACATCCGCGTCAGGAAGGAGGCACTGACGTTGTAACCCTCTCGCCGAAGAACCACAGGTTGTTTTTCATCCCGGGCATCCTCTCACTCGGCGCGGCATCTCAAAAGAGGTTGGTAATTTTCTAATTTTCTTTTTTTTTTTTTTCATTTTGCGCGATTTTTTTATATTTTCCTGTCACGCTGCGAAGCATCATGTGAAACATTTTTCTAAACCTCGTCATAGATAATTTTACCTGATTCTTTCACAGGTATAATTTTCATAAAGTTTGACACTTATGCTGCTGCGTAAGTATATACACACACAGACGCATTCTTTTTATTCATCACTACGTTGAAGGATTTTAGTTTTTACCTTCCAAGCATAGTCAGTACTTAAATTTGAAGGAAAATGTTTATATATCCTTTTAAGTTGTCTTCGTAATACATGAAGACATAGAATAGAAACAGAAAACCTTTTAACAATATTTATAAAAGGCTCTATCTATGTCTATTCCGTAACTATGGAATTAATCGGTGTTTTTAATTTAATTCTTTTTACGCTTGAGACAATGTAAATGATTGACTGAAAATGAAGTACTTGACAACCAATATACAAAAAGAAGTACTGTTTTGTTGATCGAAAAGAAAAAAAAAGTAAGAATATTTAGACTTCAGAAATGAAAAACTTGCATTTAATGAATGCTTTTCTGTGAGGTTTCCACAGGCTCATAAGCTGACGAACACTGTCATACATACATACATAAGTAGTCAAGTTGTAATTTGCATTTTAGGGGGTATGACACAAAGGAAACAAAACCTACAACGTCCTAACTTTCGATGACATAAAAATACATCAGAATCTTTGAAATAACCACCTTGTCATACATCTGCTATACCTATCGCACATTCTCCCGAGTAAAATCAAGTTGATAATTAAAAATAAAAAAATTCAGTGTTTTGAGAAAGGGATTCGCAAATTCGTCGAACACCTATCGAAAGGATATTGTTGCGCAAAGCTAACCCATGCGAAGTATAAAACCTTCCAGGAGTCTGTTATAAGCATCCAATTTAAAAATCAGTTGTTCACAGAATTAATTATATGTTAGCCTTAATTAGGAGAATTCATGTAATTTTACACGCATGTAGATATAATTCATTATATGAAAACTTGAATTTGTTATACTACTACGTCTTTGCGTTCTGGGTGTCCTTGAAAGGTAAATATTAGGTGTACAAATAAGTTTTCAAGGGTTTTAAGACAACGCAACATGTAATTTGAGAGAAAACAACAATACCTTTACGAATCAAAATATGCACCGCCATTATCTATCATCTTCCGTCATTGGTCGGGCAGCTGACAGATTCCAACCACGAAGAATACTTCGTTGTGTGACGCGATGAAGTCGTCAACCCATTTTTGTACTTCATCACATGTCCGGAACCGTACAGCACAAAAACCATATTGCATCGATCTGAACAAATAATAGTCTGAATGGACTGTGTCGGGACTATACTCCGGGTGTTCCAAAACTTCCCAGACAAGCGTCAATAACGTTTTCTTGACCGATTTCGCGACATGCAGCCTAGCGCCGTCATGCAGTAATTTCACGGGACGCAATCCTTTGCCCATGAATGGACGTTTCCGATATATTTCCTGGTTCAATCACAGCAATTGTTGATTGTAGCGATCAGCATTAACAGTTTGACCCTTTCCCAATATTTAGTAATAGAGCACACCCTTCATATCCCACCAGATGCACAGCAGAACTTTCTTGGAGTTAATATTGCCTTTAGGTGTTGACGTCGTTGTTTCACCGGAGTCTACCCAGTGTTTTTTGCTTTTGTGATTGTCGTACAATATCCACTTTTCATCACCTGTAACGATTTTTTACAAGAAAGACTTTCTGTGTTGTTAATTCAACAGATTCAAACACTTCATGACACGCTCATCCTGGTTCCTCTGGCTCAGATCATGTGGCGCCCATTTTCTTTCCTTCTGAATCTTTCCCATTACGTGTAAACGATTATAACCGGTTTGTTGAGTTACCCCCAGTTGTTGAGCTAGTTCTTTTTGCGTTTGAGATGAATCTTCATCCAGCAGTGCTTGCAGTTCCTCATGTGCAACCTTCTGTGGGGCGCAGCTACGTTTCCGATCGCTAACATCAAAATCACCTGCTTTAAACTGTCTAAACCAAAACTTACACGTGCTTTTCGATATAAGATTATCCCCCACAACAAAACTGATCGATGCACATGCTTTTGCAGCACATTTTACTTGATGAAATTCTTAGCGAATGCAGTGTCGAATAAATGCAGTATAGCTTACCATTTTTCACCTACCGAAGTGCAAGTACGTTTGACTGTTAGGCAAACTTCTGTGTCACATTTTACACTCTGGGCCAGTTACGCTCACATGATAACAACGCAGGGGAATGTCGGATATGTAAATGAGCGGTATACGTCACACAAAAACGCTTTGAAACTTATTTGTACACTTAATAATACATGCATCTGCATTTTGACATATTATTCACTGTACACTGTGCATTGCTATAAAGTTTCGATGAATAACTACTACCGAATATCAGTACTCCTGTCAAACATAGTGAGATTCTAAAGTAGCCCCTGTGGGGCAGGCTTCTTTCCACTCGTCCGAGATGGGTCCGGGTTCAAATCCCGATGAGGCATGAACCCAGTGTTTGTGTTACGGTGCCGCCCCGGTGGCGCAGTGGTCTAAGGCGCTGGCCTCTGATCATTCGTCCGTAAGGGGTCCGGGTTCGAATCCCGGTCAGGCATGGATGTTGTGTTTGTCTTTCGGCACTGGTTCTCTCCCTTCCCTGGAACCAGTGACCCTAAATTAGGGACGGGCGACTGCTTATAGCCCATTGAGTTGCTCACGGTGGTCGTTAAACCTCCAATCAAAGAAAGAAAGAAAGAACAAAATGTGTTACGGTACTGGCTCTCTCCCTTCCCTTGAACCAGTGGCCCTAAATTAGGGACAGGTGTCTGTTTAAAATCCATTGAGTTGCTCACGATGGTCATTAATCCCCCAAACAAACAAACTTAAAAGAGATTCTAAACCTTTTCTGTTATACGCAAAAGATGGTTAAAGAAAGCTACTCAGATTTCTGTTAATGATTTGCTGAATCTCCTACAAATTATGCGCATAAGGACATGCCATATTGAAAATTTTCACTGTATGTAATATTAATTCATAATTTAACAATACTTCCCTTGGCATCCTTTATCTTTTCATGTTGATGTTTTGGAACATTAATATATTGACCGCTTTCGGAAAGCACCATGGCATTCGTTTCGTTATCACAATCATCTCCAGCACTGGATTGTGCTTAACAAACAATAATAGAAAAGTGACCTCCCTTAGTTCTGAGGAAGCTAGATCAGGATACTCTTTGAAACTATATTAGACAGTTAAGGTATTAATAATTGTATTTATGAACGTTGTTTCTTCAAATTAAAATAAAAAGTGGACTCTAGATATGGCACACGTCGTAATGAACCAATTTGAATTATTTGTACCCATATGGACAGAATCTTTCATGATATAATGTTTAAATCGAATTTAGTGAGACTGGTAAGCATTACATAAACTTCAACTATAGTTTAGCCTTTACTTCAACCACACGCTAGCTTCACTGTAGTCTTAACTGTCACTTTATAACTGTTTTTCCGAATGAGACTCAGTCGGATTAGCTGAAAACTTAACCATACACACATCAAAATCCTACTCAATAAACTATAAGGGTTCTTAAACTAATCTAGGACACTTAAAGTTCAATCTCGTTTATTAAACAGCAGTCAATCAACCATCTACATATAAAATCCTCTCAGTTCGCCACAACTTGAATATGTTACTCTCACTTAAGCCTACGACATTAGTAGTGCTCTAAACAGGGCTCAAAGACAGGGTAATCGAAAGTATAGTGTTTGAAAAATCTAGTGTTTAAAGCACGGTCATCAAAAGCATAATCTTTCGGAAAGCAAGTGACACTGATACATTCAAAGCAGGAACTCTTACCTGTAACTTGCGCATATGTCACTGACTTCCGACCAGGATTGCCAACCACAAATTCGCCGAGAGCAAAAATGTGGCATTTAACGAAAATAAGCCAAATTTGCGTAAGAATGCAGGAACTAAAAAGGAAGGTTAAATTAGAGAAATTTCGGTATAGTGAACTTCAGAGTTAAAAGTACTTCAGATCGAAGCACGGTGAGAAATACTGGAGAATATAAGAAGTCATTGCCATTTTTTTGTGAACCTGCAGATTTTACCTCGTTTCTCATGCCGGAAAACACAACAGTAAAACATGTTATGGGCAAATGCCGAATCCTGAGAGATCGCATTCTACCCAGGCAAATCGCGATATGCCTACCTGTTTCGGGCAAAGCCCGATGTATCTTGGTATTTTGGGATGTGCTAGGGAAAATCGAAATCTGACCGATCGTCTTTGGGCAAATCGCGATTCAACCAATACAAGGTACCATACATTTGCTTCAAAGGTTTTTAATCAATTTACTGAAATATAAAATACAAAATGTAAAGAATGATGCAAATAAAAAAAAAGTATTGACAATACAATTTTATTTTAAAATTTATTTTGGAATTTTATTAAATACAACTTGAAATGTTACGAAACAAACTTTGAAAATAAACATTATAATTTAATTGCATTAAATTAAAGAACACGAAAAAGGTTATTAAAAAATTAAGAAACTACTGAAATAAATGTCTCTTCTGTAAGAAAGATGTTCAACTTAGTGCATTAAAATCATATGAAATAAAATAATTATATTTATGTGATAAAGCTAAAGAATTATAAATGATAAACAAAACATAAATAAAAACTGAAAGTGTGAAAAAATATGAACGGACTCATAGTTCATTTGTTGGTTCACTGAAGAGACGAATAACACTTTGCATTGCATTTTATGCCCTTTGCTTATCATTTACCCTTTTTATTTGAACATTTCTACTTACAAGAACAGTGAACGTCCGACATAAACGCAATTTTCAGACGACCTCGCTTCAAACATCAGCTTCACATTTTCCAATGAAGTAGCGTATTTACTAATCAAACACAGAAGTAATTTTATGAATATGTCGATTGTTGGCCGGCTTCCGAATTTTCTAATCTCGATTTACTCATGACACAACAGAGGATGGTTTTGTTCGCCAAATAAAAAACTGCTGTAAAACACAGCCCAAGGCGTGCGCAGTCCGTGGTATTACGAAAGAAACGGATGTAGATTTTTTTCTAATACTGAAATAAAATTCCTGGACTAATGTATGCAGCCATTACATACCGACAAGTCACTAACTCCTTAGATTTTATTTCGTCTGTCTGCATAGGATGAGAAAAACCTTCCTGGAAAATTTATTCCAGAGAAAAGTCGTTTGTTTCCGCATCATTATTAATCACACTTATTAATCTTGATATTTCATTTTTCGGCACAAGTGGCGAGCAAATTGTAGGCGATTTCAATTCAGGCGCCAGTGTTCAGCAGTTTTTGTGTTGATAGGGCTAAGTTGAAAAACAAGTGCCTCTTGTATGTTAGGTGCAACTGTATTTTCAAAAATGATAACTGATATAATATGTGTTACCTTCTGTATCCGGATTCCCTAACTTTCCATTCATAAATCCTTGTATTGCAGATTAGACATTTGTTTTTTATGTTAACTAAGAGGCCCTATGGCACCAATTATTGTGTCTTCAAGTTTTTTTCATGTTCATAATTGCATATTAGATTGATTGTGTTTAATGTTTAACAGATCTGCGCCAGTACTTGATGCAGTTCTTCTTTTTTAGAATAGGTTCTGAAAAGTAGCGGATATAGATACAGGACTTAACGCTATTTAATCCCAAGACTGATATTGAATCTCGATTATTTCATCATGTCTTTTGAGGAATTGTTTGGTACGTGAAAAGGACAGATAGCTAAAAGATGACCTTTAGTTTCAGTAGTTTCATTATATTTTCTCCCAAGTCAACCTTGCCAACCTTCATCCAAAGTTTTTTTTCAAATTTTCGGATTCTTACCTGATAGAGAATTCAGTCAAGATCCTTGAGTTCATAGTTTAGCTGTTCTTTACCCGTATTGCTTAAAAAAAACATCATAATGACAAATTTTTGTCTGCATTCTCGAGCTACAGGGAGAGAACATTTTACATGTAGGACTTCGTTATTCCTGCTGTCCAGTATTTCTGGATTGTTTCACGAGTGCTAATTAACTAATCATCATTTACATGTTTTTTTTTTTACTTGTGTGTATCTTTAATCAACTACACATGGTTGAATAGCGATCAAATGTTTCCTCCTAAAAACGATACTGCGTCAATTGCTTCATTGTTTTGCGCGAAAGTCAAGAATGCAAGTTAGCTTTCTACTTTTCTTTTAAGAACATCCCCTCACTTGGTGACTTTGAGTGATGATACTCGTATTTATTTAAAATTAACTTTGTATGTCGGTCAAGTTTTCTGTTCATCCATTTCGAGATAACAAAATAGAACGTTAATAAAAAAAATAGCATTTATCTCATTTTAATTTGGATGTTCCGAACTTTTTAAGACAACAGCTACATTTGATCACACACTCATGAACCCTTACATTATGATCACCTACCCAATAAGCTGTAGGACCCCCTTTAGCCCGCAATACAGCGGCAACTCGACGAGGCATCAATTCGATGAGGTGGCGATAGGTATCCTGGGGTATCTGGTGCCATAATATCAACAGCAAGTTCTCCAGTTCTCCAGTTCACGTATATTTCGAGGTGCTGGTGATTTAGTGCGAACCCGATTTTCCAAGTCGAACCACAAATGTTCCATTTGGTTCATGTCAGGTGAATTTGGAGGCCAGGGCATGAACAGAAAGTCACCAGCATGTTTCTCGAACCACTCCTTGACGATTCTGGCAGTGTGGCATGGCGCATTATCCTGATGGTAATGGCCATCACCAGCAGAGAGCACAGTTGCCATGAATGGGTAAACTTGGTCCGCAGCGATGTTAAGATACCTGATAGCTGTCAGAGATTGTGCTATTGGGATAATAAAGTGTCCCAAGAAAACATCGCCCACAGAATAACACCGCCACCGCCTGCCTGTTTCCGCCCAACAGTGAATCCAGATGCCATAACCTCCATTGGTAATCGGAGTATCCGCTCTCGGCCGTCTACGCGATGCCCCAAGAATCTTAATTCGTCAGACCAGGCAGCTTTCTTCCAATCATCCACAGTCCAACCTCGATGATCTTGGGCCTATTTCATGCGTTGTTGGTGATGACGTGCAGTGAGCATGGGGACCCGGCTGGGTCTTTGGCTACGCAGGCCCATGCGCAGAAGGCTGCGATGAACTATGTGCTGTGACACATTGCCCTGATCACCACTGTTGTAGCTGCGGGTGATCTGTCGCACTGTGTCCCTGCGGTCGCTGTGAACAATGTGGGACAGTCTCCGCTCCCCTCTGGCATCAATGAGCTGCGGACGACAAACGGCTGAACGACGGTTTGTCGTTTGGCCATTTATGCACCACTTTTGATACGTACTCACTACAGCAGCACATGAACAACCAACAAGCCGCGCCCTTTTCCGAGATCGTAGTTCCGTGGCGCCGTGCCATCACAATTTGTCTTTTATGAAACTCCTATAAATCGGCAGCTTTGCGCCACCTGCGCCACCGTTTGGTCTCCAGGCGTGCTCATTTTTCTAGGCTGTGTGTGGTCATAATGTAATAGCTCATCGGTGTATATAATTTCTTTAAGTGATTCTACTGTACGATTTTAATCGATACTTAGGTATTTAAAAAGGTTGTCACTATACTGATTCTCCAGTTGTACAGCTTTTTAAGATTTTCCTTCCTTTCTTCATACACTACTCGACACAGAAATTTTTTTTTTGATTGGAGGTTTAACGACCACCGTGAGCAACTCAATGGGCTATAAGCAGTCGCCCGTCCCTAATTTAGGGTCACTGGTTCCAGGGAAGGGAGAGAGCCAGTGCCGTAAGACAAACACAACATCCATGCCCGACCGGGATTCGAACCCGGACCCCTTACGGACGAATGATCAAAGGCCAGCGCCTTAGACCACTGCGCCACCGGGGCGGCACACAGAAATTTCTACATCATGAAGAAATGCAGAAAGTGAGACGAAACTTACCACACATGTTGACAAATAGGTGAGAAAGAAGTGATTTAATTTCTGAGGAATTGCATAAGTACAGTGGTCGAGGGAACAGTATAATGTCGCTTGAGTGCGCAGATCGTATGACAACCATTTTAATAAACAGGGTGATTCAAACACTTGGTGCAAAAGTAAAATGCGATGGGAAAAGATCTATGGGTCGGAGAGACATGCGGTTTGCAGATAAATATTCACCGAGGTACGTAATTTTGCATGACATCAAGAACAAAAAAAATTCAAAATCTCGACAATAAACGGCTCTGCTGCAGAGAAAACAACAAGAAGTGAGAATTCTGAAATCAGATTATGATAATGTGATTTCAGAATTCTGATTCTGAAATCAGATCAGAATTCTGAAATCACATTAAGCACTTGCATCTACAGATGCAAGTGCTCAATGTGTCCACCACCACATTCCGGTACTGAAAGCAGTCGTGGTATTACGCCTGATACAGTATTGAACAACATGTCAACGGGAATGGCCGATACCACCTGCCGTATGGCGTCTTTCAGCGATGGTAAGGTCTGGGGATTACCTCTATACACACGGGATTTCCAGTAGCCCCACAACCAGAAATCAGCAGGTATGAGATCTGGAAATCTAAGAGGTCATTCGTGCACATTATGCCTGCTCAATAGACGATCGGCGCTAAACGTGCACTCCTGATTTCACGTTATATGCAAATTATTAGTTTAAGGTGGACGTCTAGTGACTTTGCTTCCTATACTTCCAATGGGCAAACTTCTGTACACATTTTTTTCACAATTAATGCGTTCCCTGATGAAGGGTGATGGATGAAAATTTGAACATCGATTAAAATAACTTCATATTATAACTTGGAATACTTAATATTTTCTAAAACATGATCATAATTATATTAAGAATCAATAACTTTTCCTTTGGTGGAGTTGAGACCAGAAAAAAGATAGCGCGACCTGTACATTGATGACGTTAGTAGACAACAAATGTTGGATTGCTTAATTATGGTAATGTTTTAGAAAATATTATGTACTCCAAGTTATAATATCAAGTTATTTTAATGGATGTTCAAATTTTCATCCTTGGTAACTCATTAATTGTGAAGAAAATGTGTACAGAAGTTTGCCCATTGGAGGTATAGGAAGCAAAATCACTGGACGTCCACCTTAATAAAACGGTGTGATTTTGAAAGCACAATGACAGCACGAGCCTGTATTATTTTCGCACATTGAAAATGTGACTGCATTTCTCCGTAATAGTTTTTATGTCTCACATTAACGTTGCTTTGTGCAAGTGATGTGCAAACGTTACTTATGAGGCATTCTCTGCAGCAGCGCTCTCTGTTGTCGAGATTTCGAACTATTTTTTCTTGATACCATACACAATCCCGTACCTCGGTGAATATTAATCTGCAAACCGCATGTCTCTCCGACCGATAGATCTTTTTTAATCGCATTTTACTTTTGCACCAAACTTTTGAATTACCCTGTACATTCGACAACACAGCGTAGCACCGAGCAGAAAAGTCTTAGGATTGTGTTCTGAGGTATAGCTGCCAGGGGCGTTACGTTGTCTGCCAATGACGTCTCACACGTTATTTATTAGGAGAAATATGGAAATCGTGCTTGCCAGGGCACGACACGGACACCATGTAGACACTTTCTGCTGGTGTTGACAGTATGCGGTCAGGCGTTATTTCATTTAAACTACGCATCAGGAATATCGCGGTGATACGGGAACAAACACGACCGCAGCAACTCATCAACGTCATTGTTCGCACTATGAGTAAAAGCGATGAATGGCTGTTCAAACTAAACCATGATATGAAGCTGAGCAGTCATATGACGCTCACGGATGGCAGCAAGATCAGCTCGGTGACCACATCGTTTCCAGAAGCTCAATGGGCGATCGTCGGCAATGTGATAGAGGTAAGACCATTTGCTGAATATCACATGGTTCCATTCGTCCTGCCAAGCATTTCTATTATGGAACCACTGCAACCTTGCGCGCCGATGTGCTGCCGCTAGTGGCAGTAGTCGCAATGCCAATCCTGCCACAACTAATCGGCGATTCACAATCCGTATCGGTAGGGCGTTGTCAATAGCTGCTCGTACACCTCGTCGATTGTCGTACACTTTGAATTATGGGTCTGATATGCCGTCAAATACTGTAATGGTGAAAATCCTCCAAATACGTGGCGACAGTAAATAAATAAATACATCACTCTTTCCACGTTCCAGAAACACACAGCGACCGAAAAATTGTTTTTCAGCCGCCGCTGTGGAATTGAACCCCAGAACTCTCGATATCTAGCCGAGTGCGTTTACATTTACACCATGGTGGCCAACAATCCACGGTGCTATGTATATTTTTAAATCAGCTTCTGACATCACAAATCCGTAAGATGGGCTCAGCTACTGAGACGTCTCCATCTGGTGGGCATTAACGGCACTGGCTATATATATATTATAGCAGTTAAATCCAAAGGGCGAGATCCAAGGTGAAAATCCTCCAAATACGTGGCGATAGTAAATAAATAAATACATCGCTCTTTCCACGTTCCAAACAAAAACACACAGCAACCGAAAAATTGTTTTTCAGCCGCCGCTGTGGAATTTGGACCACAGGACTCCCGATATCTAGCCGAGTGCGTTACATTTACACCACGGTGGCCTTTTTCGGTTGCTGTGTGTTTCTGGAAAGTGGAAAGAGCGATGTATTTATTTATTTGCTGTAATGGTGGCAGACGTTTGCGTATCCAACTATATCCACGCGCGTCACCTTCCTGCAACCATTGTGGAGACATTCGGCAGACATTTGCTGCATCCCGATGCGTTTCTGGCGCAATGCGACGCAGGTACCAACCAGCTGTACGTAACTCCATGGTGAAGCCATAGAGTATGATTGCCGATGACGTCGACCAGGTATTCTAAATTCTACCACGTGCTTTCGCTACAGAGATCACTCTGATGCATTGGCCCACACTCCCAGGAGAAGACGATCGAACTTAGTTACGCCGAGCCACTTTGGCCTTTCATCTCCTTCACTTATCACAAGACTTGTTTGCAACTGCAATCATTTGCATAACCCAACTGTCGACACATACCAAAAAACTTGCATAGCGCTCCGACGAATAGTTGTTGGTGTGGCATTTTCTGGGTCGAGCAGAGTATTTTACAATGAAATATGTTCTGAGACCGACATCTATAACAAAATCATCGCAGAAAAAATTTCGGTGCCTTGCTCAGTCTATTTTCTCATTTTTTTATCCTTTTGTTTAGTATATTTCAAGACAAGCGCGTCATCCATGCCTTATCCGGAAGTTAATCCCGGCCGACGCAACGATCGCTTAGACACTGAGCCACCGAGATGACCCTCATAATGTAAGACCATATGTGTACAGCAAGCAAGTAGCTCTTGCATTGACGCTTACTAACATCAGTGAAATATCCGCTTAGGTAGTGGCTCAGCAAAACTCAGAAGTATTAAGCATAATAAAACCAAAGTGAGCTAAAGATGTCTCCTACAAAACCTACCGCAATAGTTAGGGTTGTTTTCAATTTTCAACTTATTTAGCATTTGGTAAGTTTTCCAGTTGTTCGTAAGAACTCGATGGACCCTAAAAATTTTGGAGTGACGCTTGAAGATACTAAAGGCTTCAAAAAAGCATTCATGCGAATGAAAGACAATGCTTTGTGAAAAGTGAGTATTACAGTCGGAAAGATTTCCTGATTTCGTTTAGTCACAAAAAGAGCCAATCTATTCCTATGAAAATTCTACATTCTTTTCACAGCGAGAACGGTATCAAAAATGTTGCTATTGCTCTGGATTCGAGTTATCGAATCAGTAGCTCTGTGAACCACTTTCGCCTTTTCCTTTGTTAAGAGTTATAACGAAGTAAATTTCTCCGTCATTTTTGTCCACGTCGGAGCTCGAACCAGGGTCCCTTCATTCCGGAATAAGTCACTCTACCAATTGAGCTACGCGGATGTTCGTTCTAACTGCTATCTCCCTTTATGCCGTGTGCGTCCTGCTGGCAGGCACGTCACATCTCCCCCCCCACACCCCCCCCCCACACACACGAAAGAGGGCCGGGGGCATGACCCACGGGTCAGCCGTGACCATGAATCGTTGCAGGCAGCCATCCGCTGAAGAACGCGTGCACTTGAGAACTCCCAGTCAATCTGGTGTGTGGAATGCAACACACACACATTTATTTTTCGAAACGCTGAAGAAGGGATTCTCTTATTTTTCTTGTCTCGCGGTGTGGAAAGAACATCACACCATTGCGAGATCTTTAACGGCCTGGTCATCCGGGAAAGTTCGGGAGCCATTATAACGAAGTAAAATTCTCCGTCATTTTTGTCCACGCCGGTGCTCGAACCCGGGTCCCCTCATTCCGGAATAAGTCACTCTACCAATTGAGCTACGCGGACGTTCGTTCTGACTGCTATCTGCCTTTATGTCGTGTGCGTCCTGCTGGCAGGCACGTCACAGAGTATTACAGTATTACAGTGCTAGCGGTGAAGAATCTGCGTATCGTTTTCGGGTTCACAGTTTTTTCCGCATTTGGCTTCATATGCATGTGTAAATATATCTACCCATTGCTTCCCAAGTCTTCTTACGTTTTCTTCAATAAAATTATTCCTCTTTCGATTGCTGAAAAATGCTCTCTTATTAGATGAGAATTATTTGCTCTTTATTATGTATTTTATTTTAAATGTCATTATACCTCCGAAGCACAAATCTTTGGCATCAAAAAATTTATTTTTATTTATTCATTAACACTTACCAACCAATGGTGGATATAGTCACATAGTTTGCTGTAACATTATTGTGAATAAAATGTTATTATTATAACATTTCAAAACATGTTTTAAGACAGAGATCATGACTTACATGAAAAATATCCGCAATGTCTTCAAGTGAGTTACGAAGTCAATACATCTTGCATAAAGAAGAACCTTTTACCAGTTTCCGCCCTATAAAATGGAGCAGCGAATATTTCACATATTGACTTTAGTGAACGGTTACACACGAAATTTTATTCTGTTTAGAGTTAGGGCATCATCTATCTCACGATTTACGATACCGTAGAGAAACATGTGCTTATGTGCCTTCTTTCTCGTATGTAGTGGCGTCATTTTGTTAAAAGCAGGAGAGGTCCCTAGTCAGGATATTCTCGATGTATGTTGCAGTAGATCCAAGAAATAATTATGGTAGAAATCTTTTCTGCACTTTCTGAATGTCATATATATGTATTTGTGCTCTGAGATCAGAACTGCAGATTATATACTGCTGGACAATTGCTAAGGACGGATCATAAACGGCTATATAGCGCATAAAAAAGTAAGTGTGGTTGGATGCCAAGTAAAATAAAATAATGTCAGAATGCCATGACATTACAACAAAGACAATTTATTGTGCTCTGAAATCCAGAAGGATTTGGAACGTGTTCAAGGGACAAACAGGCCATTTTGTGCAGAATACGTAAACGTGAAAAAAATGCAATTACCGTCCGCAGGCGTTCCGGCGTAAGATGTCAATACGGGATATGGCCACCATGGAGGGCGATGCAAGATTCCACACTTGTCATGCTTTGCACAACATTATCAAGCAGCTGTTGGGGTAATTTATCCCATTCCTCTGTCCGCGCACGGATGAGGGTGTCCTTGTTTATTGGAGGGCATTGGTGACCAGCAATACTCCTCCTCAAAGCATCCTACACATTTTCAATGGGATTCAGATCTGGAGAACGTGCTGGCCATACGAGGCGTTGAATATCCTCGCTCTCAAGACACTCCTGGACAGCGACTGTTCGATGACATGTTGCGTTATCGTCCATGAAAATGAATCTATCACCGACAGCACCACGGAACATGCGAACATGAGGTAGCAGAACATCATTAATGTATCGTTGGCCAGTCATAGTCCCAGTTGGAAGCACATAGAGGGACGTACGGCCATTGATCATGATGCCAGCCCATACCATGACACTACATGTCGGATATCGGTCCCTTTCCTGTATGTTTGTTGGACAATATGCAGTATTACTATCACGCCAGATCAGTTGTCGTCGACAATCAGATGATAGACTGCATCTACTCTCATCTGAGAAGAAGACAGCAGACCAGTCGTTATCAGTCCGATTGCGATGTTGATGGCACCATTGCAAACGGGCGGTACGGTGACGTCTGGACAATGGGATGCACACAACAGGACGGCGGGCGTATAGTCCTCCTTCATCCAAACGTCTGGCGACAGTTTTTCGGGAGATCCGCTTGCCAGTAGCAGCCATAAACTGATTTGGTACCTCCCTAGCTGTGCTGCGCCGGTGTCTTTTAGTTGATAGCACTATGTACCGATCTTCTGCAGGTGTCGTACTGCGAACACGACCTCCCCCGTGACGTTTGCTACACTCTCCATTTGTTTGAAATGATTTCCAAAACCTTGAAAGAAGCTGTGGCTGACGTCGAAATCCCTGGCAACATCTGTTATTTTTCGCCCTTCTTCAATCTTGCCAATAATACGGCCACGCGTAAAATCATCTAGGTGATATCGGGAAGACATACTGAAAATTGCAAGTTCGTCAATTGATTCTTTCCCTTTCAACTTTGCGTTTGAACAACACCGGTCAATACGCGTCAAATTCTTTATATCTCTTATCAGCGCTATGACGTCACGAACAAGTTCGGCAATCCAAAATTTGCATACGCACAACACGTCTTACTGTATCCCGCACTTATGCTAATTTCCACACTTTCCTGCCATCCATTTTATGGTTGCTATCGTTGCTATTGTCATCCGTCCTTAGCAATTGTCCGGCAGTGTATTAGCATACTTTAAAAGCGTTCTGATTAGAGTCCCAGCAAGATGAATAAGTGTCCAGAACTTCAAGGAATACTTAGAACGACGCATAAAAATGAAATACTTCTAGGAAGTGCACTTACTCGTGTTTGGATATGGCTTTTAAAGTTTTAATCGAATGTATCTCTGAAGTCCTGGACATTGTCCTGCTAGGAATATAGTAGCTTGTTTTGTAAACGAACAGAAGTGGGTCTCTTTTCCGCGAATAGAAAAGAACATGACGTTTGGAGATTTTGAGATGGAGGTGATTAAAAGTACATCCAGATTCACTTCTTCAGCAGCATGCCATATAGTCCAGTCAACGAAGGCTGAAAATAGGCAAATATAAGAAATAAATATGAAAGTTTTGAAACTTAGCACACTTGTTTATATGTATCTAGTGAAGATTATATCAAAAGTCCTGACGAATCAGAGGTAAGCCCTAGCCGCCATCTTGAAAAATAGGTACATATTTTTGGTTTTTCGTGAATATCTCGAAAACGGTTGGTCGTAGCCCAAAAATATTTTTTACAAAATTGAAGATTACAAAATTTCCTACAAAAAAGGCTTGATTCCCTTTTTCTGTATTTCCAATCGTTTCTGAGAGAATTGGGTGTCAATATTGTACTGTTTCGCTGATCGCTACGTTATCACTACGGTTTTTCATACAAATAAGCTACTGATCACGTAGCGATCAGCGAAACAGTATAACATTGACACCCTATTATCTCAGAAACTATTAGAGATACAAATAAAGTGAATGGAATCTTTTTGTAGGAAATTTTGTAAGCTTCAATTTTGTAAATAATATCTTTGGACTACGACCAACCTTTTTCAAGATATTCACGAAAAACCGAAAAAAGGTACTTAATTTTCAAGATGGCGGCTAGAGCTCACCTCTGGTTCGTCAGGACTTTTGATATAACCTTCACTAGATACCTATAAACAAGTGTACCAAGTTTCAAAACTTTCATATTTATTTCATCTGAAAACAGTATTTTGACCGGACTAATAATGAAACTTCTCTAAAGGTTTTGCAAAATCAATGTAAATTGCACCTATTATTTTACCTATTCGTGGTGCGTTTCGTTTGCTTTCACACTCTTCAACGCATATTTTCACTCGATGTTTTCAGAAATTTCGCATAAAAAGATGTCGGGTCTTTGGGTTCTCTCTCGTATTTACATTCTGTTCTGCTTCCATCTCTCTCTCTCTGTGAAAATCTTAAATTATTTTATTTAAACTTACATATATTTCAGTATACTGAGAGGCTTTATTGGTTCACGATTTGCCCATTAAGCTCGATTATACTCAATTAATTAGAAAATTTTATTCAATACCAAGTTAAACCTTCTTTAGACCGAATTACAGCACGTATGTGGTTCATCATAGATTCCACAAGGTGTTGAAATGCTCCTATGTTTTCATTATACCAGGCTTTCGCCAGACAGTATTTTATCTCACTCAGATTTTACAGAACAGAACTTTGCAACAGGATCTGCTTTTCTAAAATGTCCCATACATTCTCAGTGGGGTTCAGATCCGGGCCTTGTGGTGTCCAGGAAAGATGGTGGAAGTCGATGTTATTCTCGCTGAACCACTGCTCAGTACATCTTGCGCGATGGACGGTAGCATTGTTTTCCATGAAACATCCGACACCTGCTAGATAAAAAGTCAACATTGCAGCATTGCAGGATGGTCTTGACCGACAACGATTTTCAGGTAATCTTTATAGGACACACGATTTTGCAGCAATACCAGGCAGTGACGGATCCAGCGGGGGCAACTGGGGCTGTCGCTCCCTCCCCCCCCTCAACTCTAACGAAGCTTTTACGTTCAAAGTGGCAAAGATCGTAAATGATTAAATTTGCATTTTTTGTTTTCAGTTTTTCTAAAAAAAAATTTACAATTAAACTCAGTACGGAGGATTTAAAATACTTATTACATTGATTTATGTTTAGTGAACATAGAAAGAGAAGGGAATAGAATATAAAGAGAGAGACAGAGAGCGCAAAAAATAAAGGGAAAATAGGGACAGCGAGGGTAAAAACATGGGGATATTCTTTGTTAGTTCTTTGCTATTGTCATATTGTGTAGCATCTGCAACGTCTCGGAACAGGGTAAGGCAGAGCTTGGTACTGAAATCAGAGTAGGTGGGAGAAACTGTGAATAACAATCTGATCTACGTACGTACCTTAATTGGGTCATAAAGAAAATTCTTAAAAATTTCCCCACCACTTCCTCCGAGATGGTCATTTTAGGACTTCTTTCTTTTTCTTATTTTTCCTGCTCCCTCACGCTTCACGGGCGCTTCCCGTTGTTCCATCTACTCCGAAGTCAATCCCCGCTTGGGTGAGGTGGGCTGGGAGGGAGGCAGCATGGCTAATACGGGGTCATTTTCGGCATCTCCTGCTACTAACATTATATATATACAGTATATACACAGGGTGATTCAGCGAAGCGTGTACAAACTTCTTGGAGGGGTAGGTTGCACAAAGACAAATCAGAATCACAATGCGATGCAATGTTTGAAACGCCATCTTCATGTGCTAGTGTACAGAGAGGACGAGAAATGAAAGAGCACCACGTAAGAGAACAAAATGCTTTTTATTACTCACAAGATATGTGAGAAATGCATTGAGGTTACAGAAGGTGCTCAAAGTTGCGACCATGAACTGTAACAAACGCTTGACATCGTCGGCGGATGGAATCACGTACATTTATTAAAATTCCTGGAGTGTCTCGGATTTCCGAAGTAGCTACAGTGACGCATGCTACAAGGTTCTCATCACTTTCAAAGGGGGTGTCGTACACCAGTCCTGTGATGTAACCACAGAAGAAGTAATCAAGGTATGTTAAGTCTGGCGATCTTGCAGGCCAATGAACGGGACCACCACGCCCGATCCACTGATGCCCAAATGTCATGTTTAAGTGATGACGAACTTCATTGCTGAAATGGGCGGGGGCCCCATCGTGCTGGAACCACATTGCACGGCGGAGCGACTGAGCGACCTGTTGTTCGTTCAATAGCTCTGGCAAGTTGCATAACTTCTGATGCAGCCGTGCAAACACTTGGTGGTTTGGCACTCGTCTCATCGGGTACCGTTCCTTGTACAGTCGCACGGCGGTTCGTCCGTTGTAGTCCGCTGCTCCGTATGCGAGGTGCATATCAGCTATTTCCGCGTTCGTGAACTCAGCCATCGTACTACCTCTGCGGGCGGTTTACAAATGACGGTATCCTGAAAGAATGTATGAGTAGTCTTGCGGCCGAACAACGCCATCTACCGCATGAAGATGGCGTTTCTGACCCTACATTGCTGTGTGATTTCGATTTGGCTTTGTGCAACCTACCCCTCCCGGCCAGAAGTTTGTGCACGCTTAGATGAATCACTTTGTATATACAGTACATAAACTGCGTGGCCACTTTATTATGACCAGCTGACAGTTTTAAGCATATGAGCTATGGCTGCACGCTGTTGCAGCCAGAGATCGAGGCTAGTATAAAAAGGGAAAGCTTAGTGCTTGCGACAGTAGTAGAAGGGATTTTTGGGTGACGAGATGGGTAAAAAATGTGATTTGACGGACTTTTAACGTGGTATGATTGTAGGAGCTCGGAGCCAAGGAGCGAGTATCACCGAAACCGCCGAATTCGTGAAATGTTCCAGAGCAGTTGTTGTTAAAGTGTTTAAGGACTGGACTGTCAGCCAAAAAGTGGGTCTCTACGTGAAACGTGTGGTCGTCATCAGCTAGTGACTGCTCGGGCGGAACAGAAAGTGTCCAGACTAGCAACAGACAACAGAAGGACAACAGTGCAGCAAATTATAGACCACCTTAATCAATGATCCCCTCAAATGATCTCGGCACGCACTGTTCGCCGTACATTCAATCGGATGGGATATGGCAGCTGAAGGCCTGTTCGAACACCTTTGCTGTCTGCAGTTAACAAGAGAAAACGTATCCAGTTCACACAGGAGCACAAGGATTGGAGAGTCGATAATTGGAAACAAATTATGTGGTCCGATGAATCACGTTTTCATTTGCACCATGCCGATGGCCAAGTGAGAATTTGGCGGAAACAGCACGAAAGCATGGACCTCAAATGCATTGCTACAACCCTTCCAGCTGGTGGAGGCAACGTTCTGGTTTGGGGAATGTTTTCCTGGCATACTTTTGGCCCTTTAATTCGTGTTGATCAACGTCTGACCGGTACATCATATCTAAACATCGTTGCGGACCAAGTACATCCTGTCATATGGATGGTTTATCCCAAAGGCGATGGCTACTTTCAACAAGTAATGCGTCCTGCCATAGTGCTCGTATTGTACAGGATTGGTTTCAGGAACATGCCGGTGAATTTCTTTGCTTAGGTGGCCCCCACAATCTCTAGATCTCAACCCCATTGAGAATTTGTGGGATGTAGTTGAAGGAGCCATCAGACAGCTGGATCCAGAGACCTGAAATCTCACACACCTGGAAAGTGATATTCATCAAGCATGGTCTTAGATTCCACAAACCACCTATCAACATCTCGTGGAGTCCATGCCACGAAGAATCGACGGAAAGGCAAATGGTGGCCCAACGAAGTACTGAGGGGGTGGTCATAATAAAGTTGCCACTCAGTGTATATATAAAGTGTTGCACTGCTGGAACAAAACTGTTTGCACAGCTGGAAAACACTTGGGAGACCTTCATCCAGCAGTGGATTGATAATGGTTGACAATGATGATATATTTATACTAACGTTATATAAAAAAAAATTCATAATGGCTTCTGCCCCCTTTTTGAACCCGAAAAAATGCCCCCCCTAGGGTAAATATCTGGATCCGCTCTTGATACCACAGGACCCGTTCCCCACCAAAAGGACGTGCCCCACACCTTGGCAGCACCTCATGAACCTTGAATTGTGTTTACCCCACACCTTGGCACCACCTCAAGAACCTTGAATTGTGTTTACCCCACACCCTGGCACCACCTCAAGAACCTTGAATTGTGTTTACCCCACACCTTGGCACCACCTCAAGAACCTTGAATTGTGTTTACCCCACACCTTGGCACCACCTCAAGAACCTTGAATTGTGTTTACCCCACACGTTGGCACCACCTCAAGAACCTTGAATTGTGTTTACCCCACACGTTGGCACCACCTCAAGAATCTTGAATTGTGTTTACCACACACCTTGGCACCACCTCAAGAACTTTGAATTGTGTTTACCCCACACCTTGGCCCCACCTCAAGAACCTTGAGTTGTGTTTACCCCACACGTTGGCACCACCTCAAGAACCTTTAATTGTGTTTACCCTACACCTTGACACCACCTCAAGAACCATGAATTGTGTTTACCAGGCAAACCGGGATCATTGATTCATGGGGCTCCCACCAAACCCTCTGCCTACCATCGATACAGAACAAGGTGTGTCGCTACTCGTAGGACGACATGACGTTTTTCCATTCTTACAGTATCCAGTCACGGTGTCCCTGGCACTGTAGAGGAACTTTCCTGTTCTTCGCAGAAACCAGTGATTTTCGTTTCTGCGGCTGCTAATACCAATCCACTTCAATTTTCTGCGCATAGTTCACTGATATATGGGTCCGGAACATCCTTCATTGAATGTTTCGGCGAATTTCTACACACACACAGAAATCCCTGTTTCTCCGTACAATCCTTCTCATGCGACTACAATCTCGTCCCTGACAGATTGTCGTGGCGCCACAGTTACGCCTCTTAGAGAAGTAATACGGGTTATTTTTGTATTGATAAAAGACGCGGGATATCTCACCTTTTGAGAAACCAGTCCGCTGTGCTATTTTCAAAAACGTCCCTCTACCCAGATGGGAGCCCTCAATTTGCCCTTTATCAAACTCCGGAAGATCCTTTGTTCATTCCTTTGTGATCAACACTACTGACGATTGCTGACCAGCAACAGTCTTAAGCAATTGTCTAGATAACATGGTGATGCACGTGACCACGTATTGTGTATAAACGTGACGTTTACGTGCATCTACATAAAGGTTTCTAATTCAGTGGCCGGTGTGTGTAGACACTTCATCGTAAAGTGCAATGAATATTAATGAATTTCCTCTGTATTCTGAAACTCGACTAAGAAATTTACACTGAAGAGCAATTGAATTAGAGATACCTGTCTAGTAACGTGTAGCACCACATTTCGCCCTGATGACGGCGGCGATTCGTCTCGGCATGGACTCGACAAGACACCGGAAGCGTTGGAAAGCCATACGGATCTACAATAACTGAACAAGCTCCCATAGTTCACAAAGATTTCATGGAGGGGGTCAGAGCCTCAATCATCTCTCTCGATGACATCCCAGATGTGCTCGATGGGATTGAGGTCAGGTGACCTAGCTGACCAAGAAAACGAGGTCACGTCGGTGGAGTGTTCATCCAACCATTCGGATACAATTCGGGAGCGATGGCACGGTGCATTGTCTTGTTGCACGATGAGGTCCCCAGTGGGATGCTGAAGACGCACAAACGGGAGCAAATGGTCCTCCAGGATATCCCGGTAACGTTGACCTGTGAGGGATGATGTCACACGTACCAGGGGTCCCATTTCAGTCCATGTAAACAGTCCCCAGACGAGAATGCCACCCCCACCAGCTTGAAAAGTACCTTGCTGGCAAGAAGGATCCATCGCTTCATGTGGTTTGCACCGTACTCGTATCCTGCCATCCGCATGTACCAACGTGAATCTCGACTCATCAGTTCAGGCAATATTTTTCCACATGTCTAGGGTCCAGTAGCGATGTTCCCGCGCCCATGCTAATCTTTGCAACCTGTGATGTGCGGTCAGCAGCGGTACGCTCGTGGTACGATGGCTTCTGTACCCCATAGCGAGGAGATGGTTCTGGATGGTGTGGCTGATTACAAGTTTTTGTGCACCAGCGTTAAATTGCCGAGTGATTTCTTGCACTGTGGCCCGTCTATCCCCTGTTACAATGCGAGCTAGCCGACGATGACCCCGCTCATCCAAACGCTGTTATTCACGGCAGTTGGTCCTTGCAGGGACGGTTTTACCGGATTCGATGTACTCACGGTGCACCCGTGACACAGTGGCTCGTGAAAATCCCAGTGCCTGCACCACTACCGAGATGGAGTGACCCATTCGTCGGGCCCGAAAATTTGCCCACGATCAAATGCGCTTAGATCCTTCGTCTTACCCATACTGCGTCCGACTCTTACTAATTCCCGCCGCATCACTCCTTATATTGTCGGATCTCCGCATACGTCATGTCGTTTCCGTTTACACGGCCGCACACAGCGCCACATTTGCATAACGCAAGCTGTCTCTAATTCAATTGTTCTTCAGTGTATTTATTACTTCGACTTCATTTAGTGAAGGCATATTTCATTGTGTAATTTTTAGTGCTATTTTTTTAGATCGTCCAAATAACGTTCTCGTTTTCTGCATGCTTTCAGTCTCTGGGCTTCACTCTCCCATTTTACTGGAAACTTTCTGAACAGCATAATTCAATATTTATTCAGGCTTTAATGGTATTCAATCCCAATTACTTTCTGATGTATATCTATAACTGGATCTTCTTTTTCAGTTTCTCGTATTATGTAAATTAAGTTACCTCTTAGTTGTATTTTCATGCTGAATGTAACATCAAAATCTCGAAATTCCTCCGTACGTTTTTGCTGCCACTTTCAGTTAGTAATGTTGCAGATAAAAGTGGTATACTGTCAGTGTGAGAGAATCGACGATCGGATAGACTGAGAAAACCTGTCTGTAATAGAGGTGACAAACGAATCTTAATTGCGATTCAGAGATATGTCAAGAGTTATTTGTTTTGATTGTAAGACGAGTTGTTTTAAAGTGAAGTGCGTTTCACGAAGTTGTTTTTCATTGAGATGTACACGAGCAATTTGCTACTGATAAAGAGAGCTGTGAAATTTAAGTGCCTGGATATTTTATCAGACCCACGGACTCTGTTCTTTAGTGTTGTCGCTAGCTTTAGCATTACTTTCTTTGGTATTCAAGAGTCCTTTCAGTAACAAGGTAGCTACAACAAAATAACTTTGAAAGATTATAACTCCCCAGGTAGTTATTTCGCTAATTCGGATAGTAGAAACTATTTTTTTTCTGTCTCACAAAAAACGAAAACGTTCCACACTTTTCTGTTTCTTTCCGTGATCAATGTGACTGTTCTCAACATGTTTTTTGTCAACTTGGGCAATGCTGAAGAAGAGGAGAAATTCGCTCATGTTCTCCTTCGTATCTATATTACTTTGGATCTAGTAAAGATCCGGAGTTAAATTCAGACGAAAACAACGCTTTTGTGCGACAGATGAAGCTGTCAAACAAAAACTTTGCTTTTGTGAATTTTCCTTCGGATCTTATTTCACTTTATCAAGTTATTCTGTTTTCAAAATTTCTTTTTTTCCCCTGTCAAAATGTAAAGTATTCTTTTTCGACAACTGTAACAATTTGCGCATGTTTTCGAAAAAATGCTTTAACACCACCGCTTACACGACGGGAAGCTTTCAATATGAACTAAAAGTTTACCTTAAAAAATGGTTTTGACTCGAAGATAAACAACAAAAACGAGACTTTAAAATATTGAAATCCCTTCTTTTTCCGTAAATAAAAATAGAATGCACAGAATTCTTATGTCTGTCCTTTTAACTCTTCTCAAAATGAACAGCGCTTGCTTGAACTTTTCATGCGATTCATTTATGTCCTTTATATATATATATCATCATCATCATTGTCAACCATTATCAATCCACTGCTGGACGAAGGTCTCCCCAAGTTTCCTCCACAACAGTCTGTCTTGTGCCAGTCTCCTCCATGTCACCCCTGCATACTTTCGAATTTCATCCACCCATCTCCCATGTGGTCTTCTTCTGGGTCTTTTCCTGTCCCTTGGAATCCAATCTAAAATTTCGGCTGTCCATCGATGATCTGTCCTTCTGGCAGTATGTCCAGCCCATTGCCATTTCAGTGATTTAACTCTGATCATGATGTCTTCCACTCTTGTCATTTTTCGGATCCACGAGTTCCTCTTCTTATCTCTCCTGGTTACACCAAGTATGCACCTCTCCATGCTTCTTTGAGTTGTCTGCAGCCTTTGTATGTCTCTTTTAGTTAAGGTCCACGTCTCTGCACCATACGTAAGCACTGGAAGGATGCATTGATCAAACACTTTTCTTTTAAGACATAATGGCATATTGCTCTTGAAAATTATGCTGTTTCTTCCAAAAGCTCTCCAGGCAAGTTTTGTACGCCGATTAATTTCTTCATCAATGTGACCCTCACTAGATATCTGCTGTCCAAGATAAACGCACGTGTCTGTTATCTCCAGCTTTTCTCCATCAATCGATAAATCTTCATTTCTTGTAAAAGCATTGAACATCACTTTTGTCTTCTGAAAGTTCATTTTTAATCCCACTTCTTTACTCTTGTCAGCAAGTTCCTGTATCATACTCTGCAGCTCTGATGGGGTAGTTGCAAAAATGACTACGTCATCAGCAAAACGAAGGTGGGTTAGATAATCTCCATTAATCTTTATCCCCTTGTTTTCCCAGCTCAGCGACTGAAAAACACCCTCCAATGTGGCATTAAAGAGCTTCGGAGATATGGTGTCACCTTGTCTCACTCCCTTTCCAATTTTTACGTGTGTTGTATTTTCAAACAGCCTAATCTTTGCACTTGCATTTTCATAGATGTTATTAATGATATTAATGTATGCATCTTCAATACCGCAGGTTTTCAGAGCCATTGTAACTGCTGATGGTTTCACCGAATCAAAGGCTTTTTCATAATCGATAAAAGCCATGCACAATGGAAGTTCATATTCCCTCGCTCTTTCAATTAGTTCTCTCAGTACGTGGATATGATCTATTGTGCTGTAGCCACTCCTGAATCCAGCTTGTTCTCTCGGTTGAGCCATGTCCAGTGTTACCTTCAAGCGGTGTGAAAGAACTTTAGTGAAGATTTTATAAACTACTGATAGGAGGCTGATAGGTCTGTAGTTTCCGAGATCCTCAATGTCACCTTTCTTATGTAGCAGGATCATTGTAGCGGTGTTCCAATCCTCAGGAATCTTTCCTTCATTAAGGCATCGAGTGAAAATTTGGGCGAGTACTGTTTCGATTTCTCCACTTGCTTCTTGTATGATGTCTACAGTAATTCCATCTTCTCCTGGAGCTTTTCCCCGCTTCATGTTCTTGATTGCATGTGCAACTTCTGCTGGAAGGACTGGAGGAACTCTGGTACTGGTATCTTTCATGATGTCTGGAGTGCATGTATCATCCCTTTCATATAATTTGGAGTAGAAATCTTTCACTCTTGTCAAAATTTCGCCTCTATTTCTTGTTACAGAGCCATCTTCTTTTCTCAGTGCCATAATCTGTTTTCTTCCCTTACTGAGATGTCCCTTTGCTATCTTTAGGCTTTGGTTGTTTTCAATTGCTTTCCTCACTAGTTCACAGTTGAATTTTTCTTACGTCTTCAGTGATACTTTTTCGTACTGTCTTGCATAGCTCTATATATTCCACTTTGGAAGTCACATCTTCTTTAGTTGTCCTCATCTCTCTTCTTTTTTGCATCAACATTTTCGTTTTTCCTGATAATTTATTTACATGCAACTTGTTCTTAGACCCAGCTAATTTTGTTGCTGTTTCCATAAGAGCTTTGGTTACTTTTCTGTTAACTTCAGAGATGTCCACTTCTTCCGATGTTAGGCCTTCTAAAGCAGAGAACCTGTTCTTCAGTTCCAATTTGGAGGTATTATGGTGTTTTTTAAGGTTGGTTATGTCAATAGATTTTGTTTGTCTTATGAGCTTGCCACGTTCAAGTTTTGTGTTGAGGTGCATCTTACATCTCACCAATCTATGGTCACTACCTGTGTTGAACTTGTTTAGCACACTGCAGTCTTCTATGACGAATTTTTTGTTACACATAATAAAATCAATTTCACTTGTTGTCCCATTTGGATGTCTCCATGTCCATTTCCTGTGTGGCTTTTTCTTGAAGAAGGAGTTCAAGATGAAAAACCCTTCTGCCTCTGCAAACTCAACGAGAGTATTTCCACGCTGGTTTCTGTTGCCGTGACCGAATTTACCTACTGAAGTTTCATTCTGTTGCCGTTGCCCTATTTTTGCATTGAAATCTCCCATAATTATTTTCAAGTGCTGCTTACCTTTATTATTTAGATGACAAATTTCCTCATAAAATTCTTCAATTTCTTCTTCAGGATGACTTGTGGTGGGTGCATAAGTTTGAATAATCTGAGCCTGGTATCTTTTCGAGAGTTGGATAACAAGTCGTGCAGCTCTGTCAGAGGAACTTTCAACTTCTACAACTTTATCCTTCAGTTTCTTGTTTATTATAAATCCAACACCACTAGTTCTGCCAGTATCTGTCCCACGATAGTAGAAGAGATGTCCACTTTTCAGTTCAATGAGATCTTCTCCTTTTCTCCTTACCTCACTTAGCCCCACGATGTCCCACTTGATCCTTTGTAGTTCCCCTTCCAATATATATATATATATACAAGTTCAACACAGGTAGTGACCATAGATTGGTGAGATGTAAGATGCACTCAACACTAAACTTGAACGTGGCAAGCTCATAGGACAAACAAAATCTATTGACATAACCAACCTTAAAAAACACCATAATACCTTCAAGTTAGAACTGAAGAACAGGTTCTCTGCTTTAGAAGGCCTAACATCGGAAGAAGTGGACATCTCTGAAGTTAACAGAAAAGTAACAAAAGCTCTTATGGAAACAGCAACAAAATTAGCTGGGTCTAAGAACAAGTTGCATGTGAACAAATTATCAGGAAAAACGAAAATGTTGATGCAAAAAAAGAAGAGAGATGAGGACAACTAAAGAAGATGTGACTTCCAAAGTGGAATATATAGAGCTATGCAAGACAGTAAGAAAAAGTATCACTGAAGACGTAAGGAAATTCAACTGTGAACTAGTGAGGAAAACAATTGAAAACAACCAAAGCCTAAAGATAGCAAAGGGACATCTCAGTAAGGGAAGAAAACAGATTATGGCAATGAGAAAAGAAGATGGTTCTGTAACAAGAAATAGAGGCGAAATTTTGACAAGAGTGAAAGATTTCTACTCCAAATTATATGAAAGGGATGATATATGCACTCCAGACATCATGAAAGATACCAGTACCAGAGTTCCTCCAGTCCTTCCAGCAGAAGTTGCATGCAATCAAGAACATGAAGCGAGGAAAAGCTCCAGGAGAAGATGGAATTACTGTAGACATCATACAAGAAGCAAGTGGAGAAATCGAAACAGTACTCGCCCAAATTTTCACTGATGCCTTAATGAAGGAAAGATTCCTGAGGATTGGAACACCGCTACAATGATCCTGCTACATAAGAAAGGTGACATTGAAGATCTCGGAAACTACAGACCTATCAGCCTCCTATCAGTAGTTTATAAAATCTTCACTAAATTTCTTTCACACCGCTTGAAGGTAACACTGGACATGGCTCAACCGAGAGAACAAGCTGGATTCAGGAGTGGCTACAGCACAATAGATCATATCCACGTGCTGAGAGAACTAATGGAAAGAGCGAGGGAATATGAACTTCCATTGTGCATGGCTTTTATCGATTATGAAAAAGCCTTTGATTCGGTGAAACCATCAGCAGTTACAATGGCTCTGAAAACCTGCGGTATTGAAGATGCATACATTAATATTATTAATAACATCTATGAAAATGCAAGTGCAAAGATTAGGCTGTTTGAAAATACAACACACATAAAAATTGGAAAGGGAGTGAGACAAGGTGACACCATATCTCCGAAGCTCTTTAATGCTACATTGGAGGGTGTTTTTCAGTCACTGAGCTGGGAAAACAAGGGGATAAAGATTAATGGAGATTATCTAACCCACCTTCGTTTTGCTGATGACGTAGTCATTTTTGCAACTACCCCATCAGAGCTGCTGAGTATGATCCAGGAACTTGCTGACAAGAGTAAAGAAGTGGGATTAAAAATGAACTTTCAGAAGACAAAAGTGATGTTCAATGCTTTTACAAGAAATGAAGATTTATCGATTGATGGAGAAAAGCTGGAGATAACAGACACGTACGTTTATCTTGGACAGCAGATATCAAGTGAGGGTCACATTGATGAAGAAATTAATCGGCGTACAAAACTTGCCTGGAGAGCTTTTGGAAGAAACAGCATAATTTTCAAGAGCAATATGCCATTATGTCTTAAAAGAAAAGTGTTTGATCAATGCATCCTTCCAGTGCTTACGTATGGTGCGGAGACGTGGACCTTAACTAAAAGAGACATACAAAGGCTGCAGACAACTCATAGTAGCATGGAGAGGTGCATGCTTGGTGTAACCAGGAGAGATAAGAAGAGGAACTCGTGGATCCGAAAAATGACAAGAGTGGAAGACATCATGATCAGAGTTAAATCCCTGAAATGGCAATGGGCTGGACATACTGCCAGAAGGACAGATCATCGATGGACAGCTGAAATTTTAGATTGGATTCCAAGGGACAGGAAAAGACCCAGAAGAAGACCACATGGGAGATGGGTGGATGAAATTCGAAAGTATGCAGGGGTGACATGGAGGAGACTGGCACAAGACAGACCGTTGTGGAGGAAACTTGGGAGACCTTCGTCCAGCAGTGGATTGATAATGGTTGACAATGATGATGATGATGATATATATATATATATATATGTATTAGTTATAGCATACATCATTTATATATTTGACCTTTATTATAATATACCGCTATAATCACTACAAGACGGCCACCGCCGTGGCGCAGTGGCCTAAATACTGGCTTATAACCATTCGTCCGGGAAGAGTACGGGTTCGAATCTCGGTGAGCCATGGATGTTGTGTTTGTCTTACGGCACTGGCTCTATCTCTTTTCCTTCCCTGAAATCAGTGGCCCTAGATTAAGGACGGGCGACTGCTTGTAGCCGCCTCAAGGTGGTCGTTACACATTCAATAAAAAACCAGTAGAAGACTGAATAAAAAAGCAGCTGACTATTTGAAAGAGTGTGAAGAATAGCACGGTCTTCTGTTGATGAACTTTCTCTATGGACAATTGGATCTCACACATTAGGAGACCAGAGCTCTACATCTCTTGAGTTCATGTTTGGCATGTACCATCATTTTTGTTATCAATTAGTACAGTTCGTTCTAAAGAACGAACTCTCATATCTAAGTAGAAACGTGCACAATTAATGAAAAGGTTATGCTACAAGTCCAATATTATTTACCACTAAGGCGTTTTTTCAGTATATTTTTTGCTTCGTCGTAACGATTACCGTAAAGTGTTTAATCATACTCTCTTTTGGAAATAGACTGATCAAAACATTAAGGCACTTGCCGCTGTAGATTATGAGTTTAGGTATTTCCTTCGAATAACGTGCTTGTCCCTGTTATTGGAGTCATGCTTTGACCGAAATTTTCACTTTTTCATCTGTGGTGAATCGATGATCTTCCAATGGTCTTGCTTTCAACAGCAGAAAGAAGTGAAAATCTCTAAATGTGAAATTTCATTCCTTCAATTAGTGCTGTGTTGTTTTCCTGTTGACCAACTACCCACTAAGATCGCCGTCCGTCACATTATCGCTACCGAACGGAAGCTCTTCTAACAATTCAGAAACATTTGGCACGAAATGGTAGGTTCCCCTTGCACTACAATAAGCTGTCGAAGGATAATAGCCAAAGATTCGTTTGTTTTCCACAAAAATCGAATTACTGCATGGTCTGATCTCCTCTCATGACTAAGGCCTAATCACCATTTCGAAGAGCCTCTACAGTGTTGCGATATATGTATGTATCTTCATCCTGTAAAGTGGTGCCATTTGGATACATTACTTTCTATTATCACAGCTAATCTAAACTGAGAAACACAGCAACACTGCTGTAATGTGCGTATGAGTCTTTATACTATGCAGTGATTCCATACTGGTACATTAGGGGAGATTGGGGAAAAACTAGGTACCCCTGTTTTAGCATGATAGGTGTTGCTTTTTGTGGGCACCTCAAGATATTATTTGTACATTGAGTCCATCATCATTCTAAAGTGGACGGTGGCCACTGGCAGACGTGTTTTCTTTGTTCAGATAAGTTGAAAGTTTTCTGTCAAAACAAAAATTTTAGAGCGAGAATTGAGTCGTCGTGGACCTTTTCAACACACAACATCTGTTTCGGCAAGTGGATAATTGCATTCCGTATTTATTAGATAGAATAAAGCACTGGTGTTGATAGTCACTTTGTGAGCAATAACGTACAGCTGCCACGTTTCGTTATTTCGCACATGTGCGGACAAAACCGGGTTCTACATGTGGGGGCAAAACCGGGTAGTACCTGGTCTTGCCCCGCATTTCATGTAATGGAAAAAAACGTTCATCTTTATGTTTTCTTGCAATGATTTGAATTTGAATTTAATTTTGCCATGTTACACTATTTAGCATACAATCAAATCGCACATACAATTTCTGTACCAAAAAAAGGATTAACCAAATACAAATTGCACCCTATGCAAAGGTAAAAGAAATACAATAAATATATGTAAGAAATGCCTTAAAACAACACATAAATCCAAAAATATGAATAATAATACAACTAATACAAACACATGAACCATCAAACATACAAATACAAATATTATACAATAATAATATAAATCTAATGCAAAGTACAAATGAAGTAATTGTAATACAAAAACACGTATGACAATACGAATAGTACCACGTTAATTACAAACACTTATACAATCAACTGTAGTGCAACATAGCGGGGAGCCAAGGAAAAAGGCTAGCGTAGGACTGACGAGCCCCTGGTCGCCTAATAGAAAACTAAAGTGCCAAGTCAAGAAATTATCCTCCTATAGAACTGCAATTCACATAATCACAATTATAGATAATCAAACCAGAAACATATAAACTGTACATCAAGTACATGTATTCCCTTAACTCTCGTTTAAATAAAGCATTGTTAACAATAGATCTAATATAAATCGGCAACCCGTTCCAGAGTCGAGGGCAAGTGGTACTGATGAAATTAAGCATATCTTGCTAAAATTAAGCATCTCTAGCAATGCTTGGTAAAATTAAGAATATCTTCCCTATCAATGTCCTAAACACATTTTACTATACTTTTATTTATACCCATCTCTTCTACTGTATGGAATCCTGGTATTCAAATATAAGTGCAAACAATAAGTTATGCTTGCTCAAATTACAGAAGAAATCTGTTCGCTATATGCTGAACATAGATCACATGTCTCATTCAAAACCATTATTTCCAAAACTAAATATTCTAAAAATTCGTGAAATTTTTACCTTGAAACTAGGTATCATGTTTTTTAAAATAATGCATCTTAAATTGCCTATTTTTCAATCTGACATCAAATATATGGATTAATATATCTTTATCAGATCTGTTGCTAACAACAAATTATGTCAGCCATGTGTTAGACTTAATTATGGTTTAAATAACATACTGTATAAAGCCATTATCCTATGGAATAATCTCCCAGAGAGCATCAGATCTCTGGAAAATATCAAAAAGTTTTCCTTGTCTCTGCGAAATTACATTGTAAATCACCCTGATCTCCATAGCGAATATCAATTCTATCATTAAATTGTAGTTCCAAGCATGCTGCTATAGTGGTGCTTCTGTTATAACCATTTACTTGCTTTCATATATGCGATATATTTTATTCCTTTTCTTACAGCTGATAAGGGGAATCGTCTTACAACCAATGTGTTCAGATTCCTCCTGGGGTATTGCATTTTCATATAACTGTAAGTTTTAAATGTGTGCAATAAAATAATTGTAAATAAAATGTTTTATTATAACACATTTGTCCGAACTCTGGGGATCAACAAATCGGTATAGCCGCGAGTGTGATAAGCATGCGCAGGACGACACTCAGTAATTATATTTTAATGCTTATTAGCATAGACAAGCTCATGCATTAACAACATAAGTCTGAAAATGTACAGTTTCTCAAAAATCAGTCACTTATAACGGTAGAACAAACTATCCGCATTTTCCGATTGATTTAACAATCGAACAATTTTTTTTTGCAAAGTAAAATTTCCATTAACATTTCCTCTAGTTGTCATTCCCCAAGCTAAAAGGCAGTAAGACATAACAGGGAAAATAAAAGAATAATAAAGTACTAACTTTATTTTAATTGGCATGCAAACTCGAAATCCTGTACAAAACTCTAATACGAGATCTCAACTTATCGGCCAAGGCATCAACATGGGCATCCCACCGTAAATTTTCATACAGATGAACTCCCAAAAATTTAATATTTGCCTGAAAAGCCAAAGGAATATCAAATATACTTAAAAAGGTGATCCTCTTTATGATTTTTGCATAGAATATTTTTTCCCTTTTTGGGCGTGAAAATGCGACAAAATTGTAAGAGGAAATCTCAAAGGCAGAGCTGGTGTGAGGACAGGATAGCTGCTGCAATCCAAGTAGTTACGGACGGTCGTAACTACTTGGATTGCAGCAGTAACTCACAACGTTCCTCAATCTACTCTTGAAGATAAGGTAAAAAAGCTGCAAAGGAAGGTCTGAGTTCTTTCAAAGCTGCCCCTTCCCTCCAAAAAAAAATTGGACCGTTATAAAACTGTTTTTTCTAAGGCTCAAGAAAAGGAACTTGTGAGTCCCTTACAGGTCATGGAAGAAATGTGTTTTGGCCTGGCTTTAACAGACGTATGCGACACACCTTTCAATTAAGTGAAAGGAACAGCATTCGTCATACATTTAACGGAGAAAAGGAAAGATTGGCTGTACGGTTTGGGAGGCACAAGGAATTGTCATTATGGAATCCTGAAAAAACTTCGTTCGCACGCGTGAAGGGCATTAACTGGACCGTTGTGCAATCATTTTACGATTTATTAGAGTCCGTTTATACTAAATACAAAATATTACCAACTGACATTTATAATTTTGACGAAACGAGCATCACGACAGTGCTAACAAGCCGTCCTCTGCGTAGAAAAAAGCAAGTTGGCTCTTTATCTTCCGGTGAAAGAGGCGTTCTCGTGACTGCTGCGATGCTGCTGGTAATTACATGCCCACAATGTTTGTTTTCCCGAGAAAAAGGGAAACCCCTATGTTGATGGACGAAGTTCCGCCTGGGTCATTTGCTGACTATGCTGACTATCATAAAAAAGGGAAACCCCTATGTTAATGGACGAAGTTCCGCCTGGGTCATTTGCTGACTATGCTGACTATCATAAAAAAGGGAAACCCCTATGTTAATGGACGAAGTTCCGCCCGGGTCATTTGCTGACTAACATGCTACAGGATGGATTTAGAGGTAAAGCTTCATTATTTAGTTCAAGAAATTTATTGAGTTTTCTCGTCCCTCACCTGAAAAGCCGGTGCTTTTGCTTCTTGATGGGCACACATCTCATACCAAAAATCTGGAGCTTGAATAAATAAATACATCGCTCTTTCCACGTTAACCAACGCACAGCAACCGAAAAATTGTTATTCAGCCGCCGTCGGGGAATCGAATCCCGAATCTCTCTATATCTAGCCGAACGCGTTAACCTTACACCGCAGCGGCCAAGAATTCATGGCGCTATGTGTGTTTGTCTTTTTATGATGTCAGACGCTGACTGAAAAAGAAAAACACCCATAGCGCCGTGAATTGTTGGCTGCTGTGGTGTAAGGTTAACGTGCTCGGCTAGTTATCGAGAGATTCTGGATTCTATTCCCCAACGGCGGCCGAATAACAATTTTTGGTCGCTGTGCGTTGCTTTGCGTGGAAAGAGCGATGGATTTATTTATTCAACTGACGCTACGTATTTAGATGATTTTCAGTCTGGAGCTTATCATGCTTGCACGAGACAGCAACGTCATCCCTCAACATTGCACACATCGGCTGCAGCCATTCGACGTATCATTCATGGCTCCTTTGGTGGCATATTATGAACAGGAGTCGCAAAAAATTCTTATAAATATAGAATAATATATTTCAATATTTGAATGAAATTAAATGAAAATTTCGTAATTGCACGGTGTTTTACGTGCTTTCTAATGGGTACTCGGTTTTATCCGACGGGTAGGGCAAAACCGGGTACTTTGCATTCTTTAATAAAGCATGTTATTTTTCGTAACCAATCTTTTTTTTTTTGCCAACTCGACTCACTTTCTCATAGTTCAAGGTTCACTGAAGACTGCTAACGGTGAGTGCACTTTTTTGCTTTCTGATTTTTCGTACCAAGCCAAATACAAAAAGGTATCCGCTTTATCCCCACTCTCCCCTACCATAATCACAGCTAATCGGCATTTCAAACTGCCACAACACTGCTATAATGTCCGTATGCATCTTCATCCTGTGAAGCGTGGTGTCATTCGGGTACATTTGTACCTATAATCAAGGTGGTTGTACTTCCTACATGTATTTTTCTTTCTCATTTCTTATTATTCGTACCTACCGCGTTGCACTTCCAATCCGTCATTTTTGGGAGGGTAAGGGGAGTTAACGACCACTCTGGGGAACTTGGACGGCTCTGAGCAGTCGCCCGTCCCTGATTTGGATCCACAGATTTCGAGTAGGGATGGGATGGGAGGACCAGCATTGTAAGACAAAAACACGACCCCACGCTTCACCTGGGGCTCTAGCCCGGTTCCAGCTCGAACTACTAGCAATAAAGCTACACCCCCAAACACTCGGGAACCAGAGCGGCTTCTTACAGATGTTCTCGTGAAATGATCATCCTTGTAATCATAACCCTAGTACGTGTATATCATCAACCCTTGTACTTGTCGTAAATTCAGGGTCTGCCATGCAAGCAGAATCTGTTAAACAAAATATGTTTACGTGCGTAACTGCACAGGTACATAACACACACACACACACACACACACACACACATACACACAAGCGCGCGCGAGTACGTTTATCTCTAATCAGTTCCATAGTGCTGTAGTAACTTTTAATTGCGGATTGCAATGCTGACTCCGCGAAGAGTATGCTTTCAATTCAAGAAAAATCACGAATCCGACACTAGAGGTTTACATGGGTCTTAACTTGGAAAGCCCTGCCCGGATCGGAATTTTCAGTTTGCGGCCCGGAACGAGGGGCGGTAAAGGCCGATTCAAACCTCTATTCGTCACTCCACAAAAACATTCATTCATGTCTTGTGCCAGTGATCGAGTGCGATGCGGTTGGCACCAGTCTGTGACTCTATAGCATGGTCTCTATGGTTTAGTCTGTGACTATGGTATGGTCTCTATGGTGTAGTCTGTGACTCTACGGTGTTGTCTCATTGGTGTAGTCTAAGACTCTATGGTGTTGTTTGTGACTCTATGGTGTTATCGTGGAGTGCGGTTGGTACCAGTCTGTGCGTCTATGGTGTGGTCTTTATGGTGTAGTCTGCGACTCTACGGTATTGTCTCCATGGTGTAGTCTGTGACTCTATGGTGTTATCGTGCAATGCGGTTGATACCATTCTGTGAGTCTATGATGTGGTCTCTATGGTGTAGTCTGTGACTCTACGGTATTGTCTCTATGTTGTAGTCTGTAACTCTATGGTGTAGTCTGTGACTCTATGGTGTAGTCTGTGACTCTATGGTGTTATCGTGCAATGCGGTTGGTACCAGTCTGTGCGTCCATGATGTGGTCTCTATGGTGTAGTCTGACACTCTAGGATTTTGTCTGTGACTATGGTGTTATCGTACAATGCGGTTGGTACTAGTCTGTGAATCTATAGTGTGGTCTCTATGGTGTAATCTGGGACTCTATGGTGTTATCGTACAATGCGGTTGGTACCAGTCTGTGGGTCTATGGTGTGGTCTCTATGGTGTAGCCTGTGACTCTACGGTGTTGCCTCCATGGTGTAGTCTGTGACTCTATGGTGTTGACTGACTCGTGCAATGCGGTTGGTACCAGTCTGTGAGTCTATGGTGTGGTCTCTGGTGTAGTTTGTGACTCTACGGTGTTATCTCCATGGTGTAGTCTAAGACTCTATGGTGTTGTTTGTGACTCTATGGTGTTGTTTGTGACTCTATGGTGTTATCGTGGAGTGCGGTTGGTACCAGTCTGTGAGTCTATGGTGTGGTCTTTATGGTGTAGTCTGTAACTCTACGGTATTGTCTCCATGGTGTAGTCTGTGACTCTATGATATTATCGTGCAATGCGGTTGGTACCAGTATGTGAGTCTATGGTGTTGTCTCTATGATGTGGTCTCTATGGTGTAGTCTCTGACTCTACGGTGTTGTCTCCATGGTGTAGTCTAAGACTCTATGGTATTGTCTGTGACTCTATGGTGTTATCGTGCAATGCGGTTAGTACCAGTCTGTCATTCTATGCGTATCATATTATCTGAAGTCTATAGTGTGGTCTCTATGGTGCAGTCTGTGACTCTACGGTGTTGTCTCCATGGTGTAGTGTGGGACTCTATGGTGTTGTCTGTGACTCTATGATGTTATCGTGCAATGCGGTTGGTACCAGTCTGCGAGTCTATGGTGTTGTTTCTATGGTGTAGTCTGTGACTCTATTGTGTTGTTTTGCAAACCATGAACTTTGGAATTGTGTGATTTCCTGATGAAATCACCCCGTTTCATATTGCTGGACATTTGTACGTCCTGTCGCAGTGTGTGTGTGTGTGTGTGTGTGTGTGTGTGTGTGTCTTTTTAACGGATGAATTTCTATTAACTGGCTGGTATTGCTGTTTATACTGAGCTATATGAAATTATAACATTCCTTTGTATCTTTTTAATCAGGTACGTACATCAGTGTGGGGGATTAATCCACAGCTGACGGTTTCAGTTGATCATTCAACCTAAGGATTCTGGAACAAAACCCAGTGAGTTGGGGTCTTTTCGCCAATGTTACACAGAACTAGCCGACACATCTCCAAGTATCACAGAGGCCCGTGTTGCTGTTCTGTGCGCCATTGCCCACGGAGAGCCATGAGGTGGCAAACCCATCTCTCACTAAGATCTTGTGTGCATCGTGTGATGGATATCAGTGAAGTCCTAGCTGTATGTCAAGATCGCTGTAAATGGAAGAGTTTAATACGGCAACAGTAAGTAAATAATCAGTTCAAAATTATCTGGTAGTTTGTTTTTTCTTTGTGGAGCTAACCTCTGAGTCCCAGAGAACAGCTTAGTAACATGTATGTACGTATTTGAAATTATATTATATACATCAGGAATTTCTGGCGGACTTAGCAAGTAATATATTTCTGTTACCGTGCAGTGTTTCAGTGCTGAAACTTTCAAAGAAAGTAATAAAAGAGATGAAGAAGAAACTGTCTTACTTCATTTTCTATAAAATGTGTTACGTGATTGATCTCTGAATTGCAATTTCTGTGGAAGGAAATTGTTTCACACATGCAGCTAAACATTGTTGTCGCTACGTCCTATAGCGACAGAAGTAATGAAGCTGTAAATAGTAGTATCCTTTGTTATCTGCACGGAAATGATAAGCTACGGAATGAATGTTTTTTATAATTAATTATGTGCGATACTTGTGAGCAATTTAAGAAAAAGTAATAAAATAAAAAAGGAAAATGCATTACTCGCCAGGAATGAAATGAAGCATTTCGTGTGAACATTCACGAACCAAAAGCTGTACAGCAATCCTACTGAAGCAGAAATTGTCACATCACTACTAGAAAAAATCTAAAATTACCACCCTTCCAAAATTTATTAGAACCGGCTGCGAGAGAGATACATAATGCTCCTGAATATAGGACACCATTCCTAGGAAGCATAGTCTTTTAAACAGCTGGGAATATGACCCTAGTTTAAAAGAATTAGTATTTGTTTTCAGAAGAGGGATAGTTTCAAATTCTTTTCTAGTAGAAATGTTGCTATTTATATTTCAAGATTGCTGCTCAGCTTCTTTTCTTTTTATGTTCACCTGATAAGCTTCACTTCAGTCCCGGCGAGAAGTGATTTATCCTTTTCAATTTTATTACTTTGTACTTATAATACTCACAGACATCACAGAAAAACAAATTATGAAAAGCATTCATTCCTTCAACGCGTATCATATTATCTGAAAGCAAATGCTCATTCATTTAAATCAGGTCCACATTCGCACAGTTTTGTAAAAGATTGTGCTTCGTTGGAATGGTGCCCCATTTCCGGGAAGCATTAAAAGTGATTCTCGGAACTAGTTCTAATACAATCTTCTCAGACTAATAAATTAAACTCCATCAAAAAGTTCTTCCAAAAAATTGAATTACTGGTGGATATATTTTCCAAATGTTTTACAATGAAGGAAAATCAGAAGAAAGGAAATTAGTTCAAAAGAAAGAGAAGAGGAGAACCAAAGCTCTGCAAACGAGCTCGCGTTTCTTGGTAAATTGTACTGAAGTAGGAATAAAATCGCAGTCACAACCATTTTATACTGATTCTTCATAGCTATTAGAGTACTGTGAACTGCATGTCATTTATGTTTTGGCTTTACTCAATACGTATGGCAAACATTATCACAGAGCCACAGTGTTTAGAGTATTTTAACGTATGACTGCGTCTAGCTCCGCGGATAGTATGGGGTGCCTTACGGCCGATCGCCTTTACCAAAAATAGGTCCCAATTGAAATCATTACAGCGTTAAAAATACGTGCCGCACACTAATCCTGTTAGT